>CM019072.1:58190553-58855553 GCA_009667805.1 Leptobrachium leishanense
GTGGCAGTGACAAGACACAGATTACCTCAATTCCCAAATAATATGTAGAAATTACTGACCCCCAAAATACTGGGTGGCAGTGACAAGACACAGATTACCTCAATTCCCGAATATTTTTTAGAAATTACTGACCCCCAAAATACTGGATGGCAGATTGACAAGACACAGATTACCTCAATTCCCAAATATTTTGTAGAAATTTCTGACCCCCCAAAATTCAGGGTGGCAGTGACGAGACACAGATTACCTCAATTCCCAAATATTTTGTAGAAATTACTGACCCAAAAATACTGGGTGGCAGTGACAATACACAGATTACCTCAATTCCCAAATATTTTGTAGAATTACTGACCCCCCAAAATATCTGGTGGCAGTGACAAGACACAGATTACTTCAATTCCCAAATAATTTGGTAGAAATTACTGACCCCCAAAATTCAGGTGGCAGTTGACAAGACACAGATTACCTCAATTCCCAAATATTTTGTAGAAATTACTGACCCCCAAAATTCAGGGTGGCAGTGACAAGACACAGATTACCTCAATTCCCAAATATTTTGTAGAAATTACTGACCCCCCAAAATTCAGGGTGGCAGTGACAAGACACAGATTACCTCAATTCCCAAATATTTTGTAGAAATGAGACCCCCAAAATAGTTGCTGGTAGTGTGAACACACAGATTACCACAATTCCCAGATATTTTGTAGAAATGAGACCCCCAAAATAGTTGCTGGCAGTGAGAACTCACAGATTAGAACAATTCCCAGATATTTTGTAGAAATGAGACCCCCCCCCCAGTAGCTGGTGGCAGACTGGCAGTGAGAACACACACTAACACAAGAACAATCTCCTTTCAAATCTCCTCTCAAACACGTGCTGAAGCGCTGTGTGAAACCTTATATAGTGTGCTGCGGGATTTAGCTCTGTGAGCCCATGATTGGGCAAAATTTGCCCAATCAGGACTTTGAGCCGTGATTGGCATAGTCTTGAACCTGTCTTGCACCTGACCTGTGGTCAGGTGCAAGGCTGTAGCCAATTACAAGTTCAGGCCAGTGGAAAAGTGCATTGCGGTCCATTGTGGTGCATTGAGGGCGAACATGCGGAAATGTTCGTAGTTCGCGAACATGCGAACTCCGAACCGATCGAACCGAACAGCTCATCCCTAATCATAAGCCTTGTTGACTCCTCTCCAAATGTAGGGATATGAGGCCAACATCACCAGGGTATGTAAACTTTTGATCAGGGTCATTTGGGTAGTTTCTGTTTCTGTCATTATGATGATTTTAAAAGAGTAAACACGATTGATAATAAATGGCTTCAGCCAAACATTAACCATGAGTGAAAGAAAAGTTTTGTGTTATTTATATTCTCTGAATAATAATGGCCAAGAAATCATAACTCTGCCAGGGTATGTAAACTAATGAGCACAACTGTACATTGAAACGCTGTTTGAAAATATTAAAAGCACATTTTCAAATGTATTCATTATTTGACATGCAGATGGTACCAACTGCTGGCCAAATAGCACTACTATTGGGTCTATTCAAAGAAAGGTGAACTCAGCAGAATGACTAGAGAAGTGAAGTTCTAGGTCAAAATAGCCAAACCATAAAAATTCCCCCATTTATCTCACTTTCCAAATCGTCTATTTGGTCTAGATTGTTCTCTTCTCCTGACGGTTCTCCTGGTTTTCACCTTTCTCTGAATAAACCTGTATATCTTCTTAGTACAGCTTGGGATCCGTTTTTGCTCTTGGGTGAAAAAAAATTATTCTAAGCAGTTTAATCTGTTTTGCCACCTTGGGTTTCATGTCCAAGGTGTTAAATCTTTGGGGGCATGTTCTGCAGCCTATTTGCATATAAATTTTGTATGGAAAGAAACAAAATTCCTTTGCATTGTTGCAGAATTAGCCGCATTGAGTACACTTACTGGGTTATTCAAAGAGAATCGAAAAGTCACCGCACGTTCGGTGACTTTTCGTTCTCTTCAATTCAGTGCGATTTGGCGATCCCGTTTCAGCGACCCTGCGGTGTATTCAGCAAGCACCACAGGGCCGTCGTAGTGCAGGGAAAAGAAACATAGAAAATGTTGGCAGATAAGAACCTTTTGGCCCATCTATTCTGCCCAATTACATGGATACTTTACCTGGATTTATCTTATGTTTAGGATAGCCTTATGCCTATCCCATGCCTGCTTAAATTCAATCACTGTTTTGGCCTCAACCACTTCAACTGGAAGGCTGTTCCATGTATCCACCACCCTCTCAGTAAAATAATGCTTCCTGATGTTACTTTTAAACCTTTGCCCCTCTAATCTAAGACTATGTCCTCTTGTTTTGCTACTTTGTTTCCTTTTAAATATACTCCCTTCCTCTACCTTGTGGATTCCCTTTACGTATTTAAATGTTTCTATCATATCGCCTCTGTCTCGTCTTTTTTCCAAGCTGTACATGTTAAGATCATTAAGCCTTTCCTGGTAACTTTTCTCCTTCAAGCCGTACACCATTTAAGGCTAGGGTCAGATGAGCGCATTTTCTACGGACTGTGCGTCCTTGCAGTACGGACGTACTTACTGACTGACGACAAGGTATTGGCCACACAGTCCGTTTTTTTCACTGACGTATTTTTTGACTGATGTAGCAGGAAAAATAAATTACAATGAAAAAACATTCTGTCCGTCAAAAATGCTGGACGTATAAATGCAGTCCGTCTGACCACGCTCCATCACTCACACACAAAGCTATGCAGACGTTGTGGACGTGGCGCACTCTGCACGTTCGTTCTAGCAGTATTACGTTCTTGCCTAACCTGCGTCCGTTTGGAGCGTCCGTCAGCCTCCGCACTTCTGTGTGGACGTACTTCGTGTGTGGGGCTCCATTTAACACAATTGTATGCTATCACGGACGTACTTATGTGCGGGCAACACGGACGTTAACAATGCGCTCATCTGACCCCAGCCTTAGTAGCCCTTCTCTGAACTCTCTCTAAGATGTCTATATCCTTCTGGAGATACGGTCTCCAGTACTGCACACAGTACTCCAAAAAAAAGCTGCCACAAACTCGCCGAACACTCACTGCAAAACCCGGCAGACGTACACGAAACCCGCAAAAACATCAGGATTAACCCCGCCGAAAAAATCAGTAGATATAGAGACTTTTTTACTGCAGAATAAAATAACAAACGGTTTATTAGATATTGGATAAAAACAGGAATATTTTTAACATTGAAGCCTATGGGGTTCACCTGAATAAACCTAACGAATGAAACCATTGAACAGCAGGGCCCTTTGGCAAGTTTTCATTGCTGTTCGATGTCTCTTAATAGATTAACCATTGCTTCTCTATGGGGGATTTTCACTGCTGTTGAACAAGTACCGTACTTGCTGGCAGTTCGCCAAAATTTGGCGAACTGCTTGCTCTCAAAATAGCCGAATGGCCCTGAAATGTCACCGCACGGGGAAATTCCCTGTTCGGTGGCCAGATAGGCTCTCTCTGAATAACCCCTCAAGCAAATGGCTGGTGGACTACAATGGATTTGGACCTGGAAATGACCATATCAAGGGTTCAACTGAATGTGCTGCCCTATTCCTTCTGATCTGGTACCTGTAAAGAAATTTGCTGTCAGGTGAGCATTTCATAAGCTTGACACAGCCCCTGCGAAATAATGTATAATAGAGCCTCAGCATTAAATAAGTTGTGTGGGTGTGAATTTGGAGTCAAGGAGAGCATTGTATGTATTTAATTGTCAATATATATCTCTTCGGAATATTTTCCCATTATATTGATAAAACAAATACTAATTATGTCTGTAGGATGTGTTGTTATATCGTGGTTAAGTGTAGATAAAGATAAACATGTTTAAAGCATATGATATCAGGCCATCATAATTTGCATGAATGTGTGCATTTCCTAAGCACATTCCTTCATACCCCTTCTATTATTCAACCTACAGATTCTTCCACATGCTGTGAAAATGTTTTACATTCTATTTATAATCATAATAATAATAATAATTTATAATCAACTGTGAATGAATGAAAGGAATACGAAGAGGAGTACAATAAAGAAAAAGAATGCGGTAAGAAAGCCGAATGCAACATATAAGACACAAAAGCAGGCAAAGTGTTTAAAAGTATATTTTCACAAAGAGCTTCCAAGCAGGAGAAACATATGTCTATTTTTATAAAATACAGATTTTAATTGTCTTATTTCCTAAAAAATAAAGCCATATTTAGCTGTAATGTGCCATACTTGATATGTTATACACACAGGGTTATTCAAAGAGAATCGAAAAGTCACCGCACGTTCGGTGACTTTTCATTCTCTTCAATTCGATTCGATTTGGCGATCCCATTTCGGCGACCCTGCGGTATATTCAGCAAGCACCACAGGGTCCACGAATTGCAGGGAAAAGTCACCGCAAACCCGTCGAAAACTCACCACAAAACGACGGCAAACGCAGGAGTCGATCCCACGCAGCGAAGCCGCCGGAAAAAGCCAACACCGCAGACGAATGGAGTGAATAAATTAAAAAACCGTATGCTTGAATGTTTGAAAAGTGAAACGCTTTTTGCAAAGAAACTACTGAGCGAAAATGTCTGAAATTGACATATGAGATCCAAAGAATGATAATAAAAAGGGCTGTTACAGAAAAAATAAGAAAAGTTAAATTGGATTTTTAAAAAAACTTGAATTTTTAAAAAAAATCCCGAAAAATGCTTAAAATATCCTAAAAAATCTATAAATAAAGAGACTCTTTACTGCAGAATATTATAATCAACGGTTTATTACATATTGAATTAAAACGGGAATATTTTTAACATTGAAGCCTATGGGATTCGCCTGAATAAATATTCTGCATGAAACCACCGAATGGCAGGGCAATTCGGCAACTTTTCACTGCTGGGTTTTGCTCTCTGAATAGACGAAGCATTGCTTCTCTATGGGGATTTCACTGCCCTCGAACAGGCATCGTATGTGCAGGCAACTCGTCAGGATTTGACGAATTGCCTGCTCTCTAGATAGCCGAATGGCTGCCGAAAGGTAATAGTACCCTGATTTTCAGCGTTCAGTTCCCTTTCGGCAGCCATTTGGATATCTAGAGAGCAGGCAATTCGCCACATCCTGGCGAATTTCCTGCACATACGGTGCCTGTTCGGTGCCTGTTCGAGGCAGTGAAATCCCATAGAGAAGCAATGCTTTGTCTATTCAGAGAGCAAATCTCTTTGAATAACCCTAACAGTATATGTAAGCGTACCTTGATCAGCCCCAACATTAAAACCACTGACAAGTGAAGTGAATAACATTGATTATCTGGCTACAATTATACCTGTGAGAGGGTAGAATATATTAGGCAGCAAGTGAACAGTCAGTTTTTGAATTTCATGTGTGGGAAGCAGCAAAAATGGGCAAACAAAAAGTGACTCTGACAAGGGCCAAATAGTGGTGGCTGGACGACGGAGTCAGGGAATCTCCAAAATGATGTCTTGTGGTGTGTTCTTTCCCAGTACGCAATGGTAAGTACCCAGCAAAATTAGTGAAAGGAAGGAAAATTGGTGAACCGGCGTCAAGGACATGGGCATCCATGGCTAATTGACACATGTGTGGAGCAAAGAATAGCCCATCTGGACCAATCACACAAAAGAGATACTATAGCTCAAGTTGCTGAGAAACATAATACTGGCCACGATAGAGAGGTGTCAGAACACGCTTGACACATACCCCCAATCGAGAGATTGTTGCAGAACACGTGCACCCTTTTCATGGCTATGACTTTCCCTGATGGCAATGGCCTCTTTCATCTGGATAATGCACCCTGCCACACTGAAACAATTGTTCAGGAATGGTTAGAGGAACAGGACAAAGATTTCAAGCAGGGTTATTCAAAGAGTATTTCGGTGTTCTTTCATTCCATGCACTTCTGGGAGCCAAAACCCCTGACCCTGCGGTAAAGGGTCCAGGGCAGCCATCAGAAATTATGGGGCCCCTTAATGAACCTCACGATGGGGTCCCCCCGGTACTCCATCAACCCCTAACAGCTATTCTCCCTCTTCCAAAACAAAAAAAGGACATAACATAGCTCCACAGCCATAAAACTCACAGTAATTTGCAGTGTGTATGAGCGTATCACAGAGCTCCACAGCCATAAACCTCACAGAAATGTGCGGTGTGTATGAGCGTAACACAGAGCTCCACAGCAATAAAAAGCGAGTAAATATCTGGCGCCCCCTAGTAGATAGGAATGAACAGTGCAACAATTAAACCAATACTACTATAGACCATAAACCATAAAAGTCCTTGGTACATTGAGTCGCAGTTCAAAGGTCAGCAGCAAAAATTCACACACAAGGTGGTTCACCTCCAACCACCGAATAATCAAGACAACAGAAAAATGTGGTGATACTCTGCGCTTCCCTCTTAAGTAATGGGTATTTTCGAATGGGAGATCTTCTTATTATGTTGTAGATTCACTTTTCACATTTCACATATTTCACATATGATCTTCAACCCTCGAAAGAAAGGGGATACTTTTCGAAAGAAAGGGGTTTTACTTTTTGCCGACTGAGGAAGCGACTTGCTCGCGAAACGCGTTTTGGCGTTTGAATTTTAATTTGTTTTAATTGTTTTAAAGAAATAAATTTCCATACACCTTTATCTAAGGTCCTGCAGCTGTTATTTTATTTCCTGGAGGAAGATCTTCAAACGGAGGCACTGAAGGGGAGTCCGGTATCTCCTTAATAACACCGGTGGTGCAGTATATCTAGTGTCTGATTTATGACACCTCCACATGTGAGTTGAACCATTGCATGTTTATTTGGGGGGCACAGAAGATTTAAGCATATCACACTATGTTGCCATTTTATCCCCTTTCTTTCGAGGGTTGAAGATCATATGTGAAATATGTGAAATGTGAAAAGTGAATCTACAACATAATAAGAAGATCTCCCATTCGAAAATACCCATTACTTAAGAGGGAAGCGCAGAGTATCACCACATTTTTCTGTTGCCTCCACAGCAATAAATCTCACAGTAATGTACAGTGTGTATGAGCGTATCACAGAACTTCACAACAATAAAACTCACTGAAATGTGCTGTGTATGATGTCCTTTGGGCTTGGCTGGGCCCTGGGGCTGGCTTGGAACCAGGGGCTGACCTGGGCCCTTGGGTTTGGCTGGGCCCTGGGTCTTGGCTGTGACTTGTCTGGGCCCTGGGTCTTGGCTGGGCCCTGGATGGGACCTGGGTCTTGACTGGGCCCTGGGTCTTGGTTTGGCCCTGAGTCTTGGCTGGGCCCTTGGTCTTGGCAGGGATCAGAGGGGTCTGGCTGGGCCTTTCCTGGGACCAGAGGGGTCTGGCTGGGCCCTGGGGTCTGGCTGGGCCTTGGCTGGGACCAGAGGGGTCTTGCTGGGCCTTGGCTGGGTACTGGCTGGGCCCTGGGGTCTGGCTGGGCCTTGGCTGGGACCTGGGGTCTGGCTGGGCCCTGGGGTCTGGCTGGGCCTTGGCTGGGCCCTGGGGTCTGGCTGGGCACTGGGGTCTGGATGGGCCCTGGCTGGGCTTTGGAGTCTGGCTGGGCCCTGGGATCTGGCTGGGCCTTGAGGTCTGGCTGGGCCCTGGGGTCTGGATGGACCCTGGCTGGGCCTTGGGGTCTGGCTGGGCCCTGGGGTTTGGTTGGGCCCTGGGGTCTGGTTTGGCTCTGACTCAACACTCTGCGGTCTTTTGTCCCAGTCCTCTGCTCCCTTCTTCTCTGCTTCCTTCTCCACTTCCTTCTTTTCCTCCTCTTCCTTCTTCTCCGCTTCCTTCTTCTCCTGCTCCTTCTCCTCCCAACCATCGCAGCCAGCTTCTCCTTTGTGTGCGAGTCACACACACGTGACTGGAGGGCGGAGTCAAAGCAACATGCTTGGGAGACACAAGCACGGTGCTTGGCCCGCCCACCCAGGAAGCTGTTGGGCAGTACAGCTCCGGATTCGGACTCTTAGCGTCTGATACCAGAGATGAAAAAATGTAATGGCGCCGCCACTGGGCCCCTTACTGCAGCATGGGGCGTAATGCAGTGATGGCAGCCCTGGAAGGGTCCCTGAAGTGCAGTGAAAAGCTGGCGACCGCATCTGAAGAACCACCGCAAAAATAAAGGCAAATGAAAAGACAGATTAGTGAAGATTATTACAAAATGAGACGTTTATATTTAAGGTTTCTTTGCCTCATTTAATACACCTCTATATAGGCACCATTAGCTGTACGAAGCACATCAAGACGGTACTCGATTTCTTGTCATGCTGTAGCATACCCTCATCAATGGTGGCAATGGTATTGTCACGGTTCCCAGATCCCACCACGCAGTACTTAACACCCCACACTCCACAGAGCCCAGAAGCTACCAACAGAGTAGCCGTGAAAGATCTCTAACTGTCGTTGTCCTTAGAATTGGCCAGGTAAACTAGCTAGACAGAAAGGGTTAACAACACGGGGAGTAGTCAGCCGAGCCAGAATCAGGAATACAGAGTTCAGAATGGTCAAATGGAATAGCCGGGTCGATATCAGAGCAGTGGCATAGTACAAGAAAATGGTCTAGGGCAACAGAAGGCAGAATAGTCAGAAACAAGCAGAGGTCAATAACGGGTTAATTCAATATAGCAGTCAGGTACAAGGAGCTCAGGTATGGATAACCACGATCTGGTAACTGCTGAGAATACACTGAGGGTTTTTAAAGACCTTCACCAGGCCACGCCCCCCACTCAAGCCACGCCTCATGCAACCACCTCCCTGCCTGTCTCCATTTAAACCGGGCATTGGTCAGCGAGCAGCATCAGACATGCTGCCCTCAAGCACACAGGTAGGGCTGGAAGCTCCCAACGTTACAGTACCCCCCTCTCCACGGGAGGCCACCGGACGACCAACAGGACGAGCGGCAGGACGAGCGGCAGGACGACCACCAGGGCGATCGGGGTGTGAGGCATGGAACGCCCTGACCAACCTAGAGGCAGACATGTCGGAAGCTGGAATCCAGGACCGGTCTTCCGGGCCATAGCCCACCCAATCGACCAAGTACTGCAGAACACCCCTGCACAGCCTAGAATCCAAAACCCTCCTAACCTCATACTCTGATTCACCATCAACCTGAAAAGGGGGAAGAAGGAGGAACGACCCGCGTGTACCTGTTACACAACAAAGGTTTCAGTAGGGAGGTGTGAAAGACGTTGTGCAAGCGAAGATGTTTAGGAAGGGCAAGAGCATAAGCCACAGGGTTAACGCGGCGAATGATCTTATATGGACCAATAAACCGAGGTGCCATTTTCATAGAAGGCACCCGTAACTTCACGTTCCTAGTAGACAACCAAACTCTATCCCCCACATTATAGGAGGGAGCTTGTAATCTATGCCTGTCAGCCTTGCGTTTCTGGACAGCAACATTGCGCTCCATATTTACGCGAATCTGTCTCCAAATCTCTTGTAGTTGAGTGAGATGGTCATCGAGGGCCGGGATGGCCTGTTCATTAAACTGAAGTGGTAGAGCCGGAGGGAAAAAACCATAGATAGCAGAAAAAGGAGAGTGGCCAGTGGTCTCATTAACGGCGTTATTACGTGCATACTCAGCCCAGGGCAACAACTCCGACCAATTGTCTTGTTGTTGTGTGGTAAAGCAACGTATGTACTGCTCGAGACCCTGATTTGCCCTCTCTGCTGCCCCATTGGTTTGTGGATGGTATGCTGAAGAGAAGGCCAATCGCACCCCCATCTCCGCACAGAAAACCTCCAGAAACGAGAGACGAACTGAGCTCCTCTGTCAGAGACTATTTCAGACGGAACCCCATGTATTCATACAATCTCTCTAGCAAAGACAACCGCCAGTTCTTTGGCTGTAGGAAGCTTAGGTAAAGGGACAAAATGAGCCATTTTGGAGACGCGGTCTACAACTGTCAGAACCACAGTATGACCTTTGGACTTCGGCAAGTCCACAATAAAATCCATAGATAGATGAGACCAAGGCCTCTTAGGCGTGGGTAAAGGCTGCAATAGACCGATAGGCAAGGTTTTACTGGTTTTGCTTCTGGCACAGACTTGACAAGCCAAAACAAACAGGCGTACGTCCTGTCGCATGGTGGGCCACCAGAACTGTCTGGAAATACTGGTAAGAGTCTTAGTAATACCAGGATGCCCTGCTGGTTTAGAATCATGAAACATTATGAGTAATGCTTGTCTTTCCTTTTCAGGTACAAACAACATATCTGGAGGCTTGTCAGGTGGAGCCCCCACTTGAGCTGCCTGGAGGCGTTCCAGGAAAGGCGAGGAGACAGACAAGACTATGGAAGCCACAATACGTTCAGGAGGAACTATAGGATTGTGGTCTTGTGTATTAGATTCATATGGGTCATATTGACGAGATAAGGCATCCCTTTACATTGCGGTCACCTGGTCTGTAAGTCAATACAAAATTAAACCGAGACAGTAGCAATGACCACCTGGCCTGTCTCGAGTTCAAACGTTTAGCATCCCCGATGTACGTAAGGTTCTTATGATCAGTGATTATCAACAAAGGATCAAGAGTACCTTCCAACAAATGTCTCCACTCTGACAGGGCAGACACAATAGCAAGCAATTCTCTGTTGCCATATCATAATTGCGTTCTGCTGGTGATAATTTTCTTGAAAAGAACCACAAGGATGTAGTGGTTTCCCTGGAGATTCTCTTTGAGACAGGACAGCCCCAATGCCTATCTCAGAATCATCAACCTCAAGAATAAACGGAATCCTGGGATCAGGATGCCGTAACACGGGAGCGGAAGTGAAAGCCTGTTTGAGGCTTCGAAGCTTGTTTAGATTGAGAAGACCAGATCTGGTACTTCAGACCTTTACGTGTCATATTAATGATAGGAGAGGCTATAGCGGAATAATTCTTGATAAATCTCCTATAATAGTTAGAAAACCCCAGAAACCTCTGTATGGCTTTGAGACCTTGAGGAAGAGGCCATTCTGAGATGGCCGTGAGTTTAGAAGGATCCATCTCAAAACCCTCTGGAGTGATAATGTACCCAAGGAATTTCACAGTAGTAATGTCGAATAAACACTTCTCTAGTTTGCAATAAAGACCATTGTCCAGTAATTTAGCTAATACCTGTCTGACATGTGCATGGTGGGTTTTCAGATCGGGAGAGTAAATCAATATATCGTCTAGGTATACTATAACAAAGGTTTGCAAGAAATCTCTGAGCACATCATTAATAAAATCCTGGAATACCGCTGGAGCATTACAACGACCGAAAGGCATGACCAAGTATTCATAATGCCCACTCCTGGTGTTAAATGCTGTTTCCACTCATGCCCCTCTTTTATGCGTATCAAATTGTAAGCTCCTCTTAAATCAAGTTTAGTGTATACTGCTGAACCTCTTAACCTGTCGAACAGTTCCGATATGAGAGGGATAGGGTACACGTTCTTAATGGTGATCTTGTTAAGCCCCCTATAATCAATACACGGGCGTAAATCTCCCTCTTTTTTCGACACAAAAAAGAATCCAGCCCCTGCTGGAGAAGAGGAACGTCGGATAAAACCTCTCTCCAAATTCTTCTTGATATACTCCTCCATAATTTGGTTCTCCTTTATGAAAGAGGATATACTTTGCCTCGAGGAGGCATGGTACCCGGATGAATATCAATAGCACAATCATATGGTCTATGTGGAGGTAGTTTGTCTGCCTCTCTTTTATCAAATACAGCCCTGAGGTCTGCATATTGTTCAGGAACTTCAGTAGACAATGGAGGGGCTGTGGGTGTGTTCAGGGCACCGACATGCTGAATGGGTATTAAAAAAGTCCCAAAACATGCAGAACCAAGACAGTATCTCTCCTTTAACCCAATCAATAACGGGATTGTGTCCACCAACTAGGGGAAACCAAGTACAACAGGATTGGAAGGTGAGTGGATAACTTGGAATATGATCTTTTCTTTATGCAAGAGACCAGTAGTAAGAACTACTGTAATCGTATCGTGAGTAATCCTAGGGCAGGATAACGGCCTGCCATCTATGGCTTCAACGGCTAAGGTGTCTCTCTTACAACCAGAGGTAGAGAAATGGAAGAAGCGTAGTTAACATCAATAAAGTTACCAGCAGCCCCAGAATCCACAAAAGCGGTGTTATGTGTGGTCTTGGTCTCCCAAGCCAAGGATACTGGTAACATAAATTTAGTGTCTTTGATAGGAGACATGCATGTCACACCCAAGGCCTGTCTCCTCAGCTGCCTTAGGTGCGGTAGTTTTCCGGCTTATCATGCAGCTTAGGGCGAGTAGGACATTGAAATCGTACATGTCCCTCCAAACCACAATACAGGCACAATCCCTCACGAAAACGCCTTGTTCTCTCCTCCTCTGTAAGCCTAGTACGGCCTAGTTGCATAGGCTCTGAGGAGAGATAACTCTCTGGGTGGTGCTTGAAAGACAGGGGCCAACCTCGGTAACGGTCTCTTGGCTCTCTCTCTGGAGTCCTATCCCTTATCTGATTATCCAGATCTATACAGTAATCAATGAGTTCACACAATACCTCAGGTAGTTTACATGGAGCTAATTCATGCATCAACGACTCTGATAACCCCTCCATAAAAGCCAGAACCAGTGTCTCATTTGTCCAGTTCACATCAGAAATTAAGGTTTTAAATTCTATGGCATAATCAGACACAGTCCTGTTCCCTTGACGTATGCGGAACAAGGATTTGCCGGCTATCATGGCCTTTCTGGTAGGATAAAATGTACGTTGTAACTCGGCTATGAATTCTTTATAATCCCGTACAATAGGTCTTTCTGCCTCCCATAAAGGAGTCGCCCATGTCAACGCTCTGCCAGACAGATGGTTAATAATAAACCCCACTTTGGCAATGTCAGAGAAAAACATTTGTGGATTTAATTTAAAATGAATATCCACATGGACCAAAAATCCCGGCACTCAGAGGGAGTACCGTCAAACCTCATAGGAGCGGTCATGTGTACCTGGGATGTCTGAACGACAGGGGGCACAGGTATAGCAGGCGGGGGTGCAACCCCAACTGGTTCCAGGTGTGCAGTACGATTCAGGATAGTTTGTAAGGCAATGGCAAACTGATCCATCCTATGATCCTGCTCATCCTGTCTGGATACAAAGGTAGCCAAGTGCTGTGTTAAATCTGCGGGATCCATATTGGCCAGATCGTAATGTCACGGTTCCCGGATCCCACCACGCAGTACTTAACACCCAACACTCCACAAAACCCAGAAGCTACCAACAGTGTAGCTGTGAATGATCCCTATCTGTCTGGTCCTTATAATTGGCCAGGTAAACTAGCTAGACAGAAAAGGGTTAACAATACAGAGAGGAGTCAGCCGAGCCAGAATCAGGAATACAGAGTTCAGAATGGTCAAATGGAATAGCCGGGTCGGTATCAGAGCAGTAGCGTAGTACAAGCAAATAGTCTAGGGCAACAGAAGGCAGAATGGTCAGAACACAAGCAGAGGTCAGTAACAGGTTAAATCAATATAGCAGTCAGGTACAAGGAGCTCAGGATGGATCATCAGCCTTTACATTGCGGTCACCTGGTCTGTAAGTCAATACAAAATTAAACCGAGACAGTAGCAATGACCACCTGGCCTGTCTCGCGTTCAAACGTTTAGCATCCCCGATGTACGGAAGGTTCTTATGATCAGTAATTATCAATAAAGGGTCAAGAGTACCTTCCAACAAATGTCTCCACTCTGATAGGGCAGACACAATAGCAAGCAATTCTCTGTTACCGATATCATAATTGCCTTCTGCTGGTGATAATTTTCTTGAAAAGAACCCACAAGGATGTAGAGGTTTTCCTGGAGACTCTCTTTGAGACAGGACAGCCCCAATGCCTATCTCGGAAGCATCAACCTCAAGAACAAACGGAATCCTGGGATCAGGATGCCGTAACACGGGAGCGGAAGTGAAAGCTTGTTTGAGGGCTTCGAATGCTTGTTTGGATTGAGAAGACCAGATCTGGTTCTTCAGACCTTTACGTGTCATATTAATGATAGGGGAGGCTACAGCGGAATAATTCTTGATAAATCTCCTATAATAGTTGGAAAACCCCAGAAACCTCTGTATGGCCTTGAGACCTTGAGGGAGAGGCCATTCTGAGATGGCCATGAGTTTAGAAGGATCCATCTCAAAACCTTCTGGAGTGATAATATACCCAAGGAATTTCACAGTAGTAATGTCGAATAAACACTTCTCTAGTTTGCAATAAAGACCATTGTCCAGTAATTTTGCTAATACCTGTCTGACATGTGCATGGTGGGTTTTCAGATCGGGAGAGTAAATCGTCTAGGTATACTATAACAAAGGTTTGTAAGAAATCTCTGAGCACATCATTAATAAAATCCTGGAATACCGCTGGAGCATTACAAAGACCGAAAGGCATGACCAAGTATTCATAATGCCCACTCCTGGTGTTAAATGCTGTTCTCCACTCATGTCCCTCTTTTATACGTATCAGGTTGTAAGCTCCTCTTAAATCAAGTTTTGTGTATACTGCTGACCCCCTTAACCTGTCGAACAGTTCTGATATGAGAGGGATAGGGTACACGTTCTTAATGGTGATCTTGTTAAGCCCCCTATAATCAATACACGGGCGTAAATCTCCCTCTTTTTTAGACACAAAAAAGAACCCAGCCCCTGCTGGAGAAGAGGAACGTCGGATAAAACCTCTCTCCAAATTCTCCTTTATGTACTCTTCCATAATTTGGTTCTCCTTTATGGAAAGAGGATATACTTTGCCTCGAGGAGGCATGGTACCAGGATGAATATCTATGGCACAATCATATGGTCTATGTGGAGGCAGTTTCTCTGCCTCTCTTTTATCAAATACATGTAACGTTGGGGGCTTCCAGCCCTACCTGTGTGCTTGAGGACAGCAAGTCTGATGCTGCTCGCTGACCACTGCCCGGTTTAAATGGAGACAGGCAGGGAGGTGATTGCATGAGGTGTGGCTTGAGTGGGGGGCGTGGTCTGGTGAGGGTCTTTAAAAACCCTCAGTATAGTTTCAGAAGTTGCCAGATCGTGGTTATCCATCCTGAGCTCCTTGTACCTGACTGCTATATTGATTTAACCTGTTACTGACCTCTGCTTGTGTTCTGACCATTCTGCCTTCTGTTGCCCTAGACTATTTGCTTGTACTACGCTACTGCTCTGATACCGACCCGGCTATTCCATTTGACCATTCTGAACTCTGTATTCCTGATTCTGGCTCGGCTGACTCCTCTCTGTATTGTTAACCCTTTTCTGTCTAGCTAGTTTACCTGGCCAATTATAAGGACCAGACAGATAGGGATCATTCACAGCTACACTGTTGGTAGCTTCTGGATTTTGTGGAGAGTTGGGTGTTAAGTACTGCGTGGTGGGATCCGGGAACCGTGACAATACAGCCCTGAGGTCGGCATATATCGGTCAGGAACCTCTGTAGACAATGGAGGAGCTGTGGGTGTGTTCAGGGCACCGACATGCTGAATGGGTATTAAACAAGTCCCAAAACAAGCAGGACTCCAAGACAGTATCTCTCCCTTAGCCCAATCAATAACAGGATTATGTTCCACCAACCAAGGGAAACCAAGTACAACAGGATTGGAAGGTGAATGGATAACTTGAAATATGATTTCTTCTTTATGCAAGAGACAGTGGTAAGAACCACTGTAACCGTATCGTGAGTAATCCTAGGGCAGGATAACGGTCTGCCGTCTATGGCTTCGACGGCTAAGGGTGTCTCTCTTACAACCAGAGGTAGAGAAATGGAAGAAGCGTAGTTAACATCGATAAAGTTGCCAGCAGCCCCAGAATCCAAAAAAGCGGTAGTATGTGTGGTCTTGGTCTCCCAAGCCAAGGATACTGGTAACATAAGTTTAGTGTCTTTGACAGGAGACATGCATGTCACACCCAAGGCCTGTCTCCTCAGCTGCCTTAGGTGCGGTAGTTTTCCGGCTTATCATGCATTTTAGGATGAGTAGGACATTGAAATCGTACATGTCCCCCCAAACCACAATACAGGCACAATCCCTCACGAAAACGCCTTGTTCTCTCTTCCTCTGTAAGCCTAGTACGGCCTAGTTGCATAGGCTCAGAGGGAGGAGATAACTCTCTTGGTGGTGCCTGAAAGACAGGGGCCAACCTAGGTAACGGTCTCTTGGGCTTCTCTCTTGGAGTCCTTCTGTCCCTTATCTGATTATCCAGATCTATACAATAATCAATGAGTTCACACAATACCTCAGGTAGTTTTCGTGGAGCCAATTCATGCATCAATGACTCTGATAACCCCTCCATAAAAGCCAGAACCAGTGTCTCATTTGTCCAGTTCACATCAGAGATCAAGGTTTTAAATTCTATGGCATAATCAGAAACAGTCCTGTTCCCTTGACGTATGCGGAACAAGGATTTGCCAGCTACCGTGGCCTTTCTGGTAGGATTAAATGTACGTTGTAACTCGGCTATGAATTCTTTATAATCCCGTATGATAGGCTTCTCTGCCTCCCATAACGGAGTCGCCCATGTCAATGCTCTGCCAGACAGATGATTAATAATGAACCCCACTTTGGCAATGTCAGAGAAAAACATCTGTGGATTTAATTTAAAATGAATATCCACATGGACCAAAAATCCCCGGCACTCTGAGGGAGTACCGTCAAACCTCATAGGAGCGGTCATGTGTACCTGGGATGTCTGAACGACAGGGGACACAGGTATATCAAGCGGGGGTGCAACCCCAGCTGGTTCCAGGTGAGCCGTACGAGTCAGGATAGTTTGTAAGGCAATAGCAAACTGATCCATCCTATGATCCTGCTCATCCTGTCTGGATACAAAGTTAGCCAAGTGCTGTGTTAAGTCTGCGGGATCCATAGTGACCAGATCGTAATGTCACGGTTCCCAGATCCCACCACGCAGTACTTAACACCCCACACTCCACAGAGCCAGAAGCTACCAACAGAGTAGCCGTGAAAGATCTCTAACTGTCTGGTCCTTAGAATTGGCCAGGTAAACTAGCTAGACAGAAAGGGTTAACAACACGGGGAGTAGTCAGCCGAGCCAGAATCAGGAATACAGAGTTCAGAATGGTCAAATGGAATAGCTGGGTCGATATCAGAGCAGTGGCGTAGTACAAGAAAATGGTCTAGGGCAACAGAAGGCAGAATAGTCAGAAACAAGCAGAGGTCAATAACGGGTTAATTCAATATAGCAGTCAGGTACAAGGAGCTCAGGTATGGATAACCACGATCTGGTAACTGCTGAGAATACACTGAGGGTTTTTAAAGACCTTCACCAGGCCACGCCCCCCACTCAAGCCGCGCCTCATGCAACCACCTCCCTGCCTGTCTCCATTTAAACCGGGCATTGGTCAGCGAGCAGCATCAGACATGCTGCCCTCAAGCACACAGGTAGGGCTGGAAGCTCCCAACGTTACAGGTATCAGTGATCCTCTGCTTTAGATTAGTGATGTCCAGTACCTTTGTTCGATACAGGATGGGCTCTATTAACTTCTTCGCGCAAACGTTAACGCGTGCGCAAAAACGCATTAACGCGAGGGGAAAAACCCTTTGCGCAGAATGTCGTATTACAATGTCCGCGCAAAAAATGCACGTTAACGTCTACCGCTGGTGAACCTGCGCGAACCCTTTGTGAGTGTACTGTACGTTGCGCGTCCTATACTTAACATTGTGAGCGCAAATGCATTTGTGCGCTGGTACGCGGATGGTATTACAATCTATGCGCAAATTTTAACGGACAATGTTTGCGCGCATAATTTTAACGTCTTTTAAAAGCTGGTGTTAACGGCAAATCTGAACGTCCTGGCCGAAACCAAATACACCAGCCCGAAAAAAAAAATACAGCAAAGTATAGTTACACATTCTACACATACCCAAACAATAAAATTAAGAAGTTGTGCGTGTTTTTATTATTGCTGCAGCATATATACAAAAAAATTGCGCAGCGCATGCGCTTTTGTGCAAAGCAGTTAATAGAGCCCAATATCTTTAACATAACCCAATAGAAAGAAGTCAAGGGGAGTGATATCTGGTGAACGAGGTGGCCAGGGAATTGGGCCACCCCTTCCAATCCACTGGTCTGGAAATGTTTAATTTAGGAACCCACGAACATAGTTCTTAATGTGGTGGTGCACCATCTTGCTGGAAAATGATGGTTGGTTGAAGGTCATGTAGTTTTGGTGCCACGTATTCAGTCAAAAGGTCAAGGTAAACATTTGCAGTAATTGATGTCTCGCTGAAGAAAAACGGACCAATGATTCAATTGCACATGATCCCACACCACATGTTCATCTAAAGCAGAGGATCACTGGTGCCATTGCCACCATTGATGAGGGTATGCTACAGCGAACACAGCAAATTGAGTACCGTCTTGATGTGCTTCGGGCAACTAATGGTACCATATAGAGGCGTCTTAAATGAGGCAAAAAACTTCCATATATTCGTCTCATTTTGTAATAATTTTCACTTATCTGTCTTTTCATTTGCCTTTGTAATAAATTGTTGAAATTGTAAAGAGACTTTATGGACACCCTGTATTTTCTCAGTAGAATAGACATCTGCTGTATTCTAGGCTTGTGCACCGATTTTTTTTCGGTTCGATTCGATTCGATTTTTCGGATTTTTAAACTTTCGATTCGGCACGTTTCGACCGATTTCTGTTTCGATTCGGTTCGGCTCGACTCGTTTTTCGTGTACATTTTTCGGAATTTCGACCATTTTTCGTATTTTCGTGTCACTTAGCTCGTTTTTTGTATCGACTTTTCGTATTTTCGGAAATTTTCGTTTTTCGGAATTGTAAATGGTTTCGGAATATCGACCATTTTTCGTATTTTCGTGTCACTTAGCTCGTTTTTGTATCGACTTTTCGTATTTTCGGAAATTTTCGCTTTTCGGAACGTCTGTTCTCCTCGTTTCAAAGCAATAAATTTCGATTTGACACATTTCAAGTACATTCGAAAATTCTGAAAATATTTCGTTTCGGCTCGGAAAACTTTTCGGATCTGCCATTTTCGGATCTAAAAATTTTCGGAAAATCGGCCGCATCCGAAAACACGAATCGGGAAATTTCGGGAAAATTCCGAAATTCCGAAACCCCAAACGCACATCCCTACTGTATTCATGTACGCAAATAAATGAGTAGATTGCTGATCTCGGAGTTACACTTGATTCTGCTCTTTCCTTCATCCCCCACATCCAATCTCTTTCCTCCTCCTGCCGCTACAAACTACGTAATATTTCCAGAATTTGGCCATTTCTTAACGCTGACACCACAAAGCAACTCATCCACGCTCTTGTAATCTCTCGACTTTATTGTAATAATCTTTTAGCTGGCCTCCCTCTCTCCCGCCTCTGCCCCTTACAATCCATTCTGAATGCCTCTGCCAAGCTCATCCATCTTACCCGACGCTCGGTCTCTGCTGCTCCTCTCTGCGAGTCCCTTCACTGGCTCCCCATCCACTGCAGAATCAAATTCAAAATACTTACCCTGACCTACAAAGCTCTCACTAAGGCCCATGTCAGACGAGCGCAGTGTTCACGTCCATGTTGCCGCACATTTTAACATCCGTCGTAGCATAAAATTAAGATCAATAGAGACCCACACACGAAGTACGTCCGCACAGAAGTGCGGACGCACAATGCACGTGGCACCGGATGCAATTTAGGCACGTCCGCGTAGCTTTGTGAGTGATGGAACGTAGTCAGACGGACTGCATTTTTGACGTACAGCGTTTTTGAAGGACAAAATAGTTTTTCATATATGTATCAATGTTTTTCATTTTACATATTAATTTAATTCCCCATCTACATCAGCCAAAAAAAACATCTGTCAAAAAAAACGGACCGTGTGGTGTCTACAGTATCATCAGTCAGAAAGTACGTCAGTTGTGCACGGACGCACAGTGAGCTCAGAATGCGTTCGTCTGACATTAGCCTACTCAGCTCCCCACTACTTGTCCTCATTAATCACCAAATACATCCCAGCCCGCTCCCTAAGGTCAAACAGTGACCTGCACCTAGCATCTCCCCGCATCATCTCTTCCCATGATAGACTACTCTCTCACGCGCAGCTCCCATCCTCTGGAATGCTCTCCCTTGTACAGTCAGACTTTCCCCTAGTTTCTCTTCCTTCAAACTCTCCCTTAAGACATTTCTATTTAGAGAAGCCTACCACCCGACTCACTGACGCAACCAGTCCATCACTCTCACCTTGCAGTCCTCTCCTCCTGTTTCCAACCCCAACCCTTCTAGATTGTAAATTCCCACGGGAATAGGGCCCTCGTTTCCTCCTGTACTGGTTTGTCAAAATGTTGTTCAATGTATTGTAACCCTGTTTATACTGTGCCTATTGTACAGCGCTGTGGAATATGCTGGCGCTTTATAAATAAAGATTAATAATAATAATAAAAATCGATGTACGGTCTAAAAGGTTTTTTATTGAGTATCGGTATGCAGGCATAACAGATTGACATAAAATTGACATCATAGGAAACACACAATGCCATTCAATAATACAAGTCACAGACACATAACTGGACACTCATCAGTGAGGACGGTACATTTTGATAATATTAATAAACAATATAAGGACGGAGAAACAGAATAAAAAATAAAAAAAGAAGAAAAAAAAGAGAAAAAACGTATGGTTCAGCAAACGCTATACCACTCTACCGTAGGACCAGACGAACACCCTCCCATCCTATGTGTCTCGATATAACGAGAGAATCAAGGGTTTTAGCGAACATCTCCTCATATTTACATATTCCATCCAAACGGTTGAGTAGTTCAGGGATAGAGGGGGCAGAGGGAGAAGTCCACTGACTGGCTAGTACCAGTTTGGCAACCCCTAGAATCGCCGAGATTAACCCTCTTGGGGCTATTTGAATATTAGTGGGGATAAAGTGCAAGAGGTAGGTTTCAGGATGGAGGGGGATTTCTAAGGCGGTGCATGGTTTGATTTAGATTGCTGATCTATGAAACAGAATCTTGGTACAATCTATTGGGGCTGCTGCTGACTTTAACTTATTTTATGCAAGCAGCTGATTTATATAAATAAAGTCATCTAGGTCTTGCGATTTACATAAACGTGTTATAATGAAAGACGGGGAGGGATTTTAAAGGCTTTATACATTTGTTCAGGTTTAGTAATAATCCCAAAGGCCTTTCATTCTAAATCTACCTAACTGTCTTATTCAAATGTTGAACAGATGGTAAGAATTCCTGGAATGTGTAAATCATTCTGCCTACCATTCCCAGTAATGGCAAAGTATGCACGCCTATAAAGGCAAGTCATATAAAGCATCTTAACCCACATACAGCAATAACAGATATGTAAGTTATAGTGTAAGCATCATTATGTAGAGTAATGTAAACTGAAATATTGAAGAATTCACTTGGAGATATGCTGTAATCTATTTCTCATACCATATGTTCAATTCCTAGATCCATAACACATTGGGATGATGATGATATAAAGCAGGGTTGTCCAAATTCCAGTATGTAGGCCAGATGGAGAACACAAGCCTTCCTAGAGCAAAAAAATCATGTTTTAGCACATTACATCATTATTTTCAAAGGTTCTTCTTCTCTCTAACATGTGATTTGTAAACCCATTGAACAGGATCAATGCAAAGAGATTTTACTATTGTAGCACTCACTCCCGGAGGAGCCGCTGAATTTAACCTCGGGTTAGTCTCTCCGCACTAGGGAATAAATATAAACCAGCACTGTTGTGGATTTTATAAATGATATACTTTACTGGTCTCAATAAAGCGGCATATATAATGTAAGCACGGTATATAGAAAACAGGATTTCGTAATGCGAGAAACGCGCAGCGCTGAAAGAAAAGTTTAACCCCTTCGTCTCTGGAGTGTAAGTCCCGTGCAGGTTATGTCCCAAAAAGAGTGTGTGTGAGCTCAGGTACCCGGGTACTATATTCGACTGGCCAGTGAATGGATTTAATAAATCTTTGACTAGTCACGTTGGGGCCCTGTAGATTTAAGCAATACTGCAGCGTGCTTCGTTAAACTTTGACTGTGGCCTGGAAGGCCTCTCACCCATCCACCAGACAATCTGTTCCACTGCCCGATCAAGGACATCTCTCCGCTGGATTATACTGGGACCCTGTGCCACCGGATCCACTTCTCTTGCTTGTCCGTTTTCTACAACAAGATCTACGGCCTACCGCCTGCACTCCCAGTGAATCATCGCTGTCTCCTTACTCGGGGTCCAATCTGGAACTCTGTGTCTGTGCAAAACCTCTCAGCGGTGGATTACTAAATCTCTGGCAAGTCACTGTATCGATCCCCAGCGTCGGCAAGGCAGCGCCTGCTCTCGGCCTGGTTACAATTGCTCACAGTCTCACGTGCGTCTTACTCTGTTCACCGCTCGGCTCACACTGGCTCTCCTTCGTACGAGGCTGCGGATGTCCTTTCCTCCTTCCCCACCCACTTCCTGTCTCTGGCCCAAAGCATGCTGGAAAACGTAGTCCCATTGTGTCCAGTATAGTTTACATTGTGCTTGTCTCCCTCTGAGTAATACAGCAACAGAGTTTTAAACAGCGCTACACTATAATTATTACTTTTTCAAAATATATCAATTTCAATATCATTTTCACACTTTAACAAAAGTACCTTAACGCAGAGTGTGACGTAAGTCACTTTGGACTTGGGGTGCATGGACCTGTAGGCATATTTGTAGTGTGCAGGCCTCATAATAAATATTATTTCATTGGCCTCTCTTGTGTGTAGAATGTTTGTGTAATCGGAGTTATGCATGAATAATGTTATTGTCTATTTGCCTATTGCAGTGGCTCCCAACCGCGGTCCTCAAGTACCTCAACCAGGCCAGATTTTACAGATCACCCCGGAGAAAAGCAGACTGAGTCCTGGAAGGGGGGGCGTGTCCAGCGGCCATTACGGATAGATGCGAGTAGCGTGAGCTCAGTCTAACCGCCAGGTAAAGCGGCTCATACTGCGGCACAGTGCAGGGCGAATCACCCGATTTTCACTTCGGACGGCTTGGAGACCCGAGGGAACCAATCGATGGCCCTACCGAAGGCGCAGAGGAGTCTGGAGACTTCCAGGTCAGCAAAAAAAGATAGGCCGCAGGAGGCCCAGGATGGCGGCTCCTCGTGTTCCAGGGGATCCCACTCACCTGTCTCCCCCGGCGCGTATGACGACCCGCTGGCTGCCCCTTTCTCCAAAAGTGCTACGGCGTCGCACAGTCAGCTGCAGGAGATGCTGGGAGAGCTTCGGTGGTCACTTCAAATGGACTTTAGAGCGATTGCTCACTGAGTCAGTGAAAGCAGATGCCCTGCATGAGTATGTGACAGGTATGTTTCAAAAGCTACTACCGCACAAAACCGCAGACTACTTGCAACTGGACCGAGCGCATCGTATTCCTAAACCTCAGAATCTTCCCACCATGGTCCCGCTGGACGTTCTAGTGCGGGTGCATTTCTTCTGCAGCAAAGAAGATCTCTTACGCTGTTCTCGCTCAGAGGAGACATTACCGGACCCGTATAGTGCCATTTAGCTGTTCCCTGATTTATCTGCACACACTATGGCGAAACGTAGAGAGTTCACACCTATCACGAAAATCCTTCGTAATCATAAATTGCCTTACAGGTGGGGTTTTCCCACGAAGCTGATTCTTTGGCGCAACGAGGTGCTACATGTTATTTTGACTGTTCCTGAGGGAATGCGACTTCTTCTGGAATGGAAGCTGTTGGATGCTTGCACTCCTCCTCGAACTCCGTTGACTTCCCCAGCAAAAGTCTCTCCGAAATGGCACCGAGTAGACACGAGGAAGTGAAATTTCCCTGTTGGTCGTCTTATTATGCCCTGTGGGACCCGACCCCCTTTTTCGATTTTGCATCCATAAGAGGTATTTTTTCTCCTTGGTCACGACTCGGGAGACTTATCTCTTTGGGTCTTGCTAAGTTTCTAAGTTGGAGCCTTGTTTGTTTACCGATGTCATGGTGAACTCTTTTCTCCATTTTTTGAACAATTCTGATCACGCGACTTTTATTTTTATATTTCTCTTTGGACGATTTGCCTCCCAGAATTAGACCCGGCACTGACCGCTGAACGTGCTGATGGTCTCGGACATGGCTAGTCCCCCCTCCTCCCCTTGGTTTTTCAAGGTTTGCCTGAGATTTTTGCTCAGTCACGGGAGGTTTGGTTGGTGTATTTATACTGTAAGTTTCTGTCTGTCCTTCTGTTATATCTTTCTTTTGCAGGTCCGCAGCGTCCTGTTGGCTCTGCCCCCCTACCTTTATTTCCCTTTTTGTTTTTGTGTTCCTTCGGGAAGATACATCGCACTCTGGCCACTAATTGATACTCTTGCTGCCCACATGGTTCAACGATCGGGACCCAGGTAGTACCATGAAACTGATCTCCTTTAATGTGAAAAGGCTGAACATTCCTTTTAAATGGCATTCCCTTGCTGCAGACCTTAGGCGCTCTACTCCTGATGTGGTGTGCCTACAGGAGATGCACTTTAAGACCGGAGCCTCTCCTACCTTGGTTTTGCCCCAATATTGTACTCAGGTGCATGCGACTGCTCCAACTAAGTCCCGAGGGGTGTCTATCCTGATCCTTAACAATGTGCGATTTCAATCCCATAGGCAGATTATAGACCCTCAATGCAGATACATTTTTCTTATGTGTTCTCTTAATGATATGGAGTACACCATAGCAAACATCTACTGTCCGAAACACGGGGCAAGATTCGTTCCTACGTAAAACACTGTCCAAATTGAGTCGGGCTAGTCGGGGACAACTGCTTCTGTTTGGGGATTTTAATATAACTTTGGGCCTGCCCTCAGCCCCTACGAGAATACAGAAATCGCACGCCCGGGTTTTCCGCAATCTTTTTGTGGAATATAAATTGTATGATCGCCTTCTCCATCCGGGAGAAATGGATTATTCGTTCTATTCAATGGCTCATAGGTCTTATTCTAGGTTGGATTTTTTTCTGCCCCACGTGAGGTTCTCTCACGGATACAGGGCTGCGAGATCGGGACTATGTCCTGGTCAGACCATGCTCCTGTGGAACTGATTTTGTGCAATTCTTCTCCCTCTACGGGCAAGATGCCCTGGAGGTTGAATGAATCACTGCTATCCCACCCTGAAGTGCGAGCGGAATTGCTTAGAGAATTGCCTTTATTTTTTGCGGAAAACTCCTCTCCGGAGGTTTCGCCCCTCACTTTATGGCAAACACATAAGGCGGTGATTCGGGGTATTCTAATTAAATGGGGCTCATTCTTTAAGAAACGGGACATGAAACACCGACTGGACCTCCTACAGCGCTTGGACGCATGCACGTTTTCATACAAACTGACACCTACGAACGCACTCACTGATGAACTGACCTCCCTGAAATCTCAATTAGCTGAATTGGATAAACGTCAATATGCTTGGGCGGCTAGGCGGTTAGGTTAAGTAACACCATTTTAGTAAAAAAACAAGCAGATTATTGGCCAACAAACGTAGGAAACATATCCCCCCGATCTCACATCCATAGCCTCCATGGTGCAGCGGGTACGATTCACCATCATCCTCAGCAAATAGCAGATGGTTTTGCATCTTATTACTCCCAACTTTATAAATTAAAATCAGATTCGAATATCACCCAACCAACCCTAACTAACATAGTTCCTTACTTACAGTCCCTTCATTTACCTACACTATCTGAACACCAACAGGGCCTCCTGGCTGTGGATATCTCCCTGTTGGAGATCCAAAGTGTGATCGCGTTTCATCGGTCGCTATGTCGTCTATCATATAGAGACATATTTTTTTGGGACTGAGGAAGTCGGCATAGCGACCGATGCGTATACCAGCATTACTATTTGGGACAACTGGCCCACGGGCCCATAGGACATGATTATATGTCTTTTAAATGCCTTTTAAATTTAATACATTTTTTTATGTTTTATACTGACTAAGTGCATGTTATTGAGGTTACAACTCAGATACAGACCAACTACCACAAGGAGCAAATACAGGAAGTCCAGGATGTCTTCAACTACAGAGCAAGATGCTGCAGAAAATTTAAGTATAAATTTATGTTCTCTTCCAAATGTAAAGCACGGTATTACCACTCTTTGATTATGTAATAAGGGGTGACATTTGTTAAACATATATATTTAAAATATTGCGCTCCCGGGACCCAGTTAGTTATAAAACAGAGATTTGTATGCATAGAGACACTGACAGCCCCACAGAGATACAATCAGGGGTCAAGTCGAGCAGGAGCATAACATAATGATTCCGTAAAACCCAATTTAACAAGATATTTATACAGTACTATGAAACGTGAGTGCGGGGTGGCAGGGTAATTGTGAAATGTCATCGGATAAATGGTGAGCAGAAATCTTGTACAGTTCCCACAGTTATTTTTTAAGGCCTAGACTCCTGGATACAAACAGACAAACACATATAAACAATAACAAAGATACACAGAGACAGACTGTGACAAAACTCAAAGACAGACCATGACAGATACACAATGATTGACACACTTTATTCTGTGTGAAAGCTCTGGGAAACACGGCTTTCCCTCTATGTAGAAAGGTCAGACAGCTTTTTGAAATGCACATGACGTTTGTGACAGCTTATCCTGCAAAAAGGAAATGCCTGATTTGCGAAGTGTCAGCAAACTATTCTCTTCACCAAGTCACATGAAATGATGCTTTGTAAGGGTGCTTTATACTTGCCATTGGTGTCTATTCTTACGTAGCCTCCAGTCCTACCAGAAACTGATATTTAAGGCTATCAACAATCTCCATCAATATCCTCTTACTTTTTTCCTCTATTTCTATATGTCCCCTATATGTTTTGGAGAAGTGAAAATTCTAGGTCAAAATAGCCAAACCATAAAAATTCTCCAATTTATCTCACTTTCCAAATCGGCTATTTTAACCTAGAAGATTCACTTTTCCAAATGTTCTCCAGAGTTTCACCTTTCTCTGAATAACCCTGTATATTTACAAATTGAGATGTCTTTTATTTTTGCTCACATTTCCTTCTTCTAAAACTTTAGAATAACATCATCTTGAAGAAACAAATGTGGTTTAATGTTTTTCCACCACTCTAATTATTATATCCCATTTATTCTCACGTCTCTTTTCTAACCAGCTGTTCTATTTTCTTAACTTATTAATTGTTCTTAGTTCAAGTCACTTTATGGAATCAAAGTTTAGATATGGAATAGTGGGGGCTTAAACATTATGGAGCTAAACCAGTGAGAACTGCAACCTTAGTATGAAGGACAAATAGACCCTGGGGTCAGAGCCAATGCTGAATCAATTGACGCCATGGGTTTGTGACCCATTTATTATTCAGTATAACATCAATATTTACTAGCAGTACATTAAACCTCGGCGCCTCTTTATGTTTTCCTATATTTTTGTTATGCAGCTCATTTTCCTTTCTAATGACTCGGATTGTGAGGAATCTTAATTTTACATACAGGGTTATTCAAAGAGGTGTGAAATGTAACCGGACAATGAATTTCAGTGAACCGAGACATTTCGGGGGCCATTCGTCTATTCAGAGAGCAGGCAATTTGCCAAATTCTGGTGAATTGTCCGCACGTACGGTGCCTGTTTGAGGTCAGTGAACTCCCCCATAGAGAAGCAATGGTTCGTCTATTCAGAGAACACCGAGGAATGTCAGTGAAATGCCCTGCTGTTCGGTGGTTTAATTCGTCAGGTTTATTCAGGCGAATCCTATAGGCTTCAATGTTGAAAATATTCCAGTTTTAATTCAATATCTAATAAACCGGTTATCATTTTATTCTGCAGTAAAAAGTCTCTTTATTCTTAGATTTTTCAGGATTTTTTAGTCATTTTTTTGTCAAAATATTTTTCCCTTTTTTTTTCCAATCGTTTTTTCATTTTTCTGTAACTGACCTTTTTATTATCATTCATTGGATCTTATACGTAAGTTCCAGACATTTTGTTCCATAGTTTTTCTGCAAAGAGCATTTCAAATTTCAAACTTTCAAGCAAACAGTTTTTTTATTACCCCGTTCGTCTGCGTGTCAGCTTTTCCGGTGGCTGCTCTGCGCGGTGATCGCCGGCTGCTCGGATGTTTCCAGCGTGTTCGGCTTGTTTTTTGCGGCAGTTTCTGCGGGTTTTCGGTGAGTGTTCGGCGAGTGTTCTGCAGCGAGTATTCCCTGTACGACGGGGGCCCAGTGGTGCTTGCTGGGCCGGCGAACTAGAAATCGCCTAATCACCCCAAAGTGAAGGGAGCGAAAAGTCACCGAACGTGTGGCGACTTTTCAGATCTCTCTGAATAACCCTGCTAGTGTAAACAAAATTAAGTAGATCGAAAAAAAACTTAAAATAAGGAAGACGGTTACACTTTCATGTTCCCTCTTAACTAGCAATCCTTTGTTTATTACTTTTAGATACAAGTTAAACCAAGAAAGGGACTCTACCAATCCGAATCCTCTCATTATTTACAGTGGAGGCTCAGTATAACACTAGTAAACCCAGCCCAGCATGAATTTATGACACGTGGATATCACTGAATTTACCTTTTTTTTTTGTGAAAGGATTTTACCAAGAAGAAGGATACATTGAGATTTCTCTCGTTTTCAAGCATGTCCTGGGTGGCGAGTATGTACCGTTAGGTGTCTTGCCCAAGGACACTTACTGGAGAGGAGCTCTTGCCGGGATCGAACCCATGTCTCCACAGGCTCTCTCCACGCAGAGCAGTGATGTTACCTCTACTCCACCCAGCCGGTACTTAAAGAGATACTCTAGGGTTAAAATAGGAGGGGTTGTGGAGGGGTTAAACATTAAACCTTTATGATCCCTTCTGCACCCCTCTCTCTTTTTAGCCCTTTAGTCTTCTTTAAAGTCACTTTAAATCCAGTTCCTGGGTTTCTCGGTGCTGGATTGAAGTTGACATGGTGTAGGCCTCCTGTAAACCACAGCAAGTCAAATGACTATGGGGAGGTGTCAGGGACCGGGTTCCGGTGACACTGGTGATGTGGATATGAATCCGGGATGAAGTAAATAAAAAGGCCACAACAAAAAGGGTTGGTGAAAATAGCAGAAACTTATATTCAATAACTGGATACAAATAAAAAGGCAGGAATCTGTATAAATAATAATAGTCCTTGAAAAGCAAATGCAGATGATGGGGAAAAACACAGTAGCTTGAAAAAGGGAATCCAGATGATGAAAAGTCTCTTGAGATGGGTAATGCAGAAGGGGTCTTGAGACTGTACCGGCAAGGATTAACCACTTCAATACGGAGGACGCGCTCAGCGCGTCCTCCGCATTACTGCTGGTATGCGGAGGACGCGCTGAGCGCGTCCTCCCATTGGGGTCAGCGTTCGGCCGGGTTCCGGCCGATCGCTGGCCCCCCCGGTGCAGGCTGACATCCTCGATGTCAGCCCGGCATCCGGAACCGCAGCCGCTGAAATTAGGTGTCATCGCGGCAGCGCGATGACACCTAATTCAGGTGCCCCCCCGCATGTGCGGAGGAGGCGCCTGAAAGGGAGGGGGGGAGGTCCTTCGGACCTCTCTCCCTCCCGATCGGCGGCGTTGTGGGGGTTAACCCAGGCACCATTTGGAAGGGCACAGCCTGCCCTTCCAAATGGTGCCTGGCATTTACCCCTGGGGAGCTGGATCGCAAATCGGCGCTGAAAAGCGCCGGTTCGCGATCCTTTCCCGGAGCTGGCCGACATCTTGGATGTCGGCCAAGCCTCCGGGAACTCCCCCTGAGGACTGGCGTCATCGTGCGTAGCACGATGACGCCAGTCCTAGAGTTAACCCCTAACTGCCACCAACGGTGGAGATAGGGAGTTCCAATGAACTCCCTATCTCCCGATCCGTGGCAGCTAGGGGTTAATGTTTGGTATGGTTGGATCGGCCAGAGCATGGCCGTTCCAACAATACCAAACACGAATGTGAAAAAAGTTTTTTTAAAAAAAATTAAAATTAAAATTATAAATAAAAATATATTTAAAAAAAAAATAAACATTTTTTTTCTTTTTTTTGGTTGTTAGTGTAGCAATATTGTTCCCATTTCAATTATAATGTGAACAATGATGCTGCACTAACGATTTTTGTATGCGGTGCGTTTGTTAAAAATCGCGTAATTTTCCCCCAAAAAAATGTAACGAGACCCCATCTCTAATTTTTTTAACAAGCGCACCCCATACAAAATATAACCGCAATTGATCGCATGTTAAAATGTGAAAAAAACACTTTACACGTTGTAAATTATTGAAAATACACAATTTTATTGCATTTTTTGTTATAATATACAGACAGGACATGACGTATACATATAATAATGACATATTATGAATCTACCGAGTCTGACGGAAAGAACGATATATAATATGTCTGGGTAATATACTAAAATAAGCCTTCAAAACACGTTTAAACATGATGAGCAAAACCGGTAAAAATGACCTCAGCACAGAGGCGGGAAAAGCCTCAGCAGCGAAAGGGTTAAGCAAAGCGAAGTCCAGAGGAATAGCCAGGGGTCTGGTACACAGGAATCAGAATAAACAGCAAGGCTGGGCTCTTGGGATGATTCAGGCACTTCTTTCTTTTGCAAGGATCAAACATTAATGACAGAGCACTGGCTGGATGTGGGAGTGGTTCTTTTAAGGAACCCAGCCAGTGCTCATTACATACACCTGATGAAGTACACCAAAAGCTGGGCTAAGGCATACTGCTACACATGAACTTGCCACTAGGGCTGGACTCAGGGCTTGGCCTTCCTGCTACGGCGTCGCCGTGGGACCTGATAGGAGGATAGAGTCTCAATAAAGCATCCAGCCAATCCAATGGCTTTCAATGCCAGAGTGCATTAGTGGGAGCTAGGTCTGGAAGGTCTTGAAATCCAGAACTCATGATCAGGACTAAGGCTGGGGTCAGACGAATGCAGTGCGAACGTGCGTTTAGCCACACTTTATTACGGCCGTGGTAGCAGCAAATGACGTCCAGCGCAGGCCCACACACGAAGTACGGCCGCATGAAAGTTCGGGAGCGCAACGCAAGCGGCAAACGAATGCATTCTCGCAAGAACGTCGAACCACTAGTACTGATGTACAGAGTGCGCTGCGTCCGCATAGCGGCGTGTGTGCGTGATTAGGAGACGTCAGATGCTGCTCATGTCCGGCCAACATAAAGTTCAGACGCCCAAAGTTTCCTGGTTTGGATCCGTAAAAAATCACGGCTGTAATTGCGCATCGTATGACCGCTATTGCGTATTCCGTGAAAAAAAGTACGTCCATGCGTTCGGATGCACTTTTTTTTATGGACGATGCGAAAAATGCATTCGTCTGACCCTAGCCTTAGGCTCTGGGTGGGAAAAATCCCCTGCACTTGGAGGGCTGAATCAGGGGTACTTTCTGGTTTGTTGTAGCAAATATGACCTGGGAAGAAGGGGTTATGCTTAGGAATTGGGCAGATAATTCATCTAATATTCCTTTAGTTTGCCTAATAAATGACATACATTCTTTGCACCTTTCATTCCTGTATAATCTTTTCATATACTATGTATGGAAGTCTTGGAGATTACAAGTAAAATCTGAAAAACTGCTTTACATATAATAATGAGACAACAGTTTTATTGCCGTATGCAGAATAAATTCTTTTGGCTTTCTTACAGTTTCAGTTATGTTATCCTGTCAGTTTTGATTCCTAAAGTGTATCCTTCCCCTCCGCTTGAGGATAAAGTTGTAATCTTCCTTTAGACTAGACAAAACAACTGGACACTTAATAAGGTCTTGTTACCCAGCCAATGTGTTAAAGTGATTTAGATACATAGAAAGATAGAAAGTGGTTGATATAAACAGACACCCTGACATCTTGATAATGTCAAAACAGAGAAAAGTAAAACACATTAAAACACAAATATAAATTACAATTGTAATATACAATAAACACAACACGGACACAAAGATTTGGACTGAAGAGAAGACAGAAAAAAAGGGAAGTAAAACATCCAGGAGAAATGTATTGTGATGGTAGTCACTTTTATCCAGGTTTGGACTGAGACAGAAAAATAGGCTTTTTGGACTGAGTAGCCCACCGCCAATGACCTGCACGCCTCCAAATAAAGCCAATCAGCCGCCGAACGGGGGTAAAAACGTAAATTAAAAAAAACTGTTATTCTTAAAAAGGCGTTTAAAGCATGAAAATAGTAAAAGGTCCTATTAAAAAAATATAAAATGGTCTGTTAGAGCAGTGGTTCCCAACCGGTTCCTCAAGCACCCCTAACAGGTCATTTTTTCCAGATATCTGAAGCACAGCACCGGTGATACGATTTGCTGATCAGTGATTGCAGGATTCAGTATGCTGTCAAGTGCCAGTATTTGGAGAGTTTACAGCTCTCCGAAAAGCCCAACGGTCACGAAATTGCACCGTACAATGGAATTCATCATTCGGTTCAATTTCGTGGCCATTCGGCTATTCAAAAAGATGGCAGTTCGCCAAATATTGGTGAATTGCCAGCAAAATATGGTGCCTGTTAACCATACAGGGTTATCCAAAGAGATCCGAATTGCTTGAGAAAGGTAACCGAACGCTGAAAATCAGTGTTCGGTTACCTTTCCTGACCATTCGGCTATCCAGAGAGCAGGCAATTCGCCAAATCCTGGCGAATTGCCTGAACATACGGTGCCTGTTCGGTCCCTGTTCGAGGGCAGTGAAATCCTCATGAAAAAGCACTGCTTCGGCTATTCAGAGAACACAAACCAGCAGTGAAAGGTTCCCGAATTGCCCTGCCATTCGGTGATTTCATTCGGCAAATTTATTCAGGAGAATCACATAGGCTTCAATGTTAAAAATATTCCCGTTTTAATTCAATATCTAATAAACCGTTCATTATAAAATTCTGCAGCAAAAAGTGTCTTTATTTATAGATTTTTTAGGATACTTTAAGCATTTTTTTTTTTTTTTTTTTTTAAAGTCCGATTTTTTTTTAAAAAAAAATTTCAGTTTACTTATTTTTTTTGTAACAGCCCTCTTTATTATCATTCCCTGGACCTCCTGTGAAAATGTCAGACATTTTCGCTCAGTAGTTTCTTTGCAAACAGCGTTTCATTTTCCCAGATTCATACAAATGGTTTTGCTAATTTATTCACTGCCTCCTCTATGTCACAGCTGCTTCGACTCTGTGTGATTCGGCTCCTGTTAGGTTCGGGTTTTTCGAAGGTTAATCCAGATGTTTTTGCTTGTTTTCAGCGTGCATTCGGTTAGTTTTCGTCAGGTTTTCGGCAGCTTTTCCCTGCAATTCGGGGACCCTGTGGCGCTTGCTGAATACACCGCAGGGTCACCGAAATGCAATCAAAAGGAACCGAATTGAAGAGAACGAAAAGTCACCGAACGTGCGGTGACTTTTTGAATCTCTTTGGATAACCCTGATAGAGAAGCAATGGTTAATCTATTCAGAGAATGCTGAACAGCAATGAAATGTACTGATTTTTTTTTTTTTTAAATGGTGTTTTTTTATTTCTGTAACAGACCTTTTTATTATTATTCAAAGGGAGCTTATATGTAATTTGGATGCATTTTCATGCAGTAGTTTTTTTTTTTCTTTTAAAACGGAGAGGGCAGCTGAACCCAGGAGTCATACTTACCTGAAAGGTGGCCCAAGGCCGGCCCAAGCCACTGTGCTGCCTGGAGCGAAGGATGAAATGCTGCCCCCCCCCCAAAAAAAAACAACACGAGACATGTATGAGGGTATCAGAGCTCCACAGCAATAAAAGTCACAGTAATGTTCAGTGTGTATGAGCGTATCACAGAGCCCCACAGCAATAAAACTTGCAGTAATGCGAAGTGTGTATGAGCGTATGACATAGCTCCACAGCAATAATACTCACAGTAATGTGCGGTGTGTATGAGCGTATCACTGAGCTCCACAGCAATAAAACTCGCAGTAATGCGCAGTGTGTATGAACGTATCACAGAGCTCCACAGCAATAATACTCGCAGTAATGTGCGGTGTGTATGATCGTATCACAGAGCTCCACAGCATTAAAACTCACAGTAATGCGCAGTGTGTTTGAGCGTATCAGAGCTCCCCAGCATTAAAACTCATAGTAAACTCACAGTAACGTGCCATGTGTATGAGTATCACAGAACGCCACAGAACGCCCGGGCCCACTGTCACACACACATCCACATCCAGGCACAGTCACACACATCCACACAGGCGCACACACAAACACACACACAATTACTCTCACATCCACATACAGGGACACACACACACACAATTACCCCCACATCCACATCCAGGCACACACACACAAACTTACCCACACAGTGGCCTGGTCGTCAGCCAGCTGGAGGGCTTGTTGGATGCCGTCGGGCCTGGTCGAGGTCAGGCTCCAGCTCGCTTGAGGGCCTGGTCGAGGTCTGACCCACTGTAAAGCTTCTTAGAGGCCCGGCTTCGGTCTTGGTCAAGGTCTAGCTTCGGACCTGGCTCCAGGCCTGGCCGAGGCCTTGCTTCAGGCTTGGCTTCGGGCCTGGCCGAGGCCTGCAGGCTTCAAAAGGAAAGGGCCTGGTCCACTGAACCAGCTCCAGGCCTGGCCAAGGCCTGGCTCCAGGCCTGGCCGAGGCCTGGCTCTGGGTCTGGCTTTGAGCCTGGCTACAAGCTGAACTGGCTCCGAGCCTGGCCGAGGCCTGGATCAGGCCTGACTCCAGGCCTGGCTTTGGGCCTGGCCGAGGACAGCAGGCTTCAAACGGAAAGGACCTGGACTGCTGAACCGGCTCCAAACCTGGCCGAGACATGGCTCCGGGCCTAGCCGAGGTCGGCAGGCTTCAAAAGGAAAGGATAAAGCAAGGAGTGTGTATAAATAAATATACACTACACAGTGTGGGCGCCTATTTATGAGTGATAATTTAAAGTGCTGGGTGTGGTGCTAATAAATAGTCAATGCTGCCTATAGTATGGTAAAAACACATAAAAAACAACCAAAATATGTGTCAGGATACAAGATAAAAAGCGGAAAACCATACGGCGCATATAGTGCAATTAATAGGTTAATAAATCAATGGATATGTAAAATCCATAAAAGCAATGTGAAATTCAATAAAAATGGATATCATAAAGATAAAACTGTTATTAGTTATTAGTATAAAGGTCAATGAAAGTGCATAGAGTGAAGTCCAGGTCGAATGTGCAAAAAAAAAGTGCTCAAGTATACAGTAATGGAATACTCAAAAAATGATGATGAAGAATAGTGTGCTGATCTTCTTTTAAGTGCTGGTGTTGAATCCTTTTATCCGTCAGTGATCCTCAAAAAAAGCACATCACAGGAAAAGATGATAGTGCAGATGGTCAGAATAAAATTAGCTCAAATTATAATGGAGGTCTAAACCACTCACATTCATGGGAGCCTACAAGGTCCCGGCTCGAGGAGAAACAGCCTGCGGCCAAATATAGAGTGGCACTTCCCTTCTTTATGTCCGTACTGGAGACTAGATGAAATGGAGAGAATCGGGAGACGGCACTCCCATAGCGTAATACTGCATATGTATGCAAATGTGAAAAGGAAAAAATGAAACACACTCACCGATTTTGGAGCCTCGTAATGTCAGGCTCAATGTATGTAGCTCTGGGTCCTCTTGGGGTGGGAACCCAAACCCAGACTTATAACTTCAAGGCCTGCGTGAAAGAATTGTGGAGCTGACTTTCTGTTGCTCTGTGGACATCAAATTGATCTATGTCATCTATGGTGGTTACTACATAAAACAGAGAAGATCGGGAGACGGCACTCCCATAGCGTAACTCTGTGCAATACAGGTGGAGGATTGAATTAAAATTGGTCACACTCACCAGTTATAGAGCCTCTCAATTCCAGGCTCAAGGAGTATCGCCTTGGGTCCTCTTAAGGTGGGGGCCCAAACCTCTTTGATGTAGCAGCAGTTGGTCCAGATGTCCAAAAAAGGGTAGGGAGATAAGGAAAAGTGGCGAATGCAAAAAATATATAGGTAATAAATTTATTGGAATTAATAAAATCCTGGACAAATTGTACCGAGACGCGTTTCGGCTAAAAGCCTTCCTCAGTCGGTATATTTAGTGTCCATAAAGTGCAAATAAAGTAAAAGTGAAAATGAAAGTGTCCTCTTATATAGTATCATTTCCTGCCACATTCAATTTGTTAACTCCCTATTTCCTGTTGGCCGATTTCCGTTCGTTCGGATTTACCCAGAGATGCTTTGCGGTCGTTTCGAATTAAAAACGAAAATGAATACAATACATTGGACGATCGCGGAAAATCCGAATCTTTTGGACAATCGCAGCAACGATACCACTCATTATATGCAGAGGGGTGAAAAATCTAAAGATGGAACTTTCACATAGGGTGAGAAATAAGAAAGTACCTAACCATTTTGGAATAAGAGAAGGTTTCCACCAATGTGGGAACTGCTTAAATTGCAGAAATACCAAAGGCAAGAAACAAATAAGTTCGGAAATCGAAAGAAATGGCAAAAAAATTAAAATCAAAGGAATGATGACATGCTTTTCAAAAAATGTTATATACGTCCTAACCTGCCCTTGTGGACTCAGATATGTGGGACGTACTACACGGCCACTCAACATACGTATACAGGAGCACATAAGAAATATCAAGAAAGGTTTTGATAAGCATAGTGTATCATTACATTTTAAACTAAAACATGGGCAAAACCCAGAAGGCCTCTCATTTATGGCAGTCCAAAAACTAGAACCCCTTTGGAGAGGAGGAAGCCTAGAAACACGACTAGGCAAAGAGGAAATGAGGTGGATTTTTTTAATGAACACACTCCAGCCGCATGGATTAAATGCAGATTTTGAATTGTGCCACTTTCTTAACAGTTAATTATTTCCATCTTAACTATTCCTTTTAAACGATATAATACTTTCTCCTATCTCCCTTCCCTTTCCCTTTTTTTCAGATGATGTTTTTTACACCCCTGTTGCCATCTTAGAATTATATATTTATTATATATATATTTTATATCCCCACTTTTAATACTCATTTTTATGATACCCAACTCTCCATTTTTAGGTTTCCATTAATAACGCATTTTTTACCATCATGCATATATTCTACAATTCGAGCCAATTCTTATGCGATTTTAATAACCTCCCAATCTATTTTATATTAGAATAGCAAATGTGGACACAGAATGATCATGATAAGATATTATTAGACAAAACTCTCCTACCCTATTTTTATCTGAACATACCTATTTTTATCTGAATATACCTATCTAACAATACACCCTTACTTTTTAGCATATACATATTTTCTATCTTTTATTCTTATTAGATACGAAAAGAAAATTTATATATTTCTTCTCGTTCTTTTCCCGTCCTTTTCGTTTCTTATATACGAAAAGATGAATCGTCATTAAATACTATGCCCTAAAAAATCGAGCAAACTTTGGGTAAAAAGTCAAGTTCATTATACGAACGAAAACGAGACTAGAAAGTATTCGCAAGGTCTCTCTGGGTAAAACCCCAGACTATGGATACGAACGAAAACGAAACTAAGAAAATTCTCGCAAAGCACTTCTGGGTAAAAAGGGCTTGTCCAGTTCACGCATGGTGAAACCAAAGAAAGAAATTTTCTTTCCTTCTTTTTTTCTTTTTTCGTATCGTATATATATACCTGACCTGCATTTCATTTGATTTCAATATACTAGGACTATGTGTGCATTTCGATTATGATAACAATCTTTACGATTATGCGCAGCATTCTATTGGCCGACTTTTTTGTTTACTTCCGATGCGAAATGTTGTCCGTTTTTCGGAATCTCTGTATTTTACATAGGCTACAATTTGGTTTTAAGTCTTGTTTTAAACTCTCCCCATAAGATTATTGTTCTAAAGATTCGTAATTGCTGCGATTGTCCAAAAGATTCGGATTTTCCGCGATCGTCCAATGTATTGTATTCATTTTCGTTTTTAATTCGAAACGACCGCAAAGCATCTCTGGGTAAATCCGAACGAACGGAAATCGGCCAACAGGAAATAGGGAGTTAACAAATTGAATGTGGCAGGAAATGATACTATATAAGAGGACACTTTCATTTTCACTTTTACTTTATTTGCACTTTATGGACACTAAATATACCGACTGAGGAAGGCTTTTAGCCGAAACGCGTCTCGGTACAATTTGTCCAGGATTTTATTAATTCCAATAAATTTATTACCTATATATTTTTTGCATTCGCCACTTTTCCTTATCTCCCTACCCTTTTTTGGACATCTGGACCAACTGCTGCTACATCAAAGAGGTTTGGGCCCCCACCTTAAGAGGACCCAAGGCGATACTCCTTGAGCCTGGAATTGAGAGGCTCTATAACTGGTGAGTGTGACCAATTTTAATTCAATCCTCCACCTGTATTGCACAGAGTTACGCTATGGGAGTGCCGTCTCCCGATCTTCTCTGTTTTATCTAGTAACCACCATAGATGAAAGGAGGGACGTGCCACCCTATACTTGGCCGCAAGCTATTTTCCTTGAGCCTGGATTTCTCTTAGGCTCTAATAAATGTGAGTGATATATTCATTTTATTAAATCACTTCATCCCAGTATGACCATCTGCACTATTATTGCTTTCATTTCTCTCTGAGGGACACCTTTAAAGAGAAGATTCGATATTCATACCACAGAGAAGATTGTTGCATTTGTCTTCAATCAACAACACTCCTTGAGTATTAAATCATTGCACTTTTTGAACACTTATTTTGCACAAATTGACTTAGTAATCTTTTTAAAAAAAATTTTTTTGTACTTTTCTATTTGGTATTTTAAAGGACACTTCCTGCATTTTAAAGGACACTTTTTATACCTTAAAGGACACTTTTCACTTTTACTTCTATTAACCAGTTGTTCATTTAATCAATTGTTCACTGTTTTATGCGCCGTATGGTGTTGTTTATCCTTTTGTCTTAATCTTGGCACATATTTTGGTTGTTTTTTATGTGCTTTTTACCATACTTAGGCTGCAATTGATTATTTATTCACATAGCACTTTAACTAACTTAAATTAACAAGCGCCCACACTGTATAGTGTATACCCGTATACACACTTTTTAATCAACTCATTTATTCAAAAGGAAAGGGCCTGGTGCGCTGAACCAGCACCGGGCCTGGCCTTGGCCTGGCTTCAAGCCTGGCTCCGGGCCTGGCCAAGGCCGACAGGCTTCATAAGGAAAGGGCCTAGTCCGCTGAACCGGCTCCAAGCCTGGCCGAGGCCTGGCTTTGGGCCTGGCCGAGGCCGGCAGGCTTCAAAAGGATCGGGCCTGGTCCGCTGAAAGTGGCGGAGTCCGCCTGCCATCTCGCTCGAGTCAAGGGCACAGGCGTCAGCCAGCTCTTGTGAAGGGGGCGATTGCAACTCCACTTGTGTGAAGGGAGTGGGTACCGGTCCACTGAGAGGGGAGGGCGCTGGCCCGCTAAGAGGGGCAGGCGCTGGCCCGCTAAGAGGGGCGGACGCAGTCTGGCTTCGGAAACTGATGGAGGAGGGCCATGCCCTGTCCAGGCTGGGAGCTCCATGCTGCGGCCCTTGACAGGGTGGCAAAATGATGCCCCTGACAATGGGCCACCTGGAGCCGCTGCTCCACCCTGCTCCATGTATGGGCTGGCTCTGGGTGAACCCCTGGTCAGCCCCATCTTCACCCCCTCATTTTCTGGCCAAGACCTGGGAAATCCAAACTGGCGCCCGTTCGTCCGGCATGCCCAATACATAATCGGGGGAGACGGCCCTCCAGCCAGCACCTGCTGATTATGTCACAGGGCGTGCTGGCAAGCAAAATCACATAATCAGAGGGAGACGGTGTCCTGGAAAAGTAGGCAATTTTCAGAAGGCCCTCCGGCCGGCACACGATGATTATGTCCCAGGGCACGCCGCGTGATGTATGATCATCATGCGGCGCACCCTGTGACATAATCAGCGTGTGCTGGCCGGACGGCTGTCGCCCTCTGAATATGTGATTGGACACGCCGGACGGACGGCCGCAAGCTTGGAGTCCCTGCCGGGATAAGGCTGCAGCCTAGGGAACACATCTTTTAAAATAATTTCACACATAAAAACCCAACCAAAAAATCCCAAATTTACCCCTAATCCTGGGGTACAAAGGGCAGCGCGATCCGCTGCTTCCTCTGGCTGCATACGCAAGCTCACAGACAGCTCACACAGGAACAAGCTTCACACCATTGAGTCCTAGGGAGTAGACTCCAGAAGCTGATACCAGCTGTCACTGTTGATATCTGTTTGCAGCTACCAATTATTCTGACTTGAGTCAGAACAGGGAACTGCTAAGGGATATCTGCCACTTATGTTCAGTTCTTCTTTGCTCTCTGCACACATCTTCCTAATACTCCTGATGATGCTGCATTCTTAAGCAGTAAAACGCGTTGAGATGTGTTTATGTTATTTTTGATGTAATTTCTTGCACTAAATAAAACCCTAAACCCAAGCAGGAAGGGTCAATAGGAGAAATGCAAGGATTAAATTGCTGGGTCTAGGTGGTAGTACCACAGAAACGACCTTGCGGGGCTTAACCCCTAGTTTATCAAAGAATCAGCAGGGTCAATGGGATCCTCTAATGAAGATTTTTTCCTGTTTACTTATATATTTTTTCTCTCCCCCTTCTTCTTCATTTGTTTGGGGCGCTCACAAACTCTTTGGAAGAGACCACTCAGGCTAATAGAGGATCTTTGGATTCCAGTCTGTACTCTTAGCTTTCTATTTGGTGTATGGTGTCTGCGGACTAATCTTTTGGAGTTTATCCTTTAATTTTGCTCTGACCTGTCCCATACCCACAGCCCTCAAAGGCCTGCTTCTAATTTTTAATATAGTATCTATCTCTGATATACAGACGTCCTTCAGCTGGTTAACACAGGACTCACCATCCTGCTAGCACGTATTTAAGGATACACCACTTTAGACCCGCATCCAGGAGATGACGAGTGATTGATGCATGTGTGTGGTTTGTGGATAGCGTTCCCTTTCTAGAAGCTACCACTCTAATCTTATGTCTTTGGCATCAGTATTTACCTTCAAAACGCTGTAAGGATCCCGTGATGGGGATCCCTCTTTTATTTTTGGTTTAATTGTGTTATTATTTTGTTTCTAATAAAGGTTACGTTTTATCTTCTATTACTTGGTTACCGGGACAATCTTTGCACTCCGTTCACATTACTGCTCACCAGGGGAGTACCTGGGGGGGCGGGAGGGCGTGCCGCACCGGGTGAAACCCTAATAAAAAAATAATATTTTTTTTTTACTCTTGCAAATATTTTACCAGGAAGGATACATTGATATTTCACTAATTTTTGGGTGACACCACACCCTAGGATGACACCCTAAAAAATAAAATATTTTTTTACATTTTTTTTATTTTTGCAAAGTGTTTTACCAGGAGGGATACATTGAGATTTCATTAATTTTCATGTATGTCCTGGGTAGGCAAGGCCTAGGCTGGCACTTTCCAGGGGGCAGCAAAAAAAACCACCACTAAAGTGGTTACTCACAGAGCACCGAAATGACGCCAACATTTTGGTGTTCTGTTGTTCCCTGCACTTCGGGGAATCAAAATTTCCCCACCCTGCAGTGAATTCACCATTCACCGCAGGGTCCCCGAAGTGCAGGGAGTCGGCCTACTTAACGAAAAATGTCTGGAATTTACATATAAGGTCCTATGATTGATAATAAAATGGTCACTTACAGAAAAAAGAAAAACCACTATAGGATGGATATGTTGTGAGTTTGCAAAATCACTTAAAAATAAAAATAACAATTATTTAAAAAGAGTCTACACTCGCCCCTTATTGCACAGCACAGAGGACGCATGAATGATCCACCATCGGCAGATTCATAATATATCATTATTATATGTATACGTCATGTCCTGCCAGAATGCTATAACTAAAAATATTTCATGCGTGTGATTTTTTTTTTTTTTACATTTTAAAGTTGGGGGGAGGGGTGCGAAATATAGGATCCGCCCCGGGTGCCAAATGTTCTAGGTACGCCCCTGCTGCTCACTCCATTAATTTCCCTTGGCAGCCCCCTGTTTCCAAAAAGGAAAATTTAAATTTTCTGCAGTTTAAACCAAATATCATTCACTCTGCTGATGAAAAGAGACTTTTTTAAACATGAATAATTCACAAAACATATGACACAAATAATGGATTTAAAATGAGAAATAAAATGCTTGTTTTAACATGCTGAATTGATTTAAGTACTGTTTAAAACCAACCAGAACATCCCTGTGCTGGGCATACCTAACTGATGATCGCACCGAGATAAATATCAAAATTTAATAAACAGGCACATATCACTTCCAGTATATGCACATTTAGTTTAGGTATATTCCAGTCCATCAGATAAATTACACCCGGGAATTAAGAATCCAGAATTGATTATACATTCTGAGGCTTAGTGAAATCATGCTACTTTTTCCAGATGCCATTTAGCGTTCATACAGGCAGCTCATAAGGGTGTTTTGTGCTGCAGGTTTACAGTATAGTAGTAAGTAGTAAGGACTGGAGTAATTCACTAAATAATGACGTTCACCGTTGTTGCTGCAAACAACAGTGAACAATGCTGAACTATGGTGAAGAAAAGTACCACCATTATTCTTCCGTAAAAAGTGTAAACTGCAGACATTATCAGTTTACCATTTTCCCCATCGTTTGTAATACCTGTGAATATACTTTGCCGATTTTAAAGAAGGCAGAGCTGAATCTGTTGAATAAAAATGAGGGAAAATGTAACAGAATGTTAGGTCTAAATGTAACCCTAACCCTAAAAATGATCCTAACCCTAAAACAAGCACAAACAATAACCTAACCCTAACCCTAGAAATTGATAGCTTCTGAAAACAGTCCAGTTCAAGAGTGTGACAGAAGTCCCCTCCACCTTTTAATGGACTCCTCCAGTAGCCTCTGCCTTCATGGATAATGTTTGCTTCACTGTCAAGATATGTGATATTGTGTAATTATTGCTTCCCCATTGTAAAGCGCTAAGGAATCTGGTGCTTGTAACTGTAACTTTGTATTTCTGTAACAATTCAATGTTCTTGAACCCAGGACATACTTAAAAATGAGAGAAATCTCAATGTATCCTTCCTGGTAAAATACTTTATAAATAAATAAATTAGCGTTTGGCCTTTCAGAGAAGGGCTACTAAAATGGTGTACGGCTTGAAGGAGAAAAGTTACCAAGAAAGGCTTAATGATCTTAACATGTACAGCTTGGAAAAAAGACGAGACAGAGGAGATATGATAGAAACATTTAAATACGTAAAGGGAATCCACAAGGTAGAGGAAGGAGTATATTTAAAAGGAAACAAAATAGCAAAACAAGAGGACATAGTCTTAGATTAGAGGGGCAAAGGTTTAAAAGTAACATCAGGAAGCATTATTTTACTGAGAGGGTGGTGGATACATGGAACAGCCTTCCAGTTGAAGTGGTAGAGGCCAAAACAGTAATTGAATTTAAGCAGGCATGGGATAGGCATAAGGCTATCCTAAACAAAAGATAAATCCAGGTAAAGTATCCATGTAATTGGGCAGACTAGATGGGCCGAAAGGTTCTTATCTACCGACATTTTTCTATGTTTCTATGTTTCTATTCTCATGTTTGGTTTGTTTCCAAAAACTGGTGAAATATCACTAAAATTATATTCCTTCTATTTCTACTACAAGAAGTGCGAGTCTGGCTGTTGGTTGTGGAGACTCTGCTCTTCCAGGTCACCTCTCTGTGATACCAGGAGGACTACCCGTCAGATAGACTGAAAAGTAAAACCTGGTCTCTGCGTGGTTCTGGGACAGGGAAGAGACAGACTAACAGGATTGTTCAGAGAGCATCGAAATGTCGTCCAACCTTTTTACAGACCTTACTATTAAGTAAAGTTTAGTTTATAAATTTATTTTCAATTTCTTTATTGTTTTCAATGATGATATTTGCTCTGGATAGAACTCTTGGGTGCGAAGTTATTATTATTTTTAGAGAGTGGCCACTGACTTAGTAAAAACTAGCAATGCCAATAATCCCCCCAATAATGATTTAATCTCGTCTATTTGTCAGAACACAATATCTGTCTGAGCCTAAATGATACATTTTGAATCTGTGACAGAATCGTGTAAAATTAAAATTACTATGAATTAAGATTGTATATTGATATGGGTTCAATTCACAATTTAATTATCGTTTGGAATCAATTAAATTACATGGGCAATCGAGAAATATATATATATATATATATATATATATATATAGAAAAATGCGCAAGGTTCTGCACCGAACTCCAAATATGTGGAATTCAGCCTCGGTGCTGATAACCCATGTAGTATATATAGTAAGCTCCAAAGTAGCGGGCCGCACTCGAGGTCTTCAATAGAAAAATTTATTACAAGATACTGCAAAAAGAAACCCACGTTTCGGCCTAGATAAAGGCCTTTATCAAGGATAAAAACACATTAGATCTTGTTATTTTTATAGTATAGACTGTTAGAGACTTACCGAATCTGTATCGCGTTGGTCTCGATTACGCCCACCCGGAAACCGGATATATATATATAACAACTAAAACATATACACCTCCACCGATCCCTATAACAGCATAGTCTTACCACATGTGGGTGACATTTCGGTGCTCTCTGAATAACCCTGTATGACAGAATCTACAGTGGAAACCAAACTGAGACCTCTGTTGAGAACTGAATTAGACACCTTTGGTAGAAACTACGGTGGAAAGAACGGTGACAAGTATGGCAAACTATGGTAGCAGTTCCATAAATAGTGAATTCACCATAGCTTCACTCTACTTGACTCACCATAGATCCCCAAAGTTTGCCAAAGTTAAACCACTGTTCTTTCATTGAATGACCCCAATAATATGCAGAGTTTTCCTATAAATATCACGCCATGTTTTGAAGATGTCTATGAAATCTTTCACCGTGATCGTCCAATGAGATAACAAATATTAAAACTGGTCATCTCCTCTCCACTGCTAAAAGCCGTTACCTCTCCCTCTCCACTCCTCTGAAATTCATCTGGACTCTCTGCAAATCTCATTCCTGTATTTGAAAAGTGTTTTGCTGTTTTGTTAGTTTCACTTGGTGTTATACAGTTGATGATATAAGAGAAAAAGGATCATGTTTGCTGGACCACAGCTGAATAATTCAGTCAATTTAAAGTTCACCTGTACCATCCAGGGACATTTTGATTGTGATATCCCATCATGGAATGGAAATCACCATGGTCTTAAAGATCAGTGTGATATCTTATCCCTTTATGTGGTATCCTGGGCATCTGTCATGGCTGCCACCATCCTGAATAACCCCTGGTGGCACTAGCCGTTTACTGTTCCTGCCCTGCTACCAGCATTCAGCAACTAGCATCCAGTAATTGAACAGTTAATCACAAAAACACACGTGACTCACGAAATAAGGGGCTCTGCCCCACACTCAGACATTGCTGGATCATTACAGCTTTTGCTCACGAAGAGTGAACACCGTTGCTTGTATTGCTGATCTGCTTTCCCCATTTCTGGTTCCTGCTACTACACCATCATTCCCATCAGCCCTCTGCAATCAACCTGGTCAGTCACCATATTTATCCACCCTCCTCTACCCTTATCCTCTGTTTATCTGTGCAGACCACTGTACGCTGGGCTCATACTCCCCTCACACCCGGTGCCACCCTGGTACAATCCTTAACCCTGACAGCATAATTTGAACCGATCCAGTGCTAGGTGCTGTCATATTTCCCCCTCCATGGGTGGAGCTACGGTAACCTGGTGCGCCCCACTATGCCATTGGCCCACAGAGCAGGTGCAGATTTTCCCCTTTAGCATCCCCATGTTAGAGTGAACTACGGAATAGGACCTAGAGTTTGGTAGTAGCCCTAGAAATTTTAAGCAAAAACATCTCATGTTAAAACTTAACCTTTAATAGAAACTATAAAACAGCTAAATACCAAAAAATCAAAAAGGAAAAAGAAAAGAAAATCAAAGTAATACAAAACAACCACAGTTGAATCTAATTACTTTGATTCTATTTATTTTTTTAAGAATATTTTTTGTATTTATTAAAGGCCGGCTGGGTGCAGTAGAGGTAACATCACTGCTCTGTGACTGTGGAGACCGTGGAGACACAGGTTTGAATCCCGGCAAGAGCACCTCCAGTAAGTGTCCTTAGGCAAGACACCTAAAGGTACATACTCGCCACGCAGGACATACTTGAAAACAAGAGAAATCTCAATGTATCCTTCCTGGTAAATTACTTTCTCACAAAAAAAAACATGAGATGCTCTTGCTAAAATTTTCTAGTGCTACCACCAAAGTCTAAGGGCCAGATTACATACTTTGAGCTAAAATGGGGATGCTAACAGGGAAAACTTGCACCTGTTACCACAGCACCTTGCCCCGGAATGAAGTGCTACCCTCGGTGATACTCATGGTAGCGTTTCCATGCTGCTGCGAGTATTACCTCCTGGAGTCCATAGGACTCCATGGAGGGTTGCACTTTCGGGCCGTGAGTTCTGCACAATCTTGCTCTTGCGAGATCACACAGCGCCGCAGAGTGTTCGTGGAGGGAGACTTGGAACTATTTGTTCCCAGTCTCACTCTGCTCGTGGCCAGGAGAAGGTCAGGCCCCCGTTCTCACCACGGGATGAGAGGTGAGTATCTGGTTTATTGGCGGGGGGGTTTAGAGGGTGCTAAATGATACTGCAAAAGCGGAATTCGTTAGCACCAGCTTTTAGGAGCTAAAATTTATTTTAACCCATCGGTGCCATAATTAACGCTAGGACTTTGTAATACCTTACTTATCCAAACACTAATTACTGATTGCGCTCCCCATTTAAGTATAGGATGCACAAAGTACAGTAAGCTTGCGCCAATTAGCACAATCACCAACACGCTAACGGATTAACGGGTTTAGCATTAGGGATATAATATGAGGGGACATGCGTTAAAGAAGTCACTTACCCTAGTGTTAATACTTATGTAGCGCTGTGTTAAAAATCTTGCTGTGGCAGTACCTATTTTTGGCCACAAGATGGAGATAATCGCGATCCGAGACACTGGACGTTGGGACTACAATTCCCGGCATGCTTTGCAAGGAGACAGGAAGTGGGTGGGGACTGGACGCTTACATCCTCCACCTCGTGGAGAACGCGCCAGAGCGCGCCAGGGAACGAGAGAGAGCAGACGCAGTGCCATACTTTGTGAGAGGGCCTAGGCCGGAGAGCAAGTGAGACCTGTCAGTTCCTTTACCGGGTCATTCAGCCGCAAGAGAAGGAGCCCTCCAAGTTCCAGAGTTGCTGCAGATGGAACCAACCGGAGACCTCGAGTAAGGAGTCACCGCAAGTTGATCGGGTACAGAGAGCAGGCGGTGAGCTGAGGAAAAGTCGTGGACAAGCTACGGGAAGTCAGACAACGGATCCGGCCGCTAGTATCCCCAGTCAAAATCCAGAGGAGAGACGTCCTGGGTCAGCGGAGCCTAAAGCAACCGGCGGATGGGTGAGAGGCCTCCAAGGCCGTTTGTAATACAAAGAGCACGCTGCTGTTTTCTCTTTAAAGTCCACAGGGCCCCAACTTGACTAGTCGAAGACATTTCTTAAGTAAATTCACTGGCCAGTTGAACAGTACCTGGGTACCTTACACACATACACACCTTTTACATTCCGGGACTTAACCTGTGCAGGACTCATTTTGTTACGAATCGGAACGGGGGTTAAAGATACGTTCCGATATATATTTTTCTCTTTCCGCTGCGCGTTTACCGTGATACGAAGAGATTGTATATTCTGAGGTTCCGCTACGTGTCCCTTTTTCTGAATATTCGTGCAATTGCATTTCTTTTATGTTCGGTTACGAATATTTTATTTTCCGAAATACAACGCCTCGTGTTTCGGTTCTTTTCCGCTACGCGTTTTACCGCAATACGAAAGTACTGTAATAATATTTGTGAATACCGTATCTCAACATCTGCCTATTATTTTAGTAAACTATTTAAATGATAAAAACCCACAACTGTGTTGGAGTATATTTATTCCCTAGTGCGGGGAGACTGACCCGTGGTTCATTTTCAGCGGCTCCTCCGGGAGTGAGCGCTACACGTGGGGGCTCGTTTCCGGGATTCAGTCTCTGGAAAAACCGCATCCAAAGGGTTAAATATCCAGAACTGTATGCCGAATGAGGAGCACAGTAGCAGTTAATATATCATTGTGAGCAAGTAGTGATATATATTATGAGAATGTTGTATAGTCATGGATATTCCCGCAGACACTTGGGCCGAAGAGCAGATCCGCCAGGCCGTGGTCACGCTAGCACCAGATCATCGGGGGTTAATACTGGACATTTAGAAAAATCCAGATACTTCTCACACGTATGTTCTTCTCGAGTGGAGAAAGGGTGTTCCACCATGTTTTCAGGGCGCAAGCGTGAAACTGGCCGATGAGGTGGAAGTCCAACTAATTCAGCCTAGTCCGTTGGCCATGATCGGGCCTGAATTTATCGTGGCTATTGGAGATCTACTGGCTAAATGTCAGAAAACAAGCCCTCCTCACACTAATTTCGGTTATCGACGGTTAAGGAATTTTACAGGAAACGTACCAACTCCGGCGGGAGAAGAAACCTTTGAAGAATGGGTGGAACAGGCGATGCAGGCTCTGGATGAGTGGGACGTCCCTGAGGCCCAGAAAAAGCAAAGGATCACCGAGAGTTTAAAGGGACCTGCGTCAGAAGCGGTGAGAAACCTGAAACTGAGCAGAAAAGATTGTACTGCTTTAGATTACTTAAACGTTCTTGAAGAAGTTTTTGGGCGAACCGAAAAGGCGGCCGAACTGGTATATCAGTACGAACACACCTATCAGAGAAGAGGTGAAAGGATGACCGAGTACATGAGGCGCCTAGATAAGATTCTACACCAGATACTCCTCAAGAAAGGGGCCGAACCGGCCGAAGTAGATAAGATCCGAATAAAACAGATCCTGAGGGGCTCTCAACCTCTAGATCCAGTAATGATGCAGCTGAGAAGCAGAGCAGGTAATCAAGAATTGAAGTACCTGGAACTGATCCGAGTTGTACGAGAAGAAGAGGCTTTACTGGAAGAGAAATCCTTCAGGCGGGGGGAAAGGGCTTATGCACAACCTGTGAGACATAGCGACGGCCTGCAGCCTGAAAGTGACTCTCTAGATACTTATGGATCGCACGAGGACGAACAAGAGCACCTAGTCGGTTTTAAATCTACAGAGAGGGCTGCCAAGGAATCGAGCCTCTCTGAACGTGGTGAATTGTCCAAGACCGTCAAGAACGTACAGGAAGCTCAAGCTGAATTGCAACAAGCGCACGCGGAACTGTGCCGAGTGTTGATGAAGGTGACCGAAATGCAGGCAGAAATGCAGAAATTCCTCACAGATATGCAGACGACGGGAGCTGCTGTGGCGCCTGGTCCCAGTCCTTTAACAAAATCCCAACAATCAACTACGTCTCCGCTCTCTAAGAAGAGATGTTTTGGTTGTGGAGAAATGGGCCATTTCCGCTCACAGTGCAAAGGCCAAAAGCCTGAGAAGGATAGAGTCGAGGGACTGTTGAAAGCCCTTGAAGGACTGTTATCTACTTCACCGGCGGGAAACGCCCGAGGGCACAAGTGAAGGAGCAACCTAAGTGCCCGAAGGTTGAACCCCGCTCCAGAAACCAAGTTAAGACTAAGAGGGCGAGAAGGCCCAAAGCCGAGCCAACTGTTGAGCCTGCCAGGACTGAAAGAGTCACTCCCTTAGCATCCGGGTCTACGTCATGGGGAAGCAATGCACACCCAAAACCTGCACGGGCCAAGAAAAGGGCCAGGGTACAGCAAACTGGGTCTAAGCGTCCGGATACCGCCACCAAGTTTCCTGACCAACTGATAGGTCCTTCTCCTATTGTGCCAATCCAAGTGGAAGGAGTCTACACCAAAGCCCTGTTGGATTCAGGGGCTCAAGTGACATTGATCTACAGAGACTTCTATGAGAAACACTTAAAGCACATTCCTCTGCAAGAGTTGAAGGATTTGGAAATATGGGGTATCGGCACTGAGAAACTCCCCTATGACGGGTACCTGCAAGTGAAGTTGGAGATCGGATCTGAAGTCATCGGACAGTCTGGAGGTTGTGATGCATTGGCCATTGTGTGTCCTTGACCCTCGGGTGCGAACAGAAGCTCCCTTATAGTGGGGACGAATACTGACCTAGTGCGGCGTCTCCTGACACCTATTGTATTGGAAGAAGGTTCGACTCAAGGAGTACACCCACTGTTACGTCCGGTCTATCAGAGGATGGTCGAAGAACGAAAGGCACCTGCTGAGGTGGGAAGACTGTGGAGACTGGGTGGGACAGAGAAGGTTCTGCAAGCAGGAGAAGTAGCGAGCTTCCGGGTTTCAGTCAAGTTGAACGGATCGCAACCAGGTCCCTATGTGGTGCTGGGAACCGATGTCAATCATGGGAGTGAAACCGGAGTCGAAGTAATTCCTGAAATAATCTCCACCAAAGCTCTGAAGAGAACACGAGGAAGAGTCTCAGTCAGTGTGTGCAATGTGACGGATTCTCCAGTAGTCCTTAAAGCGCGAATGCCTATCGGGCAAGTAGAGTCTGCTACACCCCTCTCTACCGATTTAGGAGGGGGAGTGGATAAAGAGATTCCAGATGAAAGATTCTACCCCAAAGACGCTCCCATTTCACCTGAGTGGAAGAAACGTCTTCAGTCTCAAGTCCTAAAGTGGAAGGAATTGTTCTCGAAAGATGAGTTCGACGTGGGCCTAGCTAAGAGTACTGAGCACTGCATTCGGTTACAAGAAGACAAGCCGTTTCGTGAAAGATCAAGGCGAGTTCCGCTGGGAGACTTGGATGATCTGCGAGAGCAACTGAATGAATTGCAAAGAACCAAGGTGATTCAGGAGTCCAGGAGTCCATATGCATCTCCCATAGTGTTGGTCCGGAAGAAAAATGGTTCTGTCCGCCTATGTATAGACTACCGCACATTGAACCGGAGAACCATCCCCGATCAATATGCCACTCCTCGGATAGAAGATGCCCTACAGTGTTTGTCTGGAGCAAAGTGGTTTAGTGTACTAGACCTGCGAAGCGGATATCACCAGATACCCATGCATCCTGAAGACAAGGAGAAAACTGCGTTCATCTGTCCACTGGGGTTCTTTGAATTCAATAGAATGCCTCAAGGCCTTACGGGGCTCCAGCCACGTTCCAACGGTTGATGGAGAAGACAGTCGGGGACATGAATTTAATCGAAGTATTAGTGTACCTGGATGACATAATTGTGTTTGGGAAGACTCTGGAGGAACATGAACAACGTCTGGAGAAGGTCTTGAAGAGGCTCCATGAAGAGGGGCTGAAGCTGTCTCTGGAGAAATGCCAATTCTGTTTACCGTCTGTTACGTATTTAGGACATGTGGTCTCAGCAGAAGGTGTTTCGACAGATCCTCGGAAGTTGGAGGCCGTAGCTTCTTGGCCTAGACCCCGGAACGTCACTGAACTTAGATCTTTTCTGGGATTCTGTTCATACTATCGAAGATTTGTGGGAGGATTCGTGAAAATAGCTCAACCACTGAACAAACTCCTGCAGAAGGAAACCACAGAAGAAGGCTGCAAGGTCTCTGACAAAAACCCGTCCGCTCCGGGGGCCAAGGAAAGCTCGAGAGTCTATACAAGGTGAATGGACCAGTCAATGTGAAGGAGCTTTCGTGAAGCTGAAAGAGAGTCTAACCCGAGCTCCTGTTTTGGCCTATGCGGACCCTCACAAGCCGTATGAGCTACATGTGGATGCCAGCCGAGAAGGTCTGGGAGGAGTCCTGTATCAGGAGTATGGTGGATTGCTGAGGCCTGTAGCGTACGTGAGCCGGAGCCTTACGCCTTCAGAGAAGAACTATCCTACTCACAAGCTGGAGTTCCTAGCCTTGAAGTGGGCAGTGGTGGACAAGTTGAAAGACTATCTGTATGGAGCTGAGTTCGTGATCAAGACGGATAACAATCCTCTTACCTATATCCTTACTACCGCAAAACTGGACGCAACGGGACATCGGTGGTTGGCCGCTCTATCAGGGTTTCGGTTCAGCCTGAAGTATCGCCCTGGGGTGAATAATCGAGATGCTGATGCGTTATCGAGAAGACCCTACACTACAGAATGGACTCAGTTGACTCCAGACGGGGTGCAAGCTTTGTGTCAAGGAACAGAGCGCCGAGTCAAGGGAGGGATTGAAGCGGAGGCCATAGGAGTTATGGCTGCGGCTGTTCCTGAGTTTTACTGCAACCCTTCGCAGTTAAGGGATGAAAATTTACCTACCTTTTCGAGACAGGACCTGAAAGCGGATCAGGCCAGAGACCCTTTAATTGCCTTGACCATAAAGGCCCTGATGGAAAACCAGCGAGAGATTTTGTTAACCAACTCCCCGAGTGGAGCCAGATTGGTCTACAAAGAGTGGGAGCGGTTAAAGATGCTGGATGGGGTGGTCTACCGAAGGGGCCCTTCAACCAACTCTGAAGAGATTCAACAGTTATTCCTCCCTACTAAACATAGGAGAGTGTGTTGCGATCACTACATGATGAGCATGGACATTTGGGTACTGAAAGAACTTTTAAGCTGGTGCGAGATAGGTTCTATTGGCCTTGCATGAGAGCTGAAGTGGAAAGCTATTGTCATTCCTGTCTAAGGTGTATTCAGAGGAAGACTCTACCGACCCGAACTGCTCCAATGAGCCATCTGCAGAGCCAGGGACCCATGGATTTGGTGTGCATTGACTTCTTGTGCTTAGAGCCGGATGCTAGTGGGCAAGGGAACATTCTAATAGTGACTGATCATTTCACTCGTTACGCCCAAGCATTTTCCACAAAAGATCAACGCGCTCCGACAGTGGCCAAGGTGTTGATGGAAAAGTTTTTTGTTCATTACGGACTGCCAAGGAGGATACACTCTGATCAGGGTAGAGACTTTGAAAGCAGACTGGTGGGGCAATTGTTAGAGTTGTTGGGAATCCAAAAGACCCGAACTAAACCATACCATCCTCAAGGTGATGCTCAGCCTGAAAGGTTTAATCGCACACTGCTAAACATGCTGGGGACCTTGTCGAATGTGGAGAAGCAGAGTTGGAGTCGGCACATAGCTACTCTGGTGCATGCATATAACAGTACGGAGAGTGATGCAACTGGATACTCACCGTACCGTCTTATGTTCGGAAGAGAGGCTCGACTGCCGGTTGATTTGGCATTTGGGTTATCTCTAGACCAGACATCAGTAGCTTCCCATAGAAACTACGTGGATAGACTTCGAAAGAATTTGGCTTCTGCGTTTGAACAGGCCCGGTTGACCTCAGGAAACAGAGAACAAAGAAACAAAAGGAACTATGACTTGAAGGTCCGAATACAAGATCTACAACCCGGTGATAGGGTTCTATTGAAGAACTTGGGTGCTGCTGCAAGACACAAGTTGGCGGATAGGTGGAGTTCCCAGGTTTACATTGTCTGCAAACAACTGCCGGGTCTACCGGTGTATCAGATTCGCCCGGATGGAAAGGCTGGGCCTCTCAAGAACTGGCACCGGAATCATTTGTTACCTTTGAGAGAAGCTGTGAGGATGCCAGTTGGGGACGAATTGCCTCGGCCAAATCCGCCTGTTCCATGTTTGCCTCCTGTTACTCTGTCTCAACAGACCCGGGTTGCCGAAGAGAGCGAAAGAGACAGTGAAGAAGAGAGTTATTGTCTAGATTGGATGCGCTCGCCGGAGCCTGAAGAGGTTGTCGTTGTCCCTGAACGGTGGGAGAGTAACTTGAGGCCTGAAGCTCCTGAATTTCTGCTAGAAGTCCCTGAGACTGTTGAAATCCCTGAACCTCTTGAATGTCAGTTGGAAGTCCCTGAGGCTGTGGGATCCGGTTAGCTCCGGAAGCTTATTCAGGTGATTATAGTTCTATGCCTTCGCTGGACGGATCATACTCTGAAGAAACGTCTGCTCCAGTGATAGAGAGAAGGATTGAGCCAACGCCTATAGTACTTCCACCTGAAGAGGAACTGATTGAGCCAGAACCAAAACGCTCTGTTCGACCGCCCCAACGACTCACCTACGACTCACCAGGACATAGCACTGAAGAGGCCATCACCACAGTGCGGAGGTTGCCCGAAGTGTCTGCTATGTTAGCTGAGGTAGCCCAAAATATGAGTCAACTTGAGGAAGTGTTCCTAACCCACTGCATGTATGCTGCTGAACCTGTACATGTTATGTAAACTATATTCAAATATTGTGGAAATGTAATGTAACTGTTGTACCTCCTTGGAGAGACCCAAGAGTTCTAGGAGGGGGAGAGTGTAGCGCTGTGTTAAAAATCTTGATGTGGCAGTACCTATTTTTGGCCACAAGATGGAGATAATCGCGATCCGAGACACTGGACGTTGGGACTACAATTCCCGGCATGCTTTGCAAGGAGACAGGAAGTGGGTGGGGACTGGACGCTTACATCCTCCACCTCGTGGAGAACGCGCCAGAGCGCGCCAGGGAACGAGAGAGAGCAGACGCAGTGCCATACTTTGTGAGGGCCTAGGCCGGAGAGCAAGTGAGACCTGTCAGTTCCTTTACCGGGTCATTCAGCCGCAAGAGAAGGAGCCCTCCAAGTTCCAGAGTTGCTGCAGATGGAACCAACCGGAGACCTCGAGTAAGGAGTCACCGCAAGTTGATCGGGTACAGAGAGCAGGCGGTGAGCTGAGGAAAAGTCGTGGACAAGCTACGGGAAGTCAGACAACGGATCCGGCCGCTAGTATCCCCAGTCAAAATCCAGCGGAGAGATGTCCTGGGTCAGCGGAGCCTAAAGCAACCGGCGGATGGGTGAGAGGCCTCCAAGGCCGTTTGTAATACAAAGAGCACGCTGCTGTTTTCTCTTTAAAGTCCACAGGGCCCCAACTTGACTAGTCGAAGACATTTCTTAAGTAAATTCACTGGCCAGTTGAACAGTACCCGGGTACCTTACACACATACACACCTTTTACATTCGGGACTTAACCTGTGCAGGACTCATTTTGTTACGAATCGGAACGGGGGTTAAAGATACGTTCCGATATATATTTTTCTCTTTCCGCTGCGCGTTTACCGTGATACGAAGAGATTGTATATCTGAGGTTCCGCTATGTGTCCCTTTTTCTGAATATTCGTGCAATTGCATTTCTTTTATGTTCGGTTACGAATATTTTATTTTCCGAAATACGACGCCTCGTGTTTCGGTTCTTTTCCGCTACGCGTTTTACCGCAATACGAAAGTACTGTAATAATATTTGTGAATACCGTATCTCAACATCTGCCTATTATTTTAGTAAACTATTTAAATGATAAAAACCCACAACTGTGTTGGAGTATATTTATTCCCTAGTGCGGGGAGACTGACCCGTGGTTCATTTTCAGCGGCTCCTCCGGGAGTGAGCGCTACACTTACATATCCGAACGCTATAGTTAGGGCTAGATTACATACTGAACACTAACAGGGTTATCCAAAGAGATTCGAAAAGTCACCGCACGTTCGGTGACTTTTCGTTCTCTTCAATTCGGTTCCTTTTGCCGATTGCATTTCGGTGACCCTGCGGTGTATTCAGCAAACAGCACAGGGCCCCCGAATTGCAGGGAAAAGCTGCCGCAAACCTGACGAAAAGTAACCGAATGCACGCTGAAAACAAGCAAAAACATCTGGATTAACCTTCCAAGAAGCCGAACAGGAGCCGAACAGGGGCCGAATCACACAGAGCCGAAGCAGCTGTGACGTAGAGGAGGCAGTGAATAAATTAGAAAAACCATTTGTATGAATCTGGAAAAATGAAACGCTGTTTGCAAAGAAACTACTAAGCGAAAATGTCTGAAATTTTCACAGGAGGTCCAGGGAATGATAATAAAGAGGGCTGTTACAAAAAAAATAAGCAAACTGAAAAAAAAAAAAAAAAAAAAATCGGACTTTTAATTTTTTTTTAAAAAATTCAGAAAAATGCTTAAAGTATCCTAAAAAATCTATAAATAAAGAGACTTTTTGCTGTAGAATTTTATAATGAACGGTTTATTAGATATTGAATTAAAACGGGAATATTTTTAACATTGAAGCCTATGGGATTCTCCTGAATAAATTTGTCGAATTAAACCACCGAATGACAGGGCATTAGGGGAACCTTTCACTGCTGGTTTGTGTTCTCTGAATAGCCGAAGCAGTGCTTTTCATGGGGATTTCACTGCCCTCGAACAGGCACCGAACAGGCACCGTATGTTCAGGCAATTCGCCAGGATTTGGCGAATTGCCTGCTCTCTGGATAGCCGAATGGCCAGGAAAGGTAACCGAACGCTGATTTTCAGCGTTCGGTTACCTTTCTCAAGCAATTCGAATCTCTTTGGATAACCCTGTAAGTCTGTGATATACTGGCAAGTTAAGGTGATTCCGTTGTTGGAAGGTACCCTATAATATAATTATCCATTACTAAACTGGTAGATTATGTGGTAATGACTTTTAAACACTCACCCGGTGGCATTTCACTGGGTATGAGTAGAGATTTATTTTATTTTTTACAAGGAATTATACTTTATTTTTTTTAAATGCATTTGCATAAAATGCTAGCTCATATGTAGAAGTGATTCCCTGTCAAATGAGACCAACGTCTGGTCGCAGAACAGGTGGACTTCATTTTATGCAGTTGGTAGAACTCTGAACATTTCCTATTTTATTGTGCAAGCTATATTTTTATATCTGTGTTTCTCATATTTGCCGGAACATTAGAAAAATTAGTACACATAAAAAACAACTTTTTTTTAAAACAGGCTCCAAATAATAACGTGGCAGATGGCACCAGGTACTGTTCACAGAAAATAATGTATTCTGTGAATACATTAGTTTCCGTCAACAGTACTTGGTGTCGCCTGGCATTTAGTTTGGAGCCGGATTTAGTGACCGGAGTAGCCCCCCTGTCGGAGCACCCAGGGCCTTGCCTGACTGAGTGGAGGCGCTCCCCATAATAGCCATACTTGTTTCTGTGTATTTTTTTTTTTTTTAATGCAAAGACCCTGATGGAAGGGAGGAAAGGTACTTTTATTCCCAGCAGGGGTGTGGTGTGTGTGTGCACTGTGATTCACTGTTAACCCCTTTCAGTGCTGGTTTGGGATGAGGGCAGCACTTTACATGCACTGCCTGGATAGATACATAATGCAGGCGCGATGCAGTCACCGGCGGGAGCCTTACAGCCTGCCTCTGCTTCAAAGTGTGTGGCAGTGGCAGGCCAGCCAGCGTAGGGTTGCCAGATCGGCCATGTTTTCCTGGACACATATAATTTATTCATGTTGATGGGTAGTGAGTGAAAGAATGCCACCCCGCGGCATGTATAATCCATACGCTGCAGGTAAGAGATCAAAAAGGAATCCCAGGTGAACTGCCTTTAGCAGTGGCGACTCTAGGAACAATATTTAGGGGGGCACAGAAGATACCGCAGTCAAAACTGGGGGGGCACTAATAATTTTCACCACTAAATCATATCACTGAATAAAACTAAGGGCCCAATCACCTGTGTGAGCTAAAACACCATCGCTAAAGGAAACATTTAGCGCGAGTTGCTAAAACATAGTGCCTGACGACCCACGAACAGATCACCTTGTCTGCAGTAGTCCATGAACAAGGTCGTTTAGCGCACACTAGGAAAACTCTAAGACCCGGGCTGAGACCCAGCGCTAATGCGGTTGTGTACAGGATAGAACGTTTTTTTTTCCAGTGCCGGGCCATACCTATCCCCCGCCCTCACAAGCTTGAATATGAACACATCCAGTGAATAACCTCACACCCCTGCATTATTAAAATCATCCAAGGTGGCCGTATCATCCATGGTTTGATGCACACATATATTAAGGCTGAAGGGCATTGCATGATAAATGCCACCCAACAGGAGGTAGAATCATTACACTGCATTTAATAGATCCAAAAGGAAGGCCAGGTGAGCGACAAAAATTTCCCTGCTGCAGCATAAAAATAATACATGTTTCAGGGCAAGACTTACAGGGTTATCCAAAGAGATTCGAAAAGTCACCGCACGTTCGGTGACTTTTCGTTCTCTTCAATTCGGTTCCTTTTGCCGATTGCATTTCGGTGACCCTGCGGTGTATTCAGCAAACACCACAGGGTCCCCGAATTGCAGGGAAAAGCTGCCGAAAACCTGACGAAAACTAACCGAATGCATGCTGAAAACAAGCAAAAACATCTGGATTAACCTTTGAAAAAGCCGAACAGGAGCCGAACATGAGCCGAATCACACAGAGCCGAAGCAGCTGTGACGTAGAGGAGGCAGTGAATAAATTAGAAAAACCATTTGTATGAATCTGGGAAAAAGAAACGCTGTTTGCAAAGAAACTACTGGGCGAAAATGTCTGAAATTTTCACAGGAGGTCCAGGGAATGATAATAAAGAGGGCTGTTACAAAAAAAATAAGTAAACTGAAAAAAAAATAAAAAAAAATCGGACTTTTAATAAAAAAAAAAAGAAAAATCAGAAAAATGCTTAAAGTATCCTAAAAAATCTATAAATAAAGAGACTTTTTGCTGCAGAATTTTATAATGAACGGTTTATTAGATATTGAATTAAAACGGGAATATTTTTAACATTGAAGCCTATGGGATTCTCCTGAATAAATTTGCCGAATGAAACCACCGAATGGCAGGACATTAGGGGAACCTTTCACTGCTGGTTTGTGTTCTCTGAATAGCCGAAGCAGTGCTTCTCTATGGAGATTTCACTGCCCTCGAACAGGGACCGAACAGGCACCGTATGTGCAGGCAATTCGCCAGTATTTGGCGAATTGCCTGCTCTCTGGATAGCCGAATGGCCAGGAAAGGTAACCGAACGCTGATTTTCAGCGTTCGGTTACCTTTCTCAAGCAATTCGGATCTCTTTGGATAACCCTGTTATTCACATGTCCCTTTAAACATGGTCCACACAGTCACCCTAATAATCAACCGCTTCCATACTATGAATAACCCCCAGCATAAAATGTTTAAAATTAGGCAATATATTAGAATTAGGATATATGTGGATAAAGGATACTTTTATAATAGAGCCGACTGCAACAGCAACGACAATGCGGACCAGATCCATTGCTATAGTGTATGAGGCCAAGAGAACACCTGTGCTGCATTCCTTTCAATTGCCTGTTAATTTTGGGCTAAGATCTGTTTTTTTTGGAGTTAGCACCAGGGTTAAGCAGTAGGTAAAATGGTGCAATTAGCGCCCCTCAAAAAATTAGCGCTGGCACCAACTGATCTGCTAGCTGCAAAAGCGCTAGTGATCTCTAGCGCTCCCCATGTTAAGTAAAGGACGCGGAAAGTACAGTAAGCTCGAGCTACAAATCGCTAATAGCAATGCGCTAAGTGATTTTTCCCGTTTGTAGCGAGAGGCAAAAGATCTGTTGGTCAGGCGCTAGACTCGATTAACCTGGCGCTAACGCAAAACCATGCCGACGCAAGGGTTAACTCACACCAGGTAATAGTGCCCTAAATAAGTATATATAAATAAGATTCCAAAACCCCAGAGTAATGTGATGCAATGATGCCTTTTTATTGTACTAACATGATACTTTATTTGCCACAGTTCGGCAGTTTTCGCTGAATGTCTGATAGCTCCTTCAGCGACTCCACTTTTAGCAAATTACAGTGACCATTCGCTAAATAGGGAATTCACTTTATTTTCGGCGAAATAAATTCCCCGAAATGTGACAAAAAGCAGAGGATCTAAAGATGATTAGACCCTTTAGATTCTAACTTCCATAATAACACCTGAAATGCCATAAACCCAGGGAAATACAATAAAAATAATAAACAATGTGGCATTTAGCCTTCTCATTAACCCCTAAAATGACATTTATCAAGGTAAAACATGAAATGAATACACTGTGAGGCATATAGCTAACACATTAACCCCTAAAATGCCATTAATCAAGGAAAAAATAAAATGTATAATGTGAGGGATGAAGCCTACCCATTAACCCTTAATATACAACTAAACCAAGGCAAAAACTAATGTAATACACAATGTAATGTATAGTCTGAACATTAACCACTTCACTGCTGAGACATTTCAACCCTGTGAAATGCTTAAGTTTAAGTGCCTGATATTATTTAATGTTTTTGACTTTTATTTCAAACGGAATATGGTCATGTTGGGTATCATTGGAAAGGCCAGAATCTGCTCTTATACGATGCACAGGGACGGAGATATACTGGTCCGAAGAAGTGTGGTAAGCTGGAAGCTGATTTTTGGTGGGGGGGCACATGGGGGGGGGCAAGGAATAACCTAGGGGGCAATTGCCCCCCCTTGCCCCCCTGTAGAGTCGCCTATGGCCTTTAGTATCAGCACATGATATACATGTTGCAGAGCGGCACGTTTCCCTGTGCTCCCTTCTGCATGAAGTAATAATATGTGTCCAGGAAAACATGGCCGACCTGGCAATCCTAGGCCAGCAGCTGCTCACAGCACCCTTACTTCTGGAATGCGGCCGCCCGCGGCACCCCCCTATCAGTGACCACCACCTGGTACCAGGGTTGGACTGCCCCCCTCTCCTAAGTACGCCTCTGGTCCAGTAAGTAGAAGGTAGTTGTGTAAAGCATCCAGAAGGGATTGATTGAATGCTCAGGGGTTTATATTGGGATCGTAAATATAATAAGAAAGCATTATATTTGGGTACCAGTGGACTATATTTAATTATTTACTTGCAATTCCATTCAATTTTTTTGTGGTTTAAACTAAAGTGTTTAAAGTGCAAATTTGTTTGCATTGTGTTCGCTTTTATGGTGTTATTCATAGATTACTATTTTTTACCTTGCTAGGAAAAGAGTTTAACGCTTTTTAAGGTCAGGTCACTGGGCAAAAAATTCAGCATATCGGCTGTATGCACAAGTGCGCCCCGTTAGGCTGCAGTCACATGGACGCACTGAGTACATCCGTGTGCCGCTCTTCCTTGCGTCCATCGCTGCTTTGTGACAGGCTGGATGGGGCGGGCGACACGGGGTAGCGTGCTTTACACCCCACTTAGTCAAATTAGGTGTCATTAGAAAGGCCAGAGTTGGAAATAAAAAAGTCTGTTTTTAAACACAAAATCAAATTGCCAAAAAGACTGGGCTACCAGGTCAGTTTGGCTTTTCCAAATAAACTGAACAGACGGAGCTCCTACTTATTCCTCCCTCTAAGGCTAGGGACAGATGAGCGCATTTTCTGCGGCCACCGTCAAAATGTACGTCGATGCGTGCGCACGCATTTTTTCACGGAATACGCTTAAGTGGTCAGACGACCACAGTCGCACAGTCGCAGGTACTCACCAACGCAATTCTAGGGAAATCCGGCTGTTTGAACGTTATGTAGGCCGCACACTAGCAGCGTCTGACGTCTCCTAATCACGCACACACGCTGCCATGCGGCCGCAGCGCACTCTGTACGTCTGTAGCAGCGGTTTCACGTTCTGAGAAAAATGCGTTCATTTGCCGGTTGCGTGGTGTCGGCGCACTTTTGTACGCACGTACTGCGTATATTGGCCGTCATTGGCCGTTATGTGCTGCTACTGCCGCCGTGATTTAGTGCGCCTGCACGCGCGTTCCGACTGCCCCACTCTGACCCTAGCCTAATGCCTCCCCACTTCTCTATCACGGTGGAGGGTATTGTATCAATATGTGTGGAACCAGGAAGGAGAGTGTTTGTAACCAGGGGGAAGGATATATGTGTTACACTGCAGCTCAGCAGGATATAGGGGAGGAGTCACATGGACACGGACTAGTTAGCAGAACTGTAGATTAGAACCTGTTATAAGATGATCTCTTAATAAATATATAAAACCCTGCAGCTGGAGTCAGAGACAATATTTACAGAAACAGTCTCATTTATACATGGTGGCAGCGGATCTAATTTGAAAACTACTCCAAAAGCAGATATGGAAGGTTTAAAAGCACCCATTCTCCTGGATTTTCAGGCAAGAAATCTGTCTCAGGCATGGAAGAGATGGAAAGAAGAAATGCTTCTATACACAGACCTGGTCCTGGTTGATAAACCAGAAGAGATGAAGGTAAAGCTGTTCCTGTACTTGATTGGGGATAAAGGCAGAGAGGTTAAAGACACCCTTCTCCCAGGAGTGGCAGCTCCCTCACTGACTGTCCTAATGAAAGCATTTGATGATTATTGTGAGCCAAAACAAAATGAGACTGTGGAAAGATATAATTTTTTTTCACGGAGTCAGAGGGAAGAAGAAGGCATAGACGCATATGTCACAGAGCTGCGTACACTGGCAGCCACCTGCAATTTAGGTAATATCAGAGACTCTTTAATAAGGGACAGAATTATATGTGGCACAAGAGATTCTAACCTCAGGGAACGTTTACTGAGAGAAGTGGACTTAACACTTGATAAATGTCTACAAATTGGCAGAGCTGCTGAACTGTCTACAGAGAGGGTGAAGCTCCTGGAGAGGTCCAGCACCGGTGCAGTGTCAGTCCATGGAATGGAAACACTACACTCTTAGGAAGTCCGAGCAGAATGGCAGAGACTCCACATAAGATAATACAGTGCATATATTGTGGTAAGCGTCACGAGAAACTGAAAGAGAAATGCCCAGCATTTGGAAAGCAATGTAAGGGGTGCGGTAAGGCCAATCATTTCATTAACAGTGCCGTGCCAGTCTGCACCAACAAAGGAAGCCGGCAGTACAAGCTGTATATAAGGAAACAGCGGATTCAGAGGAATACGAAGACATTCTGGGTCTGACTTTGGAACCAGCTTTTCAGATTTGTGCACTGAAGAAATCTACGAGCAAATTTTCATCAGCTTTGTTTGCTACCATGCTCATCGACCAGCAAGCTGTGAGATTCCAAATGGATTATGGGGCGGACTGCAATGTCCTACCAGCAAGGATGGTGAAAGACCAATCTAAAATTCTACCCTGTGATAAGATACTAAGGATGTACAATAAGAGTACACTGACACCAGTAGGGATATGTAAGCTCAAAATAAGGAACCCATGCAATCAAAAGTTATATCAGGCTGAATTTGTTGTCATTGACTCAGAGCTGTGTCATCCTATACTAGGAAGTAGAGCTATCCAAGCCATGGATCTGATCTTGGTGCAGCACCAAAATATCCTAACTGTGGAACAAGACAGCAAACAGTCAGATAGCGCTATGTGGGGCTGGTCAACCATCAACAAGGAGTATGCTGATATTTTTCAAGGAGTGGGCTGTCTAGAGGGAAAATTGAAATTGGAAGTGGATGCTCTTGTACAGCCTGTTAGACTTCCAAAACGAAAAGTTCCTGTATCATTACTCAAACCCCTTCAAGAGGAGCTCGCCAGTTTAGAAAACCAGGGGATTATCACCCCTGTAGAGAGAAGCACAGACTGGATTAGTAGTATGGTGATAGTGAAGAAACATCAGGGAAGTTAAGGATTTGCATTGACCCTAAGCCTCTAAATAAAGCTTTGAAAAGGAGCCACTATCCTTTGCCTACACTTGATGACATACTTCCTGATCTAGCAAGGGCAAGAATTTTTTCAGTGTGTGATGTAAAGAGTGGATTTTGGCATATTGAATTAGAGGAAGACTCCAGCTACTTAACCACTTTTTCTACTCCTTTTGGCCGATACCGGTGGGTTAGGATGCCTATGGGTATTAGTCCTGCCCCAGAGGTTTTTCAGAGAAAACTAAATCATGCACTGGAAGGGCTACCAGGTATCAGGGTTATTGCAGATGATATCCTGATTGTAGGAGAAGGAGAAACTGATGTGGAAGCCATTAAAGATCACGATCAGAAGCTGAGGAAGTTACTAGATCGTTGCAGAGAACGACAGCTCAAACTAAATCCAGAGAAATTCCAGTTAAGAAAAACTGAATACCTTATATTGGTCACTTATTGTCAGCCCAGGGACTTCAAGCAGACCCCAGCAAAGTAAAAGCCATTACTGAAATGCCCAGACCCACAGACGTTAAAGGAATACAGAGATTTTTTTGGGATGGTGAACTATCTTTCAAGGTTTTGTGAGAACATATCAGATGCAGGTGAACCTCTGCGCCAACTAACCCAGAGGATGCAGTGTGGGAGTGGACTGAAGTGCAGGAAGGGGCATTTCAGCAGATCAAATCAAAAATCAGTTGTGCGCCAGTACTCAAGTATTATAACCCAGAAGAACCATTGGAACTACAATGCGATGCGTCAGAGAGAGGTCTGGGAGCAGCACTGATGCAGAGTAAGCAACCATTAGCTTTTGCAAGCAGAGCATTGACGGAGACAGAGCAAGGTTATGCCCAGATTGAGAAGGAGTTGTTAGCAGTCCTCTTTGGCATGGAAAAATTTCATCAATTCACATTTGGACAAACAGTAGCTGTACAGTCCGACCATAAGCCCCTTGAAGCATTATGAAGAAACCTTTACTTAAAGCACCCCGACGTCTTCAGCGTATGATGTTACGTCTTCATGTACGATGCATGTATCAGATACTGCCCAGGAAAGTCTCTGGCAGTGGCAGACACATTGAGTAGGGCTTATCTGGACGAGGGTTCCGTGGAGGGCTCAGTGGAGCACCAGATTGAAATGGTAAACATGCTCCAATATCTACCCATCTCAAACAGGAGACTTGACGCTATACAAAAAAGCACCGATAAAGACAAGACTTTACAAGCAGTGAAGCACATTGTTTTGAGGGGATGGCCTCATGCAAGGAACTGGTACCTCTAGAGGCTTCACCATTTTACCACATACGTGATGAACTGAGTGTACAGGATGGTGTACTATTCAAAGGCGAGCGAGTTGTTATACCATCTGAACTTCGATCTGATATTATGTCTGGGATCCATTCTTCACATTTCGGCGTGGAAGGATGTCTACGTAGAGCCAGGGAATCTGTTTACTGGCCAGGAATGAATGCACAGTTGAAAGAGTACATTGACAAATGTGACATATGCCGGTCATTTGATACTAAACAACAAAAGGAGACCTTGATGCCTCATGAGATCCCAACTAGACCATGGGAAAAGATCGGTACTGATTTGTTCACATTCCACGGACACGAGTATTTAATAACGGTGGACTATGACTCTAACTTCTGGGAGATAGACCAGATTCAGGATACAAGATCAACACAGTGATAAGAAAATTGAAGGCTCATTTTGCCAGATATGGAATCCCAGACACTGTATGTTCAGATAATGGACCCCAGTTTATTTCGATGGAGTTTAAAGAATTCAGTATGAATTGGGACTTTGACCACATTACCTCATCACCAGGATACCCCCAAAGCAATGGGAAGGTAGAGTCGGCAGTAAAAAGGCCAAGAGACTCCTGCAAAAGGCTGTGTCCTCTGGTAATGATCCCTACCTAGCATTATTGGATCATCGCAACACACCAACGCAAGGTCTGGAGTGCAGTCCTGCTCAAAGACTGATGGGTCGAAGGACCAAATCGTTACTTCCCATGAGAGGAAGTCTGTTAATGAAGGATCACGGGATGAATGACAGGCACCAAATTCTATGCACAAAACAACGTGCATTGCAAGCCGCTCAATATAATAGGGGAGCCAAAGACCTGCGGCCTCTAAATGTTGGCGAACAGGTGTGGGTACAACCACCAATTAACCAGGAAAAGAGTGGCGGAAAGCTTGCCTAAGAGCCCCTGCTGGAATCAGGTCCTATGAAGTTGTAACAGAGTCAGGACAAGTTCTGAGAGAGAAATAGGAGGCACCTGAGAGGCACTGGACGATACAGGCCTCAAATAAGGACAAAGTAGCAATCAAGAAGAATATGACACGGACGAGACAAACCAGCCATCAATAGCAAATACCCCAGAAGAAGATCAGGAAGAACCACACTGTGAAATATCAGACACAGAAAGACTGGGGATGACACCAATGTTCTACGAGAACAACCACAAGGATACAGAAACACCCAGACTAGAAGCGGGAGATCCATCCTAAAACCAGCATATCTAAATGATTATGTGGACTAACATGTGACCACTACAAGAATCTTTCACGATCCATCTACTCCTAGACTTGAGCTAAAGGAAACAACTTCCATTCTCCCAAAAAGGGAAAGATGTATCAATATGTGTGGAACCAGGAAGGAGAGTGTTTGTAACCAGGGGGAAGGATATATGTGTTACACTGCAGCTCAGCAGGATATAGGGGAGGAGTCACATGGACACGGACTAGTTAGCAGAACTGTAGATTAAACCTGTATAAGATGATCTCTTAATAAATATATAAACCCTGCAGCTGGGTCAGAGACAATATTTACAGAAACAGTCTCATTTATACAGGTATCACCATCTCCCCATCAAACCAAGTTCGCTGTCTTGGCGTTACACTTGACTCTGCTCTTTCCTTCATCCCCCACATCCAGTCTCTTTCCTCCTCCTGCCGATACCAACTGCATAATATTTCTAGAATTCGGCCATTTCTTACCGCTGTCACCACAAAACAACTCATACACGCCCTGGTAATCTCCCGACTTGACTATTGCAATAATCTCTTATCTGGCCTCCCTCTGTCCCGCCTCTCCCCCCTACAATCCATCCTGAACGCCTCCGCCAGGCTAATTCCCCTCACCCGCCGCTCTGTCTCTGCCGCTCCCCTCTGCGAGTCCCTTCACTGGCTCCCCATCCACTGCAGAATTAAGTTCAAAATCCTTATCCTTACCTACAAAACCCTCACTAACTCAGCTCCCACTACCTGTCCTCACTAATCACCAAATACACCCCAGCCCACTCCCTAAGGTCAAACAGCGACCTGCGCCTAGCTTCTCCCCGCATCACCTCTTCCCATGATAGACTGCAGGATTTCTCACGCGCAGCCCCACTCTCTCTGGAACGCTCTCCTCGTACTGTCAGACTTTCCCCTAATTTCTCTTCCTTCAAACGCTCCCTTAAAACATTCCTATTTAGGGAAGCCTACCACCCAACTCACTCTCACCTTACAGTCCTCTCCTGTTTCCAACCCCAACCCTTCTAGATTTTGAGTTCCTACGGGAATAGGGCCCTCATCTCCTCCTGTACTGTTTGTCAAATGTTGTTCAATGTATTGTAACCCTGTCTATATTGTGCCTATTGTACAGCGCTGCGGAATATGCTGGCGCTTTATAAATAAAGAATAATAATAAAAAGAATAATAATAACATGACCATATAAAATATTTTAAAAAACAAATCTAAATAAAAATAAACCTTTTAATTTCTAAGGCTCTGACAGTCTATTTTTCCACATATAAAATGAGCAATACCACTGCCATTACACGCCTTCTCATTTCCCATGCCAGCAGCAAGTTCAGTGTTTTTACATATAGTCATAGAGTAGTAATGGTTAAACTATTCACAGAACGCCAAAATGTTGGCTAAATGCCCAGATTTTTTTTACCCCCAGTTCAGTGGCCGGCGGCCATGGCTGTTGCGTGCGTTCTCGGTGGGCTGATCATCGGCGTTCGGTGGCTCTATGCTCTTCGGGGACCCTGAATTCACTACAGGGTCGGCGAACTGAAATCGAAGCGTGCTGAAGTGCGCCAAACAAGAGAGCGGTGGAAATTTTGTGCTTTCTGAATAACACATATAGATTAAATTTGCATTTTTTTGGGGGAAAAATATGTAACAATGTCTTCATTTATGATTTATTTTTCAAAAAGTCTAACTAGAATATATAACCACAAAAGTTTGGATGAGAAGATGTGGAAAAATAAATTTACAGGCTGCAAATGTTTGAAATCTGAATGGAAATTTACACCTTTTTGTCATTTTTTTCTTATAGCATTCTAACGGGACCAGGGGCGAACTGACCCATCGGGCACTCGGGCGCTGCCGGAGGGCCTGCGGGTTGATGAGGCCCGGTTATACAGTGGCAGACACTGTGCGTCCCTCACAGAGGCAGAGCGGCTGCGGCGTGCATCAGCGCAGCCGCAGTCACTCACACACAGACAATGCCTCCGCTCCCACTTTCAAAAGCAGCTTGCTCCCTTCCTGCTATGGCACCGCCACCTTCATCACGTGGTGTGTCAAGTGTAGTGCACTGTGACGGCATGCCCAGGCTGCAGGCCCCAGCTCAGCCCAGGCTGCAGGCCCCCAGCAAAAGCCCAGCCTGCAGGTCCCCGGCAAAAGCCCAACCTGCAGGCCCCAGCCCAGGCTGCAGGCCCCTGCTCAGCCCAGCAGGCAGGCCCCCAGCAAAGCCCAGCCTGCACGCCACCAGCAAAGCCCCCCAGCAAAGCCCAGCCTGCAGGCCCCAGCTCAGCCCAGCCTCCATCCACTGGAGACTGGAGGATGATACCCAGGTCGAGCCCCAAACATATTTATAGATCGTGGTAAATATATGTAGCGCTGTTTAAAACTCTGTTGCTCCATTGCTCAGTTTTGGCCACCAGAGGGAGACAAGCGCAATGTAAACTATACTGGACACAATGGGACTACGTTTTCCAGCATGCTTTGGGGCAGAGACAGGAAGTGGGTGGGGAAGGAGGAGAGGACATCCGCAGCCTCGTGGAAGGAGAGCCAGTGTGAGCCGAGGGGTGAACAGAGTAAGACGCACGTGAGACTGTGAGCGATTGTTACCAGGCCGGAGAGCAGGCGCTGCCTTGCTGATGCTGGGGATCGATACAGTGACTTGCCAGAGACCTAGTAATCCACCGCTGAGAGGTTTGCACAGACACAGAGTTCCAGATTGGACCCCGAGTTAGGAGACCGCGATGATCCACTGGGAGTGCAGGCGGTAGGCCGTAGATCCTGTTAAACAAGACGGACAAGCGGGAGAAGCGGATCCGGTGGCACAGAGTCCCAGTGTAGTTCAGCGGAGCAGCATCCTTGATTGGGCAGCGGAACAGATTGTCTGGCGGATGGGTGAGAGGCCTTCCAGGCCACAGTCAGAGTTTAACGAAGCACGCTGCAGTATTGCTTAAATCTACAGGGCCCCAATGTGACTAGTCAAAGATTTATTAAATCCATTCACTGGCCAGTCGAATATAGTACCCGGGTACCTGAGCTCACACACACACACTTTTTGGGACATAACCTGCACGGGACTTACACTCCAGAAACGAAGGGGTTAAACTTTTCTTTTACCGCTGCGTGTTTCTCGCATTACGAAATCCTGTTTTCTATATACCGTGCTTACATTATATATGCCGCTTTGAGACCAGTAAAGTATATAATTTATAAAATCCGGGAGTGAGCGCTACATATATATTAAAAAAATGCTGTAGATTCTGTGCCTGCTCATACACCCCTGCTTTTACTGTGAGTTCTATTGATGTGGATTCTGTGCCTGCTCATACACCCCTGCTTTTACTGTGAGTTATATTGATGTGGATTCTGTGCCTGCTCATACACCCCAGCGTTTACATTGAGTTATTTAGCTGTGGTTTCTGTGCCCGCTCATTCGCCCCAGCGTTTACTGTGAGTTTTATTGCTGTGGAGCTCTGTGATACACTCACACACAGCACATTGTTGTGAATTCTATTGCTGTGGAGCTCTGCGATACACTCATACACACTGCACATTACTGTGCGTTTTATTGCTGTGGAGCTTTGTGATACGCTCATACACAGAGCACAATACTGTGAGTTTTATTGCTGTGGAGCTCTGTGATGTGCAGTGTGTACAAAGTGTGTCAGTAATGTACAGTATTTTATAATCCTGAAAGGTGATCAGCAGTTTCCCACGTGTGCCACAGGGACCTACTGACTGTGCCACGGCCGTAGCTGCCATGAGTGTGTGATGGCTACTGCAGCAGAGCAGTGGCAGTCTGTAAGTCTGGAGGGGGCACAATGGATTCTCCAATTCGCTGGGGACCGGAGTGGATTTTATTAACTCGTTAAGATTATTATTTTAAAAATTGTGTGAGTAAATAAATTCTTTAACACAACAATGTGTATATAGGTTGTGTGTTGTGTGGGTGGAGTTTGTATGGGTGTGGCCTACTGTGGGCATGGCACAAGGGGCCCCACGAACTCCTATTGCCCGGGGGCCCCATTAGTTGTCAGTCTGCCCCTGAACGGGACATGACATATGCACATAGGAATGATATATTTTGAATCTCCTGAGTCTGCTGAAATAAGGAGCAAGGATTTGGCTTTGTGTCCCATGATAGCTCTAATTGGAGCAGAAAGGAACTGTATAAAAAAGATGGTTTGCATCTTACTCATAGGGGAACATATGTTCTCAGTGAGAAGTTCAAAGGTTTCACAAAGAAATATTTAAACTAGGAGGGGGGGACAAAAGGGTAAACAATCTGCCCGATTGTCCCCCAAAACTAAATCGGAGGGTGCAAGCAACATGCGAGGTAAAAAATGACAAGCTCAGAATCGTGTCTATAAATGCTCGCAGTTTAGTCAATAAAATCAATGAACTGGAGGCAATGATGGCAGCTGAAAAAGTAGATTTAGTTGCGGTTACTGAGACATGGTTCAGTGAGAAAAATAACTGGGACATAACAATACCGGGGTACTCTTTATATAGAAAAGACAGAGAAGGTAGGAAAGGAGGAGGAGTGGCCCTGTATGTGAAAAACAACATAAAAACGAACCAAATAAAAGTGAGCGAGGTGAACATAGAGTCAGTTTGGGTTACACTAACATTTGGCAATCATACAGTAGCTCGTGTAGGTGTGATCTATAGACCCCCTGGACAAGTAGAAGAGCTAGATAATCTGCTGGTTGAGGAAATAGCCAAAATGGCAATGAAGGGGGAAGTTATTATCATGGGGGACTTTAATCTTCCTGATGTGAACTGGAAAACCAAAACAGCTGGGTGCACCAGGAGTACAAATATTCTAAACTCCTTACTGGGATTATCTCTAACACAAGTAGTTGAGGAGCCGACCCGTAAAGAGGCCATATTGGATTTAATACTCACAAATGGAGGTTTGGTATCGGACGTTGTTGTAGGTGAAAATTTGGGATCTAGTGATCACCAGTCAGTATGGTTTAATATAAGAACAGGGATGGAGCCGCACCACACAAAAACAAAAGTTTTAGACTTTAAAAAAACAGATTTTTCTAAAATGAGATTTTGTGTGAAGGAGTCTTATCAGACTGGAGGAATTTAAAGGGAGTCCAGAGAAATGGGATTATTTAAAGGAAGCATTATTGAAAGCCACAGGAAATTGCATTCGGCTTGTTAGCAAAAAGAAAAAAGGGAAGAAACCACTGTGGTACTCTGCAGAAGTGGCCAAAATAGTGAAGAACAAGAAGATAGCATTCAATAATTATAAAAAAACTCAGCGTGAAGAAGATAGGCAAACCTATAAGATTAGGCAGAAAGAAGCAAAGCAATTTATAAGAGCTTCCAAAGCACACGCAGAAGAGAAAATAGCTCAGTCAGTAAAAAAGGGGGACAAAACATTTTTTAGATACATAAACGAGAAAAGAAAAGTAAAACAAGGATTAGTTAGATTAAAAACAAAGGAAGGAAGGTATGTAGAAGAGGATAAAAGTCTCGCTGACTGCCTCAATAAATATTTTTGTTCAGTCTTTGCAGAAGAAAAGGAAGGAAAGGGACCTCAGTTAGGAGAGAACACTAAAGAGACATTTACATATGAGTTTACAGAGGAGGAGGTTCTAAAGCAGCTGTCTAAAGTAAAGACAAATAAGTCAATGGGGCCTGATGGGATCCACCCTAAATTATTAAAAGAGCTCAGTGATGTAATAGCAAAACCGTTAACAGATTTATTTAACCAATCCTTGTTAACAGGAGTCGTCCCAGAAGACTGGAAATTAGCAAATGTTGTGCCTATTTACAAGAAGGGTAGTAGGGAGGAATCGGGGAACTATAGGCCAGTTAGTCTTACGTCAGTAGTAGGGAAATTAATGGAAACCATGTTAAAGGAAAGGATTGTTGAACATCTAAAAACACATAGATTACAGGATCAGAAACAACATGGGTTTACCTCAGGGAGATCATGCCAAACTAATCTTATTGATTTTTTTGATTGGGTAACAAAAATAATAGACACAGGTGGTGCAGTAGACATTGCTTATTTAGATTTCAGTAAGGCTTTTGATACTGTTCCGCATAGAAGGCTTATCAATAAATTGCAATCTTTGAGCTTGGATTCCAATATTGTTGAATGGATTAGGCAGTGGCTGAGTGACAGACAACAGAGGGTTGTGGTAAATGGAGTTTATTCGGCGCAAGGTCTTGTTACCAGTGGGGTACCTCAGGGGTCAGTACTTGGACCCATTCTCTTTAATATTTTTATTAGTGATATTGCAGAAGGTATTAATGGAAAAGTATGTCTTTTTGCTGATGACACAAAGATTTGCAACAGGGTTGACGTTCCTGGAGGGATCAGCCAAATGACAAATGATTTAGGTAAGCTAAAAAAATGGTCGGAGTTGTGGCAATTGAGTTTTAATGTGGATAAGTGCAAGATAATGCACCTGGGACGTAAAAACCCAAGGGCTGAATATAGAATATTTGATACAGTCCTAACCTCAACATCTGAGGAAAGGGATTTAGGGGTTATTATTTCAGAGGATCTAAGGGTAAGTAGTCAATGTAATAGAGCAGCAGGAAATGCTAGCAGAATGCTTGGTTGTGTAGGGAGAGGTATTAGCAGTAGGAAAAGGGAAGTGCTCATGCCACTGTACAGAGCACTGGTGAGACCTCACTTGGAGTACTGTGTGCAGTACTGGAGACCGTATCTCCAGAAGGATATAGACATCTTAGAGAGAGTTCAGAGAAGGGCTACTAAAATGGTGTACGGCTTGAAGGAGAAAAGTTACCAAGAAAGGCTTAATGATCTTAACATGTACAGCTTGGAAAAAAGACGAGACAGAGGAGATATGATAGAAACATTTAAATACGTAAAGGGAATCCACAAGGTAGAGGAAGGGAGTATATTTAAAAGGAAACAAAATAGCAAAACAAGAGGACATAGTCTTAGATTAGAGGGGCAAAGGTTTAAAAGTAACATCAGGAAGCATTATTTTACTGAGCGGGTGGTGGATACATGGAACAGTCTTCCAGTAGAAGTGGTAGAGGCCAAAACAGTAATTGAATTTAAGCAAGCATGGGATAGGCATAAGGCTATCCTAAACAAAAGATAAATCCAGGTAAAGTATCCATGTAATTGGGCAGACTAGATGGGCCGAAAGGTTCTTATCTGCCGACATTTTTTCTATGTTTCTATGTTTCTATGTTTCTATAATTTGTCTGGGTCCTACAGTAAAACATGACTTCAAAACACGTTTAAATATGATGAGCACAAAATAGTGAAAATTAGCTCAGCACACAGGAGTGAAATGGCTCAGCAGCAAAGGGGTTAAAGACCCTGCAAAGCAGCTATGGTAACCAGTTGCCAGTCTTTGCATATACTCATTCAGCAGACCAGTGGGTCTGGATAAGGGCTATCAGTTCATCTTATGGTTTTATGTTACAGGGCTGAGAAAGTAAATTCCTTATTTTTCGACCTCCTGCTATCACTATATAGACAAACATCTAAATATAGCAAAGCCCTGTTGGCATTAGGGATGCACTGATACCATTTTTTTTTAAGATCGAGCACGAGTACGATACTTTTTTCAGGTACTCACCAATACCGAGTACTGATACTTTTATTAAAGGGGTTATTCAAAGAGCAGCGACATGTCACTGACATTTGGATGCTTCTTCTATATCCCCGCTATACAGATGAGATAACCTAACCAGGAATTCAAGAAATGCAAATATTAGTGACTGCAGAGGAAGCATTGCATAAAAAGCTGTATTTAAATGTAGGATTTTTGGACAATCAGAATATTAAAATCTTTCCGGAGACTTTTTCCAAATTTGCTCTTTAGAATTTTTGATAAATATATGGAAACGCCTTAATGGGCTCCAAAACTAATCAGGGAATGGGTCTATAAAGGTAGGTAATACCCTATGAATTAGTGTTAAAATATAAATAGCAATTTGAAAAATAGGCTGCAAATCAAGGTATTTGGTGCAAAAATAGTGGGCCCATTACATTCTTCACGTACAATTGTGAGTGCGCGCAAAAACGGATTAACGCGATGGGCAAAACCCTTTGCGTTGATTGTCGTAATGCGTTGATTGTCCTATTATGACGTCCGCGCACAAAATGCACGTTAACATCTAACACGAGTGACCCTGCGCGAACCCTTTGTGAGCGCAATTTAGTGCGCGCATCCTATACTTAACATTGTGAGCGCAAATGCGATTGTGCGCCGGTACGTGCATGGTATTACAATCTTAGCGCAAAATTTACCGGACAACGTTTGAGCGCATCATTTTAACGTCATTGAAAAGCTGGTGGTAACGGCAAATTGTAACAACCTGACCGACCCAAACTGCGGATTCACAACGGAGAACGTCAATGTGCACGTTTTTTTTTTTACTAGATCCGTCAAAAATGACAGCCACTACCTTGTCTTCCGTCAGAACGTACGTCTGTTGTGCGCAGTCGGCACAAAATGACGGACTCGCGTTAAAAATTACATTGCGCTCACTGATTTCTGCGCGCATTGGTACTTTGCGCGCATTTTTGCACGTCGGTTTTACGAGCGCAATTTCCCGACGGATGAAAAAATGCACGAGGAATGTAATTCCAGCGGTGATTTTCGTGCGTTAACGTTTAACGCTTCGCGCAAAAAAACACGCGTTTAGCGTGCGATTTTGCGTTAAGAATGTAATAGGGCCCAGTGAGTTTTGTAGAACAGACGTGTGGCAGAGATCTTCTCAGAAACAGTTAGATGGTGAAGCAATATAAGGGTTCATAAGGAGGAATGCAAATGAATGGGATGTTTTGTCTAATGCTCTTTCGGCTTTGAAAGGTCTGATAAATTACTCAGTTTAACGTACAACCTGAAAAAATCCAGATGGCTGCACCGTCATAACAAAGATCTGTATCCTACAACAGAGGAAAGAGCAAACGCAGCCAGTGACTTCTCATTAAACAGGGGCATTGAAGTGTGAAGGCTCTGTCCTGTTATTTATCCTGATGTCTGCCCTTCTGCCAGAAAGTTGATTCTACAGTTAGGCTTTTAGAGATTACAATAGATCCTTTAAATCTATTTGTGTAGGGTCTGGTTAAATATGGGGATCAGCAGAATATATAACATGGGAATAATGCCAAAGGAAGATAGGGACTCTGCAATCACAATGAGTATCTCTGTGCGTGTCAAATAAAAACAACACACAACACTATCTTTGCCCCAAGGATACTCTTAATCAGTTGACATGTATCAGATTCAGTATGACTGAATGTTATGGAAGCAAAGTCGCCCAGCTGCAGGTCCACTCTGGGCATCTTAGCAGATAAAACAAGTAAAAATATATATATAAAAGCGAAAGAACCAGATGTGAAGTGCGAAACATTTACTCATGATGGTTTAACAGATTTATACAATTTTGGTAGTATTTGAACAGAGCTCTGCTCGGGATCACTTGAGGTTACAAGGATTTCTAGAATTCTGGGAACTGTAGGCCATAAACATCTGGGGGTGCAGAGTTTGAGATCTCTGATCTAATGGCATATGTATATAAAACAAATATATATGAATAGTTCCCTCCTACTGCAGCCCAACGTTTAGGGCACCTTGAAACCCTCAAAAGAAACAATAATATAAAATATATTATGCACCATTGTATTTTTTATACTGTATTATTACACTATTAGGTGTTAAGCCTGTGGGAGGGCAGTTTCGTCGGTGGGAGGACGTTTTTCTAACTGCCGAGAGGGAGGGCTGATTGAGCAACTGTGATGGGTGCTGTGTGAAGTGTGTTAGGGTACCACCTTTCCATCAATTGTGTTATTCAGCAATTTGAGCTAAAGAGGTTCTTCTGTGTAAATTATTTTTTTTTTTGAGAAAGTATTTTACCAGGAAGGATACATTGAGATTTCTCTCGTTTTCAAGTATGTCCTGGGTGGCGCGTATGTACCGTTAAGCGTCTTGCCCAAGGACATTTACTGGAGAGGAGCTCTTGCCTGGATCGAACCCATGTCTCCACAGGCTCTCTCCATGCAGAGCAGTGATGTTACCTCTACTCTACCCAGCCGGTACAAATTGGACCAAATAGGCTAGCCTCTGGTCCTCACATGCACAGTTAGGTCCATATAGATTTGGACACAGGCACAATTTTCATACTTTTGGCTCTGTATGCCACCAGAATAAAATTAAAACAAAACAATCCAAATGAATATGAAGTGCAGACTTTCAGCTTTAATTCAAGGGGTTGAAATAAATATCAAGTACAAATTTTAGGAACTGTTTCCATTTTTATACACCCCCCCCCCATTTTCAGGGGCTCAAATGTAATTGGACAAATGAATTTAATCCTAAATAAAATGTTCATTTTTAATATTTTGTTGAGAATCCTTTACTGGCAGTGACTGCCTGAAGTCTGAAACCCATGGACATTACCAAAGACTTGGTTTCCTCCTTTCTGATGCTTTGCCAGGATTGAACTGCAGCTGTCTTCAGTTGTTCTTTGTTTGTGGGTCTTTCTGCCGTTATTTTTGGCTTCAGCAAGTGAAATGCATACTCAATTGGGTTGAGATCAGGTGATTGACTCTGCCATCGCAGAATATTCCACTTCTTTTCCTTCAAAAACTCCTGGGTTGCTTTTGCAGTGTGTTTTGGATCATTGTCCAACTGTACTGTGAAGCACTGTCCAATAAACTTTGCTGCATTTGGCTGAATCTGGGCTGACAGTATATCTCTAAACATTGCTGAATTCATCCAGCTGCTTCTGTCTTCTGTCACATCATCAATAAACACTAATGACCTAGTGCCACTTGAAGCCCTGCATGCCCATGCCATCACACTGCCTCCATCATGTTTTAGAGATGATGTTGTGTGCTTTGGATCATGAGCTGCTCCAAGCCTTCTCCACACTTTTTTCTTCTGATCATTCTGGTACAGATTAATCTTAGTTTCATCTGTCCAAAGAATGATTATCCAGAACTGGTCTGGCTTTTTAAGATTTTTTTTAGCAAAGTCTAATCTTGCTTTTCCTATTCTTCAGGCTCATGAATGGTTTGCACCTTGTGGTGAACCCTCTGTATTTGCTCTCGTGAAGTCTTCACGTGATTGTCGACTTTGACACATGATATGTCCACCCCCTGGAGAGTGTCCTGCACTTGTCTGGATGTTGTGAATCGGTTTTTCTTTCCCATAGAGAGGATCCTGTTTTCATCGAGCACTCTTGTTTTCTGTGGACGTCCAGGCCTTTTTATTTTGCTGAGCTCACCAGTGCATTGTTCTTTCCGCAGAATGTACCAAACTGTTGATTTGGCCACTCCTAATGTTGCTGCTTTCTCTCTGATGGATATGTTTTGTTCTTGAAGCCTTACAATGGGCTGTTTCATTGCATGGACAGCTCCTTTGAACGCATGATGTTGGTTCACAGCAATAGATTCAATAGAGAGCAGCAGGAAATGCTAGCAGAATGCTTGGTTGTGTAGGGAGAGGTATTAGCAGTAGGAAAAGGGAAGTGCTCATGCCACTGTACAGAGCACTGGTGAGACCTCACTTGGAGTACTGTGTGCAGTACTGGAGACCGTATCTCCAGAAGGATATAGACCTCTTAGAGAGAGTTCAGAGAAGGGCTACTAAAATGGTGTACGGCTTGAAGGAGAAAAGTTACCAGGAAAGGCTTAATGATCTTAACATGTACAGCTTGGAAAAAAGACGAGACAGAGGAGATATGATAGAAACATTTAAATACGTAAAGGGAATCCACAAGGTAGAGGAAGGGGGTATATTTAAAAGGAAACAAAATAGCAAAACAAGAGGACATAGTCTTAGATTAGAGGGGCAAAGGTTTAAAAGTAACATCAGGAAGCATTATTTTACTGAGAGGGTGGTGGATACATGGAACAGTCTTCCAGTAGAAGTGGTAGAGGCCAAAACAGTAATTGAATTTAAGCAAGCATGGGATAGGCATAAGGCTATCCTAAACAAAAGATAAATCCAGGTAAAGTATCCATGTAATTGGGCAGACTAGATGGGCCGAAAGGTTCTTATCTGCCGACATTTTTCTATGTTTCTAGATTCCAAATGCAAATACTACACTTAGAATCAACTCCAGACCTTTTACCTGCTTAAATGATGAAGAGATAATGAAGCAGTAGCCCATACCTGGCCATGAAACAGCTTTTGATTCAATTGTCCAATTACTTTTGGTCCCTTGAATAAGGGGGTGGCTACTCTTAAGAGCTGTAATTGCTAAACCCTTCCTCCAGTTTGGATGTACATACCCTCAAATTAAACCTGAGAGCGTGCACTTTCAGCCCATATCCATTATATAACTATAGCTTGAATATGTTTTGGTAAATACCGGAAAAAAAACTAAAATTGTGCCTGTGTCCAAATATATATGGACCTAACTTTATCAATGAGATTTGGCTGCCCTCCTTTACACTACTTTCTGTAGGTACTAACCACTGCATACTGGTAATACCCCACAGGACTTGCTGTTCTGGAGATCCTCTCATTATGCCATCACTATTTGGCGCTTGCCAAAGTCAATCAGATCTTTTCCTTTGCCCTCTTTTTCTGCTTCCAACACATGAAATTCAAGAACTGACTGTTCACTTGCTGCCTAATATATCCCGCTCCTTGACAGGCGCCGTTATAATGATACAATCAATGTTCTTCCCTTCACCTCTCAGTGGTTCTAATGTTGCATCTCATCAGTATATAGGAGTTATTGAATTTGTGTTAACGCCAGTTAAGGGGTGTGATAGATTAAAGGGCTTATTCAGAAAGCACTGAAATTTCAGCGCTTTCTAGTTCATAGAAACCTAGAAAATGTCGGCAGATAAGAACCTTTCGGCCCATCTAGTCTGCCCAATTACATGGATACTTTACCTGGATTTATCTTTTGTTTAGGATAGCCTTATGCCTATCCCATGCTTGCTTAAATTCAATTACTGTTTTGGCCTCTACCACTTCAACTGGAAGACTGTTCCATGTATCCACCACCCTCTCAGTAAAATGATGCTTCCTGATGTTACTTTTAAACCTTTGCCCCTCTAATCTAAGACTATGTCCTCTTGTTTTGCTACTTTATTTCCTTTTAAATATACTCCTTCCTCTACCTTGTGGATTCCTTTACGTATTTAAATGTTTTATCATATCTCCTCTGTCTCGTCTTTTTTCCAAGCTGTACATGTTAAAAATCATAAGCCTTTCCTGGTAATTTTCTCCTTCAAGCCGTACACCATTTTAGTAGCCCTTCTCTGAACTCTCTAAGATGTCTATATCCTTCTGGAGATACGGTCTCCAGTACTGCACACAGTACTCCAAGTGAGGTCTCACCAGTGCTCTGTACAGTGGCATGAGCACTTCCCTTTTCCTACTGCTAATACCTCTCCCTACACAACCAAGCATTCTGCAGCATTTCTGCTCTCTATTACATTGCTACTTACCTTAGATCCTCTGAAATAAAACCCCTAAATCCCTTTCCTCAGATATTGAGGATAGGACTGTATCAAATATCTAATATTCAGCCCTTGGGTTTTTACGTCCCAGGTGGCATTAATCTTGCACTTATCATTAAAAACTCAATTTGCAGGGGGCGTGGTCTGACCGCGGAGAGAGCTGGCTGTGTGAGAGCAGAGCTCCGTCAAAGGGGACACTGAATCAACGGATATCTTAAGCGATTGTACCCCACAAAGTCTCTATCAGGCAGGAGAAGGTCGGGTGAACGCGATGGCAACACAAAAAGCCTCAAAAAAGACGACAAAGGCAGAGTTTTTTACACCGCGGGGAGTGAAACTGAAGGAAGGCCTGAGCACTCAAGATGGCGGCGGCTCTACACAGACATCGCCGGGAGCGGAGGCAGATCCAGGACTGGCCCAGCAAGGTATGGAGGCCTTTGCCACACGCATAGAGGGCTTAATTACCTCTCTCTCGGACAGATTGACCTCCCGTTTAGACTCAGTAGCGGCGGATATTAAGAGAGAGATCCGGGAAATTGGAGACCGCACCGATAAATTAGAGGAGAAGATGGCGGAGCAGGCTGGAGCACACAATGAGATGGCGGGGAGAGTTGAGGATCTGGAGGAACAATTGAAGGGGGCATTATTGAAACTGGCAGACATAGAAGACAGATCGAGGCGTCACAATCTAAAGATACGAGGTGTGCCAGACTCGGTGACCCCACAAGCCCTGTCGCAATATGTGACCGATATCCTACAACACCTTTTGCCTGACGCCACTCTAGACTCCCTCCTCTTTGACAGGATCCACCGGTTGCCAAAACCTCCCTCGGCGCCTGAGAGATCCCCGAGAGATGTCTTACTTAGGCTCCATTACTTTAAACCGCGAGAAGATGTGCTTCGGGCCTTGCGTACTCCTGATGTTCTTAAACCAGAGTATGAACATATTTCTATTTTTCCCGACTTGTCCAAGGCTACACTACAACACCGGAGGAATTTCCGCCCGGTGACAGAGGCTCTGCGGGCGAATGGCGTGTCTTACAGATGGGGCTTTCCGGTCAAGTTATTGGTGGTCAGAAACGGAACCTTCCACGCAATCACCTCGGTGGAGGCCGGGACAAGGCTCCTTAAAGTATGGGGCATGGAACAACTTGGCTCTTCTTCTCCTCCTGCTCCTCTGCCACGTGGCTCCACTCAGCGTCTAGATCCGGAGTGGCGCAAAAAATGAGAGTAGAGCCCTGCCGACGCGACGGATAGGCATACAGAATCTGAAGAAGGCGGCCTTCTCATGCGAGAAAGACAGAAGAGATCCTACTTGACGGCCTAGAGGGCCTGGGAGTTATACACTGGGCCTTGTCTGAGGGCTCCCAAGATCGAATATGCTGCTGCAGGATCGCCCGGGGCACGATGGTCGGCCTGACAGAAGTGTGGGACACTGGTCTCCACGTCTGGAGGGGTTAGCTTCATGGACAGGTGTTCCCCGAAACTGGGCTCACCTGGCTCTCTCACCATTTGCTTTGTTGTTTTTTTTATATCTTCTTTTTTCTTTTTTTATATTGCGGTCCTTTTTACCTCCGCAGACCTAGAGGTTTCCCCATCTCCCTCCTCCCGCGAGGGGCTAGAGAAGGTCCCCCATACTTTGGGGCTTCTCGCTGGAGATGTTTTTGATTAAGAATGTACATAGTTCCCAGGTGTATACCTGGATTGGGTGTTGTTTTTGTTCTTGTTTTTATGTGTTGCCACCTCTTCGCTACTTGAGAATAGGAAAAAAAGTGTACTTTCCACATACTGTTATTATGCGCAATGTTGAAGATACTCTCATATAATGTTAAGGGGCTGAACGCTCCTGTTAAGCGTCATTCTTTGGAGGCGGAAGTGTTGAGGCTGAAGGCGGAGGTGGTCTGCCTGCAGGAAACTCATTTTAAACGCCTTGCTCACCCGTTGCTGAGGCTGCGCAACTTCACTACGCAGTACCACGCTACGGGCCCTACCAGAGCAAGAGGAGTGTCGATTTTAATTAGATCTAATGTAGTATTCCAATTGCATAGAAAGATTTCGGATCCGCAGGGTCGTTATCTCATTCTGATCTGTTCGCTGAATCACAAAACTTATACGCTGGTTAATGTATACTCACCTAACACTGAACAACTTTCTTTTATATCTGGAGTTTTAAACAGGGTGTCCCTTGTAGCGGCTGGTGTGTTGTTGATCTGTGGCGATCTCAATTACAGTATAGATCCTGCGAGAGATGTTCGATCCCCTAAGATCCCTATACCGACTAAGCGCAGTATCAGACAGGGACAGAAACTGAGGGACCTGCTCTCTTCTCATGGCTTATACGATGTATGGCGTTTATGGCACCCGGGTGACTCGGAGTTTACGTTCCACTCGAAGGTACACAATATGTATAGCAGGTTGGATTATTTCTTGTTACAAGGCTCCTCTCTACCACTGATTCTGCACTGCGAGATATTGGATATCACGTGGTCAGATCACGCGCCGATCCTTTTGACAGTTGGGGAGGGAAGGGAGGGGGGAGCGGGGAAGTCTACGTGGCGGTTTAACGACTCCATTTTGTCGGACCCAGGGGCTATGGCCGAAATAGAACAGACCCTGAAGGAATATTTCGTGCTCAATCACACTCCAGGGACCACGCCGGAAATACTATGGCAAGCGCATAAGGCTGTCCTGCGAGGCGTGTGTCTTAAATGGGCTTCTCGTTTAAACAAAGGCCGTCAGGCTGATAGACTCTCAATATTGTCACAAATCCATATAGCTGCGCAGGCGAATAGCTCTGACCCTACTCCGGTACACCTGAAAACACTTTTGGAGGCGCAGGCGCGACTGTCAGACTGGAATTACAAGGCCCTTCTCTTCTCCCAGCGTAGATTAAAGGCACGATATTACGCATTTAGGGACCGTCCAGGACGGCTCTTGGCCCGCTACCTTAGGCCCATGGTGGCGAATTCTAGAATCTCTCACCTGGTGATAGACTCCGGAAGGAGGACGGTGTATAAGCCACTAGAGATAGGGAATGCCCTGGCCACCTACTATGGGGAACTGTACAATTTACAGCCTGATCCACTCCTTCCTTCTTCTTGTGAGGATCGGGTGGATCGGTATCTATCGGACCTCCATCTTCCTTCCCTAACCCCCACTCAGAGGGACGGACTGATGTCCCCCTTCACGGAACTAGAGATAGCTACGACTATACAATCCCTTCCATCCCATAAATCCCCAGGCCCGGATGGGTTCACGGACACGTACTATAAGAAGTTTTCTGCTCTGTTGACTCCCCACCTTTTATCGCTTTTCGTCTCTGCTGCGGAGGAGGGTAGATTTCCTGAGGACATGCTACGCACCACTATTGTTCCTCTCCTAAGCCAGGCAAATCCCCTACTTTGTGTCCAAACTTTAGGCCAATCTCTTTATTAAATGTTGATGTCAAAATCTATGCCAAAATACTAGCGAATAGGGTAGCGGATCTACTGCCTCAGCTGATTTGCTCAGACCAGGTTGGGTTTATTAGGGGGAGGCAGGGGCCGCACAATACTAAGAAACTGATAGACTTAATCCAAGTGATTCAGACTTACCGTATCCCGAGTGTACTGTTGGCGCTAGACGCTGAAAAAGCGTTTGACAGGGTGGACTGGATGTTTTTACGGAAAGTGTTGCTGAAGTTTGGCTTTCCGGTCTCGGTGCTGCAAAGTATTTTTGCGCTTTATGCTTCTCCGACGGCGTCGGTTTTAACGGCGGGTTTTTTATCGGATCAGATTAAAATCAGTAACGGGACCAGACAGGGGTGTCCCCTATCCCCCTTATTGTACGCTTTAGTAATAGAACCACTGGCGCAGAGAATACGACAGGATGATGGGGTGGTGGGGATTATGGTGGGCCCGACTACATATAAGATAGGGCTTTTTGCGGATGACATTTTACTGACTATTACGGAACCTACAGAATCCTTACCAAGACTTAGAGAAATCCTGACGGAATATAGCGAGGTATCATATCATAAAATCAATCTGCCTAAGTCTCAGGCATTATCTATTAATGTCCCTAACAGTACAAGGAAATCGTTAATGCAGCTTTTTAAGTTTGAGTGGCGGGAGGACTATTTGCAATACCTAGGGGTAAAAATTCCTAAATCTCCTGACCAACTATTTGACCTCAACTACAAACCATTTTTATCTCATGTCAGACAGCTTCTGTTTAAATGGAAAAAAACATCTTTATCGTGGATAGGCAGAATGGCCGCTATTAAAATGTCACTATTGCCCAAACTCTTATACTATTTTCGGACCATCCCGATCCGCTTACCTAAATCATACATTGAAGAGGTTCAGTCTCTTTTGAACTGCTATGTATGGAACGGCAAACGTCCTAGGGTCCCCACCAGGCTGCTCAACCTCCCCATACGGAGAGGACTGGCTATGCCTAATGTACACATATATCATAGAGCTGCGGTACTGGCGTCCCTGGCGGAGTACTTCCACTCCCCGCGCCCTCCACAATGGACAGCCATAGAACAGTCTTTTGCGAAACAATATCTAATAACGACTGTAATGTGGCTCACACGCCGCCAGAGACCTCCCTTACCTGAGTTACTGCCGATAACTAGATGGTACCTGCATGTTTGGGACTTGAGCCGTGCCCTCCTTTTAAATACCACCTCCCTTTCGCTAGCGACCCCTATAGAGGTATTGACGCATTGGATAACAGATTTTGACAGTGTTAGGTGGACCTCCAAGGGGATTGGACATCTCCATCAATTGATATCGGGAGGCAACATGATGACCTTTGAAATGCTTAAACAGCGCTATAAGTTAACGGAGACCTGGAGGCTGTCTTATTATCAGATAGCGTCTGTAATACGTAGACCGGGTGTGAGTTTACCACCTACCCTGCCTCAGATTCCCTTGTCGCCATTTGCGAGCTTTGTGGTGAAACCAAGCACAAAAGTGAAACTCCTTTCCGTATGCTATGAAGCATTGAATGTTCCATCTTTAGACCATATCTGGTCCTTCCAATCGGCTTGGGAGGGGGAGATGGGCATGCGGATACCTTCTCAGGCTTGGGAGGGGGCGTTCAGTCTGGACAGGGGGGCATATCGGTGCGCTTCCTTGATGGAGGTTAGGAGAAAAGTATTGTACCGCTGGTACCTGGTACCGGCGAGGGAATGTCATATGAATAAATCGGTTTCATCAATATGTTGGCGCTGCCTCCTACTAAAGGGTACCATGGCTCATGTATGGTGGGATTGCGTTACATTGGAGCCATTATGGCGGGGAGTTTCAGGTCTGGTGGAAAAGGCAACGGGACTAATATTACCATTCGCTCTTGCGGATTACTTATTGGGGGTTTCAATGGTTCGGATGGGCAAATTGCAAAGGAAACTTTTCTGTGTAATAACTTCTAGCACCATGTTACTGATAGCACGTAGATGGAAGCAAACGGGGGTTCCCACAGTCCGAGACGTGCGAGATATGGTGAATAATGTAAGAGATTATGAGCTGATGGCTAGACATATATATGATTTCCCGCAACCGGAAAAGGATCATTGGACCCTCTGGGATTCCATGTTAGCTGCGGAGTGTACCGCAGCCTCAGGATTACCGGCCCAGAGAGGATCCTAACTTGCTTGGGATACAGTACCACCATGTAATAGTGGGAGCTTAGCTAGTTAAATTTTGGTATTTCTCTTCCGATGAACCACTTTTTAATTACAAGTTGGTGGCTAATGTTTGTTTGTATTTGAATGTGTGTATTGTCCCCCTTATATGTAATTAGAAGGATTTATATACCCTGAATTTTTTCCTTTCTGTATCCCACTGTCCTTTTCGTGTTTCAAAAAATAATAAAAAAAACTTTTGAATTTAAAAAAAAAAAAAACTCAATTGCCACAACTCCGACCATTGTTTTAGTTTATCTAAACATTTGTCTTTGGCTGATCCTCCAGAACGTCACCCTGTTGCAAATCTTTTGTGTCTCAGCAAAAGCATACTTTTCCATTAATACCTTCTGCAATATTACTAATAAAAATATTAAATAGAATGGGTCAAGTACTGACCCCTGAGGTACCCCACTAGTACAAGACTTGCGCCGAATAAACTCCATTTACCACAACCTCTGTTGCCTGTCACTCAGCCACTGCCTAATCCATTCAACAATATTGGAATCCAAGCTCAAAGATTGCAATTTATTGATAAGCCTTCTATGCGGAACAGTATCAAAAGCCTTACTGAAATCTAAATAAGCAATGTCATTTCGCCAACCCAATTCACTATTCACCGGAGAGTCACTGAAGTGCACCAAAGATGGAGTCACCGAAGACCGCGGAACTGCAGAAAAACAATAACAGAACTCTGCTATTCTTCGAACAGGTATTTAAACAAATAAAAATGCATTAAAATGTGTCTAAATAATAAAAAAGGTCTGAAACAGAATAATAAAAAAAGACTGTTTTAAAAAAAATTAGGATTTAAGAATTTCATCTAAAAGATACAAAAAATAAAAGGTGTTCTAAAATATAAATTAATCAAAAGACTTTTTGCTGAAAATGAAAAGAATAAACGGTTGAAGAAAAAAAAGATGAAAACGATAGGATTCAATGTAGAACATATTAAGGGATTTTCCGGTTTAAATCTGTTGAACTGAATCAACAAAAATCAGGGCATTTCACTGACACTTTGTTGCAGTTTGGCGTTCTCTAAATAGATTATCCATTACTTCTCTATGGCAGTGTTTCTCATACCTGTCCTCAAGTACCCCGAACAGGTCAGGTTTGCCAGATATCTGAAGCACAGCACAGGTGATATGATTTGCTGCTCAGTGATTGCAGGATTCAGCCTGTTGCAGGATTCAGCCTGCATTTCCCCAAGGTGATCTGGCATGGTTGGGGGTCCCGAGGAGAGGTTTGAGAACCACAATTTCCCTGCCACCGAAAATCACTGATCTGCACCGAATTTGGCTGTCGATTCCCCAGTGTTTGGCAAATTGACAGTTTAGTGAATAGAAGAACTGCCACGAAATTGCATCGTACGGTGAAATTCACCATTCGGTGCAATTCGTGGGCAAGTTTGTTTTTTTCTGAATAACCCCTTAAGTAAATTGCAAATGTAAATCCAGGCGGCTAAAAAAAAAGTTAAGATTTTCATATAGCTCACAGAAAAGAACCTCCTAGCTTGTGCATAACAGTTTGTATGCTCATGCTATTTGTCTGGCGGCGAACAGCTGTCTTTTTTTTATTGCCATATTTTTGAGTTTTTATTACCCTTTGCTTCTATGGTAACTGCATGAGCACTTTTTCAGTTCTTTTGTATGCACAATATTGACACATCCAGGCTGGAGGCATATGTCCTTTAGCAGTCACTCTCTATTTTGACACTCTGGTCATACGTTAACCTCCCTGGCGGTATAGCCGAGTGTGACTCGGGGTTAAATTTTGCTACCGTGATCGGTAACCCCGAGCCACACTCGGGCTGTATATACTCACCGCATCCTGCGCTCCCTCACTGTCTCGGCAGTCACCGCAGTATGATCGCGGCTGCCGGCGACTTGCTTCCCTGTTCTGCTCCCTGCGAGCCACACAACGCAGGGGAGCGGGACCAGGCGGCAAATTTGAACTGTAAAAAAAGTGCAGTAAAATTTTCTTTGTGCAGTCCCAGGTTTCAAAATAAATAAATAAATCATACCAAGGATGTTTACTGAGGTAATATGCAGTGACTAATATTGCACCCTTGTTTTCAGAAAGAGTTCAGTGTTTTTGGTTTGATTATATTATTGAATATTATTTATTTGCATATTTTTGGGATAATAAATTATTAATTTGTGTTTCAAACTTTATCTGACTCCGTGTGTTTACTAGACTCTTGTTTGCATGGATTTCAGTGAGTTATTCCTAATTCACATAGTGACTATATACAGAATGCACCTGTAAACATGTAACATAGTGAATATATTTATTTTCTGTCAATCTGTATATTTGTGCTATTTTTTAATATCTTGCATTTTATTACTTTGTATTTCTGTAACAACTAACAATTTATGGCTAAATTACAATCTTCACGCAAATGTTTGTGCCGACGCAAATGATCATTAACGCGTGGGCACTAGCGTCGCTAGGTGGGTGCGGGGGGTGCGCCCCGCACCAGGTGACAACCGCCCTTAGTGTCACCCTGCGACCAAGTGGCGTTGGCTCCGGCGCCGCGTGTTCGGCTCCCTGCGAGCGTCCGAAGCCATGGAGCTTCGGCGCTCGCCTGGGGGAACCACGTGACCAGCTGAGTTCTTGCGAGATCACGGCTGGTCACGTGGCTCCACCAGGCGAGCGCCAAAGCTCCACGCAGCAGACGCTCAGAGGGAGCCGAAGACGCGGCAGGAGCTAGGAGGTGAGCTGGGGGCAATATCCATGAGAGCTGTTGGGGCATATCCATGAGAGCTGGGGGGCAAATCCATGAGAGCTGGGGGACATATCCATGAGAGCTGCTGGGGCATATCCATGAGAGCTGCTGGGGCATATCCATGAGAGCTGCTGGGGCATATCCATGAGAGCTGCTGGGGCATATCCATGAGAGCTTCTGGGGCATATCCATGAGAGCTTCTGGGGCATATCCATGAGAGCTGGGGGCAATATATCCATGTGTGAGCTGGTCTGGGGGCAATATATCCATATGTGAGCTGGGGCACAATATATCCATATGTGAGCTGGGGCAATATATATCATGGGTGAGATGCTGGGGGCAATATATAATTGTGAGCTGGGGCAATATATCCATGTGTGAGCTGGTCTGGGGCAATAAATCCATGTGTGAGCTGGTCTGGGGGCAATATATCCATGTGTGAGCTGGTCTGGGGGCAATATATCCATATGTGAGCTGGGGCAATAAATCCATATGTGAGCTGGGCGCAATATATCCATGGGTGAGCTGCTGGGGGCAATATATAATTGTGAGCTGGGGGCAATATATATCCATGGGTGAGCTGCTGGGGCAATATATATCCATGTGTGCTTTCACTGTCTTCGAACAGGCACCGTACTTGCTGACAGTTGGCAAAAATTTGTGTGTGAGCATAGAGAGCTCCACAGCAATAAACCTCACAGTAATGTGCGCTGTGTGTATGATCATTCAGTGTTATATGGGAGCACTGATTTATGAGTAAGAGTAGTTAAAAAAAATCTGTAAAACTCAGGGGGGTGACACCATAAGTTACCGCACCGGGTGACACCAACCCTAGTGACGCCACTGCGCGTGGGGTAAAACCATTTGCACCGAATCCCATATTACATAGCGCAACAACCACGTGCAAACGTCTACCGCGGGTGAACCTGCGCGAGCTTTCTGTACTTTGTTGAAGTTGTGTGTGCATTCATTATTGCTGCAGCATATATGCTCGGATTGACATTGGCAGACGCAATTTGTTAACGTGAGAATGGTGTGGTTTTTAGTTCTGACTGGCTGAATCTCGAAAAAAGACTGCGCACGCAAAGATTTTTGCACTAGACGGTACTGCGCGTGCATTTGGGCACGTCCTGTTTGCACGTGCAATTGATCGGCAGATGAAAAAAGCCGTGAGGATTGTAATTCCAGTGGTGATTTGCGAGCGCAAAAGTTTACCGCTTGGCGTAAAGATTTTCGCTTTGCACGAGGCTTTTTGCGTGTACAATGTAAAATAGCCCTTAATGTTGTTGAACCCAGGACATTCTTGAAAACAAGAGAAATCTCAATGTATCCTTCCTTGTAAAATCCTTTATAAATAAATCAATTAATTATTACAGGCTTACTACAGTATATAAAACAACACATTTCCTTTCCAAAAAAATTTAGATGCTTTTAGACACAAAATTTTGAAAAAATTAGACCGCCAGGGAGGTTTAAGATCAGATATCTTATCTGACACTGGGTAAAAAGACCACTGGAGCTCCAAGATCTTTGGCGAGAGTTATAAACAAGTTAATTTACTATTGCTGCACTAACTTTACTATGTACTTAGTAATTTCTAATTGGGTATACATAATGCTTAATTGTGGTTTCCCTGTACATGGTGCCCTCTTGTGGTGGTTAGCACAACAGCAGCAACTTCATCAGGTTATGTGCTTGTTAGTGTATATAGGTTACTGATCAAACTAATTATTGTTTTATTAATTAAAAGTATTGGAAATTTCTTTTAAAAACAAGGAAACAGAACATAGCCCCACAAATCCTAGAGCCAGGTGCTGCTCACTTTGCTACTTGTGTGCATACAGTATCACAGCTGAGATGTCATGTGATTGATGCGGTCCATCCACTGCCCCAGGGAATGATAGTATCAGGCTACAGAAAAGTTTTGGGTTCAAACACTTAATACATGGTGGCCTGAAGAATAAGGAATTTGAATTGCATTTGTGTAAGTAACAGTGGTCTATTTACTGTTCTTTTTTTCTATTTTCAGGTATCTATATGTCGTTGTACAGTTTGAACGATATTTTCATTCTCATCCTTCTTATGTCCATTGGAACACCATAGCTCCATATAGGTAATTCTATTGGTACGTGATATAATGATGGATAATTATTAACATTTTTGGTCTTTTACTATTCCCTCTGTACCTTATATTTATTGTTATGAGAACCAAGGTCGCGGTTTGTCCCTTGGCCGTCGTATCCGCCTTCCTCCTCTAGTCCCTGGATTCCTCTCACAGCAGGCAGTGCTGAATTAATGTCAGCTCTTCTTTTTCCAATAAAGCAGATAACACCGATCATATTGGGTTAAGCAGTCTGCTTTGTCCATGCCTTCAGGCCTCCTTTTATTTGGTAAAGAATCAGATAAAATCATTTAATTCCATTACCAAACTCAGCCCACCCAGACATTCTGGCACAGAGATGTGATGTTCAACATTGGCAAACAAGTAAGAACAATATCCATTCACACCGTTAACATGTACAAACACCTACCAGATAGGGGGAGTTGGACAAGGCCAAGATAACCCACCCAGTAATCCTATCAGCAGATAGTAACAGATAGCAGAGGTGTAGCGGAGTGGGTCTGTGGGCACTATATATATATATATATTGGTCAATGGTAAGTGTGGTGAACGTTAGAATCCAATGTTTATTTTAAATGGCTGCCCGCCTTTAGGGGATATGTTTGACACCCAAGAACACAAAGAAAGTACCATGTAAAAAGATTCTCTTACGCGCAGCAATCATAAAATGCAATAGTGTAAATCAGGATAGTAACAGATACACACGTAAACAATAACATTATTCATACATAACACAGGTTCCACAAACCGTAATCCCAATAGCCTGGGACGATTTTCAGTGACAGTACTGGGACGATATCCAGTCTTTTGTGGAGAGAAAGCAGGAGGGGCATTCATGGCAACACAGTGCATAAAATAATATTCCTGAAACACAAGAGAAGAGTTCTGAACCTGGAGTTCCGTGATATATATATTAGGGCTGAAACAACTAATCGATTTAATCAACAACTCATCGATGATTAAAATAGTTGTCAACTATTTCCATTATCGATTAATCGGTGTTGATTAATCGTCCTGTGTGCAGCACACACGGTTTAGAGTCAGACTGAGTTAAACGTAAATAACCTCAGCTCACGAAATTATTTAAAAAGGACACTCTACGCACCCTGACCACTAGAACAGTAGGAGAGAAGACCCTGCTCGAGAGCTTACAATCTAAGATCTATTAAATCTTTCTAAATCATTTCTGGGTACAGATCCCTCCTCGCTCGATCTCGGACCAGAACGTACCTCTTGACTTCTGACCAAGTTAAATTAATGATTTTCTGTTTAATCGATTTAACTGAGGAATCAGAGGAGTGGATCGATTGAATTCATAATGAGAAGATAGATGTACTTCCTGTCTCGTGTTTGTTTTAAAGAATTTGAATCATGGGGTGGCTGTTCTCAGAAGTATCTCAAATTCCACATTGACCTATACATACAGTATCTCACAGAAGTGAGTACACCCCTCACAATTTTGTAAATATTTTATTATATCTTTTCATGAGACGACACTTAAGAAATGACACTTTGCTAAAATGTAAAGTAGTGAGTGTACAGCTTGTATAACAGTGTAAATTTGCTGTCCCCTCAAAATAACTCACACACAACCATTAATGTTTAAACTGCTGGCAGCAAAAATGAGTACATCCCTAAGTGAAAATGTCCAAATTGGGCTCAATTAGCCATTTTCCCTCCCTGGTGTCATGTGACTTGTTAGTGTTACAAGGTCTCAGGTGTGAATATGGAGCAGGTGTGTTAAATTTGGTGTTATCGCTCTCACTCTCTAATAATGGTCACTGGAAGTTCAACATGGCACCTCATGGCAAAGAACTCTCTGAGGATCTGAAAAAACGATTTGCTGCTCTACATAAAGATGGCCTAGGCTATAAGAAGATTGCCAAGACCCCGAAACTGAGCTGCAGCACTGTGGTCAAGACCATACAGTGGTTTAACTGGACAGGTTCCACTCAGAACAGGCCTTGCCATGGTCAACCAAAGAAGTTGAGTGCACGTGCTCAGCGTCATATCCAGAGGTTGTCTTTGGGGAATAGACGTATGAGTGCTGCCAGCATTGCTGCAGAGGATGAAGAGGAAGGAGGTCAGCCTGTCAGTGCTCAGATCATACGCCGCACACTGCATCAAATTGGTCTGCATGGCTGTCGTCCCAGAAGGAAGCCTCTTCTAAAGATGATGCACAAGAAAGCCCACAAACAGTTTGCTGAAGACAAGCAGACTAAGGACATGGATTACTGGAACCATGTCCTGTGGTCTGATGAGACCAAGATAAACTTATTTGGTTCAGATGGTGTCAAGCGTGTGTGGCGGGAACCAGGTGAGAAGTACAAAGATAAGTGTGGCTTGCCTACAGTAAAGCATGGTGGTGGGAGTGTCATGGACTGAGGCTGCATGAGTGATGCCAGCACTGGGGAGCTACAGTTCATTGAGGGAACCATGAATGCCAACATGTACTGTGACATACTGAAGCATAGCATGACCCCCTTCCCTTCTGAGACTGGGTCGCAGGGCAGTATTCCAACATGATAACAACCCCAAATAACCTCCAAGACGACCACTGCCTTGCTAAAGAAGATGAGGGTAAAGGTGATGGACTGGCCAAGCATGTCTCCAGACCTAAACCCTATTGACCTCTGTGGGGCATCCTCAAACGGAAGGTCTCTAACATTCACCGGCTCCGTGATGTCCTCATGGAAGAGGACTTGAGTGGCAACCTGTGAAGCTCTGGTGAACTTCATGCCCAAGAGAGATAAGGAAGTGCTGGAAAATAATGGCGGCCACAGAAAATATTGACACTTTGGGCCAAATTTGGACATTTTCACTTAGGGGTGTACTCACTTTTGTTGCCAGCGTTTTAGTCATTAATAGCGGTGTGTTGAGTTATTTTGAGGGGACAGCAAATTTACACTGTTATACAAGCTGTACACTCACTACTTTACATTGTAGCAAAGTGTCATTTCTTCAGTGTTACATGAAAAGATATAATAAAATACTTACAAAAATGTGAGGGGTGTACGCACTTCTGTGAGATACTGTATGTAGACACAAAAGAAGGCAGGTGTCTAGACTTATCTGGAATAGATTGAAAGCCAGGATGATAAGGTGTGCCATGTGTATCTAATTTTATGTTTCATTTGTCTGCTGGTATTTAGAGATGGGCAGGACTGGGAGACCTCTTGTTTTGTACAGGATTTACCAATTTATTTTTGTCCTTCCAGAGAACACAGGAAACTCCTCAGGTCAAAGTCTAAGGAAACTATTAAAAGCCTAACACACTGTTAACACTTAAATAGGCAGTTCAAATGGTGACTATACTAGAGGATTTGGACAGCCAATGGTTATATCATCTATTTCATCAGGAACAACCCATTCACAAGTACAACCAAGCAATTTTCTAAAAATTCACTGCCAGGAACCAATGGATTTTTGGAAAATCATTTTTAATTAATTACAGTAAGGAATATTCCCAATGTATTTCTGACTGTAATAAACTATTTCGAGGCAGATGTCGCCATCAGTTAGAACTGGAGCCCGTGTGTCAGTGCTGACTGGGGAATGCCCAATAGGTCAGGGCATTTCTCAGTCAATTTTAAACTGTTTTAGCAACCTGGGCATTATGCCCACAGGGCTAAAACTTTGCGGTCACCTTCTGGAGCCCAAAAAGCAAACAAAATTAGTTTACAATCATACTGCACAGCCTCAGATCATGGTAACAGGATCTCGGGCTGCTGTGTCTGCTACCATTGATCGTGTATACACGGTCACGGTAGTGAATGGGTTAATATGCCATGTCAAACTGGTCAATTCACTCTGGTCCAACTGATCGACTAAAACCTCGAGAGTATGTAAGGTTGCATATGACATACTTTGAAAAATATTGTGAACAAGAGATGCTACTGACCTCATATATACACTATATTGCCAAAAGTATTCGCTCAGCCATCCAAATAATCAGAATCAGGTGTTCCAATCACTTCCATGGCCACAGGTGTATAAAATCAAGCACCTAGGCATGCAGACTGTTTTTACAAACATTTGTGAAAGAATGGGTCGCTCTCAGGAGCTCAGTGAGTTCCAGCGTGGAACTGTGATAGGATGCCACCTGTGCAACAAATCCAGTCGTGAAATTTCCTCGCTCCTAAATATTCCAGTCAACTGTCAGCTGTATTATAAGAACGTGGAAGTGTTTGGGAATGACAGCAACTCAGCCACGAAGTGGTAGGCCACGTAAACTGATGGAGCGGGGTCAGCGGATGCTGAGGTGCATAGTGCGAAGAGGTTGCCATCTTTTTGCAGAGTCAATCGATACAGACCTCCAAACTTCATGTGGCCTTCAGATTAGCTCAAGAACAGTGTGCAGAGAGCTTCATGGAATGGGTTTCAAAGGCCGAGCAGCTGCATCCAAGCCATACATCACCAAGTGCAATGCAAAGCGTCGGATGCAGTGGTGTAAAGCACGCCACCACTGGTCTCTAGAGCAGTGGAGACGCCTTCTCTGGAGTAACGAATCGCGCTTCTCCATCTGGCAATCTGATGGACAAGTCTGGGTTTGGCGGTTGCCAGGAGAATGGTACTTGTCTGACTGCATTATGCCAAGTGTAAAGTTTGGTGGATGGGGGATTATGGTGTGGGGTTGTTTTTCAGGAGCTGGGCTTGGCCCCTTAGTTCCAGTGAAAGGAACTCTGAATGCTTCAGCATACCAAGACATTTTGGACAATTCCATGCTCCCAACTTTGTGGGAACAGTTTGGAGCTGGCCCCATCCTCTTCCAACGTGACTGTGCACCAGTGCACAAAGCAAGGTCCATAAAGACATGGATGAGAGAGTCTGGTGTGGATGAACTTGACTGGCCTGCACAGAGTCCTGACCTCAACCTGATAGAACACCTTTGGGATGAATTAGAGCGGAGACTTAGAGCCAGGCCTTCTCGTCCAACATCAGTGTGTGACCTCACAAATGCGCTTCTGGAAGAATGGTCCAAAATTCCCATAAACACACTCCTAAACCTTGTGGACAGCCTTCCCAGAAGAGTTGAAGCTGTTATAGCTGCAAAGGGTGGACCGGCATCCCTATGGATTAGGAACGGGATGTCACTTAAATTCATATGTGAGTCAAGGCAGGTGAGCGAATACTTTTGGCAATATAGTGTATATATGTACATACAGCTGGGTCTGTTTCTGGACACATGCCTGGGGTACAGCACCTATTACAAAATGGGAAGGGAATAAAGAAGAGACCCTAGACCAGGGATGGCAAACCTTTTTGAGCCCGAGTGCCCAAATTGAGTCGCTGAACCAACTTGGGTGTCTCAAAGTGCTGTGGCACGCGTGCCATCAGTTCGCCATCACTGCCCTAGACTGTAAGGACTGGGAAGATACTGTATATGGGATAAGATTGCCAATGTAGGAGTATGCCTTCACATTGATGTCACACTGGTACACCTCACCTTCTCAAATTTATTCATTGGGATTTAAACAGATCTGTGAAGGAAGGGATGAGGACACAAAAGGACTAGTAGGCCAGCTAGGGAAATTGTTGTGTTTTGGAAAGGATTCCATTTTTTTTTACAGGAGGTTTTTGGAAAATAATAGTAAACAGTTTCACTAGGGATTATTTCTGCTGATAAATCTCTAGATGCATTAGCTTGGAGAGTTAATGATTCCACAAAATATTGCTTGCGATTTTTGAATACTGTGCCATGTAAGCGGCTTCAAGTATTCATTCCAATTTGATCTTGTGAAGGAAGACTAAGGATTACCTTTTGATGAATAAATTATAAGCAATGGTTCATAATTAGGGATCCGTCATTTAAGGGAATCCCAGGGCCTCATTAGTTACTGCCAGTGTCTTCACTGTCTCCACGCCATTGTGAAGCAGACAGGGAAGACGCTGTGTCAGGGTGGCACCTGGCGCAATCCATGGTGGGACCCAAGGTTCAGGGGGGTCTGAGCCCGGTGTGCAGGGCAACACGCCGTTGGTACCTGGAGTAGGCAGATACCAGGGCGCAGTACAAGTGGTTTAAGCAGGCAGGTGGTCAGGAAACAATCTGAGGTCAAGGGGTTGGTACAAGGGGAGTAGTCAGTGGGCGAAGCAGAGGGTCTGGTACACGATAAGCAAGAGAGACACAGGAACACAACTTATCAGATAGGTAGCAACTCAATACTGAAGTAAGGTATTGTGTAGGGAGTGGTCCTTAATGTACAGATAGGTGTTGTTGTGTGTGTGCTTGGTGATTAACTGTGTCTTCGCTGGATGTTGGTTACTGAATCCAGGTTACAGGGCAGCACTTTTCATTGAGCTGGTTCAGGGTACGGGATACAAGCACGATCCCTGACACGCCGCAAGTGAATCTTGAGGCATCTGGACTCCAGCAGGGAGATTCGCAGCAGTCCTGCATCTTGGCCTAGGTAAGACGGCAAGACCTCCACTCGGCAGCCCCTACAAGAGGTGGGGAGCGTCCCATGCTCCCCCGTGTAATTCCCCACCCACTCAGCCCCTTGTGCATGGCTGAGTGATGCCGAGGGAATGTCCCACCAAGAGGCTTGCATGAGTGCAGCACCTGGGAATTTCCAGTCTGCCCTCCCTCAGCCTGCACTCAGTCAGCAGCTTGCTGCCCTGTCTCACGATGCCCTGTCTCAGCTTCCCCTCGCCTTGCATGTCATTGGCCAGGGAATAGAGGGGCCCATCGGCTCAGAAAGAGCTGATCAGCATGGTCCTTAGCTTTCGCTCAGGCATGGTGACTTTACATTTCCTCTATGTACAGACATATTATGTGGAATCCATGATACAGGGCTCTTTGAATGTCACCCGCAACATGTGTTTATCATAACCAGTTTCCATGACATTATCGCATGTGAGCTGTTTGTATATACCTCTGGTACTCTTGGTATTTGGAAATAGGTAGAATTAGCGGCCACTCCAAGCCCAGCAGTGTAGTATAGCTTGTCTGCATGTAGGGATTAGACATTATATCTAGGAGGTACGTGACACTCGTGGATTGGCTCGGCTTGAAAAAGCACATTTCCAATCCCCATAAGATGCTCCAATTGGGTCCCAATCCCGGGAATCAGATCGGGACATCCCTATGCATAATACTCTTCTTTCTTTCTATGAAATATGGAACAATTTGTTTGATTATAGCCCATGATGTCCCCTTGCTACTTCTTAAACCTCCGTCCACCGTGCGTAACCCCTAATCACCTCTCCTTCACATGGTTATCCTGATTTTCCTGCTCTCGTCTAGTTAAAATTAGAAAATGTGTTTCAGATTGGGAGTTACTTATTTGCCATATATAAAGGAAGTGGGTGGGAGTCCTTCTCAAAATGTATGTGACATGTCCTCCTTAATAAAAAAAAATAAAAAAGACAGATATACACTAACACCTTCAAGAAATAAGTGTTCCATTTGTTTCTTTAATGGAGTGTTGTAGTTTATTTTGAAGATGGTTGTACAGAGAGGCAATTGGAAGCAAATAGTCATGTCAAGAACTTTTTGACATTTTTGAAATCTGCCCAAATGTTCAGTCTGTCCGGCTCAGCCACCATCATCTCACCAGCCACCACTGTTGTGTACCATTGGATTCATTCATCTTTAGCTCGCTCTCACTTTTATCATTACATTTGCCAGAATGCTTAATCAGAACTTCAACGCTCCCATCTCACATCAACTATACTGCAAATATTTTTTGAGTTCACACCAGAGAATAAAAACTCAAACACATTGCATACGTAAAATATATTAATATATTTTAGCCAATATTATGTGCTACAGCATTCAGAGGTTTGGGTATTTCAGTAGTTTTGAACACCCTCAGTCTTCTTTTTTTTTTCAAAAAAAAAATACTGTTTACTTCGCTTTAAATTAAGTTTTAAATAGATTTATTTTATTACAGTTAGTCATTTATATAGCGCTAGCAAATTCTGTAGCTCCTTACAATGGAGGAGCACAAACATGAGACATAATAATGATACATGAGGGAGAGGACCCTGCTCATAGGATAACTGTCCTGCTAATACAGCACTTTAACCAATTGCTCTGCCAGACATCCCGTGAGCTTACAATCTAAGGGACGGAGTTTGTGAAAAAAATAGGAGCAGAGGGAAGATGGAGCTGGTGTCCAGAAAGAATATAGCAGGGATTACATGGCAAGGAATATACGTATCTGGCGGCGCGATGACAATCGCTATGGATAGTCTGGTTGCTCGCTTATGATGATACGTCCATATAATACATGTAAAAGAGGCAAAAAAATATAATGGTGCAGTACATAATGGACAATGAAGGATATATTAGGTGACACACATCCCACTCACAAGTATAGAGCCCCAGCACTGGCTCTGAGTGGGTCGAGGCAGTCGGGTCCTTTGCTTCTGTAGATGCAGAAAGGTGACCCACACCTTTCTAGGCAAAACGAGTCTTCTTACAGTCGCGATGTATGCATAGGGATAAAAGACGAGAAAGACTTCCTTATGCAGATCTGACAATAATCACGTGAGTGTGATGAAGCAAAAATTCACTCACATTTGCTGGAGCTTTGAAACCAAGCTCGAAGTTGGAACGCCTGTGGACTTGTTGCAGGTCAAGCCCATAGAAACCTTGGATTCCAAAGAACGCCAGGGACTTTTTTGGTTATCGATGATAAATTCCACAGGAACAAAAGACTTTTCTATCAACAGGAGCAAATGAATGTGTCTTTAAATAAGAAGCTGCTCACTCCCAGGACCCTCAGCCTGGATCTCCTCTCTGGATTCACCAGCTGGATCTGCCGCCTCACAGGGCTCAGGACACAAAGGACAAAGGGGATGGAGCAAAGGGCTTTCTCGTCTTTTATCCCTATGCATACATCGCGACTGTAAGAAGACTCGTTTTGCCTAGAAAGGTGTGGGTCACCTTTCTGCATCTACAGAAGCAAAGGACCCGACTGCCTCGACCCACTCAGAGCCAGTGCTGGGGCTCTATACTTGTGAGTGGGATGTGTGTCACCTAATATATCCTTCATTGTCCATTATGTACTGCACCATTATATTTTTTTGCCTCTTTTACATGTATAATATGGACGTATCATCATAAGAGAGCAACCAGACTATCCATAGCGATTGTCATCACGCCGCCAGATACGTATATTCCTTGTTACATTTGCACATTGGTTTGGGGGAAACCACCGATTGCTGGCTGGCTTTGGGGAGTTGGTGGTTGTACAGGCGGGGGCGCCTACCATTTGGTTTTTGGTTTATTACATGGCAAGGACCTAGAATTGCCAGATCGGCCATGTTTTCCTGGACACATATAACTATTTCATTCAGAGGATGAGTGCCTGGAAATGTGCTGTGTTGCAAGATGCATAATTAATAAGATGCGGGTAGGAGATCAAGACAGCTCAACTGGGAATCCTTTCTGATTTTCTTACCTGCAGCGTATGGATTATACATGCTGTAGGGTGGCATTTTTCATGTACTGCCCATCAACATGAGTAAATGATATGTGTCTCCAGGAAAACATGGCCAACCTTGCAACCCTACAAGGACCAGATGTTTGGGCTTAGTAAGGATAATCAGAGAGAATGTCATGGATCATGCTGCCGTCGCCACCGTAGGAAGGCATTGTAATGTGCCAACCCGGAGTCCCAGCAAGCGGCGCCATAGAACCCATGCCCGAGCTGGTAAAGCTACCTGATGAATTGACAACCCTTACATATGCATTATACATATCTATAGATCCCACTTCTGGCCTCTGGGATTCCACCCCTATTAGCTTGAGCTCTTTAATGAGAATCCAAGTGCACCTGTATGAAGCCAGGCCTGAGTTCCTTTATAAGGAGATCACACCCATCTATCCTTGCTTCAACATTGTATGAGAAATAATCAGCTAAGGTGTGCATCCAGAAGCTCCAAGACTCCAGTCTGTTACTAGGTCTTCACCCCTACAGACCTTAACCTTTGCATCCTGCTAGACTAGTATCACGTCTACCCAGGTCTATACAAATATTAAGGACTTTACCTTTCTCTCAAAGACTCTTCTCTGCCAAAGACTCCACCACTACAGATCTCCACCAAATTCCAGATAACCAGTGTTTACCAGTCCTGTTATTATTTTGCTTCATCCTCCTCTGTATCCATCTTTGCTTTCAGCCTCCTGTGCCCCTCTTTTGCTTTCAGCCTCCTGTGCCCATCATTGCCTTCAGCCTCCTGTGCCATTCTTTGCCTTCAGCTAATCTCTGTGCCCCATCTTTACCTCATCCTCCTTTGTGTCTATCCTTACAGACTTATTTTCTTCTACTTGCTTATTAATAATTCATATTGCCCGGTTCCTCTATTTCTGTTCCTTATATTCCTCTGCCATTGTCTTTTTGCTTCTGTTATTTATCATAATAAATCTTACTTTTCCCTACCTGGCTTTAAGCTTTTTGTGTTTACTGCACATTGGGCTCAACACCCCCGCGTACACCATACAGGCATAGACCAATGCTGCCTCACAGTAGTGAGCCTGGCAGTAGCTTTTCCTGCAATGGCCCTGCCTGTCCGGTCCACAGGTTTCAACTAATCACCTGTAATGAGATCTCTTCAAAAGGAAGCCAAGCCCTTCCTCCCATGCTTCTGCATTGCTCAGTTTCCAGAGTACCTGCAAGAAGCCTGATCTCTCAGCTTATACTCATGTACCAGACCCTTGGCTTTGTTTCTTGATCCCTGCTTGCTCTCCGCCTGCCCACTTGGACTTTGCTCTCGCCTGCCCCGGCTTGCCCTTGGACAGTTATTGTATCACCCTTCTGGATACATCGCCTAGAGACCCTCTCCTTCCTGTTCCTGTATTACAAAAGACCCTGCAGTGCCCAAAACAAGGTTGTAGAGACTTTACTTCTGTGTTATTGTGGACTTGCCTCAACCCGGAGCCCTGTCCCGTTTATCTGTTGTCTAGCCTAATTCCTTACCTTCCAGCTCTGTTCTTTTTCTGTCTGATTCATCCTGTAAGTTCCCTCTGTATCTAGCTTTCTTCCAGTCTTGTCCTTGTGTTTCTGTTCTCTGTGTTATATGATCAGCCCCTTTCCTGTCCTGTCTCTCTCAATTACCCAGTACCTATAGTCAGCCTTATTCCTGCCTTGACCATCTTCCGTGCTCATCTGTTTGTATTCCCAAATAAACCTCTGTCTGTCTATTTACTTTACCTATGCCTCTGTGTATCATTGCATCCTTGGGCTCATACCGTCGCCCAGTGAGATCCCTGACAGAGAAAAGTGGAAGCAGCTGGAAAGGAGAGCTGAAATTTAGGACCGGGCCTGGGTGGGAGGGACAGCAGATTGGAAAAAGTGGAGAACAGTCTAAGAGTGTGTGGATGATCTGATTTGTAAACCCTGTTTGCAAGGCTGTACCTGTACTACAGATATATTTGAAATCATATTTAGTGTGTTTATATAAATTAAAACGATGTAGTGAAAAATCTATTGAAACAATGTCAAAAGGATTATCTGATGGGTGTAATTATAGAAAATGGTATTCATATAAAGCATACTGGATGCTGTTTAACTTTTATACACTTCAATAAATAAATAGTTTAGTAAAAACTATGTATAAACTAATTACATTGATCAATACATCACTAATTATTTTAATACAAGGTTTGATAAGGTAACACTCAATCATGTAGCCTAAACCCCTTTCCAAGTGCCATGTCCTATACCAAGCTTAGGATTGATCTTAATATGCAGTTTTAAAGTTTGAATATTCCAAAGCACTTATTTGCTTCTCATTAGAGAAAACCGCCTTATCGATCTGAGACATTGGACTTCCAACATTCTTTAGCCAATGCTTCCTGCAAGATAAAAAGGTGTGATATTCCATTGTGTTATAATACATTGATTAAATCATACATGTATTTAACTTTTAAGCAGATGTCACAAATTAGTGGAGAATGATACATTAACTATGAACAAGACTTCTTAACCCCTTCAAGTGTATACTCTATCTGCAAAGCACCTGCTGGTGCCCCTTTATTGATTATACTGGAGCAATGCAAAATAATTAAATTTTTTACAAACAAAATACATTTAAAAATAGGCTCCAGGATGTACGTCAGACACTGCCTCCTGCAGGTGCCAAAACTATTTAAACAGCTTGGATGAAGAAACAAAAATGGATCCCAAGCTGTAGGAGGGAGATTTAATTTTGCTATTTGGGCAGCAGATGGCGCCGTCTGCCAGCCAAATAATGCATACCTATGAAAATGTGCTTTAGATATTTGAACATAAAATTAAATCACAGTTTCAGTATATATATATATATATATATATTATAAAATGTATTTTCCATAAATCCACTGAGTCCTGGGGTGGATTTATGGAAAACAACTTGGTAGATAAAGGGTTACACGAGTTCTGAACCAACAGGAGCTGCTCTGCCTTTCACAAGTTAAAATTAAAATATATATATATTTTTTTATGTCCCCTGGAAGGGGAAGAGGGTGCTCAGCGCACTGTGACCACTCCGTTTACATTAGTCAATACCCATACTCAATCAAGTAGCATCAATTTCTTGAGGTAAACCAATGTCAATTTTGGACAATACTACTTACAGACACATTTAAATATAATTTTATTTAATCTGCAATTTTATTTGTGCGGTGTTTTTAATGACGCAACTTTTTTTTACAGGATTTTACTATTTGCAATCTAAAAGGTTGTGCTGTTCTCCTGGGATAGGAGAAGAGAATCTTAAATAAACAGAAAGATATACAGGGTTATTCAAAGATCCGAATGGCTGCTGAAAGGGAACCGAACGCTGAAAATCAGCGTTCGGTTACCTTTCTTGGCCATTCGGCTATCCAGAGAGCAGGCAATTCGCCAAATCCTGGCGAATTGCCTGCATATACAGTGCCTGTTCGGTGCCTGTCCATAGAGAAGCAATGCTTCGGCTATTCAGAGAGCACAAACCAGCAGTGAAAGTTTCCCGAAATGCCCTGCCATTCAGTGGTTTCATTCGGCAGATTTATTCAGGCGAATCCCATAGGCTTCAATGTTAAAAATATTCCCATTTTAATTCAATATCTAATAAACCGTTCATTATAATATTCTGCAGTAAAGAGTCTCTTTTATCTATAGATTTTTTAGGATATTTTAAGCATTTTTCTGGATTTTTTTTAAAAACAAAATCAGATTTTTTTTTTCTACTTTACTTATTTTTTCTGTTTCAGCCCTTTTTATTATCATTCCCTGGACCTCATATGTAAATTTAAGACATTTTCGCCCAGTAGTTTCTTTGCAAACGTTTCACTTTTCAAACATTCAAGCAAACTGTTTTTTTAATTTATTCACTCCATTCGTCTGCGGTGTCGGGTTTTTCCAGCGGCTGCGCTGCGTGTGATGGACTCCTGCTCGGGTTTTTCTAGCGTTTTTGGTGGGGTTAATCTAGATGTTTTTGTGGGTTTTTAGTGTGCCTTCGCGGGTTGTGCAGTGAGTTGTCGGCGGGTTTGTGGTGACCTTTCCCTGCAATTCGGGGACCCTGTGGTGCTTGCTGAATACACAGCAGGGTGGCCGAAATGGGATCGGCAAAAGGAACTGAATTGAAGAGAACGAAAAGTCACCGAACGTGCGGTGACTTTTCGAATCTCTTTGAATAACCCTGAAAGTATATTAAATTAGTTTCCATCACAGTTAGACCTGGGCAGCAGATATATTAAAATGAATACACTTTGGAGGAGTCCTAGTTAAAATATAGGAAATATTTTGTTAGCTACAGAAGGATACATCCATTTAAAATGGCCTAATAATGATAATTAAAAGTGGTTTTCTATAGCCAAGACATAGCCATCAGGGAATATAGAAATAGACCAGAGACCTGGGAACTGATCCATTTTGCAATTTACTCTGTAAAATAAAATGTGGAAAATAAGTCACACGGCTATTTAATGGTTTTTCTTGTACGTAATTAATCTGTTGGTTTATCAGCGTTATATGGTGACTTTGCTTCTCTTGATGATAGTTATGTTAAACATGTCTTTGAGCTGTTCAATGCAGTGTGCAAACACACAAAGCGGACTGAGAAAGGGAACAGATGAACTGTTAATATATGCTATATGTCACTACATATAACGCTTCAAAACTGTGTTAAACCACGTTTTCGTCTCAATGGTGCAAAACAATGGTGCTAAAGGACACTGATGAGATCCTATGACCCATGGCTGTCTGCTTGGATTGCAGCAGTTTCTTTGTGTTGCCTGCTCTTGCAATTTTGTGCACATTTTTCCGCTTACAGCATAATGTCTGTGGGCTACCCCTGTCCTCACATGCCTGAAATAGCACTTTATAAACCTGCTTCCAATGGCCGCTGTTGCTCAGACGTGTCCGAATCACCAACGTTTTCAATAGCCGAGTGGCCACGAAATTAGGCCGTAAGGGGAAATTCACCGCAATTCGGGGGCAAGTTCGGCTCTCTTTGAATAACCCCTTACGTTTGGGAACTCACCAACATTTCTGTATATTCTGGTTTCAAAACATTACTGGGAGCCGCAGCAGCTGCAGCGCTTCTTTACGTATGAGAATACCCTTCCCCTGGCAAACACTGAGAAATTGTCATTCCCATACCTTCCCAATGTACTAAAATCCAGGAAAAAGCCTTAAATATAGACGGTTTTATAAAATTGTGTCTATATAGAAAAGTATTGCAGTTTTAGCTCCTGATAAAACAGTGAGGGAACTGTGTTCCCATGTGCTCCTTCAGGACTTGACCCCTGTTTTAACCATTGCCTGTTTCTGGATCCACATACACTCAACAAGGTCTGTATAAAGTACGGGTTGGCCCTCCAGACATTTTGGAAGTACATATACAATACTAGTCAGCCACTCATTAGGTTGACAGAAACGTGAGGGCCTTGGGTCTATCATAAAGAAACACCTGCCCCAGAGTAATCATAATCCACATACAGTCAGGTCCAGAAATATTGGGACATCGACACAATTCTAACATCTTTGGCTCTATACACCACCACAATGGAGTTGGAATGAAACAAACACAATGTGCTTTAACTGCAGACTGTCCGCTTTAATTTGAGGGTATGTACATCCAACTCAGGTGAACGGTGTAGGACTTACAGCAGTTTGCAGATGTGCCTCCCACTTGTTAAGGGACCAAAAGTAATGGGACAGAATAATAATCAAATCAAACTTTCCCTTCTTAATACTTGGTTGCAAATCTTTTGCAGTCAATCACAGCCTGAAGTCTGGAACGCATAGACATCACCAGACGCTGGGTTTCATCCCTGGTGATGCTCTGCCAGGCCTCTACTGCAACTGTCTTCAGTTCCTGCTTGTTCTTGGGGCATTTTCCGTTCAGTTTTGTCTTCAGTAAGTGAAATGCATCCTCAATGGGATTCAGGTCAGGTGATTGACTTGGCCATTGCATAACATTCCACTTCTGTCCCTTCAAAAACTCTTTGGTTGCTTTTGCAGTATGCTTTGGTTCATTGTCCATCTGCACTGTGAAGCGCCGTCCAATGAGTTCTGCAGCATTTGGCTGAATGTGAGCAGATAATATTGCCCGAAACACTTCAGAATTCATCCTGCTGCTTTTGTCAGCAGTCACATCATCAATAAATACAAGAGAACCAGTTCCATTGGCAGCCATACATACCCACGCCATGCCACTACCACCACCATGCTTCACTGATGAGGTGGTATGCTTAGGATCATGAGCAGTTACTTTGCTTCTCCATACTCTTCTCATCATTCTGGTACAAGTTGATCTTGGTCTCATCTGTCCATAGGATCTTGTTCCAGAACTGTGAAGGCTTTGTTAGGTGTTGTTTGGCAAACTCTAATCTGGCCTTCCTGTTTTTGAGGCTCACCAATGGTTTACATTTTGTGGTGAACCCTCTGTATTCACTCTGATGAAGTCTTCTCTTGATTGTTGACTTTGACACACATACACCTACCTCCTGGAGAGTGTTATTGATCTGGCCAACTGTTGTGAAGGGTGTTTTCTTCACCAGGGAAAGAATTCTTCGGTCATCCACCACAGTTGTTTTCCGTGGTCTCCTGGGTCTTTTGGTGTTGCTGAGCTCACCGGTGCGTTCATTCTTTTTGAGAATGTTCCAAACCGTTGTTTTGGCCACACCTAATGTTCTTGCTATCTCTCTGATGGGTTTGTTTTGTTTTTTCAGCCTAATGATGGCTTGCTTCACTGATAGTGACAGCTCTTTGGATTTCATCTTGAGAGTTGACAGCAACAGATTCCAAATACAAATAGCACACTTGAAATGAACTCTGGGCCTTTTATCTGCACATTGTAAGTGGGGTAATGAGGGAATATCACACACCTGGCCATGGAACAGCTTAGAAGCCAATTGTCCCATTACCTTTGGTCCCTTAACAAGTGGGAGGCACTTCTGCATACTGCTGTAAGTCCTACACCGTTCAGATGAGTTGGATGTACATACCCTCAAATTAAAGCTGACAGTCTGCAGTTAAAGCACATTGTGTTTGTTTCATTCCAACTCCATTGTGGTGGTGTATAGAGCCAAAGATGCTAGAATTGTGATGATGTCCCATTATTTCTGGACCTGACTGTACATTAGAGTGAGGGGCCAAGCTCCAATATTCCAATGTAGTTTAAGGACTCCAGGCATTCAAAGTCTCCCAAAAAATACACCTTTATCGGGGCACAAATGGCAATGTTTTGGTTTATGAATAGTCTTTCTCAAGCTGTGTCTACACTCACTATAAGGTTTCTGTGCCTGCTTATATTTGGAAAGTGATGTGTGTAAAGATGGGCTATCCTCTGCACCTGGGTTATAACCACCATAAGTGATGTACAAACCTTACTGTACATAAAAGCCACCAAGAAACTATTCTGAACAGATTTTGCAAGATTCAAAATAAAATAAAAGGCAAGGGGCTCTATCACCTCCTTCAAGCGAACACTAGTGTCAGTGTTAGCGCTAGCTTAAAGGTGGTCATAGCGCTGCGGCCAGAACGCCTTCAAATCGCTAACGGGTTAAAAAACCCATTAGCGTTTGTTAATTTGCCATTCGTAGCGTGAGTTTACTGCACCTTGCGCTCCCTATACCTAACATGGGGAACACAAAGTGAAAGCACAGATTAACTAGCGTTAGTAACCAGTGTTAGGACCAAGTGATCCTAAGAGCTGGCGCTAACGAAAAAGTGATCACCAGCTCAGAGGTGTAGGTAACGGATTGCGCTGCTGCAGAATACGTTACCTGCATCTCAAAACCACCCCCAAAAATTAGACACTCACCTCTCTTCCTGAGGCGTGAACAGCGGCCCGATCCGCTGCTTCTGGTCGCCGGAAGACTGGGGGAAGAAAGTCCCCTGTCTCCTTCCGCGATCACTTTGCTGATAAGCAGGATCTCGCGAGAGACGAGATCCTGCCGGTCATGTAACCTGGCAGCACGATCCTCCATGGAGTCCTACGGACGCCATGGATGGGATGCTGGGGGCACCGCTGAAGCGCTGCCCACAGCATCTGCGAGCTTAGCGATCACTAAGGGGCAGGCTGCCGGACTCACGGCTTGCCCCGTGATCTGCTGGGGAAACCGGGACGCAAAGGGGAAGCAAATTTTCCCGGTTTTAGCGAGGGGCAGCTGATAGTGCCCAAGAATGCCACACAAAGTGTCTTCCCTGCAATATCCAATATACTGTACAGCAGCTTTACAGTGAGTCAACAGAACAAGATCGATGTCTGTCTTGTCCTCCTGTTGTGATGTCATCAAATTGCTTTCTTAGCTCAATCCTGTCCAATCAAATGCTTCTGTTATATTAAATAACCAGTTCGTATTTCATTTCTTTTGTACCCTGACACAATTGAGTTTAAAAAGAATTACTTTGGACGGATCTCATAAGCTCTTGTTTCTGTTCATCTATTCGCAGTCATTTGTCTTTTTCCTCATGATGTGAGTATAGTCACATAATCAGGGCAAGATATTATCTACAAACTTTATATTAAGCACCACTTTTCCATTTCCCATCGTTAAATGCCATTTTTTATATAATGCATTTATTACTTTTTATTTTTATATAATTTTAGGAAAATGCTTTTGTATAGGGACACTACCACCAAAAAACTAAATATTCTTATATTGTTTATTATATGCTGCTGATATCTTATCTCTACTTTGCATTTCTCAAATATGAAAATAATTTACTATCCATGTGTCTCTGTGTGCATCCATTTTGTTATATTTTTTTGTTGTAAACTCCCCCTCCGCCCTCCCACAGTGGCTTTACAACACTTGCTCCTCACTGTTTAGCAATGGGCATAGAATGGAATCTATGCGTCAGAAGTCCAAAATCCCGGCCTATAGGTTTGAATGTGTGTGGAATGTATGTAATGCCATCACTAAGGGGCATATGTGTTGGAAGCCCATTATTATATTTCATTCAGCTGCCATCTCTTATTTTGGGTAGCCTAGACAACACAACAGATTCATTGCAGCTTTGTCTAATATTCCCTTCCCCATCACCTCTTCACTACAGTTTTATCCTATTATGCCATATCACAGCTGTAAAGGGAGACTTGCCCTAAGAGTTCGGTAAATGCTGCATCATGGGAAAAATCAACAAAATGTAAGCAGGAGACAAAAAAATTACTTTATTTTTACTTTTTTATGCAATTAATTCAAAGAAATAAAAAACCTGTTGCATTTGTTTTATAATGTGTTCCTTTAAATAAACCTGCCAAGCTTTTCAGAAGAAAAAAAAAAAAAGCAAACTTTTCATGTGACGATGGGTTTAAATTCTACAAAACCTAAGTCTATATATATTTTTTTGTTGGTTGTTTGTATGCAAGATGTTTGATATAAATATCTAAAAATACTTGTCCTAAAATATGTTATTCTAGTTATGTAACTGATAAATGTGTAATGTTCTGGCTGGGGGGAGTAGAGGTAACATCACTGCTCTGCATGGAGAGAGCCTGTGGAGTCATGGGTTCGATCCCAACGAGCACCTCTCCAGTAAGTGTCCTTGGCAAGACACCTAACGGTACATACTCGCCACCCAGGACATACTTGAAAACGAGAGAAATCTCAATGTATCCTTCCTGGTAAAATCCTTTCTCAAAAAAAATAATAATGTGTGAATCTTTTTTTTCGGAGGATTAATTTGAGACCAAATTTTATGACAGCTATCAGACATTACAATGAACATTTCTTCACAATTGATATACTCAGAACACCATGAAATACTCACATGATTTCCAGCTTCTCTTTTGTCCCTTGGACTTGTCCTACTACAGTTCCATGGGGAGTATTTTTAACCCAACCAACTGCGGCAACTAGTTTTGCTTGATCTTCTGTGTACTTTATAGAGAGATGAAAGAATATAGGGAAAACCTTTCAAAAATATATGTACCTGTAGTCCTGTATATATTATACTACATCCATAAGAATCTATGACTAGCTGCAGCTGTTGTTCTATAAAGAACTGCTATGGCAAGAAACAAAATAAAATTTATTTTTATATATATATATATATATATATATATATATATAAAATCAGAAAGACACAGTTGCAAAAGCAAGATCTAAGTGCAAACCTCCCTATTAATTAGATGTGTAAGCGGATGTAGGAACAAAAAAATAAAAATAAAAGATACTGGGGGATAGCCATCCTGGCAGTAACACACAGTGGGCAGTATTACATACTGCCGCTAAAACGGGGACGCTAAGGCTGGTGGCACACGAGCGTTTCTCAGAGTGAGGAGTGAGACGTTCCTTCCACTCTGTGCGCTCAGCGTACAAAGCGCAATCCTCCTATGGAGGATCACGCTTTGTATCTCCGTCAGCGTCCGTCTAGCTTTTTGACAGGGAGTGCTTTTTTACATCCGGTGGTTGGCCCTCCCCGTCAAAACGCCACAAACGCAGGGAAGTGCGGGCGCACGAAAGCATAAGTGCGGTCGTATGCCGCCAGTCTAAGGAGGAAAACCTGCGCCGTGGGTTTCTCCTTAGCGTCTCCGTTTTAGCTCTGTATTACGGGGCAGGCGTTAATTCAGCAGCCTGCACTGTAATGCAGCGCTAAGCCTGGGGATAAACGAGGCAGCGCTAAGCTTCGCCGTGAGCATCCCCTCCATGGAGTCCATAAGACACCATTGAGACTTCAAATGCCGGTCCCATGACCTGCATAACCTTGCCTCTTGTGACATCCTGCAGGTCGGCGGAGTGATCGCGGAGGGAGACTGGGGGACATTTTTCCCCAGTCTCACTCTGCTCCCGTTCTCGCCGTGGGATGAGAGGTGAGTATGTGATTTATTTTTTCTTTCAGCTGGTGACAACTGATTCTGCAGAAGCGGTATCAGTTAGCATCAGCTCCAAGCTGTGGTTAACTTTTCAGTTAACCGCAGCATGACGTAATTGGCATTAAGACTTTGAAATTCTAACGCTAAATAACTCTTTGCAGTCCCCATGTTAACCAAAGGGATCACAAAGTACAGACCCAAGACGCTCCACACCAGCACCCTTTCATCCCTCAATTCTTAGAACAGGACCATTCTACCTACAGGCGCCTATGGAAGTCCCCTTTCATCGACAAACATACATGGCAGTCACCTCCACTACCCCAGACTCAACCCTCCAAAGCAGCCGTATTTCAACCACAAGACCTGAGGTCAGACCACGTTTACCCCCCCTACACTCCTTTAACCCCGTCAGCCAGTCACCTTTCCCCATTTCATACAACAAATTATACCCTTATACCTCCTAAACCCCCTTGTGCTTGATCTCCCAATCCCTGTCCTTCAAAGCCAACTGTACATTCACCCAGCTTGCCTGATGGCCAGTCCAAACATGTCACTGTCACTCTCTTTCCCCTATCAGTAGTAAGAATGCAGTCATGAATTTTGACCTACAAACACTGCTATAACGTGTGAGAAGATGGCCTGTGAGCACACGTGCAGATGGACAGGATGCAGGTCTGTCAAGAAAACATGTCTTTGAACTGCTGGAACAAAAGGGATGGTAAGTGGAGCTTTTTGGGCTAAATTTTAGGCTAGGATCAGACTAACGCATTTTTCGCATTGTCCGTGAAAAAGTACGTTCGAACGAATGGACGTATTTTTTCACGGAATACGCGATAGCGGTCATACAATGCGCATTTTCGGCTGTGATTTTGTACGGATCATCAATAAAACACTTTTTGAGTCTGGACGTGATGTTGGCCGGACATTAGCAGCGTCTGACGTCTCCTAATCACGCACACACGCCGCTAGCGGACGCAGCGCACTCTGTACGTCAGTACAAGCGGTTTGACGTTCTCTAAAAAATGCGTTCGTTTGCCACTTGCGTTGCGCGGCCGCACTTTCGTGTGGCCGTTCTTCGTATGCTGCCCGGCATTGGACGTCATTTGCTGCTAGCACGGCCGCGATTAAGTGCGGCTAAAGGCACATTAATATTGCGCTCGTCTGACCCTAGCCTAACTTACCATAACTTTACAATTCTAAATGAATAAATGCACCTGCCTGCACGCATATTTTGAGAGGTGATGGGTTAATTCTTATTATTTAATAAATGACCTCATAATTGCTGAAGCAAAGCTTGTTAATGTTATTCTACTACCGTGCTTTGGACTTCTCATGTAAAAATGTTTGAAAGCAGACAGCGACAACACAAAATTAGTCAAGACAGCAATGGCTAGAAAAGCAGAAACAACAGATTTTACCTTTCTGAAGAAAACGCCTGCAAAAGAACATAATGCAAGTGATTTACAAATACATTAGGAAAGCTAGAAGAAATAAATAGTACATTTAAATTAAAAGGTGGCATTACTATTTTATTTAAGTAAAAAAAATCAAAATACACAGACATTTATCATTAAGTCCATACCAAATACGGGCACTATCATGTGCCTTGAGCAAAAACGGGGATGCTAATAGGGTTTCCCCCTAGCGTCCCCGTTAAAGACCAGATTATGAGGCGATGAATTCAGCATTCTGCCCCGTAACGAGCGCTACCCTCCAGAATACTTGTGGCAGCGTCAACGCGCCACCGCGAGTATCCCCTCCTGGAATCCATAGGACTTCAAGGAGGGTTGTGCTTCTGTGCCATGTAACCTGCACAATCTTGCTCTCGCGAGATGCTGCAGGTTCGAGGAGGGAGACTGGGGAATATTTGTCCCCAGTCTCACTCTGCTCCCAGCGGCCAGAAGTGACAGACCGGGCTGCCGTTTGCACCACGGGATGAGAGGTGAGTATCTGATTGTGGGGGGTTACAGCTGGTGCTGGTTGAGTCTGCAGAAGCGGAATCCGTTAGCACCAGCTTCTAGCTGTGGTTAACTTTTCAGTTAGACTCAGCGGTGCATAATTAGCATTAGGACTTTGTGATCCTTCCCAACCCTAATTACTCTTTGCGCTATAGGGAGCGCAAAGTACAGGAAGCTTGCACTAGAAAGCGCTATTACCGATGTGCTAATGGATTTTAAACCCGTTAGTGTTCGGGAGGTGATCTCGGTGGCCTGCGGTAATCTCTTTTAACCTAGCGCTAACGCTCACGTATTTGAGGTGATTGAGAGGACGCAGAATAACCATTTGATGAAAAGTCCTCCAGTCCCACAGAACAGGATGAGGGAAGCTACAGGTGAGTGATAATCACCCATTTGCTGTTATTAACCTGCATACTGTCAGCCATAGGGTAAATGAGTAGGGCTTGTTATGTCCTTGGACCTTCTACACAATTTTTGGCGCATCTCACTCACTATATATGTATTTGTCTCGCAATGCAACAACCATCGCACGGTACATTGAATAAGAGAGGAGTAAATATCACGATCATCTAATTTACAAAATATAAAAACACGGGGGCGGGGCTGGCTGCTGAAGAGAGAGGATGTGTGTCTGTGGAGCTCCGACCCGTCCTTCTTTCTGTGGGATCTTTAAGACGCCTAAAAACCCCTGAGGTTTCCACGTTGGGAGCACAGGGTAGCTGGCCATTGGTGTGTTGTCCGGGGCCCGTTCTGCCCCCTACGGACCTGAGACAGAAGATTGCCAGGAGTTTTTCTGATTATGAAATGATGGGGCGCCTTACTGAACATCAAGATGGGCCCCCCCATAAACTTCCTCAACCTTTAACAGCTTTTCGCCCAATTCCAAAACAAAAAAAGGACATAACACAGTTCCACCGCTATAAAACTTTTTTTTGTTTTGGAAGGGGGCGAAAAGCTGTTAAAGATTGAGGAAGTTTACGGGGGGGGCCCATCTTGAGGTTCAGTAAGGGGCCCCATCATTTCTGATGGCTGCCCTGCACAGAGCTCCACAGCAATAAAAACTCACAGCAATGTGTGGTGTGTATTAGCGTATCACAGAGTTCCACGGCAATAAAACTCATAGCAATGTGTGGTGTGTATGAACGTATCACAGAGCTCCACACCAATAAAACTCATAGTAATGTGCGATGTGTATGAGCGTATCACAGAATCCACAGCAATACAACTCACAGTAATGTACTGTATGTAATGTGCAAGCCTTTGGGCTTGGCTGGCCCTGGGGTCTGGCTGGGATCTGGCTGGGCCTTGGGGACTGGCTGGGCCCTAGGGTCTGGCTAGGATCTGGGGTCTGGCTGGGCCCTAGGATCTGGCTGGGCCTTGGGGTCTGGCTGGGCCCTAGGGTCTGGCTGGGGTCTGGCTGGGCCTTGGGGGTCTGGCTGGACCCTGGAGTCTGGCTGGGCCCTAGGATCTGGCTGGGCCCTGGTTGGGATATGGCTGGGCCCTAGGATCTGGCTGGGCCCTGGGGTCTGGCTGGGCCTTGGGGACTGGCTGGGCCCTAGGGGTCTGGCTGGGCCCTGGGGGTCTGCCTGGACCCCAAGTATCCCAGGACAGGGCAGCAAAGTTACATATTGTATTAAATATTCCTATAAATCAGTGGTCGGCAACCCTGACCCTCCAAATGTTTTGGAACTATATTTCCCTTGAGGCTCTGCAAACCTAATGAGAAGCCGAGCATCACGGGAAATGTAGTTTCAAACATCTGCAGGGCCGTAGTTGCCTACACCTGCTCGAAGGAGAAAAAAAAAAGGGTGGTAAAATTTTGATAGTGTTCCATTATTTACACTGACTGAATAAAACCAGATAAAAATATTTTAAAAGAGGAGTGAATGCTTACCCTGCACATCCCCATAGATCTCATAATCCACAGACCAATATCCTGCTGAGCTCATGGTGCAGGTGAGCTGACGGGCCCTTACAAGACGACAAGGAGAGAAATCAGCATTCTAGATTGAAGGCAAGTTACTAAATACAGTGCGGCGTAACAGTAACCGGCGCCGCTATATATAAATAGCACACAGCACCCACATGAAGATCACTCCACTGCCGCACCGACACCAGTCGGCCTTTTCAGTATTATTTTTGTGTGTTGCCATGGGAGGAATCTACATAAATCACTAAATTGATATAAAAATGAGTGTACGGGTTTTCCATTTGTAGGGTAGCCTTGCACTAAGGCTAGGGTCAAACAAACTCATTATTCGCAGCGACCGTCAAAAAGTGCGTCCGAACGCATTGACGTATTTTTCCACGGAATGTGCGAAAATGGTCACACGATGCGCATTTTCGTGCGTGATTTTTTTACGGATCGTCAATAAAACACTTTTTGCGTCTGGACGTTATGTAGGCTGGACATTAGCAGCGTCTGACGTCTCCTAATCACGCCGCTAGCAGACGCAGCGCACTCTGTACGTCAGTACTAGCGGTTCTGCATTCTTGAAAAAATGCGTTCATTTTCCACTTGCGTTGTGCGGCCGTACTTTGTATATTCGCCGTCATTGCTGCTACTGCGGCCGTGATTAAGTGCGCCTAAACGCACGTTAAAAATGCGTTAGTCTGACCCCAGCCTTAATAGGTTACCCTAGTAATTTGTAGCTGCAGCTACTTTTTTGAGCTATGCATATTTGGGGTGTGCTCCAGGTACATGCAAACTGTGGCTGGAGTCACCAAATGTGGCCCACCAGATGTTTTGGAACTACATCTCCCATGATGCTCAGCCGCACATTAGGTTGACTGAGCGTCAAGGGAACCAGGCAAGTCGCTGCATGAAAAAAGCACATGTGTTTAAGTCAGGAGGGAAGTCTGCGGACTATTCTTTTAAGTAGGAACCAATCACTAAATGTAGGAAATGTTTTAAAAATGGATGTTAATTAGGAAAATGTTTGTTTTGACATTTTAAACGATTGGTTTCATTTTATGTCGAATCCATCGTGCTAAAAAGTTTAAAAAGCTTTAGTATGTCTCCTTAAATCAGGGTGTTTGAGCCAGCCCTGTCCCACATAAAGGGTCCATATCTCAGAGCCTGGGGACAGTAATCTGCTCTGCCATTAATGCCATAATGAGATCTATCAATAATACATGAGATTATGCATGGCAAGTGCAGGGGAAATACTCGGATAGAGGTGAGAGAACGACAATCTAGGAAATACAGGCAATTAAAGGTGAAAATCGCATAGGGTGAGGTCATAAATAAAGCTAAAAGTATTGTGCATTAGGGATGAATGGGGGTGAATGCGAGGCAGATCCCTTTCCCATACAACCTTGCTCTATATAAAGGCCTGTATGTTACGCCATGCAAACCTACAGCGCTATCAATCTACACCATCTGTCTACTCTTAGCATTCGTTATGCGAGACGAGCACAGAGCTGTTACTTCGTGCTGAAAAGCGTCCAGAAGCCGAAAACAGCGCTTTCACGAACAGGTGCCTCTTCTCACGGATGCCCGAACCCAAGATGGCGTCGCTAATCCGACATTCTAACAAGGCGCATGCGCCGACCTTCCAAGCTTTGGCCAACACCCCAGTATCTCTTTGCATCTGCTTGGCAGGCGTGAAATCTTATAGTCAGGTTCATTTTTAAAGCTGAGCGGTTCGGTGCTCGCTGTTCAGCGATAATAGTGACGGTAATTGTGTGAAACCCAGATATGTAGCTCTGAGGCAGGCTCCATTGTGTGTAGGAGTCTGGAGACACCCTGACCCCTGTGTGTTGCAGAGTTTATATAGATAACAAAACTGTAAAGAGTGTTACTATTATATAGTTTATTTTGTTATTGTTTATCAGTCTTCAAAATGATTTCTCTCCATAAGGGCAGTATTTAGGGTTGCCAGGTGTGTCAGGGTTTATCAGGCACACAGGACTTTAATGCAAAAGAAAATAACTACCACACACAGCTGGAAATCATGGCAAACGAGGCGCGTTCAGTTGCTCCGTCGCTGCAAGTTCTAAGTTAGTAACTTGCCACTGAACGCTGTTCTGCAGCTCAGCACTGCTAATTTAGCACTTGCAGAGCCCCGTTCAATACCTCAGCAGCAGCTGCTGAATTGCTGCAGCAGTGTCATTGAACGCTTTGGATGCGAATTTTGAATCCAAAATGGCCAACGATTTTTTAATGAAAGATGCAGATTGTTTTTCGTATCACTCGGACAAAATATAATAAAGAGAAGCAGTCAGCACAATTCCGTTTTGTATGCACACACCACAAATGACAGTTTTTATTGAATAAACGTTATGTTTACTTCTGAAACAAAATATAAATTGAGCTGTAATATATGTCTGTGCAGGGGGAAATAATAAATAAATGTTTTGTGCTTTGGTGAACAAAAACCTCAAAATTAACATTGCTGTACGGAATTGTTACTTGCTTCGAGGTGGCGGCCATCTTGCTGTACGGATTGTTACTTGCTTCATGGCGGCGGCCATCTTTAATACGTCACACTCCGCTACTCGCAGCATCTCCTCGGGCCGCTGCAAGTGCTAAGTTAGCAGTGCTGAGTGGCTGAACGGCGTTCAATGGCAAGTTGCTAACTTAGCACTTGCAGCGGCTGAGGTATTGAACACGCCTCAGGTGGAGAGATGCTGCGGGGTTAGCTGAGTGTGACGTAGGAAAGATGGCCGCCTCCACGCAGCAAATAATCAAATAAAGAAATGTTCAGTTTGGTGGAGCAAAACACCAAATATTTATTGGAACAAGGTAAACATTAACACTAAAGTGGTAATAAAATGGACAAAGGTGGATTTTGCAGAAACAGGACCTTTCATTAAGCAATCCTCTGCGCTTTTGCTTCTATATTCACAGCCAAAGCGTTCAGTGAGTCGGCTGCAGCAAACTGAACTGCTGCAATGGAACAATTCAGCAGCTGCTGAGGAATGTACACGCCTCAGGAGACAGCGGACGAGGTCTGGAGCTGCACATGTGCACATACAGCATTAATCCATCGTTCTGCACAGGCGCTGCAGAGCTTGCATATGAAAGAACAAACGTTCCTAGCGACCCAAAGTTGCATAGTGTATGCTGTACAATTTATGTACCTTTCGTAAATTATTATTATTATTATTAAAAGACCATTTATTTATGAGAAAAAATGGTGGTATTTTCTAGTAGATTGTCCCTTTAAGTGTGTAATCCCCTAGAATTCTTTTGTATTTTCATTTTGGGGTATACACGGAAGATATATAGTCCTATATCAATAAAGAGTGACAATATTGCAGTATTGTGGAATAAAAAAGGACCTCGGTTTTTGAGACTCACAAACTCCCTGGGGGAATTGGCATCTTTATGGTGCTCCTGTGTATCAAACGGCTCTGTGCCGGATGTTATATCTGAAGGAATGGACCATCCACCATCTATGACCAGCTGGTATGGAAAGCCGCCACTGCCACAGGATACCAAAAAGTAAAAATATATTCAGCATACAATTAAAATAAAATATATTGCTATAAGCATAAAAAGCCTGACATTTTATCTGGTTCAGACCTTCTCAAGGGCAATATATCAACAAGTAAAATCAAAATCAAGTATGAAAACCATATTCCCCTCTGTATCTTTATACTCTCTCCTTGACGTCTTCCATATATGGTCATCGTCCTATTTCGGTTCTCCAGGTCCATTGAAGAGCACATCATCTATATATCTCTTCCAGAGCACCAAGTTTGTTTCCCGTGGAAAGGACCCCCAAATGAAGGCGTCCTCCCAAAACACCATATAAATATTGGCATAGCAGGGGCAAACTTGGTGCCCATCGCCATCCTGTTAAGCTGGTGATAAAATTGTCCATCATACAAAAAAATAATTGTGTTCTAGTATGAACCTAATCGCTTTGCATAAAAATGCTTTTTTTCCTCAGTTAATTTTATTTATTTTTTTCTAGAAAAGTCCTTATTGCTTCAATACCCAAATCATGTCTGATGACCGTATATAGAGAGGTTACATCTAATGTAGCCCAACAATAATTCGGGCTCCACTCTAAATTTTCCATTGGCACCATAAAGATGCCAATTCCCCCAGGGAGTCTGTGAGTCTCAAAACCGAGGTCCTTTTTTATTCCACAATACTGCAATATTCGAAACATAGAAAATGTCGGCAGATAAGAACCTTTCGGCCCATCTAGTCTGCCCAGTTACATGGATACTTTAATGCTAAAATTGAACGAAAAAACGTTCAGAGTGCTCGGCGCTATCTGTTTATATGAGGAATAGTGATCTGTTTTGCTGCTCACCTATTTAGGCGTACCTTTCACCTTCCAAAATTCTCAAAGAAAAAATACAAATAAATGCATTTAAAGGGAGCGCAGTACATATATTAATATAAAGATATATATAAAGATAAACTTAGCTTGGAAATTATCAGAACAAGATTGGGCCTTCCCATTCAGAAAAAACGGTGATGTAATAACGTAATCCTATGTGAAATTAAAAATTTATCGTGTAATACAGTATGGTGAGTATCACAAACAGGATAGTGAAGATGATCACACTCACAAAGATGGAGCCCCCAATGGCTCGTGTAATAGGCTTTTAGGTCTCTTATTGGAGGGGGACCTTGCCCACGTATAGATGTCCTTATATTTTCTTATGATGGCGGGATGCACCTCAAACAAAAAGCATATCGCTATGGTGCATTATCATAGGCAAATAGATGTATATAAACAACAATGATCAACTCACGTGGTTCAGAGCCTTCTGGAATGATGGCTCTGTAAATAAAGCATATGGACCTCTAGTTGATCAGAGGGGGTCCTTCCTCCAAATGAATGAATATACCTCCAGGAAATATTGAAAATAAAGAAAAATAAAATAAATGAAAAAAAGAAATTTTAATAAATCAGGTTATACACATATAAAAAAATCCGAAACGCGTTTCACTTGCGTTCTGCAAGCCTCTTCAGTCAGTAATGGAATACTGTAACATTGTCGCCGTTTAAATAGACCTCCCATTCGTTAATTACTTGATTGATGCGGTTCACCTGATCGTATCAAACGATCGCTACTTCCAATTTCCTGGAGATCGTAATGATGTATTTCCGGTTTATCTCCAGCCAATCAGTAGTACTTTCACTTTCGTTAGACCGATGCGCATGCGTAGTTCGGAATTTCTCTTTCGTTTTCGGAATATTGAAAACGGAAGTCCCAAACATTTCGTTCTGAATATGCAATGCATAAGAGGTGACAGGATACATTATATTCTCACCCTTTGATTATCTATAGGGAGTAAATGTATAAGTAAAAGGCGAATATATAAATAAAAAATACGAATAAAATACGAATACGAATAAAATTACGAATAAAAATACGAATAATATCACTCAAATGCGAGAAATATGAAAAAATATGATACTCCTATTATAAGATTAGAAAAGGTCAAAATATATCTTTCATATATAATATAAATAGGGATCAGAAAAAACAGACCATATATATAAAACTCAATTAAAAAAGTGACATACTTCAAAATCAGTATTTAGACCTCTGGGAACCAGAGTGTCCAAATAATAAATCCATCTCATTTCGGTCTTAATCATCTTACAATGGAGGTCTTCCCCTCTCCATTGACTTTGAACTTTCTCAATAGCATAAAATTGGGTGCCTCTAGGGTCACAATTATGTGTTTCCTTATAATGCAATGGTACACTATGTTTCTCGTTACCATTACATATATTGTTCATGTGTTCATTAATTCTAACATACAGGTGACGTGAAGTCTGACCTATATATATCTTATTACACGGACATTTTATTAAGTAAACCACATTCTTAGAGTGACAAGTTAAAATTGATTTAATTCTAAATTCCTTTCCTCCTTCTATAGCATTAAATTGCCGGATTAGTCTTTTGTGGTTGTCGGTTTTGCGGCAGGCTATACAGCGACCGCACCCATAGAAACCTGGTTGTAAATTAAAGAATTCCTTCTTCTTTTGAGTAGTCGGTATATGGCTTTTAACTAGCTGTTTTTTAATAGTATTACTGCCTCTAAAGATAATTCTCGGTTTGTCTGGAAGGATCTCATTCAGAACGGGGTCACGTTTAAGGATTGGCCAATATCTGTTGATTGATTTCTTTATAGTTTGGTTAGTGGTATTAAAGCCTAGAACTAAAGCAACTTCAGTAGCTTTTCCTTCTTTTTTCTGTTTATATTTCAACAATTGATCCCTGTCCATTCCAAGGACGTCCTCTCTGACTTGCCTTAAAGGTTCTTCCTTGTATCTCTTATCCTTAAAGTCAATCATTAATTTGTTAGTCTGTTGTACATATTGTGGTATATCCGTACAGTTTCTTCTCATTCTCATCATTTGTCCTTTTGGTATAGCACGAAGCCACGGTTGATAATGATTACTTGTTTGATGGATATAGCTGTTAACTTGCACTTTTTTAAAATGGGTTTTGGTTTTCATGACTCCATTTTCTATATAAATATTCAAATCTAGGAAATCTATTGCCTCAGTACTTATACATGATTCTAAACAGATACCTAGAGAATTGTTATTAAGATGACCTATAAATTGTGTTAATGAATTCATGTCTCCTTGCCAAACAATGAGAATGTCATCAATATATCTTTTATAGAGGACGAGGTTTTGCCCCCAGCCATGCCCTGCCCATACTGCACCGGATTCCCAGTGAGACATGAACAGATTGGCATAGCTGGGGGCAAACCTCGTCCCCATAGCTGTTCCATTCCGTTGAAGGTAAAAATCTCCTCCATACCAGAAAAAATTGTTGGTTAGTATTAAAAAGATGCCCACAATAATGTATTCTATTTGATCTTCCTTAAAGTTTCCAGATTGAGTTAGAAAATGTCTTACTGCTGAACAACCAGCCTCATGTGGAATAATCGAATACAAAGAAGCTACATCACATGTGGCAAGGATATAATCATCTTGCCACACAATGTCCTTCAATAAATTCAAAACTGAAATAGTGTCCTTTAAATATGCAGGTGTAGTTACCACTATTGATTGTAAGAGATTATCCACATACTCCGAGATTCTACAGGATATGGAATTAATGCCTGAGACTATCGGCCGGCCGGGTGGGTTCAATTGGTTCTTATGTAATTTTGGAAGAATATAGAAAACTGGGATCTGGGGACATGCTATTTTGAGATATTCATATTCACCTGTGTTGAGAATATGACTATCTTTACCCCTCAAGAGATATTCATGGAATAGATTTTTTGTTGTAATGGTGGGGTCTTTGTCTAGTTTTTGGTAGGTCAAATGGTCATTGAGTAACCGTCCACATTCTTGATTATATTTATCCTCACTCATAACCACTACCCCCCCCCCTTTGTCTGCAGGTTTAATGACCAAGGATTTATCTCTGCGTAATTGTTCTAGTCCTTTAAACTCTGCTACTGTTAAATTGGAAGGTATGTTGAATTTCTTCTTCTCTTTCTCTATTTTACTCAGATCGAACAGAATCATTTGTTCGAAAGTCTCCATTTCTTTCGACACCATATGCCGTGGGTAGAACTTAGAACGTTCTTTAAGTGTAGTATGTATGTATTGATTATCTTCAATGATTTGTCTTTCTACTGGATGTTTCAGAAAAAATTTCTTTAAAGATAGTTGTCTCTTAAATTTTTGTATATCGATATAGGTGTCAAAAGTGTTCCCTTTATTTGTTGGAGCAAATTTAAGACCTTTCTGTAATGCTCTAATTTGATCTTGATTGAGGTCTTTTCCACTTAAATTAAAGACACCTGTTGAATCTAAACCCTGCCTCTTTTGTCTTCTCTGAATGTCACGTCCTCCTCTGTGTCCTCGTCTCTTAAATATCTTTTCCCTGTATTTCTTGGGGGATCCCCTCCATATCCCCCCATCCTGCTCTCTTGATTCTGATTGGTATAAATACCCTCTTTGTCTCGTTCTTTCCATCCATCCTGGTGAAAAACCTCTTCTTCATTGTAGTCAGCTAGTTGAGAGTATCTGTTCTGAAGGAGGATAGGTGAAAATCCTCTATATGAAGCTTTTCTTCTCCATATTCCATTAGATGGTGGTACATATCTATATGGTGACTTTGTTCTCCCTGCGAATCCTTTCTGTTGGGGATATTGCTTATCCTTCTGATATCCATATTGGCTTCGATGTTCCTGATGATATAAATTATTATTATTCCTTCCTTTATATGAATCTTTCCTTTGTGGGACATAGGTTTTTCTTCTAACCACTGGATCAAAATTGATGTTCTGCTGCCTTAGTCTTTGGATGCGGGGTGGTTGTTCAGATAAATGGGATAGTTGTTGAGGTGGTGCCTCCACATTTAATTGATTGATGGTGTTATTTTCTTTATTTATATCCATCTTGAACAACCATATTTTATCGGAGCTGTAATCTTTCATATCTCTATTAAATTTACTCCTCTTTTTGTCAGTGACCTCTTTCTCTACTTTCCTTAAGGTTTGTTCGATTCTTTTATATAGCTCCTCCCTTTCGTTTAATTCTGTCACTTTGACAATCTCTTCATGTAAAGCATTAATTTCAAAATTAATCTCCCCCAGCAACTCCTTCCTTCGTTGAATAATAGTCTCCATCATTATGGTCGAGAAATTGCCTAACATATTACACCAGACTGATAAAAATGCTTCATTTATCATTTCTGTAGATGGATCTTTTTGCCATCTTAAACCTCTAGGTATAATCTTATTAATGAGGTATTGTTCTAATGTTATAATATCCCATTTCAGTCTGATCTCCTTCTTAAGTAGATATTCTAATTTATTCGTCATCCTCTTTTTATCTCCATAATTCGGCATCAATACTGTTTGGGAAGTGTTATAAATCCCAAATATAGTACCAGTATGGATACCAAATTTGTTACGGAATTCCATGTCTATATCAAGCTGCCAAAAACTCTTGTAGGTATAACAGAAATGCTAAAATTGAACGAAAAAACGTTCAGAGTGCTCGGCGCTATCTGTTTATATGAGGAATAGTGATCTGTTTTGCTGCTCACCTATTTAGGCGTACCTTTCACCTTCCAAAATTCTCAAAGAAAAAATACAAATAAATGCATTTAAAGGGAGCGCAGTACATATATTAATATAAAGATATATATAAAGATAAACTTAGCTTGGAAATTATCAGAACAAGATTGGGCCTTCCCATTCAGAAAAAACGGTGATGTAATAACGTAATCCTATGTGAAAAGAAAAATTTATCGCGTAATACAGTATGGTGAGTATCACAAACAGGATAGTGAAGATGATCACACTCACAAAGATGGAGCCCCCAATGGCTCGTGTAATAGGCTTTTAGGTCTCTTATTGGAGGGGGACCTCGCCCACGTATAGATGTCCTTATATTTTCTTATGATGGCGGGATGCACCTCAAACAAAAATCATATCGCTATGGTGCATTATCATAGGCAAATAGATGTATATAAACAACAATGATCAACTCACGTGGTTCAGAGCCTTCTGGAATGATGGCTCTGTAAATAAAGCATATGGACCTCTAGTTGATCAGAGGGGGTCCTTCCTCCAAATGAATGAATATACCTCCAGGAAATATTGAAAATAAAGAAAAATAAAATAAATGAAAAAAAGAAATTTTAATAAATCAGGTTATACACATATAAAAAAATCCGAAACGCGTTTCACTTGCGTTCTGCAAGCCTCTTCAGTCGGTAATGGAATACTGTTCATTGTCGCCGTTTAAATAGACCTCCCATTCGTTAATTACTTGATTGATGCGGTTCACCTGATCGTATCAAACGATCGCTACTTCCAATTTCCTGGAGATCGTAATGATGTATTTCCGGTTTATCTCCAGCCAATCAGTAGTACTTTCACTTTCGTTAGACCGATGCGCATGCGTAGTTCGGAATTTCTCTTTCGTTTTCGGAATATTGAAAACGGAAGTCCCAAACATTTCGTTCTGAATATGCAATGCATAAGAGGTGACAGGATACATTATATTCTCACCCTTTGATTATCTATAGGGAGTAAATGTATAAGTAAAAGGCGAATATATAAATAAAAAATACGAATAAAATACGAATACGAATAAAATTACGAATAAAAATACGAATAATATCACTCAAATACGAGAAATATGAAAACGAAAAAAAATCTTTATATATATCTTTATATTAATATATGTACTGCGCTCCCTTTAAATGCATTTATTTGTATTTTTTCTTTGATACATGGATACTTTCCCTGGATTTATCTTATGTTTAGGATAGCCTTATGCCTATCCCATGCCTGCTTAAATTCAATCACTGTTTTGGCCTCTACCACTTCTTTTTTTTTTTTTGTGAAAGGATTTTACCAGGAAGGATACATTGAGATTTCTCTCGTTTTCAGGTATGTCCTGGGTGGCGAGTATGTACCGTTGGGTGTGTTGCCAAGGACACTTACTGGAGAGGTTGCTCACTGGGATCGAACCCATGACTCCACAGGCTCTCTCCATGCAGAGCGGTGACATTACCTCTACTCCACCCAGCCGGTACTTCTACTGGAATGCTGGAATACTGGAATGCTGTTCCATGTATCCACCACCCTCTCAGTAAAATAATGCTTCCTGATGTTACTTTTACATTTTGTCTCTCTTTATTGATATAGGACTATATATCTTCCATGTATACCCCATTGTTTGAATAAGAAGGGTGTGAACCACCTCCTGGAAGATTCTCCTATACTACACAACCTATAAATTAAGTACTTTTTGTATTCACCAATCTATGTATATACGAGGTATTTTCACTTTGTTTTTCTAATCTCCCCTTGAACAAATGAACTAAATCCTTTATTGTTATGCATTTTTTCCCTTTTCAAAATAGTGACACAATATACCATCATGTGGGAGATGAATGATTTTTTAACGATCTATAGTCCTACAGAGCAAGAATCTGTAGAACCTGTGGCAGATCAAACCCTTCAGGAACTTACCCAGGCAGAATCGGTAATAGATTTCTATAGAATATGGATCTTATTTTTATCGAGCACTGCTGCTATAGTGTTGTCTCTAATTTTCACTGCAAGTTTACTTAAAGGAAAACTCTACACATCCGGACCACTTTATCTTTTTTTTTTTTTTTCTCAAAATTTTATTTAGATAGATTCAGGTAACAGGGCAAAGATTAACATATAATGGTAGCAGCCAGAACAGCTGCCACCTCAAACATAAATGGCAACATGACAAAATCTCACAAATTATGCATTACACAACAGAGTTTAAAAAATCTTGTAAAACAGTAGTACGAGACGGGGCCACTTTATCTTTTTGAAGTGGCCAGGATGTGAAGAGTGCCTCCTCCTTCTCCCCCACCCACTCCCAACCCAGTCGATCTGGCTAAAAAGCAGGGTAAAGTGGAGGAGTTTCCTACACCACACCCAGTGTCACCAGCAGCCAGGGAATTAGAATTTCCTGGCTGCCAGTTACTAGTGGCGTTGGAACACTTAGTGTACATTAAAATAATGATCAGTGGTTGGTGATCTGCATTCTTTGGTGAAAGGCCAGGAATGAACAGTAGTTAACTAGCCAATGGCTCTCAAAGTACTCGCATTGATAGCAATTGGATAAGCTGGACGCTCGCTCAAGCATCCTAAGTCACCCAGTCACATGACAGGTGTGGCTCCAATGGAAGTCTGTAACATGTAGAGCATGGCCGAAGGAGCTGGTGCTTAATTAGAGGTGAGTATTAAATGCAATGAGTGTGTAGAAAAAAGAGGGGGTGTAGTAAAGGTCATGCAGGGCTACAGTTTAACCCACCTCCTATTTTAATACTAGTCTCTCTTTTACCCCATTTGATTAATTATAAATCTCATATTAACATTATCAGGGTTATTCAGAGAGCGTGAAAAGCAGGAGAATGACTGGAGAATGAAAAATTCTAGGTCAAAATAGCCAAACCAGAAAAATTCTCCCTTTCATCTCACTTTCCAAATCGGCTATTTTGACCTAGAATTTTTCATTCTCCAGTCATTCTCCTGCTTTTCACGCTCTCTGAATAACCCTGTATGTGATTTGTACATATTTGAGTTTACAAGCATACGTTGTGGTAAAATGTTTTATTTTGTGTCAAGAACTATAGAAAACTACAATTTGCTGGCTTTGTGACCGCCGATGCAATAAGCAAAGTAATATCAAGCAGCACTAACCATTCCTTCAGAGAGTCATGCTTTGGACATTTGCAGGTACATTATAATTTTTTTAAGAATGAAGAATTTGTATTCCATGTGGTATATTCAAACATATCCAAACTCTTTGTAACATACAGAGAGCCAGCATCACTAAACATTCTAAATCGAAGCTTGAAAAATTTTGTTTTAAGATAGCTCTTGATGTGCATGAACTTTTAGATATGACTGACTGAATTATTTAGACAAAGGATGCAAACAAGTGACATCTTATTAGAAAGAATGGACTCTCTCCTTTCTGACGTGGGGTCTCTTGTATTGCAGGTCGTAGGGAGGAGGAAATATTCACTCTAGAATATATGTTCTTCAGTATTTCTTATCAGCATATATTTTTGTTCCTGTAGACTCATGTCTGCTGGCTCTGCTCAGAATTTCAATCTAAAGATCATGGTTCATGCATAGAGGCAAAGGGTACTGTAACCGAAGCTCCCTCCATCTTTGTGCCCTTACCCTCCTTGGCACCCTTGCCTACACTATACATGGTTTTGGTGCCTGTTGGAGGCGTGTGGATACTGGCATCCTGCCAAGAGACTGTGCACCAATGTAGCAAAGCTAACTCTAAAAGACAATGGACATAAAATGGGCACCTAAGGGTTAACATGTTAAATGTATTGGTAAACTGATAGTATTTTAGGAGTTTGTTTGTTTAAGTAATCTAATGTAGACCTATTGTTCTTGCTGTCTGTGTAGTCGTTTGCCCTCAATTGATTTGATGTTTAATTGCTGATCTTGTCTAGTGAGTACCGATCAGGTTTTTCTGTCTCCTGAAGGAATTCAAATCCTCAAATGTAGAGAATGTATTCTGTTGATTGTGTCATTTTACCACCACCCCCTGCTTCCCATATAAACTCCATCTCAAATTAAAGATCATTCTTCTTCCCTGCACTAAGTCTTGTCTGATGTTTGGGGAGAGATACTTAGAATTATACAGCACTTAGGGTTGTGAAGGACAGAAAGCTGCTGTGGATCTGCTTGCCTGGAGAAAAGGGATGGACGCTGTAACAGGTTCGGGTCAGGTCCTCAAGCCAGGGACCAGTCAACCCCAGTTGCTGTTACAGGTACCATGTATCAAAGTAGTGACAACTCTATTTAGCCACGTCTCCCCCGTTATACAGAGAAAAGAGGAGAGGAATGCATAAACATTTCCCACACATCCATAGCACTAAAGGGGTAAACATATAGCTATGATGCATATCTCCCAACTCTCCTGCTTTACAAAAGACAGGCTTGACTTGAGGTGACTGTCTCACCGAGAAAAGCATTCTGTCCTGCTTTCCCAGCGAGGCAGTTGGGGCATTGCCTTTTCTGAATACACATACCCGTTTTCGATCCTTTTTCTGGGCTAATCGGTCTTTTTTTTGGTGAGTCCATCCCCTTTTTACACACTCCTCTGCCCTTTACATTGATGCCGGGTGCTAGCCAGCCCCATATCGTTAGTCCTATGGACTCCAGGAGGTGATACTCGCGGTGCTGCGGAAGCGCTACCGCGAGTAGCACATGGTTCTGGGGCAAGGTGCCGAGGTAGCGTCTGCCCTGGAATCTCCTGCTAAAATGGGGACGCTACAGGAAAACTTGCAGGCACAGGTTTTCCCCGTTGGCGTCCCCATTTTAGCGTGAAGAATGTAATCTAGCCCCACTTCTTTTAACCACTTGGCTGCTAAGGATGCGCTCAGCGCGTCCTGCCAAGTGTACCTCCTGTGCTATGGACGCGCTGAGCGTGTCCTAGCACAGGAGGCAGCAATTGCGCTAGCACAGGATTCCCTAGCACAGGATTCCGGCTGATTGCTGGCCCCCCCGGTGCGGGCTGACATCTTGCATGTCAGCCCGGCACTCCGGGACCCCGGGGGGGAAGATAGATGTCATCGCGGCGGCGCGATGACATCTATTTCAGGCGTCCCCCCCGCTACGAGTGCGGAGGAGGTGCCTGAAAGGGAGGGGGGAAATTCCTTCGGACCCCTCTCCCTCCCGATCACCAGGGTCCAGCGGCTAAAGGCAGACACGGTTTGGAAGGGCACAGCCTGCCCTTCCAAACCGTGCCTGGCTTTAACCCCTTGGGTGCCGGATCACGATTCGGAGCCAAAAAGCGCCGAATCGTGATCCTCTCCTGGAGCTGGCCAACATCTTGGATGTCGGCCAAGCTTCCGGGAACTCCCCCTGACGACTGGCGTCATCGTGCATAGATGGATAACGTCAGTCCTGGAGTTAACCCCTAGTTGCCACCAATGGTGGAGATAGGGGGTTCCAGCTACGGGTTAAGGTTTCGTATTGTTGGATTGGCCAGAGCATGGCCTTTCCAACGATACCAAACATACATGACCATGTAAAAGTTAAATAAATAAAAAAATTATATTTAAAAAAACAAGTTTTTTTTTTGTTTGATTTGTTAATGCAGCAATATTGTTCCCATTTCAATTATAATGTGAACAATGATGCTGCACTAACGATTTTTGTATGCGGTGCGTTTGTTAAAAATAGTGACATTTTCCCCCAAAAAAGTCCCCATTTCTAATTTTTTTAACAAGCGCAACCCATAGAAAATATAACTGCAAATGCTCGCATGTTAAAATGTGAAAAAAGAACACTTTACACATTGTAAATTATTGAAAATTAGAATTTTATTGCATTTTTTGTTATAATATACAGACAGGACATGACGTATTCATATAATAATGATGTATTATGAATCGTCCGAGTTTGCCGGAAAGAACGATATATAATATGTCTGGGTCATATATTAAAATAAGGCTTCAAAACGCGGTTAAACATGATGAGCGAAACCGGTAAAAATAGCTCAGCACAGAGGCGTGAAATGGCTCAGCAGCAAAAGGGTTAAATGAAGGAGATATGTAGGTGCACTAAATACCCAGAACCATATTACGTTTGTCGCGCTAAAACGGGGATGCAAAGGAGAAAAACCTACGCCTGCAGGTTTCTCCTTTGCGTCCCCGATTTAGCATGACATTATGATGCAGGCGCTAAAAAAGCTGCCTGCATCGTAATATGGCGCTAAGCACCGCCACGCGCATCCCCTCCATGGAGTCCATAGCACCAGGTCCTGGCTGTGGTTAACTTTCAAGTTAACCGCAGCCAGCTGGTAATTAACGTTAGGACTTTGTAATCCTAATGCTAATTAACACTTTGCGCTCCACATGTTAAGCATAGGGAGCGGAAAGTACAGTAAGCTCGAGCAAGGGAGTGCAAGCTCCGAATCGCTAACGCGTTTTTTAGCTCGTTAGTGTTTGGATTGTAATATGGGTAGCCTGCGCTAGGGTCACCAATGCTAACGTTAACGCTCACGCAGGTGAGCGCTAATGTTAGCGTTTGGAATGTAATAGGGCCCCTCAGACGGGTCAAGCTCCAATATACGAGTCCAAATATGAAAAGAGCTGAAGCTTGATAAAGGTTTGTCTGACAAAGTCGTTGATACGTTGCAATAAATATGCCATTCTAGGGATATTGTGCCTGGTCCATTATTTCATATTTGGACCCTTAGGGCACCATTACTTTCTTGGTGCTAACGTTAGTGCTCACCTGAGTGAGTGTTAACGTTAGCCCTGGTGGCCCTAGCACGGGCGCACCATATTACAATCCAAACGCTAACGGGTTAAAAACCCGTTAGCGATTGGAATCTTGCACTTTTCAGCTCGAGGTTACTGTACTTTGCGTTTCCTATGCTTAACATGGGGAGCGCAAAGAGTTAATTAGCGATAGGATTACAATATACGAATTACCGTCCGGCTGCGGTTACTGAAAATTTAACCACAGCCTGGTCCTAACGGATTCCGCTGCTGCAGAATCCATCAGCACCAGCAGAAACCCCCGGCAATAAAATCAGATACTATTACTCACCTCCTATCCCACGGCGAGAACCGCGGCTCCAATCGCCTCCTCCGTCCGCCAGGAGCAGGGAGAGACTGGGGGAAAAAGTCCCCCAGTTTCTCCCTGCAGAACACTACGCTGACCTGCCGGATCTCGCGAGGCGAGATCCAGCAGGTCATGTGACCAGTGGTGTCTGCCTCAATGGAGTCCTGTTCCGATTACGATGCAAGCAGCTTTCTTAGCGCCTGCATCGTAATATCGCGCTAAAACGGAGACACAAAGAAGAAACCTGCAGGCGCAGGTTTTTCTCCTTTGCATTCCTGTTTTAGCGCAAAGACTGTAATGATGCCCTTATAGATTTTTGGCATCCTTATTTCTCTAATATAGATTTATTTTGTGGTCATACTTATTACTCCACCTCCTGCTGTGTCCTCCTCCGTCCTGATGATCTTTCTGGCATTGCAGTGTGTTGAACACTGGGTTCCTCAACTCCAGTGAAGGATATGTTGGGACAGGCTGTGCAGCACCAGTGATGGACATGCTGCGATTCAACATGGGCACTGCTCCCCATGTACCACACTGGGGCAGTACAGCATGTCTTAGCACGTCCTTACTGTAACTGTGCAGCTTCACACTCCGAGCCCTCCGGCCACCTCCGCCATGGTCCCGAGCAGTTTGGATATAGGTTGCTCAACCTGTAGATATTTGTACATAGGCATGTTAGTTTTAAGTAGACATTTTGCATGTTTTCACACTATACTGGTTTCTATTTTATGTTTTAGATTCGCAAACAACAATCTATTAAGCAAGTCATACAGAAAATGTTTCTAAAATCTGTCTGTAATCAAGGTTTGAAAAGGAAAGAATGTGAAAATGGAAAGGTATTGTCACTAAACAAATCCAATTATATCCATTTCTAACTAACACAAACAATGTTTCAACTTTGGTTATCCAGTGCATTGACCTACCTGGCTAGATTTATTGGTTTTGTATGAGTTGAATGGGCAACTATACTTCGCTGCATTTTTTTTTTTTGGGCTGGTGTATTTGGGTTCGGCAGGTTGTTCAGATTTGCCATTAACACCAGTTTTTAGGAGTTGCTAAAATTCTGCGCGCAAAGGCTATGCGGTAATTACCGCGAAATAGATTGTAATACCATCCTCGTACCAGCGCACATTCGCATTTGCGCTCACAATGTTAAGTATAGGACGCGCAACATACAGTAAGCTCACGCAGCGTTCACCCACGGTAGACAATTGCGTGCGTTTGTTGCGCTGACTATGTAATACGGCATTCGGTACAAATGGTTTTACCTCTCTCGTTAATAATAGTAATTGTCAACTTTTGAAATGCAGGGGGTAACACGCACACTGTACGCGTTGGGACACACACACACACAATGTGCACGGGGGCCGCACACGGTTGTTCGGTGCCCATCTTACCCATCCGCTGGTCGGGCCCGGGATCCGTCTTTGCCTCTTTCTTTCCTCTGTCCCTCTTTCTTTCTTCTGCCTCTTTCTTTCCTGTGCCCTCTGTGCCTCTTTCTTTCCTCTGCCCTCTGTGCCTCTTTCTTTCTTCTGTGTGCCTTTCATCTGCCTCTTTCTTTCCTCTGCCCTCTGTGCCTCTTTCTTTCCTTTGCCCTCTGTGCCTCTTTCTTTCTTCTGTGCGCCTTTTATCTGCCTCTTTCTTTCCTCTGCCCTCTGTGCCTCTTTCTTTCTTTTTTCTCTGCCTCTTTCTTTCACTTGCCTCTCTTTCTTTCTTTCCTCTGTGCCTCATCTTTTTTTCTTTCTCGCTCTCTTTTGTGCCTTTTCTTTCTTCCGTGCCTTTCTGTTTTCTTTCTTTCATCTGCCTCTTGTGGCACCTGCATGTCATCTAGTGGCGCCTGCATGTCACCATAAGACACCCACCTTCTGCGCCGGTCGTGGGGGTCTACTTTGAGAGCCACCACTGCTGTCTACACAAGCAAACAAAGAGGAAGGGGTACAATAATGGTACCCGGGTTGGGGCCAGCTGGCCCCTAAGTGGCAGTGCACCCTAGGCGGTTGCCTAGCTTGCCAAGTGGAAGCACCGGCCCTGGCCTCTGTCATTCCCTTTGTTCTGTCTACTGATTTCCTGGTTTTCTTACTTTCTTCTGCTACCAAAGTGCATCAGTTGCAGCTGTCTTACCTCTTCAGTACCTGCATCAGTGAGCCATGAATTCAGGACATGCAAGGATGTGGTTTGCACAGATTGTGAATTGTCTCCTGCCCCATCATAAATGATGATGCATAAGCATGACCCATCCAATAGCAATGCTAGTCTAACAATGCCAGCAAGTCCAGCTCTGGATAGGTGGTGCCATGAGTACATTTAGATCATTGTGATGGTCTGCTGCTTTCAATGGGGATTTCTGTTCCATGTTCTGGGGACACCAGAGAAGAAACCTTGCAAGGTGAGACAGGATCTGAAAACGAGGACATACTCCCACCAAAAGTGAACTGCTGAGAAGGCACACCGCCATCGCACTTATCAGCTCCATTTCATAGAGCAGTGTTTCTCAACTCTGGTCCTCAAGTCCCCCTAACAGGCCAGGTTTTAAGGATTACCTTGGGGAAGTGCAGACTGAATCCTGCAATCACTGTCATTGAGCAACTATTGTAATCCCAGCACACTAACCATGACTGTTTTGAGCTGTGCCAGATACACTTCTGTCAACTCAGTGCGGCACTTCAAAGGCATTTTGCAGACTACTGTCAAAAGTTGTGATTTTCTTTCCATTCTGTCTCGGGCTTCTTCTTGGGCTTAATCCAGAGAAGAATTCTCATGGAAAGCAACACAGCACTGGAAGTACATTTATAATCTCACATTCATATATTAATTATATACCTTAAGTATATTCTCTGTTTGTTTCTTGTCAGGATGCTGAGAGAAGCGAAACAAGTTCTGGAAGCTCATTTCCTGCAAACCTATTAAAAGATGACAGCTATGACCAAGGTGGCTCTACTGCACATTCTTGCCTTTGCTTGATGTTAAGTAGTGACTATATTGTCAGGGTTATTCAGAGAGCGTGAAAAGCAGGAGAATGACTGGAGAATGAAAAATTCTAGGTCAAAATAGCCGATTTGGAAAGTGAGATGAAAGGGAGAATTTTTCTGGTTTGGCTATTTTGACCTAGAATTTTTCATTCTCCAGTCATTCTCCTGCTTTTCACGCTCTCTGAATAACCCTGTATGTGGTTAGCTTTAGGTTACTTAAAACATGATTGCAAAATATAATAGAAACATAGAAAAATATCGGCAGATAAGAACCTTTCGGCCCATCTAGTCTGCCCAATTACATGGATACTTTACCTGGATTTATCTTTTGTTTAGGAAATGTAATGATTACTGTAGATACTCAAGTATACCGCTAGATTTTGGTGACAAAAATTTACCTTAAAATTGGAGGGGTCGCGGTATATTCGAGACACCTGCATTACGTGTAAAAACAAAAAACAAAACTTGACTTCCTCAGGGATCCCAAGTTTCCCAGCAGTTCCGGTAGTTTCCCTGAAGTGAATGCGGGCTCCTTGACGCCCGCAAACATTTCAGGAACTCCCTGATTCGGGATAGGTGGGATCCATCACGGCCAGAGGGCACACTCGGTTTAACCTCCCTGACGGTTATCCCGAGTGTGGCTCGGGGTTAAATTTCACCGCTGAAAGCAGTAACCCCGAGCCACATTTGGGCTGCATACATCGCCTCTCCGTGCGCTCCCTCGCTGATCCCCGCAGTCTCCTCCGGCGATCGTGGCGTTTTAGTTCCTGGATTCCCTTCTCGTGAGGAGGGAACCAGGAAGTATGAGGTTGCGGTCGCCGGAGGAGACTGCGGGGGACATCGAGGGAGCGGAGGGACAGGTGATGTATCCAGCGGCATCCCGCGTGTTGCTCGGGGCTACCGCTTCCAGTATAGGAATTTAACCCCGAGCCACACTCGGGAACACTGCTAGGGGCCAAAAAAAAAAATCTGACCGCCAGGGAGGTTAAGCCAATCATTCAAGATTGGCTTACAGCCCAGCATGCACCCTCGCTCCACGCAGTACGCCGGGTGGTGTAGTTTTTGACCTCCGGCTCAGCAGGCAGGCTCATCCACCGCGTTATCTGCCAATAGCCAGCCCCACCCTATTGTTGCCCCGTTTTGACATCGCTGCAGACGCGCTGAGCGATTCTCCTCACATTTTGAATGTGAGGAGAATCTTGCAGTGACGTCAGAAGCTTGTTTGGGGGGGGCTGGCTATTGGTGGACGAAGCAGTGGATGAGCCTGCCTGCTGGAGCTGGAGATCAGAAAACTACACCTCCTGGTGTCCTGGCTATCGGTAAATGATTCACTGCGTTGGTCACCTCGATCCGCCGGCCATCTTATCACAAGTAAAGAAGGCTGGTTGCCGGCGGCCTTATACTTAGTAGCAACTACAATCATTCTAGAGCAGAGCACCCTGGCCTGAGGGGTGGCCTGACTGTGTTAAGAGAACCTCGAAGGATTTTGTTTACCGGTACAATATACTTTTATAATTTTGCTCCTCGCGTTATATTCGAGTCTTGAGCATTCTGGCCTCCTCTTTTCCAGAACTGCATAATTTTTGCTTTTCATCAGCATTTTTTTATTTGAATTACTGGTAGTCAATATTTCAAAGCAATATTGATCAAAACTTGCTGATTTTTTTAAATTTTTAAACAGAATGAATTACATCAAGCCCATTGTGCTTAATGTATTCATGGAGTTTATTTTTTTTGTCTTACTTTTCCCAGAACAATGGGAAAAGTAAGAAGAGACCACTCTTTCATTTTCTCCCCAATTGGTCTCTATTTCTCCTCTGCTTGTTGATCTGGGGTACAGGAGGGTGAGAAGCAGCAGCGTGAGGTAAACTGCCTTATATATTCTGGTGTACTATTTATGGGGTCACTATAGAGCCCCCCCCCACACATCTCTGGGCTAGATTACATACTGGACGCTAACTGTAGCTTTCGGATACAGTGGCGTAGCGTGGGTTGTCAGCACCCGGGGCCAGCCAAGAATTGTGCGCCCCCCCCAACCTGTGGACATGTTATCGATATTGCCCCAGCTCTCACATGGATATTGCCCCAGCTCATGGATTTGCCCCCAGCTCATGGATTTGCCCCAGCTCACACATGGATTTGCCCCCCAGCTCACTCATGGATTTGCCCCAGCTCATGGATTTGCCTCAGCTCACTCATGGATTTGCCCCCAGCTCATGGATTTGCCCCCCAGCTCACTCATGGATTTGCCCCAGCTCACTCATGGATTTGCCCCAGCTCATGGATTTGCCCCAGCTCACTCATGGATTTGCCCCAGCTCACTCATGGATTTGCCCCCAGCTCATGGATTTGCCCCAGCTCATGGATTTGCCCCAGCTCACTCATGGATTTGTCCCCAGCTCATGGATTTGCCCCAGCTCATGGATTTGCCTCCAGCTCATGGATTTGCCCCAGCTCACTCATGGATTTGCCCCCAGCTCATGGATTTGCCCCAGCTCACTCATGGATTTGCCCCCAGCTCACTCATGGATTTGCCCCCAGCTCACTCATGGATTTGCCCCAGCTCACTCATGGATTTGCCCCAGCTCACTCATGGATTTGCCCCCAGCTCACTCATGGATTTGCCCCAGCTCATGGATTTGCCCCAGCTCACTCATGGATTTGCCCCCAGCTCATCATGGATTTGCCCCCAGCTCACTCATGGATTTGCCCCCAGCTCACTCATGGATTTGCCCCCAGCTCGCTCATGGATTTGCCCCCCAGCTCATGGATTTGCCCCCAGCTCATGGATTTGCCCCCCAGCTCATGGATTTGCCCCCTCCAGCTCATGGATTTGCCCCAGCTCATGGATTTGCCCCCAGCTCATGGATTTGCCTCAGCTCACTCATTTGCCCCAGCTCACTCATGGATTTGCTCCCAGCTCACTCATGGATTTGCCCCAGCTCACTCATGGATTTGCCCCAGGTCATGGATTTGCCCCAGCTCTCACCTGGATTGTTGCCCCAGCTCCGGCAGGGGGTTGAGGGACCCAGATGCCGGGCAGCGCGGGAGCGCCTGCCCGGTCTTGAACAGTCCGTCCTGTGAAGTGGATGCGGCTGTGTGCGTGCGCAGCCGGTCACGCGGTCCGGCCAGTCAGGTGGTACAGAGACTCAGTACCACCTGATTAGCCGGACCACGTGACCGGCTGCGCACGCACACAGCCGCATCCACTTCACAGGACGGACTGTTCAAGACCGGGCAGGCGCTCTCGCGCTGCCCGGCATCTGGGTCCCTCAACCCCCGGGCCAGTTTTAGGGGCGCGAATGCGCCCCTAACAAAACTGCGCCCGGGGCCACGGCCCCCCCAGCCCCCCCACGCTACGCCACTGTTCGGATATGTAAGCATTAACGCTAGGATAAGTGACTTTAATGTATGTAATCTATGGACTCCAGAAGGTGATGCTTGCGATTTGAGTGGAAGTGCTACCACGAGTATCAACGAGGGTAGCGCTTCATTCAGAGGCAAAGTGCTGAAGTAGCACTTGCCCCGGAAACTAAAGCTAAAATGGGGACGCTACGGGGAAACCTGCAAGTGCAGTTTTTCCCCGTTAGCATCCCCATTTTTGCGTTAACATTGTAGTTCGGCCCTCTGTGTCTCCATTTTTACCAACGTAGTCTAGTTGAATCTCTACGCATTTTTGTTGGCTGCTGCAAAAAGTGTTAATGTTTGCGGGAGATTCCACAATACCCACCAAGCTTCAAGTAATCCTAAATGTTTCAAATGGAATAGAGATCCATAAGTGTGATTTTAATGGTGCACATTTCCAATCAGTCATAAATGTATGTCTTTTTAAAATTATCAGGCTGTTCAAGTAACCATATTAAAAAAAGAAGACTGAGTAAAGACGTACAAGAGGATAGTCCTTGTCAAGGTACCACAATGGAAATACAGGATTCCGATTATTTTTCCCAGAGCCCCAGAAATTACAAGGATTGTATTCCCTACGAAGAGAGGAATGTGAATGATGAACAACTCACAAGTGGGACAGCTATACCAGATGTTGAGGAAAGAAGTTGTGACCAGGTTTGTAAAACTTTAGGAGTTGCGTGGAATTATTCATAAATGTATAACATAGCTTACACTGTTCACTACATCTCTACTGGAAAAACAATGAAACACTAAAGTCCAGCATAGCAATACTTGCTCCTTGTGGATAAATTAGCGTTCAACTAGAAAGTTAATACATCGGAACATAGTTTCCATTGCAAGAATAGTGATGGAATGGAGTTCCAATTTGGCCTACTTTATTTTTTAGGTTTCTGTTATATCTTTTGTTGTAAATCACAATAAATATGATATTTTTAAAGGGATAGACTATTGAAAATAAAGTGTAGCGCTGTTTAAAACTGTGTTGCTGCAATTACTCGGGTTTAACACCAGGGGGAGACAAAAAACATATGGACTATGCAGGACCTAAACGAACTACAATATCCATCAGGCTTTGCGGCGGATACAGGAAGTGGGTGGAACAGAGGGGAAGGACATAAGCAGCCTCGTGCGAGGAAGCGCCAGTGTGAGCGGAGCGGCGAAAGACAGAGGACGCAAGTGAGACTGCCAGGGATCGAGACCAGGCTGGAGCGCCGACGCTACCTTGAAGGCGCTGGAGATTGGGACAGTAACTTGCGGAGGCATACCCATTAAGGCTGAGAGGTTTGCACAGAACTTCAGTTCCAGTTGGACTCCCTGTAAGGAGACCGCGATGATCCATAGGGAGTGCAGGCGGTAGGCCGTAGTTCTTGTGTTGGAGATCGGACGAGCAAGAGAGTGGATTCGGTGGCACAGAGTTCCGGAGGACAAGCGGAGAGACATCCTTGATCGGGCAGTGGAACAGACTGTCTAACGGATGGGTGAGAGGCCTTACAGGCCGCAAGTCCGAGTATAACCCAGCACGCTGCATTATTGTTCAATTCTAAAGGGCCCCAACGTGACTAGTCGAAGATTTGCTTATTCCATTCACTGGCCAGTTGAATACGGTACCCGGGTACACGAATCAATATACGTACACCTTTTTCAGACATTACACTCACGGGACTTACACTCCAGAACTGAGGGGGTTAATCCTTTTTCTTTGCCGCGCGTGTTTTTCCCGCATTACGAAATCCTGTCGTTCATATACCGTATTTACATTATATGTGTCACTTTATTGGGATCAGTAAAGTATATAATCTATAAAATCCACAACAGTGCTGGTGTATATTTATTCCCTAGTGCGGTGAGACTAACCCGAGGTTAATTCAGCGGCTCCTCCGGGAGTGAGCGCTACACGTGGGGGCTCGTCTGGGATTCCAGTCTCTAAAATAAAACCGCATTTAAAGGGTTAAATATGGATCCAGACACTGCTGCCAAATGGTGTGAGGAGCAAAATAGCCAGATAGAGTTAAGTGTAGTCATGGATATTCCTGCAGACACTTGGGCCGAAGATCAGATTCGCAGGGCCGTGGCCGCGCTGACACCAGATCATTCGGGGTTAATCATGGACATTAAAGCGAACCCAGATACTTCTCACACATATGTTCTTTTTGAGTGGAGAAAGGGTGTTCCAGTGTGTTTTCAGGGTGCGAGCGTGAAGCTGACCGATGAGGTGGAAGTTCAACTGATTCAGCCAAGTGCGCCACGTGGCGATCCCGCGAGTGTTCCCGCGCCCAGTCCGTTGGCCATGATCGGGCCTGAATTCATAGTGGCTATCGGAGATTTGCTGGCTAAATGTCAAAGAACAAGCCCTCCACACACTAACTTTGGTTATCGACGGTTGAGGAATTTTACGGGAAACATACCAACTCAGGTGGGAGAAGAAGCTTTTGAAGAATGGGTAGAACAGGCGATGCAGGCTTTGGATGAGTGGGACGTCCCTGAAGCGCAGAAGAAGCAAAGAATTACTGAGAGCTTAAAGGGACCTGCGTCAGAGGCTGTCAGAAACCTTACCAGTTGAGTAAGCAAGACTGCACTGCTTTAGATTACCTGAAGGTGTTACAGGAAGTCTTTGGGCGAACGGAAAAGGCTGCTGAGCTCATGTACCAGTATGAACATACTTACCAGCGAAAAGGTGAGAAAATGACTGAATATATGAGGCGCCTAGATAAGATTCTGCACCAGATACTTCTTAAGAAAGGGGCTGAACTGGCCACAATAGACAAAATCCGAATGCAGCAGATATTGAGGGGCGCTCAACCTCTAGACCCTGTGATGTTACAGCTGAGAACCAGAGAAGGTAACCGAGAATTGAAATACCTGGAACTGATTCGAGCTGTTAGAGAGGAAGAGGCTCTACTGGAAGAAAAATCCTTAAGGAGAGGAGAAAGAGCTTACGCACAACCCGTGAGGCATAACGAATATCTGCAAACTGAAGAGGATTCGTTGGACACCTATGGATCCGAAGTTGACGGACAAGAGCATCTGTTTGTTCCTATATCCACAGAGAGTGCTGCCAAAGAGTCAACCATTCCTACCTATAGTGAAATACACAAGACTGTTAAGAAGGTGCAAGAGGCTCAAGCCAAACTGAAACAGGCACACACGGACTTGTGCCGAGTACTCTTGAAGGTGGCAGAGACACAGACCGATATGCAGAAGTTCCTTACTGATATGCGGACAACTGGAGTTGCTGTGGTGTCTGGCCAGGGTCCTTCAACCGAATCATTACAAGTAAGTGCGCCTCCGTCTTCAAAGAAGAGATGTTTCGGTTGTGGGGAAATGGGTCATTTCCGAGCACAGTGTAAAAACCAAAGGCCTGAAGGAAATAAAGTGGAAGAGTTCCTAAAGGCCTTGGAAGGGCTGCTATCTACCTCACAGGCGGGAAACGCCAGAGGGCCCAAGTCAAGGAGCAAACTAGGTGCCCAATGGTTGAAAACCGCTCCAAGATTCAAGCAAGAACCGAAAGGCTGAGAGGGCCCAGAGTCTTGCCAACTGCTGAGCCTACCAGGACTGAAAGAGTTACTCCCTTAGTATCCGGTCCTATGTCATGGGGAAGCAATGCACACCAAAAACATCCACGAGTCAAGAAGAAGGCCATGGTACAGCGAACTGGGTCTAAACCTCCTGCGGCTACGACAAAGTTTCCTGACCAGCTGATAGGTCCTTCTCCCATCGTTCCAATCCAAGTGGAGGGAGTCTACACTAAAGCTCTGTTAGACTCAGGGGCTCAAGTGACATTGATCTATCGAGACTTCTACGAGAAGCACTTGAAGCACATACCTCTACAGAAGATAAAGGACCTTGAGATCTGGGGTATCGGAACCGAGAAGCTTCCCTATGATGGATATCTACAGGTGAAGTTAGAAATTGGATCCGAAGTTATCGGACAGTCTGGAGGTTGTGATGCATTGGCCATTGTGTGTCCTCGGCCTTCAGGGGCCAACAGAAGTTCTATGATAGTGGGGACGAATACTGATCTAGTGAGACGTCTTCTGACTCCAATAGTAATGGAAGAAGGTTCTACCAGAGGAGAGCACCCGATGTTACGTCCGGTCTATGGTCGAAGAACAGAAGGCACCTGCTGAAGTGGGGCGTCTGTGGAGATTGCAGAACCTTCTCTGTTCCCCCCAATCAGGAGAAGTGACGAGTTTCCGGGCCTCAGTCAAGTTGAACGGATCACAACCGGGTCTCTATGTGGTACTGGAAACTGATCCCAGTCATGGGAATGAAGCTGGAGTAGAAGTAATCCCTGAGATAATCTCCACACGAGCTTTAAAACAGACACGAGGAAGAGTCTCAGTGTGTGGTGTGTGTAATGTGTCTGATTCTAAAGCGATCCTGAAAGCACGAATGCCCATCGGGCAAGTAGCGTCTGCTACACCTCTCTCCCCTACCGATTTAGGAGGGGGAGTGAATAAAGAGATTCCAGCTGAAAGGTTCTATCCTAAGGATGCTCCTATCTCACCTGAATGGAAGAAACGTCTTCAGTCCCAGATCCTAAAATGGAGAGACTTGTTCTCGAAGTATGAGTTTGACGTGGGTTTAGCTAAAAGCACTGAACATCGCATTCGACTACAGGAAGATAAGCCGTTTCGAGAAAGGTCAAGACGAGTTCCGCTGGGAGACTTGGATGATCTACGAGAACAGCTGAATGAACTAAAGAGGACTAAGGTGATTCAAGAGTCCAGGAGTCCATACGCCTCTCCAATAGTGATGGTTCGGAAGAATGGTTCTATCCGTCTATGTATAGACTATCGCACGTTAAATCAGAGAACCATTCCAGATCAATATGCCACTCCTCGGATAGAAGATGCCTTACAGTGTTTGTCTGGAGCAAAATGGTTTAGTGTACTAGACCTGCGAAGTGGGTATCACCAGATACCAATGCATCCTGAGGACAAAGAGAAGACTGCGTTCATCTGCCCACTGGGGTTCTTTGAGTTCAACAGAATGCCTCAAGGCCTTACGGGGGCTGCCGCCATGTTCCAACGGTTAATGGAGAAGACAGTCGGGGATTGTGAGTTCGTACGGGAATAGGGCCCTCATCTCCTCCTGTACTGTTTGTCAAATGTTGTTCAATGTATTGTAACCCTGTCTATACTGTGCTTATTGTACAACGCTGCGGAATATGCTGGCGCTTTATAAATAAAGAATAATAATAATAATAACATGAACCTGATCGAAGTGTTGGTGTATCTGGATGATATTATTGTGTTCGGGAAGACTCTGGAAGAACATGAGCAGCGGTTGGAAAAGGTTCTGAAGCGGCTCCACGAAGAAGGGCTGAAACTGTCTCTGGAGAAGTGTCAATTTTGGCTACCTTCTGTTACGTACCTGGGACATGTTGTTTCAGCTGAAGGTGTTTCGACGGATCCTCGGAAGTTGGAAGCCGTAGCTTCCTGGCCTAGACCCCGGAATGTTACTGAACTTAGATCTTTCCTGGGGTTCTGCTCGTATTACCGAAGATTCGTAGGAGAATTTGCCAAAATAGCTCAACCCTTGAATAAGCTCCTACAGAAGGAAGATGTGGAAGAAGGCTCCAAGGCCTCTGATCGAGGTTCGTCGGCCAGTGGCGACTCTAGTAACAATATTTAGGGGGGGCACAGAAGATACCGTAGTCAAAACTGGGGGGGCACTAATAATTTTCACCACTAAATCATACCACTGAATAAAAGTAAGGGCCCTATCACCTGGTGTGAGCTAAAACACCATCACTAAAGGAAAAATTTAGTGCGAGTCGCTAAAACTTACAGGGTTATTCAGAGTGAGGTGAAAAGCAGGAGAATGACTGGAGAATGGAAAATTCTTGGTCAAAGAATCGGCTATTTTGACCTAGAATTTTCCATTCTCCAGTCATTCTCCTGCTTTTCACCGCTTTCTGAATAACCCTGTTAGTGCCTGAAGACCTACTAACAGATCACCTTGACTGCAGTAGTCCATGAACAAGGTCGTTTGGTGCACGCTAGGGAAACTCTAAGACCCAAGTTGAGACCCAGCGCTAATGCGGTTGTGTACAGGATAGAATGTTTTTTTCTTTTCCATACCTATCCCCCACCATCACAAGCTTGAATATGAACACATCCAGTGAATAACCTCACACCCTGCATTATTAAAATCCTCCATGGTGGTCGTATCATCCATGTTTTGATGCACACATATATTAAGGCTGATGGGCATTGCATGATAAATGCCTCCCAGCAGCATGTAGAATCATTACACTGCATTTAATAGATCCAAAAGGAAGGCCAGGTGAGCGACAAAAATTTCCCTGCTACAGCATATAAACAATACATGTTTCAGGGCAAGACTTATCCATGTGTTCCTTTAAACATGGTCCACACAGTCACCCTAATAATCAACTGCTTACATACTATGAATAGCCCCCAGCATAAAGCGTTTAAAATTAGGCAATATATTAGAATTAGGATATATGTGGATAAAGGATACATTTATAATAGAGCCGACTGCAACAGCAGCGACATTGCTGACCATATCTATTACTATGGTGTATGGGGCCAAGAGAACACCTGTGTTGCATTCCTTTCAATTGCCTGTTAATTTTGGACGAGGACCTGGTTCTTCTGTTTTTTTGGAGTTAGCACCAGGGCTGAGCAGTAGGTAAAATGTTGCAATTAGTGCACCTCAATTTAGTGCTGGCACCAAGTGATCTGTAAAGATATCTAGCACTCCCCCGTGTTAAGTAGAGGATGCGGAAAGTACAGTAAGCTCGCTGTACAAATCGCTAATAGCGCTGCGCTAAGTAATTTTTCCCGTTTGAAGCGGGAGGCAAATGATCTGTTGGTCAGGCGCTAGACTGAATTAACCTGGCGCTAACGCAAAATCACGCCGACGCAAGGGTTAGCTCACACCAGGTAATAGTGCCCTAAATAAGTATATATATAAATAAGATTACAAAACCCCAGAGTAATGTGATGCAATGATGCCTTTTTGTTGTACTAACCTGATACTTAAATTCAATATTTTATTTGACGCAATTCGGCAGTTTCCGCTGAATGTCTGATAGCTGCTTCAGCGACTCCACTTTTAGCAAATTACAGGGACCATTCGCTAAATAGGGAATTCACCTTATTTTCTGCAAAATAAATTCCCCGAAATGTGACGGAAAGCAGAGGATCTACAGATCATTAGACCCTTTAGATTCTAACTTCCATAATAACCCCTAAAATGCCATAAACCCAGAGAAATGCAATAAAAATAATAAACAATGTGGCATTTAGCTACCCCTTAACCCCTAAAATGCCATTAATCAAGGGAAAACATGAAATGAATACACTGAGGCATGTAGCCAACCCATTAACCCCTAAAATGCCATTAATCAAGGAAAAAACAAATGTATACTGTGAGGGATGAAGCCTGCCCATTAACCCTTAATATACAACTAAACCAAGGCATAAACTAATGTAATACACAATGTAATGTATAGTCTGAACATTAACCATTTCACTGCTGAGCCATTTCAACCCTGTGAAAATGTTTACGTTTAAGTGCACGTTTTTATTTGATGTTTTATGACTTTTACTTCACACTGAATATGGTCATGTTGGGTATCATTGGAAAGGCCAGAATCTGCCCTTTCAAATGACACCTAATTCATCCATATACGATGCATAGCTACGGAGATACGTTGGTCCGAAGATGTGTGGGAAGCTGGATGATGATTTTTGGTGGGGGGGCACATGGGGGGCAAGGAATAACCTTGGGGGGGCAATTGCCCCCCCTTGCCCCCCTGTAGAGTCGCCTATGTCGGCGGCTAAAGGGCAAAGGAAGGCCCGAGAATCTACTCAAGAAGAATGGACTGATCGATGTGAAAGTGCTTTCATGAAATTGAAGGAGAGTCTAACTCGAGCTCCTGTCTTGGCTTACGCTGACCCTCATAAGCCGTACGAATTGCATGTGGATGCCAGCAGAGAAGGCCTAGGGGGAGTCCTTTACCAGGAATATGGTGCATTGCTGAGGCCTGTAGCATATGTGAGCCGAAGTCTTACGCCTTCAGAGAAGAACTATCCTACCCACAAGTTGGAGTTCCTAGCCTTGAAATGGGCGGTAGTACACAAACTGAAAGATTATCTGTATGGGCTGAATTTGTGATCAAGACTGACAACAATCCTCTTACATACGTCCTTACTACTGCGAAGCTGGATGCAACGGGACATCGGTGGTTGGCCGTTCTGTCAGGGTTTCGGTTCAGCCTGAAGTATCGCCCTGGAGTGAATAATCGAGATGCGGTTGCTTTGCCGAGAAGGCCCTACACTACAGAATGGACTCAGCTGACTCCAGATGGGGTGCAAGCCTTATGTCAAGGGGCAGAGCGCCGGGTCAAGGGAGTGGTTGAAGCAGAAGCTATAGGAGTTATGGCTGCGGCTGTTCCAGAGTTTTATTGTAATCCTACACAGCTGAGGGATGAAAGTCTGCCTACTTTTCGAAGCAGGACCTGAGAGCCGAGCAGGCTAGAGATCCTTTGATTGCGTTAACAGTGAAGGCCATAAACACGAACAAGAGGGAAATTCAACTGACAAATTCCCCAGAAGGAGCCCGATTGGTATACAAAGAGTAAGAACGGTTGAAGATGTTGGATGGGGTGGTCTACCGAAGGGGCCCCTCAAACAATGCTGAAGAGACCCAACAGTTGTTCCTTCCCACCAAACACAGAGAGGGTGTGCTGCAGTCATTACACGATGAACATGGGCATTTGGGTGCAGAGAGAACTTTTAAGTTAGTGCGAGACAGATTTTATTGGCTCGTGTCTGAGGTGTATCCAGAGGAAGACCCTACCAACTCGAACTGCTCCAATGAGCCACCTGCAAAGTCAAGGCCCTATGGATTTGGTGTGCATTGATTTCCTGTGCTTAGAGCCAGATGCTAGTGGGCAGGGAAATATTCTAGTAGTGACTCATCATTTCACGCGTTATGCCCAAGATTTCTCTACTAAAGACCAACGTGCTCCTACGGTGGCGAGGGTTTTGATGGAAAAGTTTTTTGTTCACTATGGCCTACCAAGGAGAATCCACTCGGATCAGGGCAGAGACTTTGAGAGCCGGCTTGTTGGGCAATTACTGGAACTGCTAGGAATTCAGAAGACCCGAACTACACCATATCACCCTCAAAGTGATGCTCAACCAGAAAGGTTTAATCGCACGCTGCTAAATATGTCGGGGACATTGTCAAACAGAGAGAAGCAGGGTTGGAGTCGTCACATAGCTACGCTGGTGCATGCGTACAACAGCACGGAGAGTGACGCTACTGGATACTCACCGTACCGTCTCATGTTCGGAAGAGAAGCTCGACTGCCGGTTGATTTGGCGTTTGCGCTATCTCTTGATCAGACGTCTGTGGTGGCCTCTCATAGAAATTATGTGGATAGACTTCGGAAGAATTTGGCCTCTGCGTTTGAACAGGCCCGTTTGACTTCAGGAAGCAGAGAACAGAGGAACAGGCGAAACTATGACTTGAGAGTTCGCATACAAGATCTACAGCCGGGTGATAGAGTGTTGCTTAAGAACTTGGGTGCGTCTGCAAGGCATAAACTGGCGGATAGATGGAGTTCTCAAGTCTACATTGTCTGCAAGCAACTGCCGGGTCTGCCGGTTTACCAAATCCGACCTGATGGAAAGGCCGGGCCTCTAAAAAACTGGCACCGAAATCATCTGTTACCTCTGAGAGAAGCTGGAAGAATACCAGTTGGAGACGAACTTTCTTTGCCGAAACCGCCTGTTCCATGTTCGATTCCTGTTACTCGGTCTCAACAGACACGGGGTGCGCTCACCTGAGCCTGAAGAGGTCATCTCAGTTTCTGAACGGTGGGAAAGTAACCTGAGGCCTGAGGCTCCTGAATTCCAATTGGAAGTTTCTGAGAGTTTGGAGGTTCCTGTAGTTCCGGAAGATGTGTCCATAGATTACAGTTCTATGCCTTCACTGGAAGGGTCATATTCTGAAGAGGTGTCTGCTCCAGTTGTGGACAAAAGAATTGAGCCCGTACCTGTGGCACCTCCACTGGAAGAGGAGATGATTGAGCCAGAGTCAAAACGCTCTATCCGACCCCCTCAGAGACTCACTTACGACTCACCAGGACATAGCACTGAAGAGGCTGTCACCACAGTGCGAAGGTTGCCCGAAGTGTCTGCTATGTTAGCTGAGGTAGTCAGGAGCATGAGTCAACTTTAGGACGTATATCTGACCCATTGTATGTTTGCTGCTGAGCCTGTATATATTGCCTAATGTAAATGCCGAAATGTCATATAAATATTACACCTCCTTGGAGAGACCCAAGAGTTCTAGGAGGGGGAGAGTGTAGCGCTGTTTAAAACTGAGTTGCTGCAATTACTCGGGTTTAGCCACCAGGGGGAGACAAAAGCCATATGGACTATGCGGGACCTAAACGAACTACAATATCCATCAGGCTTTGCGGCGGATACAGGAAGTGGGTGGAACAGAGGGGAAAGACGTAAGCAGCCTCGTGCGGGGAAGCGCCAGTGTGAGCGGAGCGGCGAAAGACAGAGGACACAAGTGAGACTGCCAGGGATCGAGACCAGGCCGGAGCGCCGACGCTACCTCGAAGGCGCTGGAGATCGGGACAGTAACTTGCGGAGGCATACCCATTAAGGCTGAGAGGTTTGCACAGAACTTCAGTTCCAGTTGGACTCACTGTAAGGAGACCGCGATGATCCATGGGGAGTGCAGGCGGTAGGCCGTAGTTCTTGTGTTGGAGATCGGACGGGCAAGAGAGCGGATTTGGTGGCACAGAGTTCCGGAGGACAAGCGGAGAGACATCCTTGATCGGGCAGTGTAACAGACTGTCTAACGGATGGGTGAAAGGCCTTACAGGCCGCAAGTCCGAGTATAACCCAGCATGCTGCATTATTGTTCAATTCTACAGGGCCCCAACGTGACTAGTCGAAGATTTGCTTATTCCATTCACTGGCCAGTTGAATACGGTACCCGGGTACACGAATCAATATACGTACACCTTTTTCAGACATTACACTCACAGCACTTACACTCCAGAACTGAGGGGGTTAATCCTTTTTCTTTGCCGCGCGTGTTTTTCCCGCATTACGAAATCCTGTCGTTCATATACCGTATTTACATTATATGTGTCACTTTATTGGGATCAGTAAAGTATATAATCTATAAAATCCACAACAGTGCTGGTGTATGTTTATTCCCTAGTGCGGTGAGACTAACCCGAGGTTAATTCAGCGGCTCCTCCGGGAGTGAGCGCTACAAAAGTATCCCTTTTTTTGGCCTTAAATAATTGGGCAGAGGCTGCCGCCAGCCCCTACCCAATTAATTTTTAATTTTGGCGACGTTTACTCACCTTTTGTCCCTCACCATTTGCAGCTCCTCCTCTTCAGCTGAGTCACGAACCCAGAAGTCCCTGAAGATTTTCTGTGCAATTTGAGACAACTTACATAGCGTAGGACCAGTGAATTACATACGCAAGTTCTGTAGCACCTGCACATAGTGATGGATCAGAGCTGCGCATGCATGCGTAGATCCATCGCTCCATCTTGGAGACCACTCGCTAGCACGAACGGTCCCAGAGAGGGTGACATTGGCACGCTCTCTGCATGTTGACGTCACTAGTGACCGGTCTGATGATCAGCAGTGGGGAAGTTAATAAATCACGACTGTTGGTGACACTTGGTGGGGAAACTCCACTTCAGTCAGAGATTACACCAAATGGGTGCAGAACTCCTCACATCCTATCCACTTTAAAACTATAAAGTGGTCAGGGTGAGCGTAGTGCTCTTTAAGTATTATAATGAATCTCTAAATCATCAAAACATTTGTGTAACTCCCTTACTTTGAGTGCCATAGGGTGGCAACGGGGCTGAACATATATTCAGGAAATATTCAAATTTTTCTAAAACAATAAATAAAAATCCATGCAACTTATTTTTTAAGATAGCTATCAAATCAGATTAAATAATTTATATATGTTGAGAATTATATCAGGATAAGTGAGCTCAGTAGATCAGAATATGTGACTTCTAATTGGCTGAACTTTTTTTCTGGTCAGAGCAAAACTAACAGGGTTATTCAGAGAGCGTGAAAAGCAGGAGAATGACTGGAGAATGAACAATTCTAGGTCAAAATAGCCGATTTGGAAAGTGCGATGAAAGGAATAATTTTTCTGGTTTGGCTATTTTGACCTAGAATTTTTCATTCTCTAGTCATTCTCCTGCTTTTCACGCTCTCTGAATAACCATGTAAGATGTAGAAAATCTGCAAAAAAAACCACCTCAAAAGTATATCTTGTACTTTTATTTTTAAATTTATAGTAATATAGTTAAAATGCACCTGTTATGCCCAACTGAATTTGGGCACATTTCACATAGAAAAAAGCACCAATAGAGTGATTCAAACATATACATATATATATAATTCACGTCCCAACGTTCACTTGCGCCGGCACCTTGTAATATCTCCCATCTTGAGACGTTACAAATTGATTTTGCGCCCCATTTTAAGTATAGGTGATGCAAAGTACAATAAGCTCCCTCAAGCTATGAAGCACTAACTGATTTCACCGCAGTGTACCATCAACTATGGAGCAATGGCGTCACTAGGGTTGGTGTCACCCGGTGCGGTGACTCATGGTGTCACCCCCTTACGTTTATTTTTTTTTTTCTTACTTCTTACTCATAAATCAGTACTCCCATATAACACTGAATGCTCATAATACACGGCGCACATTACTGTGAGTTTTATTGCTGTGCAGCTCTCTCATATACTCACACACAAATTTTGGTGAACTGTCAGCAAGTACGGTGCCTGTTCGACGGCAGTGAAAGTCCCCATAGAGAAGTAATGGTAAATCTGTTCAGATACACTGAACAGCAGAGAAATGTCCTGATGTTCAGTGGTTTCATTAGACAGATTTATTCAGGCGAACACCATCAGGGCTATTCAGAGAGAGGTGAAAACCTTGAGAATTGCCAGGAGAATGAACAATCTAAACCAAATAGACAATTTGGAAAGTGAGATAAATGGGAGAATGTTTCTGGTTTGACTATTTTGCCCTAGAATTTTCAATTCTACAGTCATTCTCAAGGTTTTCACCCTTCTCTGAATAACCCTGCATAGGTTTCAATGTTAAAAATATTCCCGTTTTTACCCAATATCTAATAAAACGTTTATTCCATTAATCTGTAGTAAAAAGTCTCTTTTAGGGATATGCGTTTCCTTTCGGTCCGATTCGTTTTTTTCACGAATCGGCCTGATTTCGGTGATTCGGATTCAGCCGATTTTCCGAATCGGATCGGATCCGAAAACGTCCAAAACAAAACGATTTCAGATCCAAAACGAAAAATTTTCCGAATCGGAAACCTTTTTCGTTCAATTCGTAATTTCGGTCCCACTTCGGTAATTTTCAAAAAATGCTTAAAAGATCCTAAAAAAAAATCGAAAAATAAAGAGACTCTTTACTACAGAATATAATAATAAACGGTTTATTAGATATTGAATTAAAACGGGAATATTTTTAACATTGAAGTCTATGGGGCAAAACATTTCCCACACCGAATACACAAAAATGTCCGAAATCATGAAAAAAAAGTCGATACGAAAAACGAGCCGATCCGAAAACATGAAAATTTCTGATTTACCGAAAAAAAAAAGTCGATACGAAAAACGAGCCGAACCGAAACGGAAATCGGCCTAAATGATCCGAAATGAAAATTGTCAAATTACAAACGAAACGAGCCAAAATGAAAAAAAAATTGGAGCACATCCCTAGTCTCTTTATGTGTTGATTTTTTTTTCTTAGTATCTATTAGGCATTTTTCAAAAAAATTCACATTTTTTTCTTTCTAATAGCGTTTGTTTTCTGTAACAGCCCTTTTTATTATCATTCATAGGATCTTATATGTTAATTCCAGACATTTTCGTTCAGTAGTTTTTTTGAAAACAGCGGGGGACGGATTCGTGGTGGCATTCGGTGGCTGATTCCCTGCACTTCAGGGACCCTGCAGTGAATTCACCAGGGAAATTTGATTCCCCGAAGTGCAGGGAACAACAGAACACTGAAATGTCTGCGTCATTTCGGTGCTCTGTGAATATCCCCTTTAATGGTGTTTTTTTACTGCCCCCTGGAAAGTGCCAGCCTAGGCCTTGCCTACCCAGGACATACTTGAAAATGAGAGAATTCTCAATGTATCCTTCCTGGTAAAATAGTTTGTGTAAAAAAAATATATATATATTTTTTTTAGGGTGTCACCCTAGGGGTGATGTCCCGCCCCCACCTAGCGACGCTACTGCTATGGAGTACCGATATCAGACGTTAAACTTACTAATCTTAGCGCTAACGCTTACATGTCGAGACGTTACAATAGCAACAGCTATGGAATAGAGCCCTTAGTGGAGGCTTTTTATCTCACTTTTTGTCCTCCACCTCAACTGTTATATGTATATATATATATATATATACGTTTATTATTGCAGAAGCCACTTGCACAAAGAATTGCATCCCAGAGCTCCTGTGCCACATTCCCCATATGCAGCAAGGAATTCTGGGTAGGATATGCAAATGACATCTGTCTCACTTTTATGCATCCTGGGTCTGTTATTACACAGAACCCTAAAATCAATGCTATGCCACACTTTGGCTTTGTAGCAGAGATAAGGTTTATGCAACTGGTCAAAGCCACTCCCAGAACAGCGCTGTTTCGGGTTTGTTGAACCCTCATCAGCTAGGACAGAGGTGGGGAACCTTTTTCTCTGCCAAGGGCCATTTGGAAATTTATGAGATCATTCGAGGGCCATACAAAATTACCAACTTAAAATTTAGCCAGCTATATTTATTTAGGAAGAAATTAATTAACTCACCCCTAATGTGATGGCTGGAACTGCTTCTCTTTGGTGAGGCGCGCGATGTTAACTGGTACAGATGATGTTGTTACTTGCAGTTTTCCAGGTTTGTGCCCCTCCCCATTTAATTAATTTCACACCATCCCCATTTAATTAATTTCACCTCTCTCCCCATTCAATTCATTTCGCCCCTCCCCATTTAATACATTTCACCCTCTCCCCTCCCCATTTAATTCATTTCACCCCCTCCCCACTTAATTTATTTCACCCCCTCCCCATTTAATTCATTTAACACACTTTCTCCCCATTTAATTCATTTCACTCCTCTTCATATAAATTAATTTCACCTCTCTCCCCCTTTAATTCATTTCACTCTCCCCTTCCCCATTTAATTCATTTCACCCCCTCATAAAAATTTATTTCACCTCTCCCCTATTTATTTTCACCCCCCGATTTAATTGATTTAACCCTACTCCCCATTTAATTTCACCCTCCCCTTGAATTTTTTCACCCTCCCCATCTAATTCATTTCACCCACATTTAATATCTCCCCCTCCCCATTTAATTAATGTCACTCTCCCCCTTTAAAATTAATTCCAGACCCACCTACCCCGCGGCCCTTTTACCTCACTGCGGCGAGTAGCAGAATGAGGGGGCCCTCAGAGCGCCACAGCAAGGGGATGCAAATTCCCTCTCCCACGGCCCTTTTACCAGATCGCGGCGAGTAGCAGAATGAGGGGGCGGGAATTATCCCCGCTCCCTTCACTCGCTGAAGCGCGCCAGATCCTCTTTCACTCTGCGCCCGGAAGATGAGGGGCGCAGCGTGTTGGAAGATCCGGCGCGCAGCAGCTAGTGAGGGAAGCAGGGCTAATCCCCGTCCCTTCATTCTGCTACTCGCTGCGGTCTGGTAAAAGGGCCACGGGAGAGGGAATTTGCACCCCCTTGCTGTGGCGCTCTGAGGGCCGGACCAATTGACACCGCGGGCCAGACGTTCCCCACCCCTGAGCTAGGAGGTAGGCATGACCAGTTGCAGTGGATGCTTGGACCGTAGGGTAAATTAGTGCTTACAAGGGTTGTGGTGGAGGACTATATACAAATAAACAAAGTGAGACTCACTCAGGGACGGCTAAAGAAATAACAAACTTTATTAAGGATGTAAAATTTACATAGATCCGACGTTTCGGCTCTATCCGAGCCTTTATCAAGGTAAATTTACAATGCCATTTATACGCAAATACAAGGGAAGTAATTAATTGACCATCTGGATCGTAGGTCCTTTGTATAGAACACAGACCCAATCAGGAAATGACGTGTAAATAAGTCCTTAAGGTTAAGATACACACAGAGCATGAGATCACATCATTTTATTGATTTCAGACTTTATACATTTGACCATGTTGCATTCACACGTCTTTTGTTACTATAGATACTATTACACTGGTTACTTATGATAAGGCATTATACTTCCCTCACTTATTTATTATTGTTCATTATGTATTTCAGAGCTTCTATTCGCTTCCAAATTTCTTTTACATATAAGTAGAATCAACACCGGACTCTTCAGTAACATCTTACAGCATACAGTCATTCATGTTGTTTTTAATTCACATTTTAACCATTACATAGAGCGAACGGTATATATTCGGTAATTAAAGGAGAGTTTCTCTTCTTGTTGTAATGGTCTTTGTTGTAATATATATACATTTTGAGTTTTTTTTGAGGAGATTGACGATTAAGGTCTTATTTACACATCATTTCCGGATTGGGTCTGTGTTCTATACAAAGGATCTACGATCCAGATGGTCAATTATTTACTTCCCTTGTATTTTTGTATAAATTGCATTGTAATCATTGTAAATTTACCTTGATAAAGGCTTGGACAGAGCCGAAACGTCCGATCTATGTAAATTTTATATCCTTAATAAAATTTGTTATTTTTGTAGCCGTCCCTGAGTGCGTCTCACTTCGTTTATTTGTATATTTTTCATCGAGACAGCTGCACCAGGTAAGGAAACTGTGATTCTGGCGAGTGCTGAACCCAGCATTCAGATGTGTGTGTGTGTGTGTGTGTGTATATATATATATACAATCCACACACAACAATCCTATACAATCATAACCTAAGGAAGAAGGTACAGTTAAAAGGGAGAAAAATTAAGTAGAAGGATAAAACATTCCTTTTATTCACACATCTCCATGACTCATCTCTTCTTGCTTGTGCTCCAGGCTCCTGGCGACATCAAGTATCAGGATGCCCAGCTGACTAATGAGACACTCTTGACCGCTGATGTTTTGAGCCTAGAAGGAAGGCTGCCAAGTAGCAGCAGATTGACAGCTTCCAGGGCAAAGAACTCTACTTTGAAGAGTTGTGCCAGTACTCTGGTACAGAGGTGGAGAGATGAAAAGTGGAAGAAATCTCCTGCCACCAAGATCCCTTAATTAAGATTATTTTTTTTCAAGCTGGCTAGTGTCCCTTTAATAGTCTGACCTGATTGTTGCTTTTGGAATGCAATGACAATATTTTTTCATTCCCACAGTTCTTGTGAGCGGAGACCTGTAGCCTGCGTTTTTACTTTCTTCTTAATAGCTCTACAACTTTCTTCCATAATAAAGTTGAGTGTAAAGCAACTAAACTGTAGTTCTTTCTTTCATGTGTGGAGTGATATTATATAATATTTTAATTAAAGTTGTGTTAAGAATCCCCCTTCTCTCTCACAGGAAGATGAACGTTGGCTCAAAGAGTTGTGTAACCTATCCAACTGGTAAATCCAGGAGAACATGGAATCCATGTAATAGCACTATGACATCAATGGACAACACACTCTGACTTGCCTTATTTGGAAGAATGTTTATTTCTGAAGCAATAAATGTGTGTTTTATTTTTAATTTTTCTTAATAGGTAAAATATAGTAAGAACTTGCACCTAATGTTTTGTTTCTGATTAGTTGGTGAGAATTGATTAAATGCTATGTGTGTTTTATTGATTGCATTCTTTGTTTTGATTTATTCACAGAAGGGGACTCATTGAGGTGGATAGGTTTAAACCACTGGCCCAGGCAGTGAGGCAGATGTGAGGATTTGAAGTTGGTCCAATGACAGGGATGTTATCGTTTTGCAATGGTTAAAAAAATAAAATAAAATCTGGAGGCCCTGTTCCATCACATACCTCAAAAATGTTGAAAGAAAACAACATATAAATGCTGTGTTCTATATAAATTGAGATCCAAAAAAAGTTAGTAAAGTTCCTCCTTCGCTGCTGCCAATCCACAAAGATCACCACAAGTCTCTTCCAACGAACAAACAATGGATGGCGCTTCTTATTATTTCATATGCTTTAACTTTGTCGACCACTTTAAATTCTTTTCTCCTTCTTCCTTTAATCCACCACAGACCTGAAATAATGAGGGGCGATATATGGTTAGTAGTTTTAAAACACAAATGAATTTATTTAAAAGCAAAAAACAAACTCACATTTTGTAGGGCACATACAGAATGTGCATATAAACCTTGGTCTCAAAGACCCAGACCTCCCGATATTCGTCCTCCAATTGGTCCAAGAACCGTCCACCGGTTCTACTGGCCGCCTAGATGGATCTAGGGGGAAAGTCTGACAATCTTTCTGACCCACTGCAATCGCTCAACGCGTTTCGGGATAACTCACTTCATCAGGAGCGTGGCTGCAAATGAAACCCCACTTCTTTTGTAGGTCTCCCAACCTAAAAACCAATTCAATTAATTTAATTAACAAGCAACAGCCGCAGGTGTCCAAAAACAATCTCACTGGACTCTAGCCGTAATTCAATCCCTCTGCGCCTGCGCAATACAAATCACCGCCCACTAAGGGCGTTCCTTACCCTCCCCTTATCCTTAATCGCCTTACTATTCCCAGCGCAGGCGCAGTGCGAGGCACCTCTCATTACCCTATCTCATATATCCCACTCAGCTCACCCCAAAAACCACATCCTCCTCTCGATCCACTTAAACAAATCCAATCGCCCCAAAGCTCAAAGAGCCCTATACTAACAAAAACCGCCACCCTCCCCTAGATCCGCTAAATAACCCCCTCCACATCCGAAAAAAATAAAAACAAACATGGCGGCCCCCATTCAATATATTTACTTTCGTTTTTAATCCTAACCATTAAAATCATGGGAGTTCTAATCCTCCTAAACAGGACCATGGTATATATCCTAATAGATTAACCATTACAAAACGAACATGGCAAAAACAAAAAAACAAAAACAAACATGGCGGCCCCCATTCAATATATTTACTTTCATTTTCAATCTTAATCATTTAAATCGTGGGAATTTTAATCCTCCCAAAACAGAACCGTGCTATATACCCTATTGCTTCAACCATTATAAAACATTTACATTCTTATAAATACCATCCAATTTACATTAAATTCTCGAAAACCTATACAATAATAAAAATGCCCTTATATATATATATCGACTTTCTATAAACCACAATAACGTAGTTTTCACAATATATTCTTATATGAATATTACCCCACAAACGCCAGAATATCAATCTCATTATTTAAACCTCTGCCTCCCAATGTTTTCAATTTGTAGATCTATTCGGTCTCTCTCTTAGTTAACCTAACTGCAATATCTCCTCCCCTCCAGTCAGGTTCCACTAAATCAATACCAACTGTGGCTGTTGCTTGTTAATTAAATTAATTGAATTGGTTTTTAGGTTGGGAGACCTATAAAAGAAGTGGGGTTTCATTTGCAGCCACGCTCCTGATGAAGTGAGTTATCACGAAACGCGTTGAGCGATTGCAGTGGGTCAGAAAGATTGTCAGACTTTCCCCCTAGATCCATCTAGGCGGCCAGTAGAACCGGTGGACGGTTCTTGGACCAATTGGAGGACGAATATCGGGAGGTCTGGGTCTTTCAGACCAAGGTTTATATGCACATTCTGTATGTGCCCTACAAAATGTGAGTTTGTTTTTTGCTTTTAAATAAATTCATTTGTGTTTTAAAATACTACACCATATATCGCCCCTCATTATTTCAGGTCTGTGGTGGATTAAAGGAAGAAGGAGAAAATAATTTAAAGTGGTCGACAAAGTTAAAGCATATGAAATAATAAGAAGCGCCATCCAATACATATATTGTATTTTGTTCCATATAAATTGATCCAATAAAAAAACAACCTTTACTAAAACCATTAAAAACAACTACATCGTATAACAATGTGCAACAAAACGTGAATGAAAAAAATAAATAAAACACCAAAAATTCTGCCCTGGCATGGAAAATATATATATATATATATTTCACCAGTATACCAAGGAAGATAGTGAGAGAAAGGTGTCTCACAAGGTTTTAGCTTGCTTGTGCCATTACAAGGATGAATGCTCCATATGCAAATCAGTCGGCTCTCACCCAATGAGGGTGGTCAGTACTGACTGCCAAGGACTTCATCCCTGCACAAGAGGTGCAGCAACCCCCGACGATCGTTTCGGCCTTGTTAGGCCTCGTCAGGAGGGTATAGCTGACACCACTCTAGGCAAGGGGTCCACGTCTGGATGACCCTCTAAACTTATAGTGAGAGAAAGGCGGCACTAGTGGCCTGCTCTACGGTGGGTGCCCGCTCAGGTCTCACAAGGAAGATATATAGCATAGATGAAATATGATATATATATACTACAGTAGCCTGTATTTATAACTGGAAGTGCCGATTCTCCCGTTTCTTTTGCTTTGGTATCCAAGGAAATGATTGTAAACTTTCAAGGTGCCTCATGTGATTTGTCAACCAATTAGGTTTTGAACAGCTGCACGCATATATCCTTGAGCGAGATAGATTGTTTCTAAGCACTCCTGACGAGCCGTGAGACAAAACGTGTCTTTCTTCTGCTGAGACTACTGCATAGCCGGAGACTTTCTTCCCATCATCCATGTAACTGCTACCATCAGTAAATAGCTGTAGATCGTATTTGACTAGGGGTACGTCTTTCAGATCTGGCCTGCTACTAAACACTTCTTCCATGACTTGGAGGCATTCGTGATTTGGATCCTCTTCACAGTCAGGCAGTAAAGTAGCAGGGTTCAGGGTAGCGATGAGGTCCAAACGAACCCGTGGGTTTTCACACATCATGGCTTGGTACTTCGTCATCCGGCTGTTGCTGAACCAGTAGCTTCCTTTCACATCCAGCAGGGCCTTGACAGCATGGGGCACCTTGACATGAAGAACTTGTCCAAGGGTCAGCTTGTCTGCTTCTGCTATCAGCATTGCGGTGGCTGCCACTGCTTTTAGACATGGGGGTAGGCCACAAGCCACAGGGTCGAGTTGCTTGGAGAGATAGGCCACAGGCCTTAGCCAAGAGCCGAAACTCTGGATCAATACTCCTGTTGCTGTTTGGTTGTGTTCATGCACGTACAGCTGGAAGGGCTTGCTGTGATCTGGCAGTCCCAGCGCAGGAGCCTCCATTAGCAGAGTTTTTAATTTCAGGAATGCTGCTGTTTGCTCTTCTCCCCAATGGAAAGGGTATTGTTCTCCCCCCTTTGTGGCTTGATGCAGGGGCTTGGCAATATTTGCGAAGTTGGGGATCCACAGGCGGCAGAAGCCTGCAGCTCCCAGGAACTCACGGACTTGTCTTCTGGTCTTTGGTTGGGGTATTCGGCATACTGCTTCCTTTCTTTCTGCTCCCAATGCACGTTTGGTACCTGTTAACTGGAAACCCAAATACTTTACACTTTGTTTGCATATTTGTGCCTTCTTTCTTGAAACTCTGTAACCTGCTTGGCACAGTAGATGTAGCAAGGCTTTTGTGGCAGATAAACAGTCTTTTTCTGTGGGGGAAGCCAGTAATAAATCATCAACATATTGGAGTAACACAACTTTGTCTGGGTGAGCGTTGAAGGCGAGGAGATCTTGGCTGAGCGCGCACCCGAAAATTGTGGGCGAGTTTTTAAAACCTTGAGGGAGGCGTGTCCACGTCATTTGATGGCGCGCCCCCGTGGTGGACTCTTCCCACTGAAATGCAAAAAGGGGCTGGCTTGCTGGAGCCAGACGGATGCAAAATAAAGCGTCTTTTAAATCAAGCACTGTGTAATATTTTGTATCTCCGGGAATTAATGCCAGCAAATTATATGGGTTGGGAACCACAGGGTGTAGAGTTACTGTGGCCTCGTTGACAGCCCGTAAATCTTGAACGGGGCGGTACTCTTGTGTGCCCTCTTTCAATACTGGCAAAAGGGGTGTGTTCCACGGTGACACGCAAAATTTTAATATGCCGTGATCTTTAAGTCTCTGTAAATGTGTCTGGATATTCTGCTTGGCTTTTTGTGGGATATGATATTGTCTTAGAGCCACAGGCGTTGCACCGGGTTTTAATTCAACGTATACCGGGGGTATGTTTACAGCGAGTCCGGGCGGGTTTTCTTCCGCCCATACCCCAGGAATTTGAAGAAGTAGTGCGTGCGGGTCCGGCGCAGCCGGCAGAGTAGGTGCTGTGCGCCATTCCTCCTTTCTTGGCATAATCACCGTGATTTTCACAGACTGGGGGTGCTGGCTGGCTGGGTTATGCTGCCGAGCAGAGCTGCCACTCTCAGGCAGGTCTAATTGAGCGTGGCCCCCGGGAAGAAACGTAATTTGGGCTTGCAATTTGCAAAGGATATCCCGCCCCAGGAGCTGGATGGGACATTCGGGCATATACAAAAATTCATGTTCAACATTATGCCCACCCACACTACATTTTCGAGAAGCAAGAAAGGGATATTTAGCAGACACTCCCATTGCTCCCATAATATCAACTTCATTTCCCATTGGGGGTGCAATTTGCTTTGTTACAACAGAGAATTCGGCACCGGTATCAACCATAAAAATTTCATCTTTATTCCCCACTCTCATAGTGACCGTGGGCTCGTGGTTACCGAGCGGGATGGGCCCAGGTCCTTGTCAATATGCATCCTGCCCTTCAAATGACGTTCCCGCCAATCCCACAAACCCTGCTCCGGCCCCCTCATTTCTCTCATACCTGCCGTCTGTCACCTGGCCGTTAGAGGCTTGACCTCCCGCTTCCCCTTGTCCCCCAAATTTAGCCAAAAATGCAGGACAGTCGTTTTTCCAGTGACCTTCACCCCGGCACCAGGCGCACTGGTTGGGTCCCAGGGGTTCCCTAGGGGCTCCCCTACCTCTTCCTCTAGCCCCCCTACCCCTTGCCCTCCCTCTATCTGGGCCACCTCGTCCTCCACCATTCCCCATATATCCGACCACACCAGTATATCCTTTCTGTTTCTTTATTTCTTCTAGATCCCGGTTATGATACACCTTATTGGCGATCTCAATTAATTTGCTAATACCTTTCCCCAAAAACCCATCTAATCTCTGTATTTTGTTCCGTATATCCCTCTGTGATTGACCAACAAATGAAGAGTTAATTAACCTCTGGTTTTCCGCTGCCTCGGGGTCAATAGGACTATACATTCTGTATGCGTCCAACAATCTTTCCAAAAACGCACTTGGGGATTCTTTAATTTCTTGTACCACATCCGCTATCTTCCCCATGTTTGTGGGTTTCTTCCCTCCTGCTTTAACACCCATTATTACCGCTGTTCTGTACGTCTGCAGATGGGCAATACCTTCCGGGGTGTTGTACGGCCACTTAGGATCTGATTTGGGGTAATGTTCCTCTGCCCACGCTTCTGGCTGGGGCTTCGCGTCTGCTACAGCCTGGGCAAGTAAAATCTTTTGCGTGCTACTATTTATCCGGGCTCTTTCCTCAGTAGTGAACATTGTCAACATTAATTGCTGACAATCTGCCCATGTGGGGTTATGTGTAAGCATAACTGACTCTATCATACTGGCCACTGCTGCGGGATTTGTGGAATACAGTGGTGTGTGTGTTTTCCAGTTAAAAAGATCTGTTGTCGTGAATGGGACACGGTGTATTGCACCGGCCCCGGTGCTCCATCGGCTAGTGGAGGGCCTGGCACCTCCCGCAAAGGCATTTGCATCTTACTTTTGTAGGGATCGTGTTGGTATGGATCCCGGGGTTTATGTATATTGTTCACTGCGCGAGTGGTGGCTCCCTGTCTTTCATCCTCCCTTTCACTATCACCTCCTCTGTGGGATATTAATTTATATATGCTCCCATCGGACATCTCAATCTTTTCTGGTGAAGCCTCTCCATCCCCGCCACCTGCTGCGCCTTGCTCTTCCTCCGCAACCCCGCCTGACGGAGCCGACTGAGAAATAGCAGCTGCCGGCCCCCTCCTCTCCGCCCGCGCAGCCACGGCACTCAAAGCTTCTCTAGCTGCCCCATAACTCGATGGATAGGTTGGGGGCAAAGAATCACACTCTTCCGGTTGTTCTACCAACACCGGTCTCCCTCTCTCTTCATTATTTGTGGGTACCTGCCTCTTATTTTTCCCCGCTATCATTATGAAATGACTCTTATCTTTTATACAATACCTCCATATATCTATATACGGGTACTGTTCAGGATGTCCACATTGCCCGGTGACTTGGGAATGCACCTTCTGTACTAGCTCTGGGTCCATCGACCCCTGCTATGGCCATTCTGGGACTATCAGTGGCCATACAATTGTACACATTAATTTTAGCTTCTCCTTTGTCAATTCTACACCATAGTCATGTGTTGCATATAACGCCTCAAAATTCCGCACCATATACTCTAGGGGCGTCTCACCCTTCTTTACCTGCTTGGGCTTTGATGACCCGTTACCCATTGTTACTCTTGAAAACAGTAACCTTCTCACAACACAGATATTACTTTTAACAATAACAATTAGAATGTACAGTCTGATACTTCAGCCAACAATTCTTGCGTGTCTGGGGCGCTTCCTCCGTCAGTAGCCGACTGCAGTCGCCTGAGCTGGAACCGTACTTCGGGAGTCAACTCTCGTGTTTGCTTCCTCACGGGGCGAGTAGGCGCGCGTTCACTCACAGCACTCGAATCAATTCATTCACAGCACATACTGTACCAGATACTTTCAGCACATAACAAAACATAAACACTTCAACTCTTTCTACTAGCCGGGGCATGCCGTCCCTCCTTTTGGCTCCTTATACCCCGTTTATTGAGCTCTAACTCTTGCCTGCTTGTGACTATGTGCACCCCGTTCTATAACTATACTCCCGTCTGCAATTCCAATTTGCCTATGGATAATCTACCCACCCAGCACCACTATCTCTGCAGCTACCACTGGCTTCAATAAGCCCTCTTCACTACATGGCGTACACACTAGCACTGACTCAGGGCTCTAAGCCCAGTCACAGAAATCCCTCCTCCTTTCCTTCTATCCACGTGGCGAAGCTTTGTTTACAAATACTGACTATGACTATGCAACTCCACGTGGCTACCTTCTCCCTCTCTTACAGAACTACCCTTTGGTTGGCATCCAATTCCCCCGAATCCAGACACGCGCTAGCCACTCTGGCTCTTTTGCATTGTCTGTGCTATCAGCGGCGGGCTAGGTATACCAACGAGACCGTGGCCATCGGGTCTCCTTATCCGACTATCAGTCAGACGTTTCCCTTTATACCGGTATCTCCTTCAGACATACAAACATAGAAGACACTTTACCCATCGCCGGCGCTGCTCGCTGTTTCCTCAGACTCGATGGTGTCCCAGGTTCCTGGGCGGGGAGTCCGTTTGGGACGAGACGAGGTCCACTGAACAGGAAATCCTGCTTGGCGCCTGCAGATGTCAGCTCACCTTCAACAGACACCCAACCGACGGGATCACTTGCACCTGCAGTCAACCGCTACAGTGTTCAGCAGCCATTGCTTTGCCCGGCAAAGGCCCGTATCCCGGCTATCGAGCCCCCAAAAATTTTACCGGAGTCAATCAGGTTCACTTTCAATACGGCGCCGGACCAGACACAAGCAAGGATTGTCTGAACACGAGTCTCTTCAGGAAAGGCAAACTTTATTGTGTCGTCACACAAGTGCTCACACAGGATTGAATCGCAAAGAGTGAGCCCCGTCTCCCCCCCCGACCAGGGGTCTCATACCCAAAAATACGTAATTAGGTACATCCCAATTAGCCCACCTCCCATGACACTTTATTCCACCCCACGTGGGTTAATACCTCCCCTCGTTAGTACAAAGAAATTCCATACATTGATAATAAATTGACAACTGTCGTGTTAGTCTGACAATCTGTGATTTGCTGCTTCACTCGTCCTGGGCCGTGCCCCCCTCCTCCCTAAAAACTGTGTTTGTTATAGATTAGAGCATGGCCTGGTTTCTACGCTCTCTTTGTTTTACTGCAGGTCTATGTGACCTTGTAGTAACCATTTGTCTTTCCTGTCTTTCCGTGCCAAGCGCTGGCCGGATTCTTCCTCATTTTATTGCTAGTTCTCCTAATCAACCAAATTCCTAAGATTCTATGTAAGCTTCGTCTCTAATGTCTACAAAAATCTACTCTAATTATTTGCAAGTGAACCAATATTCTGAACAAGATGGCCGCTTGGCTCATAATAGCGACCATCTTCCAGCCTGATTCCACTTCAATACATTGCGGTTCACTGCAATACAGCGGCAGTGAAACTGTACCATATAGAGAAGTAATGGTTAATCTATTCAGGAGACTGTCAAACTGCACCACACTGTCAATGAAAGACCCTGATTTTCGGTGATTCAGTTCGACTGGTTTACACAGGTGAATACCATAGGCTTCCATGTAAAAAACATATTGTTTTTATTCCATTTCTCATTCAACTGTTTCTTTTCATTTTCAGCAAAAAGTCATCATGGATAGGCAGAGCAAAAAAGATGCTCCCCGCAGTATGTATAATTCATAAACTGCAAGAGGGAGATCTGTATCTAATCAGGGCAGGGCACTGGGATTCCACTTTCAATCTGGAGACCCAAGCAGGGTTCTGTTTTCATGCACTGCCCATCAGCGTGAATAAATGATGTGTCCAGAACAATATGGCCAATCTGGCAACCCTAACTTTCCCTCTGCTGAAATGGTTATATATATATCCAGGTAAACATGGATGTTTAACCTTCATCGCGGAGTGATGCAGCCAGCAATATTACAAACGGTTCTGAGTTACCGTGCAGAGAGTCTGCCCAGAACAAAGATGGCGATTCCGGACATTGTGTCCTCCTCATTGTCATGGCTCTAACATTACATGTTCTCGCGCTGTATAGTTTAGGACCATTTGACCCCTAATAGTTCTTCGTGGACCCAGATATTTCTTATGGGCAACACACATGGCATTGGCGACACAGCTCATAAGCCTTTACACAAAACCCACATAAACAAACTCTGCGTCGGTGACCTGGTTTAGAGCTACTGCCTTTACTCATTACTGTCTCTAGGGATTAGAACGATTTTCATGTTAAGAAAGCTGTCAAACTAGCCAACCAATAACAAAGCAGAATATTGCGACCAATGAATGAGCCGCTTTCCTTTCGCCTTGCCAAAGGGCCGCGGCCGACGAATAGGACCTCTCTACGGTGTCTCGTGTAACCAATGAGGTTGTGTCTCGGCTCTCGGCGGGTTCTCCCAGGGAGAGAGTGCCGGGAGGCCTGGCAGCCATGTCCGGGGATCATGGAGGGAATCTGGGGTACGGGCAGTGCGGATTGTCGCTGCTGTGCTGCCTCACACTGGCCTGCTCTTACGTGGGCAGCTTGTACGTGTGGAGGAGCGACCTGCCGAGGTAAATGTTCGAAGCTCAGCTAGTGCAGCCGTGCTGGATCACCGCTGCTCCCCATGCTGCCACACTGAGGCTTCCTGGGGTTATTCCCCTGTCAGGTTATTGGAAGTTGGGGGAGGTGTTCTTTCGCCGTCTCTGGCTAAACAGGTGCTGCAAAGCATCATGGGAAGTGGACTCTACTGTAACTGACGTGCATAAGTTTCCTTGCTGAGCATCATGGGAACTGCAGTCCCCCTGTGTCTTTTGCACAGTTCTGCTTTGCATGTGACTGGCAGAGAGAGTGGCTGCTGCTGTGGGAATGTCAGCCTCTTTCTACTTAAAGGGACACTAGCAAATAAATCCCACCTCCCCTTTTGATCTTAAATAATTGGGCAGATGTTGGTAACCGTATTAATTTTCTCCCTCGGTGCACACCGCACCTCCCCTTCAGCTCTGGGGTTCCTAAATACTGAAGTCCCTGAATGTAAAACTGCTACCACGGACGCGCAGAGTGCGCCATGTCCGCGTGGTGTTCTGTGTGAGTGATGAGATGTCAGACGCAGCGCATTTGCGACGTCCAGCAACTTGACGCACAAGGTGGCATTTCATATCCTTTTCAAAATTTTCATGTTAATTTTTATTTCCCACGGTTCCCTTTTTCTTTTTCTTTCTACATCCATCAAGGAAAAAGGGACCGTGCGGTGTCTACGGTATCTTCCATCAGTACGTCCGTCCGTTATGCACGCACGCAGACTGCGTTCGTCTGACATCAGCATTAGTGAGTGCAATATCCCATTGCATCTTCCACTGACTAGATTTCGATGGCATGCGTGCCACCCTACAGCCCCGTCTGAATGTGTACAGACTAATGGACTATATACACATAGAAAAAACAGCCTTGTTAACTTTTTCTGCAAATCTGGGGCAAATCGATGCCCACTTGGCCTCATCGGAGGTTGAGAAGGAGCACCCATTCCTTTACTGCACTTCTTGGTCGTTTGAGTTTCTATACATCGTATACCCACGCACTTGGCATAAATATGTCCTCGCATTGTTTACGTGTCTTCACACTCCTTCCCGTCAGTAGTGGGGAAATTAATGGAAACAATGTTAAAGGAAAGGATTGTTGAACATCTAAAAACACATAGATTACAGGATCAGAAACAACATGGGTTTACCTCAGGGAGATCATGCCAAACTAATCTTATTGATTTTTTTGATTGGGTAACAAAAATAATAGACACAGGTGGTGCAGTAGACATTGCTTATTTAGATTTCAGTAAGGCTTTTGATACTGTTCCGCATAGAAGGCTTATCAATAAATTGCAATCTTTGAGCTTGGATTCCAATATTGTTGAATGGATTAGGCAGTGGCTGAGTGACAGGCAACAGAGGGTTGTGGTAAATGGAGTTTATTCGGCGCAAGGTCTTGTTACCAGTGGGGTACCTCAGGGGTCAGTACTTGGACCCATTCTCTTTAATATTTTTATTAGTGATCTTGCAGAAGGTATTAATGGAAAAGTATGTCTTTTTGCTGATGACACAAAGATTTGCAACAGGGTTGACGTTCCTGGAGGGATCAGCCAAATGACAAATGATTTAGGTAAACTAAAAAAATGGTCGGAGTTGTGGCAATTGAGTTTTAATGTGGATAAGTGCAAGATAATGCACCTGGGACGTAAAAACCCAAGGGCTGAATATAGAATATTTGATACAGTCCTAACCTCAACATCTGAGGAAAGGGATTTAGGGGTCATTATTTCAGAGGATCTAAGGGTAAGTAGTCAATGTAATAGAGTAGCAGGAAATGCTAGCAGAATGCTTGGTTGTGTAGGGAGAAGTATTAGCAGTAGGAAAAGGGAAGTGCTCATGCCACTGTACAGAGCACTGGTGAGACCTCACTTGGAGTACTGTGTGCAGTACTGGAGACCGTATCTCCAGAAGGATATAGACATCTTAGAGAGAGTTCAGAGAAGGGCTACTAAAATGGTGTACGGCTTGAAGGAGAAAAGTTACTAGGAAAGGCTTAATGATCTTAACATGTACAGCTTGGAAAAAAGACGAGACAGAGGAGATATGATAGAAACATTTAAATACGTAAAGGGAATCCACAAGGTAGAGGAAGGGAGTATATTTAAAAGGAAACAAAGTAGCAAAACAAGAGGACATAGTCTTAGATTAGAGGGGCAAAGGTTTAAAAGTAACATCAGAAAGCATTATTTTACTGAGAGGGTGGTGGATACATGGAACAGCCTTCCAGTTGAACTGGTAGAGGCCAAAACAGTAATTGAATTTAAGCAAGCATGGGATAGGCATAAGGCTATCCTAGACAAAAGATAAATCCAGGTAAAGTATCCATGTAATTGGGCAGACTAGATGGGCCGAAAGGTTCTTATCTGCCGACATTTTTCTATGTTTCCCCGTGTGTCAGTGTGTGGAGACTTGCCTTAATTTCATCCATAGTTACAGGATGTGGCGGGATAAGATGATGACTGGAAATCAGAAGACGTGATTCTCACCGGGAATATTTCTAGTTTGGGAAAAAACAAGGTCTAAGAATTTTGAATTCACATTAAGAAAATGAAGGTGGATTGAAATTCATACAGGGTTATCCAAAGAGATTCGAATTGCTTGAGAAAGGTAACCGAACGCTGAAAATCAGCGTTCGGTTACCTTTCCTGGCCATTCGGCTATCCAGAGAGCAGGCAATTCGCCAAATCCTGGCGAATTGCCTGAACATGTGGTGCCTGTTCGGTCCCTGTTCGAGGGCAGTGAAATCCCCATGAAAAGCACTGCTTCGGCTATTCAGAGAACACAAACCAGCAGTGATAGGTTCCCCTAATGCCCTGCCATTCGGTGGTTCAATTCGGCAAATTTATTCAGGAGAATCCCATAGGCTTCAATGTTAAAAATATTCCCGTTTTAATTCAATATCTAATAAACCGTTCATTATAAAATTCTGCAGCAAAAAGTCTCTTTATTTATAGATTTTTTAGGATACTTTAAGCATTTTTCTGAATTTTTAAAAAAAAAATTAAAAGTCCGATATTTTTTTTTTTTTTTTTTCAGTTTACTTATTTTTTTTGTAACAGCCCTCTTTATTATCATTCCCTGGACCTCCTGTGAAAATTTCAGACATTTTCGCTCAGTAGTTTCTTTGCAAACAGCGTTTCATTTTCCCAGATTCATACAAATGGTTTTTCTAATTTATTCACTGCCTCCTCTACGTCACAGCTGCTTCGGCTCTGTGTGATTCGGCTCCTTTTCGGCTCCTGTTCGGCTTTTTCGAAGGTTAATCCAGATGTTTTTGCTGTTTTTCAGCGTGCATTCGGTTTTGTTTTCGTCAGGTTTTCGGCAGCTTTTCCCTGCAATTCGGGGACCCTGTGCTGTTTGCTGAATACACCGCAGGGTCACCGAAATGCAATCGGCAAAAGGAACCGAATTGAAGAGAACGAAAAATCACCGAACGTGCGGTGACTTTTCGAATCTCTTTGGATAACCCTGTTAGACAGTGATTGGCAGTCAAGGAGTTAAAGGTTTAAGTCCATATATATGGCAGGTTAAAGAGTGATCATATGATGAGGTAAAGCAGAGAATACCCTCTATCAGTGACCTTTGACAGTGGATGGTCAGGAAAATTAAGCCTGAAGCCAGTGTCTGGAGATGTCATAACTTCAGAGACTTCCTACACCAGCATGTGCAGATCTTTCCAAAGTTAAAAACTGTCAGCTCACCCCTAGAGGCATCACCTGAACCAATGAAACACGAAGGCATCACCTGAACCAATGAAACACGAAGGCATCACCTGAACCAATGAAACACGAAGGCATCACCTGAACCAATGAAACACGGAGGCATCACCTGAACCAATGAAACACGAAGGCATCACCTGAACCAATGAAACACGAAGGCATCACCTGAACCAATGAAACACGAAGGCATCACCTGAACCAATGAAACACGAAGGCATCACCTGAACCAATGAAACACGAAGGCATCACCTGAACCAATGAAACACGGAGGCATCACCTGAACCAATGAAACGCGAAGGCATCACCTGAACCAATGCAACACGAAGGCATCACCTGAACCAATGCAACACGAAGGCATCACCTGAACCAATGCAACACGAAGGCATCACCTGAACCAATGCAACACGAAGGCATCACCTGAACCAATGCAACACGAAGGCATCACCTGAACCAATGCAACACGAAGGCATCACCTGAACCAATGCAACACGAAGGCATCACCTGAACCAATGCAACACGAAGGCATCACCTGAACCAATGCAACACGAAGGCATCACCTGAACCAATGCAACACGAAGGCATCACCTGAACCAATGCAACACGAAGGCATCACCTGAACCAATGCAACACGAAGGCATCACCTGAACCAATGCAACACGAAGGCATCACCTGAACCAATGCAACACGAAGGCATCACCTGAACCAATGCAACACGAAGGCATCACCTGAACCAATGCAACACGAAGGCATCACCTGAACCAATGAAACATGAAGAGGGCAATCCATACCTGAACTGCCAAAACGGCACTTGATTAAGGAGGCATACAGCAATGTTTTGGCTGGATCGCCGGCTTTTCTCAAGCTAATGATCCATCCGAAATGTTATTGATGGTCTCGTTAATAAAATGCCATTTTTGACCTTGAGTGCTGTATTCCCCTTGTTTTCCTTGGATCACATACGGCGCAGAGGAATCGCTGAGCTTGCTGTCTTTTATAGTTTGGTGATTTTAACATGTATCCAGAGGACAGGCACTCAAAATTATTAACTGGTCACCTTCCAAACCTTCTGCATCCTTTGTCTTCTTAATCTGTGACTTCCTCCATTTATTTTTTTATGCACTAAAAAAAAAACTTTTTGATGAAAATTTGTTGAATAAATTTAATAAAAAAAAATTATACGTGTGTGTGTGTGTGTGTGTGTGTGTGTGTGTGTGTATTTGTTTTTACAGTGAAACCTATGGGATTCCCCTGTTTAAAAAGAAAGCACCGACAATCTGGGCATTTCACCAACTTTTCGCTGCTGTTTCGCTTTCTCTGAATAGATTAACAAATATTTCTCTGGGTAATTTTTTGCTGTGCCGAATTGCACCGTATTTCGCTGGCAATTCACCAGTATTCGAATTGCCAGCCTGCCGAATTGCCACAAAATTGCGCCATACGGGGAAATTCATTGTTTGGTGCAATTCAGAGGCAAGTCCGGCTCTTTTGAATAACCTCCTTATGTGTTTGTTTTTTACAAGTGCAACTGATTCCTCACTCGTGCCAATGAATAGTGTATATGCGTGTGTCTATCACCGGTGTCTATGCTATATTAATAATAATGCTGTATGCGGACAATGGTTGAGGACCTATTAGAACTGTCAAATTCTGATTTGTGTTAGATTGAGTTTACAGCAAAGTCTATATTTTCTGTCACTTGTTATTTATTTAAAATCTGATAATTCTGGTTGAACGTGAGTATTAAATGTCTAATATAACTTTTTTTACTTTTCCACATGACTTGTCCACCAAGGGATCACCCGGCTGTCGTCAAGAGGCGGTTTACGAGCGTGATGATCGTTTCCTCTTTGTCCCCTCTGATTTTATGGATATGGAAGGAACTGACAGGCATCAAGGTGTGTACAAAAGTACATGACGTGTTCACTTTAAAAATTCTACCAACAATTCTTTCTATTGGTTGTGGATCAATGTGCGATGCGGAAGGCAAAGTTTAACACACACAAACCAATAGGAAAGGAGGACTTTGCTAAAGCGAGATTGCAACGAGTAAGAGAGCGAAGGTGAATTGGAATAGTTGATTATGAGAGATAATGAGATGTAAGGGACCGTGTGTGACATGGATTAGCGTGGATCCAGCTGGAGAGGAATTCCAGAATAAGCTGATAGACTCCCTGAAAGTTGGGTGTTTTTAGGGACTCTAAGGCTAGGGTCAGACGAACGCGCGTGCAGCCGCACTTTATTACGGCCGTAGTAGCAGCAAATGACGGGCAATAAGTGCGGGTGCGCAACGCAAGTGGCAAACACATTTTTTCGAGAACGTGATACCGCTACTACTGACGTACAGAGTGCGCTGTGTCCGCTAGCGGCGTGTGTGCGTGATTAGGAGACGTCAGACGCTGCTGCTAATGTCCGGCCAACATAACGTCCAGACGCAAAATGTGTTTTATTGACGATCCGTACAAAATCACGGACGAAAATGCGCATCGTATGACCGCTATCACGTATTCCGTGAAAAAATACATCCATTCGTTCGCACTTTTTCACGGACAACGCGAAAAAATGCGTTAGTCTGACCCTAGCCTTAAACAGGGAAAATCCGGCAGACAGGTCTACAGCGCAGGGCATCCACCACCAGCGAAGAGAACCGCGAAACTGGTCACAATCTGTTTTTGGTTTTTGTCACTTCTTTGTAGACCGATGCTCCACTACTCTCTCTCATGGGTCTCCGCTTTGAGGGGATAATCTCCGCAACAATATTACCCCTGTTACTAACAATGGTAAGTGACATATCCATTAATCTACTGGAACGCCTAGCTCTAACACGACTGATCAACGCTTTTTATCTCTTTCTTTCCAGGTTTTATTCCTTGGCCCCTTGGTCCAGCTTTCGTTTGATTGCCCGTGGAATTTTGTTGATGGGTTAAAAGTTGCATTTGGTAAGTTTTTGTTTCAGGTTGTTTTAGTTTCTCTGTCTTTCAGTAAATTGTAATTTATTTTGAGTGGAATATAATCAAATGCATTCATTGCTTGCTGTATCAATTGCATATAAAGTAGAGGTGTGCATGGCTGAAAAATATTGTTTCGTATTTCAGAGTTTATTTAGTTTCTGATTGATTTGATAATTGATACATCGATTTGAATTTCGGATCACTAAATAAAATCCCAATTAATCAAATTTTTTCTTTTTATGATGAAACCGTATAACGAATCTAAAATCATTATAAACGGTTTCAAATTCTGATCAAATCGATTTCGTTATTTCAGAAGTACTTCCGAAATATGAAATTCGTTACGAAACGAACGCACACCTCTAATATAAAGTGTTTGTGTGTAAAATCTATATTAGAAGCCATGTTTTTAATGGTGGCCAGATCATCATGTCTGTACCTTGGATAACAACAGATAAAGCAAAATTGTTTGTACTATATGCTCGGCTAATACACCTGCAGGAGGGCAGTTAAATCGGACTCTTACAGCCTTCAATACCTGTAATCCTTCCCACGTATCTGATGTGTTGTGTAGAATTATTGCTACGTACATTGTGCGAGTGTTGTCTTGTGTTTTTGTGTTCATTTCTATTTTTTTATACTTTTGATCCTCAGATCCGCGATTCTGGCAGCTGTGTGTCACTGACATGCTTTGGCTTCGTAACCAGGTGATCGCTCCACTGACAGAGGAGCTGGTGTTCAGGGCCTGCATGCTGCCCATGTTAGTGCCATGTACAGGTGCAGGACAAGCGGTCTACACCTGCCCCCTGTTTTTTGGCATTGGTGAGTGTGCTGTATGGTAACTTTTTTTTTTTTTTCTTTTTATCAAATGTTATCTTTTAAATTGTACCCAAAAAAGGCCATTCTTTCCTATGAATAACATGTGTTCCCCACTATACAGTTTAAACAAATATTGACACTTATTGTTCTGCTTATCCAGTCCCTGTTTATCAATGAATGTAGGGGAAATCTTCTATCTTAAAGGGACATGCATGCTTTGCTAGTGTGCTTTTCAAAACATGCAATGCCTTTTGAATGAGTCTGTAGTGTCATTTAGCAGGGATATAAAGCAAGTAAATGATATTTTTTCATATTTAACAAAAAAATTTGGTGAATTCAAGCGCTTCCTTCTGTAAAATACGGATGTCTCTCAAGTAGGGCAAAGTTCTTATTCTTAAGTTCACTTTAGCAAGTAACCCTCAAAGAAAGCAGAAAACATGGAGACCTAGTGTAACTTTCTTACCAACAGAGCCCCCCAAAAATCATATAGAGGTTCAACTCACGTGTTGGTGTGTCACAAATCGGACACTAGGTGAAATAAGCCACCGGTATGTTTATGGAGAAACCGGACTCCCCTCTGATGTCTTATCCAGGGTATTCCTTCAGGAAATAAAGTGCAGCAGCAGGACCATTGATAAAGATTTATTCAATAAAATCAATTAAGAACAAATAAAATAACGCCGATGCGCGTTTTGCGATTAAAATCACTTCCTCAGTCAGCAAAATTGAATGATTTTAACAGTCCTGCAGTGTCCTTTATATCCATAAAATGTCCATGGCATAATGAGGCGAAAAAACAAAAATTTACGGTATTCGGCAATACCACCGCGCTTGCGCGGGATGCCATCCAATCGTAAATTGTGTTCCGCCTTCAAAATGGTGGTGCGTTCCACCTCGTATCATGCGATTCATCTTATCCTTACTAAACATCCGTACTTATTCATCATTATTAACTTCTTTTCATACGGGCAGAAGCATCATTACAAAGCCTTAATTCTATCTCTTGTTGATCCGTATTACAGGGGCTTTTTATATACACCCAGATCATGTTTTTCTAACGCTGAATGTCATGCCAACCTATAAACAGCACAACCTGATAACTTTTAAAGTGTCTGCAATCCAATAAAACTACTCTAGGGATAATCCATTCCAGACTACACTAGGATTAGAATTTTGCCCTACTTGAGAGACATCCGTATTTTACAGAAGAAAGCGCTTGAATTCACCACATTTTTTTTGTTAAACAGTTATTCGGTGGTCTGAGGTAAACCACCGCGTGGGTGATTTTTCTGCTGCTGATACCGATGAACTGCATTCTGATGAACTATTGTTTCTGTTCATGAATGACAGCAATTCATTTAGAGTTGCTGATAGTTATTTAATTTGTGCATTGTTCAGTTTCATCCGCTAGGTGGCGCCAGATACTCATCTTCTCTATTTTTTCATATTTACCTGATCTTCTTTCTTGGAATTTTCCACGCCCACCTCAGGAGGCATTTTGAGCTAACCAATCAGTGCCTATGCCTAGGTATAGCTAAAAACCGCACTGAGCATGTGCGTCTGAGTTGCTCCTCCTCCCTCCTGCACTGTGAGCTGAGGGGAGGGCAGGGCTGAACGTTCACCCCCAGCTACTGCAGAGACAGGGAAGGAAAGAAATCCATACACACAGGGAGAAAAAGACAGCAGAGAGAGGGACAACAAAGAAAAGCATAGAGACACAGCAAGAAATGGTAAAGAAAGCAGAATAAAGCCGAGAGAACGCACAAGAAAAGGTGCAGTGAGAGCGTGCACAAGAGACAGACAGCACAAGATCTAACTGTGTGTTAGTTCATACAGTTACAGGTATTTATAAAGCGCTAGCAAGTTCCGTAGCGCTGTACAATGGGAGAGGCAGAATAACAAATGTCCATACAAGTTAAACACACAGAGCAGTAGGAGAGAGGACCCTGCCCAAGAGCTTACAATCTAAGGGGAGAGGGGTGACACAATAGGTGAGGGTAATAGCAGAGTATGTGAAGTAGTGGGGTGTATGGGGGCTGTGGGCAAGATGGAGCAAGAAATGTAGTTCATGTGAAGCTTTGATGGGTGGGAGTAGTGGTCAGGTAATATACAGGAAGTAGGAGCTGAAGAAACCTGAGCGGAGACGCCGGATAAGATGAAATGAGAGTTTAAACAAAGCAAGAAAATAAAAAAAAAATTTACATTTTTAAAACTTTTAGGCCAGGTGCGCACTAGCTTTTTCTGTGCACTAGCGTGCGTTAAAAAGACGCACTTTATGACGGAAGAGATTGGTAGACGCCAGACGATGTGTTAATTTTGACGCACATCGTAAAAACTGAACGCGGCCGTTCAAGTGCGCAGGCGCGCTCATTTGACATTCAGCACGCGGCCAACGTCATCTATACGGTGTCAATCCTAGCACAAAAGCCTTGGTGTTTCCATGACTGACCTCTTCAGCGCGCGTTATGTGTGTTCTTCTCTATCCGAGTAATTATATGCTACATCAGACGTCATAAAGAGCGTCATAACGCACGCTAGTGCGCAGAAGAAAACGCTAGTGTGCACCCGGCCTTATTGATTTATTCTAGTTTGTCTATAGGTAAGAGTGTTTAGATGTCAATTTAAAAAAAAAAAATTCTAGACATGCATATCCCTTTAAGGGGGTTATCCTCTAACTGCTGTTTTAGAGTTAAACTTCAATGTTCCAGATCAAAAAAACTAGATGCACCGATGCCACTTTTTTAAGACAGAGTACGAGTACCAATACTTTTATGTCATGTGAACGCTTTCCAATAAGAACAGACCTCATATAAAAATGCCCCCAGCTCTCATGGATATGCCCCCCCCCCCAGCTCTCATGGATATGCCCCCCCCCCCAGCTCTCATGGATATGCCCCCCCCCAGCTCTCATGGGTTATGCCCCCCCCCAGCTCTCATGGGTTATGCCCCACCCCCAGCTCTGTGTGTGACCACACACACACACACACACACACACACACACACACACACACACACACACACACACACACACACACACACACACACACCGGCATTCGGATAGGCCCCTGTAGCTCTCCGCATTCATACCTTCCTGAGCGACGCCGGCAAAGTCTTTGCGCGTGCGCTCATTGGAAGGCCCTCAGCCGTGATCACGGCTGAGGGCCTTCCAACAAGTGCACGCGCGGAAACTTTACCGGCGTCGCTCAGGAAGGTATGAATGCGGAGAGCTACAGGGGCCTATCCGAATGCCGATAGAGCACTTGGACAGCCGCCCCAGCCCCTCGGATGCCGGCTTTCGCTATCGGGGGCACTGCAGGAGTACCAAGTACTCCTGCAGTACCCGGAATCGGTACCAATACTAGTATCGGTGCAACCCTAAAAAACAAAAAACAAAAACATAAACATGAAGGTTGATCAATGAAATGCATAGCCACACTGTCTTCCTGTTAAAGGGCACTATTCCCTAGTTGGTGCTAAACGTTAGCGTCTTGATGTAAGTGTTACCTTCAGGATAAGTGTGTTTAACGCATGCCACCCAAATTACATTCCTGACATTGCCCCCCCGTTAGTAATCTCTTAGCACATCAGTTTTTGCGCGAGTTTCGTGTACTTGGCGCTTCCTATACCTAACATGGGGAGCGCAAACCTACATTAGGGGTTCGATACGTAAGGTATTAGTAAGTGCTAGCTCCGATTACTGTGGGGACACACAAGACAAAATTTTAGCACCTACTAAAAGCTGGTGCTGAATGATTCTGCAAATCCAAAAGCACCCCCTAACCCCCCCCCCCCCCATCTGATACTCTCTTCTCATCCCGCGGCGATAACGGTGGCCCGGTCTGCAACTTCTTTTAACCGTGAGCAGACAAATGGTTCAGACTCCCTCTGCGGCACTGCACGACCTCGCAGCCCAAAAACACAACCCTCCATGGAGTTTTATGGACTCCAGGAGGTGATACTTCGGGCAGTGCGAAAGTGCCCCAGTGTTTAGTGTTGCGTTCCGGGGCGATGTGCTGAGCTAGCTCTGGCCCCGGGAAAAAATGGGGAAGCTACAGGAATATCTGCAGGTGCAGATTTCCCCCCCATTTTAGCGCTGAGGATGGATTAGTGACCGAAGTTTGCTTCATAAATAGGTGAAGTAACCGTCACACCTGTTTTTATTTTATTATTTTTGGGGGGGGGTTGGGAGGAGGGGAAGGGGTTCTAGTTTTGTGGATTTTAGTGTCTGATTGTACCAAGGATGTAATTCGAAATCTGCAATTGTGTGGTCTTGTATATAAGACCTTCTTGGAAATAAATATTTTTATGCAGCAGACAGTGGAGGCACAAGTGGCAATTCCATTTATCATAATCACATTGTAGCATCACAAGGTTGTTGTTTTTTTTTTTTGGATTTTGGTGCATTATAATTGAACTAATAATTGCTGTGGATAACAATATTTAAAGGATTGTTGTGGATGTAGCCAGTGTTTTATGCTGTTACTGATTAACACTTGTGGTTTTGTTTTAATTTTTCAGCACATTTCCATCATGTCATCGAGCAGCTCCGGTTTCGTCAGGCAACAGTTATCAGCATCTTTCTTTCAGCTGGTAGGTCTTCTCTTTCATACTTTCTCCATTTCAGGTTTCACATTCTGTTCTTTTAATTTTCTATATAATTGTACAAAATTAATACAAACCTTTTTTTTTTTAAGTTTTCCAGTTTTCATATACTGCAGTGTTTGGTGCATATACAGCATTTATCTTCATGAGAACTGGTAGGAATATTTACATTGTCAAATTTATTGCTGTCACCCCCCCCCCCCATTGTCCTGTCTTGATGTCTCTCCCCCCCCCCCCCATGGTCCTGTTTGTGTGCGTCTCGCTCGCTTTCCTCCCTTGCTGTCAGTAGCATCTCCCCAATTTTTTTTAAGGGCAAAAAAGGGGAGAATTGTTTTTATTCGACTATCTCTTTTCTTTAACATCCTGCTAAGACGTGATGCTCGGGGGGGGGGGGGGTGTAGCTGGTCTACAGCTTCAAATCAACCCAGTATGGTCATTATAATACTGTACACACAAACACACGTGCAAGAAAAATTTAAAGCTGGTGATGGTACACAAGAAAATAAAAATACATGTTGTTTTTATAGCTGGTTGGATATAACCTGTAAAATAAATCCAAAGTGAAATATGTCTGTATTGGGTGTGGTAGAAAATAATATGTGGTAAATACACACCCTTAATTACAGAGCCAATAGAGTCTATTCAAACTGTGTAGGCTCAGCATATATGATCCTTCTCATCCGCCAAACACTGGATCTTTTGAAAATCACCACTTTACACAAAGCATCCTGGAGATTTTCTTTAAAACAGAATTTATATCAACAAAAATTCAAAGTAAACCCATATGTGTAGTCCTGGAGAAGGCACCCCCTCGTTTGGACTAATCTTCTTGTACCTGTATAGTTGATGATTCACCTGTATAAGTATTTATAAAGCTCTAAACAAGCTCTGTAGCGTTTGTACAATGGGTGAGACAAAATAACATACATACTGTAGAAGGTAAACACACAGAATAGTAGGAGAGGGGACCCTGCTCGAGAGCTTACAATCTAAGGAGAGGGGGGACACGCTAGGTGAGGGTAAATAAAGTGCATGGATTAGCAGGTTGCATGTGGGCTGAGTGGGAAGACGTCACAAGAAATGTAAAGTGGGGAATCCTGGCGTGAGCCGATGGGCTTCTCTAAAGTAATGAGTTTTCAGAGCCTTCTTTAAGGACTGGAGAGACAAGGCGAGTCTAATGTTGCGGGGGAGGGAGTTCCATTGAACGGGGGCAGCTCAAGAAAAGTCCTGAAGGCGAGAGTTGGGGGTGCAGGTACGTGGGGATAACATTGGAAGATTGAAGTGGTTGGGATGGGGTGCACCTGTTAATAAGGGAGATGTAGTCAGGGGCGCGGTTATGGAGAGCTTTGTACGTGCGCACCTTTTATTTTGAAATGGATTTTAAAGGAAACACGGAGCCAATGTAGAGATTGACAAAGGGGCGAGGTGCAGGAGGTGAGGTGGATGATCCTGGCACAGGCGTTCATTACAGACTACAGAGGGAGTATCTGGGATCTCTTAAGGCCAGAGGGAAGGTGTTAAGGCGGGAGGTAAGAGCTTGGATGAGCGTTTTGGCAGAGTCTTGATGTAAGGAAAGGGGCAGACGCGAGCAATGTCTTTTTAGGTGGAAGTAGCAAGATTTGGTTAGCGACTGAATGTGAGGAGTGAAGGAGAGAACTGAGTCGCTGAGGAGCCTGAGAAGTAGAAGTAATGGTGGCACCATTCACTTGAAGGGAAATGGGATAACACGCAACAGATCTGGCTCCACTTAACATTTATATAGGTCAGGAGGGATGGTCACCCCTCACATAGTTTGCCTCCTGTTACACAATTTATATTGTCGGTCTGGGTTGCAGCATGCATCTAAAGTGTACAGAGAACAATGCAGGAGCTCCATTTGCTTGGTTGAGCTGCAATGGCTCCCTAATCAGTTGCCCGATCAGCCTACTGGATGCACCAACCCTGCTCTCGCTATCTCCTATGCTGCCCTCCCTGCTCTTGCTTTTTCTTTTGCTGCCCATCCCCTATTCTTTCTTTTTTTTCCCCCTTTGATGCCATCCCCTCACACTCCTTCTCCTTTGCTGTCACGAATGCTTTCACTTTTCCCTTTGCTATAGCCTTTTTTTCACTTCCGCTCTTGCTCCACCACTTTTTTCTTGATAGTTCTCCACCCCCCCCCCCCTTCGGTCTTTTCTTTTGCTTTTGACCCCAACCTCTCGCTTTCTCGTTTGCTCTTGACTTCCACCTTTCACTTCACTTTCTTCTTCAAGTCTCATACAAATGTTTTTTTTTCTTTCTCGTTTGTCAAGAAGTAGCCTTTAACAATTACCTGAAATGTTTCTCCGTAACTAAACTTTGCATATTTCTTTGTAGGTCACCTTGTAGGGCCTGTTCTGTGCCATTCCTTTTGCAACTATATTGGCTTCCCTGCCATTTTTTCTGCACTTGACCACCCACGGCGTTCAACCATTATTATCTTTTATTTTCTTGGCGTTGTACTTTTCTTTTTGCTGCTCTACCCCATGACTGATCCTACATTATACGGGGACATTCCAGTCTGTCACCTACTGGAAGAAGGGTCTGCAGAACATCACTCCCTCTGCTCTTGATACCAGCAACAAAGCGAGCACTGATCGCGGCGAGGAGAGACCACTTTTTTAAAATAGAATTTTTTTTTTTTTTTTACGGTTTTCACCAAGGTGACCATTATGGCTTCATTAAGCTAACTTGAACTACTGAGCAGTTTTGATTCACACAAACTATTGCCATGTAAAGTGGAGCAAACTGACATGATGGGTGCTTCGTTCCTGGGTTATGGTTTTTCCTTTTTTTTTTTTTTTTTTTTTGGGGGGTTTTGTCTACACTTGCTGTAAAGTCTGTTTATTAACAGAGGAACATATCTTTTTAATAACTTCATTATACACTCCAGATTTCTGGACGTGTTGCTGCTCTTTCAAACCCAGCTCTGTTTGTATTGCCGGGCATTCCTCACAGTTAAGTCTCGTCTATTTTTTAAACCAAAATTTTATTCCATAGTTGTCTATTTTTGTACATATTGTGTGGACCCAGAATTAAATTATTTTCATGTTTGTTGAAGACGGTGATCATTTCCTCCCATGCAGAGTATTTTCCTCTTCGTATACCTAAAGATGCTTAACCTAGATTTTGTGAACACGACAGGTACATTATAACTTCTAATGACACCTAGTGGTTGAAGAATAATCTCGGACGTAAATGACTTTCTTTCCCCCCCCCCCCCCTTTTTAGGGTATTTTAGGCCGGGGCCACACGAGTGCACTAAAAGCGTCCGTAGTGACCTCCCTACCAGCGTCTGTCGTAGAGTTATGACCGCTCGACTGGGATGGCTACGCGATGTTGCGCGCATGCTGTTTTCTTCCCTGTTGAGCCGTTACAACGGACAGCACACGGGGTCTACAAATCGCAAGCCTCCATAAGATGCTCGTGCTTTGTAGGGCTCAGCGCTCCAATGAGCGAGGTGATCACACAGGTGTCCGAGCAGAAAGAACATCTGTTCTCATGGACGTTCCTTCCACACTCCTGTGACCCTGGCCTTACTCCAAAATGTCTACTGTCAGAAAATAAACATCTGTAAAATCTAGCTTGTTTAAAAGGAATGTATGTATAGCTATATATACACACAGGACTGTGCAAAAGTCTTATTTCTCAGTCTTTTTATCCGATTTATAGCTTGGAAATGCAGGAAATTTGTATTCAGTATTAAAACAGCTTCCATGGGCTATTGTGTTCTGCAAGCTCTTACAAAGACATCTGAAGAATCTGGAACGAAAAAGAAGACGTGGGACCTCCAGTGGAATAGGTGAAGAATTTTATTCGTGTACCACAAGCCCCATAGAACAAAAAGCGGTGTGATGTTTCGACCCGAGGGTCTTAATCCTACATTATTAATAATCTATTCCACTGGAGGTCCCACGTCTTCTTTTTCGTTCCTCTGCATCCAGACTGGCGGCGTCCTTTTACAGTGGCGACCTCGTGGATACAGGGGTAGGGCTCCCTCCAGACGTTCACCGCGGCGCTCTCTATTTGCATCTGAAGATATCATGAACAAAAAAGGTCTGGAAGGCCGAGAAAACTTTCAAAATCTGAAAAGTTACTCAGGATTTTTTTCTTTTGAGAGACCAGAGGTCGTCCATCAAGGACCTGGCTCAATATCTGGTAGCTTTGTCGGGATGCCAAGTTGACTGGTCTACAGTCCAAAGAAGCTTGGTCAGGAATGGTCTTTATGGAAGGGTAGGTGCCAAGGAACCACATGTTAGGAAGGTGAATAGATGAAGCCATACGAAGACTGCCAAAGATTGGAATGAAGATCAGAGTATTTAATGGCGTGATGAATTAAAGTTTGAATGTTTTTGGTCCACTTGTCGAGGAAAGGAGTTAGTGAGAGATTGCAGAATGAGTGCTTGCGGCCTTCAGTGAAACATTCAGCGTCTGACCTGGTTTGGGGCTGCATTTCTGCCAGCGGTGACCTATATTGTCCGACATGATGGGATCATGAATGCTGAAAAGTACTGAAGGTTTTTAATTCATTATGTCGTTCCTTCAAGAAAGCACCTAATTAGGAATCCAGATCCCAAGCACGCTGCTAATGCAGGGAAATCCTATATGGAGAGAAACGCCTTATGATAAAACCCTGTCATGAACGGGCCTCCAGAGTCCAGACCTGGACAGCGAATGAAAGAAGTGACAAACTAAATCTGAATATGAAGCCTGATACCAGACGATTACTTTATAAAAAGCCACGACCGTCTCTCAAGCGTTCAAGATGCACTTAGTTCCAAGCGCCCTAAATACTGACTTTTGCCTGAAGACCTTTTGGTCTAAATTTATTCTTTTTATTTTGTACATATTTCCTGGATCTTCCTAAAGAGACCAAAAAACCTAGATGGTCATGTAAACCTTGCAGACACAACAAAGCAAGTGGTGGCCTAAGACTTTTGCACAGTGCTAAATAAATGTATTGGTTTTAAAATCTCGTTTCCCTCATTTTGTTTAAGCACTCCATCTAGATCTTTATTTCATTCCCCCTAAGTGGAAAGTGTATTAATAAGCTAAAGATACCTTCTATTTTTAATTTCACAGCAATGTGAATGCACAAAAACTCAAGGCAGCTTCTTATATCTCTATTTTTTTATAGAGCAGAAGGCATATTACTTGAACATGATGTGTAGACAGTTGTTTGCGGTTGATCTATATGCAAATATATTTGTATGAATGAGAACTACTTGGTACTGTAAGAGAAATCTGACTCTTTTGGACAGTGTATATGTTGATCCTACTGCAAATGAGGGTGTGATCAGGGCGTTGCTGTTGATGGATATTGTGGTACTTTGTGTTACCAGGTCTGTATATAGCTGTAGGGTTGCATCAAAACCAACTCCAGCGATTTGAATATTCCATGTATTTTTAGAGAACATTTAATGCTGATAAATATTATTGGAGACTCCAGAACAGCTTGGGAAAAAAAAATCACAATGTATTTTTATGTGGGTGCACAATTTTAACTCCGCTTTGCCTGAAAAGAAATCTTTTTCAATAAGACGATGTGCTTACAAAATAAACCTTTTAACTGTGGCAGTTTCTATTTTTTTTGGTAGTACAGGACGACTAATTTTCTGTTACTCAGAAATGTATTGACAGAAGTATTTTTGATGGGGGTGTGGGGGGGTTTCCTCACTTGGCGATCTGTATGGTTTTTTTAATAAGTAGAAAAGGGAAATAAAGTTTAAATGTTTTCAAAGGTGTGGATTTTGTTTCAGCCATTATAACTTCTGTTGTCCTTTTTCATTTCTGTTTTACACTAGTTTGTTTTAAACCGTACTATAATCTAGTAATGAATTTGCCCTCATGGGGGGGGGGGGTTATGGTGAGAGTGATGTCACCAACCCACTCTCGCCGAGCAGCTGGGTATATTTACTGGAGAGGTGGGGTACTTTATAGCAGTGTTTCAAGTGGTGGGTCGCGACCCAAAAGTGGGTCACGACCAGGGTCAGACTGGGTCACGGGGCATCTTACCTGCAGCAGCGGGTCCCAGGTGGCATGGCTTCCTCTGAATGTTCCCAGGCGCCACCTGGGACCCGCTGCATCAGGTAAGATACTCTGTAATGGCTAAGTGGGTGGGGGGTTTGTAATGGGAGGTATGGGCTGTGGCTCAGTGACTGGTGGCAGGCTCTGTACTCCCAACACCAAGAGCCACTGCCCAATTCACAGCTCAGCGAAGCAAAGTATATTTATATAGGCCGCTTCCCATGGAGGCGGTTTTTGAATGGCTTGGACCAATGGATGCCGGCTGGGTGGAGTAGAGGTATCGTCACTGCTCTGCGTGGAGAGCGCCTGTGGAGACACAGGTTCGATCCCAGCGAGCAACCTCTCCAGTAAGTGTCCTTGGGCAAGACACCTAACGGTACATACTCGCCACCCTGAACCAGGACATATTTGAAAACGAGAGAAATCTCAATGTATCCTTCCTGGTAAAATCCTTTCTAAAAAAAAAATGGTGCTTTCCCATTGGTCCAAGCTATTCCATTGCTCTTCAATGTCTCTCTGAGGCACTGAAGAGTGAAGATTCAGGCAGTAGGCAGCGCCAGACGCGCACTGCAGACTTCTCAATCTTTTGGCCAGCTTGAGTTTATGTGGTTAGCGTAGCGTTCAGCTACACAAATTGCGTAGGCACAAGGAGGGCAGGCTGCTGCGGAAAAATAATGTGCGTGGCGGCAAACGGCGGGGGAGCACGAAGCAGATGAGTTGTAAGTTTTTTTTATTTTTTTATATATAATATTTCATTCACTAGCGATTTAGAGTTGCTTTGTCTACCATCACCCCACACTTTGAGACACTTATGGGAAAACTGGGGAAGCTTCTTGCTCTTAATAATAATTAATTAATTTCATAGGTTTCAATTACAGTTTATTTTATTGGGTTTTTGCCTCCGCACCGCTTTCGTTTTCACTAGTGCTGTGATTACAGCACTATCCATTTTGGAAAAAATCCCTGTTTGTTTACAAAATTGTTTATAAAGTGCATACATTGTAAAATATTGCACACGTTATTTTGTGTAATAATTGAATTTCTGAAACATGAAATTTTTATTATTTTTGGGTCGCGACTGACCAAGGACAATTGTGGGTCCTGAGGGTCCACAGGTTGAGAACCACTGCTTTTTATAGGTCCCATTTATCTGTATTCTTATCAGCCCCTAAACCCACAAGACACATTGATGTAAAGAATGTTTGATCTTTCTAATAATAAACAAGAATTTTATTAGGTGTGGAATCCTAAATAAACTTTGTAAACATCAGGGAAGATCTGCCAAATATTGGATTGGCTGCACAATCCCTCGAGTCCAGCCACCCGATGCTCACACGTCATGCTGCAGGGATGTTGTGATTGTAAGCTCCTAAGAGCAGGGCCCTCTTCACCTCTTGTTTCCATCATATGTCCGTTTATCTCGTTTCCTTTGGTTATTGTAAATCGCTGCAGAAACTATTGGCGCTATATAAATATGTGCAGAGGAGCGCATAGGGAGCCCCGAGCTGGATTTAAGGGAAGTTTAAAACACAACTAGGTTTGATTCTGCCCCCCCCCTTTTTTTTTTTAAACACTATCAGGGTTATTCAGAGAGGTAAAAACCAGGAGAATAACTGGAGAAGTGAAAATTCTAGGTCAAAATAGCTGATTTGGAAAGTGAGATAAATGGGAGAATTTTTCTGGTTTGGCTATTTTGACCTAGAATTTTCACTTCTCCAGTCATTCTCCTGGTTTTCACTTCTCTCTGAATAACCCTGTATATGAATGACCTGCTCCTGGCATCCTCCATCATTTCCTCCTCCCATGCCAGACGGCAGGACTTTTCTCGTGTGGCGCCGACCCTATGGACGCGCTTCCTCGCAATGTCAAACTGTCCCCAAATCTGGCTTCATTTAAGGCTAGGGTCAGACGAACGCATTTTTCGCGTTGTCCGTGAAAATGTGCGTTTGAACGAATGGACGTATTTTTTCACGGAATACGCGATAGCGGTCATACGATGCGCATTTTCGTCCGTGATTTTGTACGGATCATCAATAAAACACTTTTTGTGTCTGGACATTATGTTAGCCGTACACTAGCAGCGTTTGACGTCTCCCAATCACGCAAACACACCGCTATGCGGACGCAGCGCACTCTGTACGTCAGTACTAGCGGTTTGACGTTCTCGAATAAATGCGTTCGTTTGCCACTTGCGTTGCGCGGCCGCACTTTTGTGCGGCCGTTCTTCATATGCTGCCCGCCATTGGACATCATTTGCTGCTAGCAGGCCGTGATTTAGTGCGGTTAAAACTGCTTTCGTCTGACCTTAGCCTAAAACGCTCCTTAAAGACCCTTCTGTTTAGAGAAGCCGACCACCTGACTCCGTAACAAGGCATCTGACCCAAAAATGGTCCTCACCTCCCCCTGCATTAACCCCTTAAGAACCAATGATGGAACTGTTCCATCATAAAAGGAACAAGGGTCTTTAAAGTCAATGCATTTAAGGGGTTAACTTGTCACTGTGGTCCTCCCCTCCTGCTTTTCACCCCCCCATCTAGATTGTAAATTCCCATGGGAATAGGGATCTGATGGCGGGATACTGGCCTGCTTCCTTTATGTATTGTAGAATGTTCCTGTCTTTACCCTTTGCATCTTTTTACACTGCTGCAGAATGTGTTGGTGCTTAATAAATAAATAATAATCCCTATTAACCCTATACCATTCCCCTTTAAGGAATTTCTTGTACAACAGTTTATATATTTTGTTTGTGTTTTTTATAGTTGCATTTTACGGTAAATATGCATCGTAAGCCCACATGGGGAATGCTTCGCGTGCAGACAGTCATGAAAATTTACATTAAGATTAAAAAATGCAGAACATTCTTTTTTAAGGTGACTCACAATTCATTCTGGTTTAAATTTTTGGAAACGACTGGGGGTGTACCTGTACACAACAAGCTGGGTGTCAGGAGCCCAGGGCTAAGGCAGGGCCAAGACAAGACCGTGCTAGGATAGAGAGGCAGAATGCAAGTGACAACAATAATTTTATATCAAGGCAGGAGGCTTCATATTTTGCATTCTCTTTTCTTTACTAAACAACAGCAGCAAAGGAAAGTTTACATAGCAACAGCAGTAACCAATAAACAACAAGGGAGTAGTCAGTCTTAGCCACGCCCTCTTTTCTTTGCTGCTGGCGACCAGGTGAGACGTGTCTTTAACAGCTCCTGGTTGCCAGGCATAATTATTGTTATATCCAAGTTGTATTTTACTATTTTTCTTATCACAGGTTGTCCCTGCTGTGCGGGCACTCTCCCGCCTACAGGGCGCGCTCTGCGAATCACTTGGTCTCCCGGCAACCGAAGGCCCCTGCTTTCGGGTGACCGGGCGACCATCGGTAGCGCCTTTTTTTTCCCGTGTTTGGGTACCGCTTGCCGCTTATTACTTCATATTCCATGGTTATCGGCTCCCGTGCTGTTGGCGCATGCGCGGCTCATTCACCTCACGCATCGGCGTCCATAATACTGCGCCTGCACGCGCTGGCGGCCATTTTAGAGTTTGTACACTGTGAATCTCACCACGAGCCGCAGTTTCGAGCCTTTACACCTTACAGCCTGTTCGGAAAGGGTGACAGCTCACGCGTTCGCTTCCCTGCAGGACCACCTCAGTTTCTCGGGTGAGCCCCGATTTGCTTATTTACCAAATAAATATCTATTCAAGCGGCGCATTCATTATTTGCCCGCAACATCTCGGGTGAGCCCCGAAAATATTTGATCTGTGCAGGTTTTTTACCGATACACATTCGTGCGGGTGAGCCCCGTTATATATATATATTACTGATGGATCCCCCTCAGTTAAATCTGCTCCAACAGGAGGAACTCAAGGCCTGGCTCCTTTCAGCAATTTCAGAGACCTTGCCCATTGCCCTTGCGGCTTTACCTCCCCCTCAACAGGGTCCCCCGGTGCTCTCCAGAGCCCAGTCCCCAGCGCGCTCAGAGGACTCACAGTCCGATCAATCCGAGGCTGCCGCCCCGTCCCGTAAAAGGCCCTGGAAGGGCCAGTCTGAAACCGCGGGGAAGGGTAAAGGCCCTGCTAAAAAACCCTTGCGTATGTCTCCCCATCGCACCGAGGAAGCCCCTTGTGATTTGGAGGATTACCGGGCCGATTACCCGGAAGATGAAGGAGCAGAGACCACCGGTGACCCACCAGCTACTCCTAGCTCGACGGGTGAGCCCCGTCCCGATGCCTTGGCTGTTATACCCCACTCGGTCACATCAGCACCTCGCTCTCTAGTGTCCTCGGACACTCTGGCACCAATCCTGGATGCCAGGGGTAGTCCATTTTTCAACCCACGCACCACTACACACCCCAGGTCTCCAGCCTGGATTCCCCCAGATCATATAGCAGAGTTCCTGCGCTTCTGGTTGCGTTGTCCCCTGGAAAAAGCTGACAGGGCACGCTTGCGGGCGGAATGCCCTCGCCCGACTCTACCAGATAAAGTATCGCTTACCCCAGAGTTCGATGAGGACTTTGTCACCTTCATGGGGAAGGCTGGCAAGGATCCTCGACGGGGTCTAGAGCAGGGTCTCCGTGGCGCCCAGGACAAATTGCTGGACGTCTCGGGTCCCCTTTCACTTATTTTTGTCATGGCGGATGAGGCGTTAAACAACAATACTCCGCTCGATCCGGCCCTGGTTCGTGAATGGGCACAGCGCGCCCTTTGCCTTTTGGGAAATGCCAATGTCGGCATCTCTTCCGAACGCCGCAAAGCGCCTCTTTTTAGGTTCGATGCTAAGCTAACCCCTATGTCCACCAAAGAGTTGGGTCCTGCAGCGAAGGGGTTGCTGTTCGGGAATCTTTTCCTAAAGGAACTGAACCGCAAGGTTAATGTTTACACCAACCTACAGAAGGTGCAATCAAACCTGAAACGAGTGTTCCACCCTACCACTCGTTTTTCCTCCAGGGCTGGCGCACCAAGAGGTCGGGTCGCCAGCCGTTACCATACCTCGCATAGGCCTCGCCTTCCCTCATACCAAGGCGCGGACTTGCAGTACCGTCCAAGCCCAATCCTGGCACGGGGAGTCCCCGTCGGCCGTGGCTTCGGCAGACCCAGACGCCGCTACTCCGCAGGTAAGTACTCCCCCGCTCCCGCTTCGACACATACCGGTCGCAGGTCGATTGCGCCTTTTCCTCTCCAAATGGCGCGAGCTCACGTCCGACTCGTGGATTTTGCGAACGGTGACTGGTTTTTCAATAGACTTCTCCCAGGTCCCCGTCCAGTCTGCTTCCCCGCCTCTAGCCCGTTACTCCTTACAGGAGACAACACTAATAGACAGGGAACTTCGCGCGCTGCAACTGAAAGGAGCAATCCTTCCCACATCAGATCCCCCGCGCTTCGTCAGCAACATATTCCTGGTACACAAGAAATCTGGGGACCTCCGGCCAGTCATAAATCTAAAGGCCCTCAACACATTCGTGTCCTATCGCCACTTCAAAATGGAGGGCATACACCTACTCAGAGATCTTCTCCGAGACGGCGACTGGTTCACAAGGCTGGACCTCACGGACGCCTACCTCACGGTACCGTTTCATCACGCTCACCGACCGTACCTACAGTTCCTCTGGCACCACGACCTGTGGCACTTCACCTGTCTACCATTCGGCCTCAGCTCCACGCCATGGTGTTTCAGGAAGCTCCTCAAACCGGTTATAGCTTCCATACGGGCTCAGGGCATCAGGACAATCATTTACCTGGACGATATACTGATACTAGCCCAAGACCCGGCTCAATCCGCCCGACACACGGCTCTGGTGATGACTCTCCTTCAGGACCTGGGCTTCCTCATCAACAGGGACAAGTCAGCACTATGTCCGGCCCAGACAATCACCTTCCTCAGATTCGACATAGATTCCAGATCCTGCCAGCTTCGCCTCCCTCCGCAAAAGCTTCGGGCCATCAAAAAGGCCTTGCGAGGAGTCCTCTCGTCGGAGACCATCTGCCTTCGGGATCTGGCAAGGGTGGTAGGCCTACTCTCTTCGTCCATTCAGGCCATATTCCCCGGCCCACTGCACTACCGAGCGATGCAGCGCTTGAAGGCCGAGTACCTCCGCCTAAACCCCTCCTACGACCAGTTGGTTCCCGTCACTCCAGAGGTCAGAGTGGAGATCCTTTGGTGGTTACGCCATATGGAGGCATGGAATGGGCGAGCCATCTTCGGCTCCCTACCAGAAATCGGGTTGGGGAGTGACCTGTAGCTCCGCATCCACGGGCGGCGCATGGACACCAGAGGAACAACATCTCCATATCAACTGTTTGGAACTCATCGCCGGCTCCTTCCCCGTCCGCAGCTTTACCCAGCACCTCAGGGACTGCACTCTCCTCCTTCGAATGGACAACATCTCGGCGGTTCAATATGTCAACCGGCTGGGGGGCTCCCGTTCCAAGCTCCTGTCGGACCCTACGCTATCCCTCTTCAATTACTGCCTGGAACGGAACATCTCCCTCAAGGCGGAATACCTGCCCGGTACCTCCAACTATGTGGCGGATTGGTTCTCAAGGCATTGGAGAGATTCCAGCGACTGGAAATTAGACGTCCCGACGTTCCGACGACTGTCTCTACGGAGGGGACCCCTTCACCTCGATCTCTTCGCCTCTCGCTTGAACCATCAGACGCCGGCCTACTTCAGTTGGCTCCCGGATCCCCAGGCGACGGCGGTGGACGCCTTCCTACAGCCCTGGCCGCCGTCGGGGGCCTACGCTTTCCCCCCATTCCAGATGATCACGCGTACGATCCAGGAAGTCCGCAGACGAGGGACTCGACTTCTCCTACTCACGCCTCTATGGCACGCTCAGCCCTGGTTCCCTCTGGCGCTGGAACTTTCGTGTCTTCATCCGCTTCTGCTCCCATCATTCCATTCCATTCTGACGGATCCCCAAGGCGGTCCACACCCGTTGGTCCTGGAGGGCAACCTGCCTCTGGTGGCTTGGACGATTTCCGGGGACCCTGCATGCTGCCAGGCCTATCGGAAGCAGCTCGATCTCTGTTATGGGAATCCTGGGCTCCAGGCACACGAAAAAGCTACCGGTACGCCTGGAGGGCTTGGGGTAGCTGGTGTGTGCAACAAGAGGCTGATCCCGTTACAGCACCTTTAACTCTAGTCCTGAACTTCCTGGCGGACCTGTCGTCATCTGTCAAATCGTATCGTACTATTAATCTGTTCCGCTCGGCCATTTCGGCAGCTCACGTTCCCCTGGGAGGCATTTCTGTGGGTCGAGACCCTTTCGGTATGTCGTCTCCTCCGCGGCATTCGGCTTGCTCGACCGCCGGTCCCTAAGTACGCTGAGTTTTGGGACGTGTTGCTTATGTTAGATTTCCTGCGCAGCTGGCCGGACAACGATTCGCTTTCCCTGCGTCAGCTCTCGGCCAAACTAACAGTCCTTTTGTGTTTGGTGTCCTTTCGGCACGTCGTTAGGGCTTTCGATGCGCACGCTGTGGTCTTCTCCCCCGAAGGTGTCATCTTCACTCTAACCAGGCGCACTAAAACGCTTTCCCCTACGGTTTTCTACCCTTACTTTCCTTCCGACCCTCTGTTGTGTGTGGCTCGTTGTGTCCATACTTACCTCTCCCGTTTGCGCCCCTTGCTCTCCTCTCTTACTGGCCAACTCTTGGTCTCTTATGTATCTCCTTTTAAACCTGTCTCTCCGCCTACTCTCTCCAGGTGGGTTCGCTGGCTTCTGTCTTTGGCGGACGTTGCTCCCCACTTTGGCGCTCACTCCGTGCGCGGCGCGGCGGCTTCCTCAGCTGCGGACACCGGAGGATCTCTGGCCGATATCCTTGCGGCCGCTGACTGGTCTAGGGCGGTTACTTTCCGTACTTTCTATTTTCGTCCTCGTTCCCATGCATCTGGGGGTTTAGTGCAGCTTTGAAACTGCAAAATATGAAGCCTCCTGCCTTGATATAAAATTGTGGATTATTCCAGCCTTGGTGTTAGAATAATCTTAATTTTAATAAAGACAGGAGGCGAATATTTTTCCCACCCGCCCGTACCCGGGTTTCTTCGCATTGTTCTGGATTCGGCATGTTAAAAAAAAAAATAATAATCATAATTTAAATAACTAAATGAATAAATGGAATAAATGATTACTCAAACATGGCTTTGTACATCATCTGTATAACCTTCTTCCTTCCCCTGAGTAGGGTTTGCGTTTATGCATGTTTTTAGTTAGTCTAGCCAAGGGCTACTCTCTCATTTGTTTAACTGTTAATAATGCTTAGCTGTCGGCGAGTCAGTTAGGTCACTGTTGCTTGGCAAATCTCCACCACATGGTACTTTCACGTATCCTCTGTTTTCCTCCTTAGTTTGAGTTCCTTCTTCGCTCTCGTTGGACCTTTTATCCTTTCGGACGCCTGCGGGTTTCTGGCCCTACGACGGTCCATCCTGTTGTTTCCGGTTTCATCTTGGCTTCCTCTTCTCCTGTTCCGGGTTTTGTCCTACTTCTGGGATCACTGGATTTCCACATCACGGCTCTCCTGATCGTTCCGCATCCAAGAAAAGAGGGCGTGGCTAAGACTGACTACTTCCTTGTTGTTTATTGGTTACTGCTGTTGCTATGTAAACTTTCCTTTGCTGCTGTTGTTTAGTAAAGAAAAGAGAATGCAAAATATTCGCCTCCTGTCTTTATTAAAATTAAGATTATTCTAACACCAAGGCTGGAATAATCCACAATTATAGCCATACCAAGGCAGTAATTACTTTTTCGTGTTTATCTGTTTACTGAGATTTTGCAACAACATAAACGAGCAAAATGCATTAAACGGAAGATACAGAAATCCAGTGTGTCAGTGAGGTGGAAGAGACCGCATCGACCAGTAAACGAAGATCTAGGGGTGACCGATCAGCCAGAATTACGACTTGCACGATAATCAGGGAAAATAGTTTTAAGGTCTTAATGGTATATCCAGAATAAACAACTGGCTAGAATGCATGCAGGGGCTTCCCCGGACTGCTGCATGGGCTGTGAGCTTCACTCGTGATGGACTTGTGGGGTGGTCAGATCGATTTTTGAAGGGAATCTTTGAAGATCTCAGCACTTCGCTGGGAATACAGATCCGCAAGGATTCATGGGTGGCCTTTACTCAATCGTCTATGTCAGGAACCCCCTTTACCTCATCAAGCCAACAATGTGCGCAAATTTGCGTGGCAGTCCTCATTTGCTTGGTACGCACGTGTAAAGCCCCCCCACTAGGGATCAAATCACAGATAAAATCAATTCCATACTCCCCACGGCAAGTCAGACGGCAGTGCTCCATGGTCACATGGAACACTTTGAGTGGGTGTAGTTTCCGTGGGTGGCGAGGTTCGCTCTCCCGGCTTTGGTGGCACTTTCGTATTTTGGTTGAGACGAGAAGCGGAGGAGTGAGGATTTGAGAGGGCTGGATCCTTGCGCTGCTTCCTCCCTCGTGTTTTTTTTTTCTTTCTATCTCCCCTGACCTTTCCCCTCTCATTCCCTTCTTACCCCCACTATGCTTTCTTTCTCTTCTATGCCCCCCCCCCCCCACTGAGGCCTTTCACGGTACTTGAGCGATTAGGCATTGTTTCCCTTTTCTCGCTGAACATATCAGCATACCAGTGGCGTTATGATCTGCAGGGCCTGGATAGCCCCCACTTTTGGCGAGTGGGCTTACACTCCTTGGTCCCAGGTCTCCACCTTTCAGGACTTCCGCGACCAGGAAGGGGGTGATATACATACGCTTCTTGGGGACATTGAGGGAGGGTTACTCAGTCACAGTACTCTCTGCGGGGATGGCCTTGCCGATAGGGTGAGTCTAGGAACGCTTTCTTTTTACTACTGTTAAACTGTTAACTTTTTTTTTTTCATGTTTGGATGTATCTTTTTTTTTTTTTTCTTTAGTATTCAAATTTTTTTTTATTTTGAAATAAGTCATCATACAAGTAAAACGTAAAGTGAGGGCCTCGCAGGGCCGCATATAATCGTCTGCAATAACTCAGTGTAAAGAAAAACAGCATAGCATAAGAAAAGATCATCAGGAATCATATGCATCGAAACTACAAGGCGTATAGATAGCAATAACAACAGCGAAAGTCATCAAATATAATTATAAAAAGGAGAGCAAAAAAAAAAAAAAAAAAAAAGGGGGGGTGAGGGAAAGATGGCAAAGGCCATATTAGTGCCGCCTCTGGCACATTCCCAACTGGTTAAAAACCACGGGAAAAGGCCATGGGGGTTAATGGCACCAGGCCTGGGCACCCGGGGAAAAGCTCTTCCCCTAGGACAACCCAGTAAAGCCAAAACAAAATGGGGGGGGGGCAGAAAAGGAGAGAAGAAGAGGAAAAAAAAAAAAAAGGGGAAAAAAGAGAATTATTTACGAATGCTGCAACAATAGGTATAGAACAAATATAAAATGAAGGCCTTGCAGGGCCTCCTTAAGTCATCTAATATGTCACACAAAAGCCATAAGACCATTAATATACATCCATAGATATGAGAAAAACAAAAACAGGTCTTCTGCAAATAAAAATATCCTCTGCGCAATTACCAAAAACCAGAAAGATATGAAAAAGGCTGCGAAAGGCATCTAGTTTGTAAAAATATAGGAGAGAGAAAGAAAACCCCCAACAGAGTTCGCTATAAGTGAAACATACCCCATATAGTTAGAAAAGTCTCCGACTTTCATGAAGGCAATAGACGGCATCAAAAAGAAAAATAGCAAATATCAGCGAGAAGCAGAACGGTCCGTATCACAAAGAGGGGGAAAGCGGAATGAGAGCAGAATCCTGTTAGTTTAAAGCACCAGGCTGTGCCATTCCACGTCCGATTCTATCCCGGATCTAGCATCGGAGGGGAGGAACCCCCAGGGACAAGGCTGGGGGACACCGGGGCAGGGGAGAGGTCCAGGGAGTGAAGCAGGGACCACGCGGCCTCAGGGGAGGACACCAGGTGAGACAGGTTGTCATAATTTATGTACATAGAACCTGCAACCCCCCATCTATATCTAACCCCACGGTTCCTCAGGAACGCCGAGACTTCTCGGAATTGCCGGCGAGCTATCAAGGTCACAAAAGGAAGATCGTTAAACAGTGACAAAACCATCTCTTCAAAAACAATTGGGGTTCGAGCTGCGGGAGCCGACATCAGGCGCCGTTTATCTGTCTCATTTCCCGCCACCGCTAGCACATCGCGGGGGGAGTCCACCGGAGCTGTAGTCGCCTTACGTAGTCGGAAAACGTTGTGAAAAACAGTCCCGGACGGCGCAGCGATCACGTGCAACGCCAATTTGTTAATAAGCGGTAGCAGGGCATCATCGGCTATCGTCTCCGGGATCCCCCGGATACGAACGTTTCTCCGGCGATGGCGGTTTTCAGCCGCCTCCACGGCTCCCGTGAGCGCCGCCACCTGCGACTGCAGTGAATCCACCTGTGGCGCGAGGAGCGTCTGGGTCGCTACTATCTCTTCAACCCGGGCCTCTACTGTCTTCAGCCTCCCTTTGACATCCGTCAATTCTGTTGTTAAGGCCGCAAAGTCCGCGCGCCACACCGCTCTCATCTCCTCGAGTGCTTCTCCCAGTAGGCCACGTATATCGTCCCTAGTGAAGGACACGCGGTCCGCGTCTCTTCGCCTCCCAGGAGCAGTCGGAGTAACCTCCGCAGGGACAGGGGGACCAGAAGACTCGAGTCGGCGCGCACTGGGGTCCTCCGACCATTGGGTTCCGCAGCTGACCGTCTGCCTGCCTCCGGTGCCCGGGGCGAGTGCCGCGCCACCACCGAGGCCTCCGACCAGTATGGGTCCTCCTCCTCGGACGAGCTCATCGTGGGAGACCGGTATGTATGGGGTTCTCCCTGTCTCTTACGCCTGCCCTCTCCCAGCGCATCTCGGATGTCCAGCTGTCGTGGGCCTTCTAATGGGAAGGGCTTCTTACCCGACTTCTTACCCATGGAGATGCGGCAGTCTGGGTCACTAATCCACCGGGAGTATCTCTGCCGGGGGAGAATCCACCAGGATGGCCGCCAGGCGTGTGTTTCCGCAGTAAGCCTCTCCCTGCTGTATCACCTCCGTCCGGGCTAGATAAATATCGCACCACAATCCAAAGGCGCCGCGACAGGTCTAGGGAGACATCACCCGCTGTATCAGAAGGAGAATGTCACTCAGCACGGCCGGAGCAGGGATGAATAGGCCCAAGATGGCCGCCGCACGCAGATAGCCGAGGTAGGCCCAAAGTCACCGCACTCCAAGATCTCCACCTAGCACGACTCAGCAAGATCCCAGTCCGAGTCAGAGGGCTGTAGGGACCTCCTGTCACCGTCCAGTACGTTTAAATCCCACGAGGGAATCACCAAAATATGTCACATAAGCTTCTATGGTCGAGGAGCTCCTCAGAACGTGACCTTCCTCGTTGGCAGTTAGCTCCGCCCCCATGTATCTTTTATTTTTATAAATGGGTGGAGCACTTCTTGGAATGTAACTTATGACATTGTGCCTTTTAACCCAATAAAAAAATTGAAATTTAAAAAAAATACAGGAACATTAAGGTTAGGGTCAGACGAACGCATTCTATGGGTCCGTGCACCACGGACGTAATTTCTGACTGACAAGGCCACACTGTCCGTTTTTGTGACTCACATTTTTTTTGTCTGATGTAGATGGGGGGGGGGGATTAATATGAAAAGAACAAAATTGTCCGTCAAAAATGCTGGACGTCTGACTACGTTCCATCACTCACACACAAAGCTATGCGGACGTGGCGCACTCCGCACGTCCGGTCTAGCGGTTTTACGTTCTTGCCTAACTTGCGTCCGTTTGCCGCATCTGTTGTGCGCCCGAAATCTGTGCAGATGTACTTCGTGTGTGGGTCTCTTGATCATAATTGTAGGCTACCAGTGACTTTAAAATGTGCGGCAACACGGACGTGAACACTGCGCTCGTCTGACCCGAGCCTAAATGAGGGTATTTTAATCCCATTTTTGTTTTTAAGAAACATAGGGCAGTATTTCACACTACCCGCTAAAATGGGGATGCTAAAGATGAAAAGCTACGCCTGCAGGTTTCTCCTAGGCATCCCCGTTTAGCTCCATATTACAGGGCAGGCACTAATCCAGCAGTCTGCCCCATAACGCAACGCTAACGTGCAGCCGCGAGCATCCCCTCCTGGAGTCCATAGGACTACATTGAGACTTCGACTGCTGGGTCACATGACCTGCAGGATCTTTCCTCTCACGAGATCCTGCAGGTCGGCAGAGTGATTGTGGAGTGAGACTGGGGACTTTTTCCCTGTCCCTATCACTCAGCTCCCGATGGCCAGAAGAGGCGGATCAGGCCCCCTGTTCTCTCTGCGGGATGAGAGGTGAGTGTCTGATTTATTAGGGAAATGGAATGAGTTAGCACCAGCGTCTAGCCGTGGTTAACTTTTCAGTTAACTGCAGCAGGGCGTAATCAGTGTTAGGACTTTGTAATCCTAATGTTAATTACTCCTTGCGTTCCCCGTGTTCAGCATAGGGAGCGCATAGTACAGTAAGCTCGTGCTGAAAAGCTCAAGCTCCGAATCACGAAAGTGTTTTTTTTTTTTAACCTGTTAATGTTCGGATTGTAATATGGACAGCCTGCACTAGAGCCGCTTAGCGTTAAACCTCACACCGCTAAACGCCAACATTAGCGTTATGATTGTAATATTGCCCATAACAGGGAACAAACAAAACCTAGAATCCGTGGTGTCATAGATTCGGTCTGTCTAAGACATGGAAAAGAAGTCTCCATAGAGGAGGATTTGTGACTTGTTTTGAGGAGACGTCCAGCTACAGTCGGGTTGTGAGTCAAGAAAACAATTTGACACCACCAATAAAAATCACATATGTCTGCTGAGTTATTTAACCATAAAATAATCTTTTCTAATATGATACAACAACGTGGAATTTTAAAGAAAGTGGTATTATTTTTCATGAACATTTTCATGTTTTGTAGGGTATATGGGCATTTAATACTGGCAGGATAACCAAGGAATTTGAAGCTGCCACATCCCCATTTGAGGTTTTATGAAATGCAACCAAAATCCCTCCATTTGGGGGGAAATGCCGACTGAATCCTGATGCATTACATGTGATGATGTTCAAACCATCAGAGCACTATTACGTTGAAAAGCTGGCACAGCATTTAGGGAGAGAAGGGAAGGAAAGTGCCTTCACACCATGCGCACTTAGGCTAGGGTCAGACGAACGCATTTTTCACGTCGACCGTCAAAAAATGCGTCCGGACGCACTTTTTCACGAAGACGCGATAGCGGTCATACGGTGCGCAATTATGGCTGTGATTTTTTACGGAGCTATAAAAAAAACAAATGGACTTGATGTTGGCCGGACATGTGCAGCGTCTGACGTCTCCTAATCACGCCACTATGGCGACGCAGCGCACTCTGTGCGTCAGTACTAGCATTTTGACGTTCTCGAAAAAATGCGTTTGTTTGCCGCTTGCGATGCGCGGCCGAACTTTCGTGTGGCTGTACTTCGTACAGTATATTGGCGGGGCCGGTGCTAGACTATTTTGTGCCCTAGGCAAGACCAGCTACTTGCACCCCCCCCCCAAAAAAAAAGCGACACAGCATGAAACTGATAAATTTCTTTTTTTTTAAAGAAAAAGTTTGAAAAGCACCACTAGTAAAGGTAAAATAAATATAAACCGTATTAAAGAATTTTAAATTAACTCTATTGAACAAATATAAATTAAAGAAACCAAACCAATTCACATGCCCAGCCAGCAGAGCCCAGAGTTTGACATGCCCAGCCAGCAGAGCCCAGAGTTTGACATGCCCAGCCAGCAGAGCCCAGAGTTTGACATGCCCAGCCAGTAGAGCTGACAGTTTGAGGGGGCAACGATGGACTGCGACAAGGACACAGATGCAGAATTTTACACACAGCAGCCTGTTTATAGACAAATACATGCATTTACACACACACAGCCATACATTCACATAGACAACTATATATCCCCTACACCCCGGGGAAGGTAGCAATAAAACTCACAGTAATGTGCGCTGTGTATGAGCGTATCACAGAGCTCCACAGCAATAAAACTCACAGTAATGTAATTGATTTATTCAACTGCCCCACCACATCAATTCTAACCCCCCCCAATGGATATCAATTGTCATTCTGCAGCCCCCAGCATATCAATTCAAACCCCCCTCACTATTACCCCCGCTCACCATTTCAGTTCATCACACCCCGCTCACCATTGCAATTCATCACCCCCACCATCCCTTGCAATTCGTCACCCCCTCACCATCCCTTGCACTTCATCACACCCCCCACAATCCCTTGCAATTCATCACCCCCCCCACCATCCTTGCACTTCATCACACCCCCTCATCATTGCAATTCACCACCCCCCTCACCATTGCAACAGTCCACACACATAGTCCCCCCACACACACAGTTGCCGCTGGCAGGTCCCCTGTCCGGGTACTCAGCAGTGCAGTGATGATGAAGCCCCGGGGGGGGGGGGATCTCAGGGCTCTCCTGACCCAGGCATCCCTCAGCACCTCCAGGTTCGTCTGGGCTCCCTGGACCAGCAGCACCCAGCTCTCCTTCCAGCCCTGAAAGCTCACCTCGGACAAGGCCAGCACCAGCCTCTTGCTCCAGAAACAGTTGGCATTGGCTTCCTGGAAGTCCCAAAACAGCCGCCTGCATTTCATCCTGCGCTCCCCCCCCCCCCCCGCGCTCACCATTCAAAAAAAAATCTATGGCTGGCTCTGCCGGACCTCTCCCGCTTCTATCAGCATCTGGCGCTGCGTGACGTGAGGGGGGCGGGCGCTGCAGCGTGCCATGCACGTGATAGGAAGTGAGACAGGCACTCTGCAGCGCCCGCCGCCACAACGGTTTGGGAGGGCCCTGAGCCGGCTGTCATGGATTACTCCATTCCCCCTACCAAATCCGGGCCCCTACCAACCCGTGGGCCCTCGGGCAGTGCCTGAGGGCCCAACGGGTCAGTCAGCCCGGTACAGACAATTTTTTTCTTCAGTGGTCGGGCCCGGCTGCGCCCTAGGCGGGCACTGCGCTCTAGGCGGCCACCTAGCTCGCGTAGCGGCAGCGCCGGACCTGTATATTGGCCGTCATTTGCTGCTACTACGGCCGTGATAAAGTGTGGCTGGACGCACGTTCACACTGTGTTCGTCTGACCCCAGCCTTAAAGCAGCGATCTTAAACTCTGGCACCATAGATGTTTCTGAACTCTTTCTGGGAGTTGCAGGCCATAAAGATTTCTGGGAGTTGCAGGCCATAAACAACTGAGGGGAGTATAGTTTGCGATCCCAGAGGTAAAGGTACACTCTAGCCACCATTCATGTCCCTGCAGAGAGTTTCCTTTGCTTGGAAGGCCGTCAATCCGTTCATGCTGGATAGCCTTCTGAGATCCAGACAGCAATGCGCAGCTAGTGCTTCTCGTTGCATTTGCATTGAGTGTTGACCAGCTGCTCAAGTGAGAGTTCAGATCATTGACAACACTGACTTCAGAAAGCATCAAACCCAAAAAGCACAGAGGAACGCCCTGACACTGGAAATGAGGCAAGTATTAAAGGATAATTTAGGATAAAAAAAATGTAGTTGTTCGCAGGCTTTTTTTCTATTTTTCTTTCTCGTGCTTTCTGTACATAACCTGGAGAAAATGTGTGGAGTGAGGGAGCATGTTATTACTGGAGCACGGTCTACAAAGTCTAATCCAGTGGTCCCCAATCCTGGTTTTCTCAGGGCCCACTAACAAGCCAGGTTTTCCAGATATCTGAAGCACAGTACAGGTGATATGATTTGCTGCTCAGTGATTGCAGGATTCAGTCTGCTTTTTACCAAGGTGATCCTTAAAATCTGGCTTGTTAGTGGGCCCTGAGGATGGGGGTTGGGGACCACTGGTCTAGTAGTCCCAGGGGTGGATCCAGAGCCTAGTCTCAGGAGGGGCAATGACTGAAAATAAGGTGGGCCGGCCTGAGCACTAGGCAGTCAGTGGCACTGGCTGCCTGCAGTGCAGGGCATGAATGATGATGAAGATGAGGGCAGGCAGGGCAGGGCAGGCAGGCAGAAAAATCACACCATTTATTATCATTCACTTGACTGAAAAACTCACCGTCTCAGTCTCTGACTGACAGTGTCTTCTCTCAGTCTCTCTCACTTGAGTGCACTGCAGTGTGACTGTGCCGCTGACGCTGTGCGAGTGGCGTGCGCACGCACTCGCAGCAGGCCAGCGGACTTAGCCACAGCACTCATGACACTGACTGGTCTGACAGACTGCTCAGCTGCTGCGCAGCAGCACACAGGGCACGCCACAGGCTGCTGCTGCACTGTGTGCAGCAGAGCCAGAGACAATGTGGCGCCTCCTGCTCGCTTTCCCGCCCATGTGACACTCACCATGTGACACTGACTGACCACGTCACCAGTCCAGCGCCCGCCCCGGATGCACACGTGACTGAGGAGGAGGCTGAGCTAGTGACGTAGGGCTGGGCTGCAGCTGGGCATGGCTGGCGCTCGCCTCGCTCCTCACTTCCTGACACCTGTTCTTCCTGTTCCTGCTCGCTCGCTGGCTGCAGCTGCCGCCTCGCTCGCTTTGTTTAGTTGGCGGCGGCGGCTGGAAGCCTGGCCCTTGCAGCCAGCGTGTGGCCGTGAGACGTGAGGGCGTTGAGCTCAGCGGCGGACATTACAATCAGTATATCAGTTAAATAAAATTTTAGACAGCAGCCGCCGGCGCTGCCACAGTCAGTCAGACAGACAGTGAGTGAGAGTCGAGAGAGAGAGGATAATGGGCAGGCAGTGCGCGCCGCGGCGGGCGCTGCTGCCTTCAGTAACAGTTTGGCCAGCCCGGCAAGATAGAATGCACTAAGTAAGTCTGTAAGGCAGTAAAAGTAAATTTATCAGAATCTCGGGGGGGGGGGGCAATTGCCCCGTTGCCCCCCCCCTGTATCCGCCCCTGAGTAGTCCAACATCTCTAGTTGGAATAATGAAGCTGAGTGCAGATGAACCTAACCAGGAAATGAGAACTGCATTTGAGATGTAACTTGTTCATTGTGACATCACTGTCCGTCTGTGTAGGTGATGCACTCAGCTGTAAATAGATGCCAAGGACATCCCAGTCTTAACACGGTAAATATTACTTCTCATGCAAAATCCACCACTAGACACTACTAATAGGAAGCATTGTGCCAGGGCTGGATTTATAAATAGGCAAAGTAGGCATGTGCCTACAGGTGTCCACCTTACCATGTAAAACTAGAAAAAAAAAATCCTTTCTATGCCTACCCATGATTGGGTATGCCTACCCATGATGCCTACCCATCATTATCTATCGCTGTGCCCCATGTCTACTTCACTTTAGGCTGGGGTCAGACGAGTGCAGTAATCACTTCCGTGTTGCTGCACATCAGTACGTCCATGGTAGCAGAGAATCATGACCGCTGAAGCCCCACACAAGAAGTACGTCCGCACGGAAGTGCGGATGCACAACTGATGCTGCAAACGGACGCAAGTTAGCAAGAACGTAAAACTGCTAGACCGGACGTGCAGAGTGTGCCACGTCCTCATAGCTTTGTGTGTGAGTGATGGAACGTGGTCAGACGGACTGCATTTATACGTCCAGCATTTTTGACGGACAAAATGTTTTTTTCATTTTAATTTATTTTCCCTCCTACATCCGTCAAAAATAATGACGGTCACAAAAACGGACTGTGTGGCCACTACTGCGTCTTCCGTCAAAAAGTGCGTCTGTACTGCACGGGCGCACAGTCCGTAGAAAACACGCTCGTCTGATCCTAGCCTTATCTTTCTGCCTGCCTTCATATTTACCCCTGTGCTTCCCTCCTGCAGCGGGCTGCCATCTTTCTTCATGAACCAGGAATGGCTGTTTCCAGCCGATCCCATGGTTTGCAGCAGAAGTTGTATATCCCATCATGTACATGTGAGATTTGGGTCTTATATTACTAGTGTTATAAACACAGATTATCATTTGTAGTTCTAGGATATTGATTAATGCCCGGGGTCGAGACGCTTAGGAACACGTTTCCTACACCATTTATGGAGGGGAAGGGGCTCGCTTTGATCTCGCACTTTAAAGTTTTTATAGGGATATATATGTTTACTCCCCAAGTTATTAAAACATATCATTTTTATTGTAGGTTTTCCCCTAAAACTATAGTATTAATACATTAATAGCAAGCTTCAATGTGGGTTACCTGAGGGGTGGTAATATTTAATGGGGGGGGTCAGAAATCATGGTGAGGTGCCTCACTTTTTTACAACTTGACCCCGGATTCATTCTGTGACTGCACGGATTGTTATGACATCATTACTGATCATTATAACAGGGCTGAGAGGAAGGAGGAGGCCCCCACATGCACACTGCGGGGGGGGGAGGGGAGACACTGCTGCAGCTATTGCACAGAGAGGGAATCCCAGCCAGCGTGATGCAAACCATACCCACGTGACGGGGAGGGGCGTGACACGGTGTGAGTAGCTGCAGTGCTGAGATCTGTGTCACGTGATATAGAAAGAATTGTGAGTCGCCCGAAAAAACAGGAACCTCGTGTCACGTGATAAATAATGAATCCCGTGTATAGCACCTGGCAGAGAGCTTGGCTGATCACATGATGCCATGATACAGGCAGGGCGCCTTTACGTCATCTCTTGCGTCCCCACTGCGCGGGACGTGCTCACAGTCTCTTGGTTGTACATAAACACCGGGGGGGCTGATTTTTGCATTGTCTGATCGCCGTGTTTTAGGGCTACCCGTGTTCTCCCAGAGCGTGAGCTGCCAGAGGCGCGTCACAGCAAGGAGCTGCACACCCTGGTTGAGTGACCCGCGCCCACAGAAAACACGTGCTGGAGCTGAACTGCCATTCAGATTAACCCGCACTCTCCCAGCATTGGCTGCAACTCCAACCAGCGTCACTGAGCACGAAGAGGGCGGGTAACACACGTGACACTGCTCACTGATATGCATTTCTCGGCTCTGTGTTTCCACATTGGCCGGTTAGCTCAGTTGGTTAGAGCGTGGTGCTAATAACGCCAAGGTCGCGGGTTCGATCCCCGTACGGGCCATCTCTTTTTTTTATTTTGTTTTTCCTTTACATTTTGTCTTTTCATGCTCCTCTTTCTCTCGCTTTTTTATGGAAACCTTGCAGTGCAGCCCGGATCTGTTTTCCCAAATAGCGGACGTAAAACACTAGTATTTCATCTTGCATGAGGTTGAGTGAGGAAAACCCCAGAAAAATGCAGCAAATCCCTCACACAGACCAAAACAATTCCACATAGATGGGGGAAGATTATCAGGGTTATTCAAAGAGATCCGATTGGCTGGGGAAAGGTAACCAAACGTTGAAAATCAGCGTTCGGTTACCTTTCCTGGCCATTCGGCTATTCAGAGAGTAGGCAATACGCCAAATCCTGGCGAATTGCCTGCACATACGGTGCCTGTTCGGTGCCTGTTCGAGTGCAGTGAAATCCCCATAAAAAAGCACTGCTTCGGCTATTCAGAGAACACAAACCAGCAGTGAAAGGTTCCCCTAATGCCCTGCCATTCGGTGGTTTAATTCGGCAAGTTTATTCAGGAGAATCCCATAGGCTTCAATGTTAAAAATATTCCCGTTTTAATTCCATATCTAATAAACCATTCATTATAAAATTCTGCAGTAAAGAGTCTCTTTATTTATAGATTTTTATTAGGAAATTTAAGCATTTTTCTGGATTTTTTTTTTTTAAGTTTACTTATTTTTTCTGTAACAGCCCTCTTTATTATCATTCCCTGGACCTCATATGTAAATTTCACACATTTTCACTCGGTAGTTTCTTTACAAACAGCGTTTCACTTTTCAATCATTCATGCAAACTGTTTTGCTAATTTATTCACTTCACTCTGCAGTGTCGGCTTTTTCCGGTGGCTTCGCTCCGTGTGATCGGCTCCTGCTCGGGTTTTTCCGACCTCTTCGGCGGGTTAATCCAGATGTTTTTGCAGGTTTCAGCGTGCATTCGCCGGGTTTTTGCAGTGACTTTTCGTCGGGTTTGCAGCAGCTTTTCCCTGCGCTTCGACGGCCCTGTGGTGCTTGCTCAATACACCGCAGGGTCACCGAAATGGGATTGCCGAATCGGCCAGAACTGTAGAGAACAAAACGTCACCGAACGTGCAGTGACTTTTCGATTCTCTTTGAATAACCCTGTATATGTATATATATATATATATATATATATATCCCCCACAGAAGTCAAATCCTAAAAGAAGAAGAGAGGAAACTCACCAAGATTTCTGTCCCCCCAATTGGCAATTATAAACTTGCACTTAACACAAACACACACTCAAATCTGATATATTTATGTATATATGCAAAATTATATATGATAAAAATATATTTATTGTGACTTAACAGGGAAATATATGATTGAACACCTGAATGCAAGATTTATACAGGGTTATTCAGAGAGCGGTGAAAAGCAGGAGAATGACTGGAGAATGGAAAATTCTAGGTCAAAATAACCAAATCAGAAAAATTCTCCCATTCACCTCACTTTCCAAATCTGATATTTTGACCTAGAATTTTCCATTCTCAGGTCATTCTCCTGCTTTTCACCTCTCTCTGAATAACCATGATAGTGTATGGGTCCCAAAGGAACGGAGTTCCCTCTGCGAAAATAGTGCAGGAGCTGCGTACCCCCGGTGTTCCCCCTGGACTTTTCCCCTGATCCTCCAGGAAGGCCGCACTCTTACTTCAATAAGCACAGGCGTGGCACTAAACTCCGTGGTACGCCCGCCCGCTGGCTCCCATGGCACGCCTCCCAGCCTGCGCACTGTGTATTAAACATAAAGATAAGATGGGTTTTAGGGAATTCTTATGATAATTGAAATAAATCTAATATATTTTGTGTGACTTAATAAGGAATGATGTGATTGTAACCTAATACAAGCTTCTCCATGTGTGGGCCAAAAGGGAACACCATTTTCTCTGATGCGTATCAGTGAGCAGTGTCACGTGTGTTACCCGCCCTCCTCGTGCTCCGTGACGATGGTTGGAGTTGCAGCCAATCCTGGGAGAGTGCGGGTTAATCTGAATGACTGAGAAAATATGGGGGAACTGTGTTCCCAGTGCCCACGGATGCGTTCCTCCTCAACTTGACCCCTGGCTAAGCATAACAAGCAGGTGCTTCTCAAGACAAATACATACATCAAAGCAAAAGAGCACTTAATTAGAGAAACTACACCATCGCAAAGCGCATATTATAATTTAACGACTTTCAAGGTTTTTTAAGATTTAAATTTTTTTACAGATTTTCACAACTTTACTCAGATATTAAATGATGGGAATTTGGTTCACAAAATTTGTCTGTATCTTGCTTATGACGGTCACAGGGCCATACTTTGTGATGTAAATTCCTATAATTTATTATCTGAGGTTGCGGAAAATCTCTTAATGTTTAAAAACCTTGAAACAAAAGTCATTAAATTATGAGTTTTGAGATAGTTAAAGTTTATGTATTAATGTGCCTGCCGTTTGGTTAGATATCTATCTATATATTGTATTTGTGTGTATGAATGTAATTCCTTATTTTAGCATATTTAACTTCCTATGGCAGAGTCAAGTGCCTTCAGGACTTCTCTCGAGCTGCCCCCTTTCTATGCAACTCCCTCCCCCGCAACATTAGACTCTCCCCACCTCTTCAATCCTTCAAGAAGTCTCTGAAAACACATTACTTTAGAGAAGACTATCGGCTCACTCCATGATCCCCCCCCCCGCTGTCATTTCTTACTCCTCTTCCATTCAGCTCATATGCACCCCATTACTTCTTGTACTCTATTCACCCTCACCTAATGTGTCACCCTCTCCTTAGATTGTGAGCTCTCGAGCAGGATCCTCCCTCCTTCTGTTCTGTGTTCTCCCATTGTACAGCGCTAAGGAATTTGTTGGCGCTTTAGGCCAGTGTGAGACGAGCGCACTATGTGCGCCCGTACTGACGTGGCTTCCGGCGTCCGTCGCAGCGTTGTGACGCTTTGACGGGGCCGGTGACACGCTATTGCGCACGCATGAATTGCGTGTACAACAGCAGCTGTGCTGCGGACGTCTAGAAAACCTGTCAAAGCGCTTGCATGTGCGTTGACGGAACTGCAAAACGCGATCCTCCATAGGAGGATCGAGCCTTGCAGTGCTGAGCGCACTAACTGCGCTCAACGGTGATCAGACCGGCGTCGAGTGGAAGGAACGTCCACTCTCACGGACCTTCCTTCCGCTCTCCGATGACGCTCGTCTGACCCCAGCCTTATAATTACTTGTCATCTGCGCTCGTTTCTATGTATTTCCATGTACAACAAAACACTATGAAGTTTTAGTTTGTTTCAATGGCCATTGCAACGTAAGCTCACTCGCCACTTCAAGGCACCTCTTTGTAGAGTGAGTACCTAACCAATGTACCAAACGCAACAATTCAGAGAACTCTGCAACTATAAAGTTTATTATTTGTGTGGAGGCTTTTAATCTAATTTTTTTTGTCCTCCAACACAATTTAACCCCTTAAGGACACGGGGTGGCGCCCTTAAGGGGTTGATTTCGCTGGCGAGGTGTACAGGTACGCCTCGCCGACAGGTGCCGTCGCACGGCACTGATTCTGAGCCCTCCCCGCAGCCGGCGTGCAGTTCGCGTCATTGGCTGCAGGGGACGGATTGATTTCAGGCCGTCACTCTGCAGCCAATGACGCGCGCCATGAGTCAGTGCACGCAGGCTTCGGGGAGGGGCCGAGGCGGTCCCATTGAAGACAGCGGGACGTACATGTACGCCCCGTGTCTTCAAAGCCCGCCCGCCCGCCGCCAGGACATCATGGAACGTCCTGCGGAGTTAAGGGGTTAAATGAGTAGATATACACTATATTGCCAAAAGTATTCGCTCACCCATCCAAATAATCAGAATCAGGCGTTCCAATCACTTCCATGGCCACAGGTATATAAAATCAAGCATCTAGGCATGCAGACTGTTTTTACAAACAATATCAATTCCCCTTGCAAGGACAAATAGTTCCCTTTTGCTTGAAATTAAAAATTAACTTTTATTATACACAATTTTAAATAAACTCCTTTTATATTAAAAAAAAATTGTTTGTCCAGTATTGACACAGATTAGTTATATCTCAATTGTTGAATACGGAAATGTAGACTGTTTTTACAAACATTTGTGAAAGAATGGATCACTCTCAGGAGCTCAGTGAATTCCAGCGTGGAACTGTGATAGGATGCCACCTGTGCAACAAATCCAGTCGTGAAATTTCCTTGCTCCTAAATATTCCACTGTCAGCTATATTATAAGAACGTGGAAGTGTTTAGGAACAACAGCAACTCAGCCACGAAGTGGTAGGCCACGTAAACTGACGGAGCGGGGTCAGCGGATGCTGAGGCGCATAGTGTGAAGAGGTCGCCAACTTTCTGCAGAGTCAATCGCTACAGACCTCCAAACTTCATGTGGTCTTCAGATTAGCTCAAGAACAGTGCGCAGAGAGCTTCATGGAATGGGTTTCCATGGCCGAGCAGCTGCATCCAAGCCATACATCACCAAGTGCAATGCAAAGCGTCGGATGCAGTGGTGTAAAGCACGCCACCACTGGACTCTAGAGCAGTGGAGACGCGTTCTCTGGAGTGACGAATCACGCTTCTCCATCTGGCAATCTGATGGACGGGTCTGGGTTTGGCAGATGCCAGGAGAACGGTTCTTGTCTGACTGCATTGTGCCAAGTATAAAGTTTGGAGGGGGGATTCAACCCGATAGAACACCTTTGGGATGAATTAGAGTGGAGACTGAGAGCCAGGCCTTCTCGTCCAACATCAGTGTGCGACCTCACAAATACGCTTCTGGAAGAATGGTTAAAAATTCCCATAAACACACTTCTAAGCCTTGTGGACAGCCTTCCCAGAAGAGTTGAAGCTGTTATAGCTGCAAAGGGTGGACCGACGTCATATTGAACCCTATGGATTAGGAATGGGATGTCACTTAAGTTCATATGCGAGTCAAGGCAGGTGAGCAATATAGTGTATATCTGTAATGGCTCAGATGGAGCCTAAACATCAGTCTGTTTCTCTTAATCTATTATTTTTTTAAAAAGCAGAAAAACGTTCCATTATCTTTTTGGTGGCAATGGCATGGATGTAAGCTCCCACATTAACCTTCCTCTTGTCCTTGGAGCAGACACCACTGGCAGGAGCTCATTGATAAATCACTTGTTCCTTGTCACTGAGAGGCCAGAGGTTACTGCGTGCACAGTGGATCAAGCAGTTAACCCTTTGTGTGACGTTATGTAGGCTGGACATGAGCAGCGTCTGATGTCTCCTTATCACGCACACACACGCCACTATGCGGACGCAGCGCACTCTGTACATCAGTACTAGCGGTTCAACACTCTTGCGAAAATGCGTTTGTTTGCCGCTTGCATTATGCGGCCAAACTTTCGTGCGGCCGTACTTCGTGTGTGGGCCTGCGTATGGCCGTCATAAAGTGCGAGTAAATGCACATTCGCACTGCGTTCGTCTGACCCCAGCCTTAGAAAAGGTACGGTCCTGCGATAAAAGGTAAATTTACACCTGTGACTTCCTTGACTACTTCATGTATTTGGTGCTAGAAGGGAGCATGGCTGGGCAGGGCCACCATATATGCAACTAGTCCTTGATGTACAGTTGTGTTCAAAATTATTCAACCCCCAATGCTGTAAAGGGTTTTAGGGAATTTAGTGTACATTTGTAATTGTATTCAGAATGAAATCCTACAAGGACTTTTTAAAGAACCATATGCAACTAAAATGACATCAATTGGTTTTGTAATACAGTAGTAAATGTTTCTTTTGTGAATTCTTCATTGACACAATTATTCAATCCCTTAAAGACTACCACTCTGAAAACACTTGAATGAACCTCTCTTCTTCAATCAGGTATTGAAAACACCCGTGGATGTCACGGAGCAGCAATAAAGCATAATAAGCACCAATTAGGCAGCTTTAAAATGACTGTGATACTCAGCTCCTTCTAGACATTTACTGGTGTGGTTACAAACATGGTGAAGTCAAGAGAATGGTCCAGGAACACAAGAGAAGAGGTGATTACTCTTCACAGGAAGGGCAATGGCTATAAGAAGATTGCAAAGATGTTAAACATACCAAGAGAGACCATAGGAAGCATCATTCGCAAATTCAAGGCAAAGGGCACTGTTGAAACGCTACCTGGTCGTGGCAGAAAGAAGATGCTGACTTCGACTGCTGTGCGCTACCTGAAGCGTAGAGTGGAGAAATGTCCCCGTGTGACTGCTGAGGAACTGAGAAAAGATTTGTCAGATGTGGGTACTGAAGTTTCAGCTTAGACAATACGGCGCACACTGCGTAATGAAGGCCTCCATGCCAGAACTCCCAGGCGCACCCCCTTGCTGTCTCCTAAGAATAAGAAGAATCGACTGCAGTATGCCAAAAGTCATGTGGACAAACCACAGAAGTTTTGGGATAGTGTTCTGTGGACTGATGAAACAAAATTAGAACTGTTTGGGCCCATGGATCAACGCTATGTTTGGAGGAGGAAGAACAAGGCCTATGAAGAAAAGAACCCCTTGCCTACTGTGAAGCATGGCAGGGGGTCAATCATGCTTTGGGGCTGTTTTGCTTCTGCAGGTACAGGGAAGCTTCAGCGTGTGCAAGGTACCATGAATTCTCTTCAGTACCAGGAGATATTGGATGACAATGTGATGCAGTCCGTCACAAACCTGAGGCTTGGGAGACGTTGGACCTTTCAACAGGACAATGATCCCAAGCATACCTCCAAGTCCACTAGAGCATGGTTGCAGATTAAAGGCTGGAACATTTTGGAGTGGCCATCGCAGTCACCTGACTTAAATCCGATTGAGAACCTCTGGTGGGACTTAAAGAAAGCAGTTGCAGTGCGCAAGCCTAAGAATGTGACTGAACTGGAGGCTTTTGCCCATGACGAATGGGCGAAGATACCCGTAGATCGCTGCAAGACACTTGTGTCAAGCTATGCTTCACGTTTAAAAGCTGTTATAACTGTAAAAGGATGTTGTACTAAGATTGAATGTCACTTGGGGGTTGAATAAAACTGATAATGATGTGAGCACAGAAAAGACATTTGTGGTTATTTCATTATAAATGTTATGTTATATTTGTCTGACCTACACGTGCCTCTTTGATTTAATTGTAAGCAAGATGACTGAATGATCAAAATCAATGTCAAACTGGCCAAAACACTCAATTTCAGTGGGGGTTGAATAATTTTGAACACAACTGTAAGTCGAGCACCGCCAGCAATGTGGAGTCAGTCAGAGACCCATGTGAATTCATGATCCTGCATTACTTCACCAAATCAACTTGAACTACTAGATGTACATGGTTTCTCTTATTGTAAAAACATGTTGTGTGCTTGTGAAGTCTTCTTATGTTCCTCCTCATGTATCCTTCTCTCCTGTATGAAATCATACTTGTATTCCTCATTACCTTGTAGTCTCATGCAGTAATGAGCCACGCAATGATACTCCTTAACGATGACAAACGATATGCAGGGCCAGATTAACATAGGGACTGATGGAGCAGCAGCTCCAGGCCCATGCCCCAGAATAGGCCCAGAGAAAGGATAACTATGTTGGCATTCATTGACATTTGGACCCCTGAGGTATCACTGGAAAGACCAGAACATTGCCTTTCCAATGATACCAAACATGACCAGGTTCTATGCAACAATAAAATAATAAATATTCCTTTATTTTTTTTCTTTCTAACACAGCAATATTTTTCACTTTACAATTTATACAGTGAACAATGATGCTGCACTAACTCCCCATCATATTACTCATGTCACCAACAAGTGTGGCGGTGATGGCATAATTCGTTATTACAAATTGTTACATCAAAAACATAAATGCCGGACTACAGCAAAGAGCTCTGGGGAAAGTGGACTTTGGAACCCTGTGCCACTAATCTTTACACTTCACAAGGTCAATTGAGGTGTCATTGGACAGGTCAGAGTCTAAATGTGACCATGTAAAATCTAAAAGAAAAGAAAACAACAAAAACTTTATATAGTTTTAGTTTTAAAGCAATGGCATTGTCCATTTGTCACGTATAAGATGAGCAATACCACTGCCATTACTCACCGTCTCATTTCCCATACTGGGAGCAAGTTCAGTATTTTATACATAGTTATTATTCATAAAACACCATCCTCCAAAATACAAGGGAAATATTTTTATTTTTTTAAATTTTTTTGGTTAAAAATTTATATTTTCTCAGAAAAATGCAGTAACAGGTTCCCATTTCAATTTTTTTAACACAAATTCCCTATAGATTATGTAAGAATTGATATTCTTACAAATATATAACCACAAAGGTTTGGATGATAAAAATATAAAGAAATAATTTTACACATTGAAATCTGAATGGAAATTTCCTCACACAGTAACTGCCTGGTTAGATATATCCATATCTGCACTGTTAAATAACCGAAAATATGTTTTCATTTCACTAAATTACAAAGAAGCCACCATAATCTTCAGCTCCAGGCCCATAGAGATCTTTATCCGGCCCTGACGATATGAGGGAGAGGTTAGGGAGTATGGGATCAATTGGAATGGGGGTAGTGTAGGAGTGGCATCTTTCTTTGCTGGCCCTCCCCTGATGATCTGTTGCTTGAACAAGGATGGCAGTGTCTACAGATTGGGCCATAGAGGGTGAGGAGTCAGAAGCCAAATGGTTGGCCTGCAGTCAGAGCCGTTATGTTAAGTCTAAAATATGTGTAGCCAAACTTGTCAGTCCTTTTAATGGTTTTTATGTTTGTGTTACCTACCCTTGTCACTAGGTTGCTTGGATGGTGTCACATCTGGGGAGCCTACGGGGTCTCAGGGGGGTCCTGAGCGCACAGCGCCGTTAGCTGGCCGAATGCCAGTAGCTCTGGCGGTCCCCGGCATTCCTGCGGCTGGTCGGGGGCGGGGCGCGATCACGCGGAGCCGTCGGCCTTTATGTAAAGAGCGTGCGCTCTGAGTCATTGCCTTGACGTGGAGTCTGTTTCCGCATCGCTGAGTGTATTGGTAGTACGAGTCACTGATTCTATTGATTCATTCTCTGATTACTGACCCGGATTATTTGAGGACCTTGACTGTTGCTGACCCGGACTGCCTTTTGACGATTCTCTCTATTACAGCCTGTACGTATGTATGTCCTGAGCAGCTTCAGCGTGTTTGCTGATCCTGCCACACTCTGAGTCAGCGTGTGATCTACCCTGCAGAACGCCGACCTAGTTTGTATGAGTACCCCCTCTGTTGCCAACTCAGTTTGTATGCGAACCCTCTCTGTTGCTGACCTGGATTGTTTATTTCAGGAAGCATTATTTTACTGAGACGGTGGTGGATACATGGAACAGTCTTCCAGTAGAAGTGGTAGAGGCCAAAACAGTAATTGAATTTAAGCAGGCATGGGATAGGCATAAGGCTATCCTAAACAAAAGATAAATCCAGGTAAAGTATCCATGTAATTGGGCAGACTAGATGGGCCGAAAAGTTCTTATCTACCGACATTTTCTATGTTTCTATGTTTATTTGACCAAGCTGTTTCTGAACCATTTTGTATGAACAACCTGTATAAGCCTAACGCAGGCTATTCCTTACCTGTCATCAAGGTTAACCCTTTCTGTCCCAGTGTACGCTCAGTCCTCACACCTACTGCTAGAGCTTCTGGATTTGTATTACTGGTGTGCTTATTGTCCCTGGCTGGGAGTGATAGGGTTAGCGGTCCCGACCACTCAAGGTTCGGAGGCCTTAGAAGTCTGTCGAGAGGGATCCATACCACGGTTGTCAAGGGTGAACGTGACAGATGGCTTTCCATTCTTCATAATGTCCAGTGGTTCCATTCATACCATGTTTTGTGTTTTAGCTGATCCTGATAAGGGAATAAAATGTTCATATACTGTGACCCTATTCAGACCAGTGCTAAAATTCTAAAAACTTTGAACCTGGGGTACATGGACCTAGAGATGCATTTTGGAGGTGCAGGCCTTATGTTCTATATTATTTCCTTGTGTGGACTTGTTGAGTGAGTTTGTGTGTAGGATTGTAGGGAGTATGATGAGGGCATGACCCCACCCCACCTATCTCTCCTGTTACTTAGTTGCTGCTGCTGACTGTGACTCATGGGAATAATTCCTACTGTGAAGTAAACAGCTGGCATTCCAGGCTGGCCAGCAATCCACTTTATGCTACACTGTCCATGAGTAAATGATTTTGAGCACACATCTATCAGGATTCCAGCCGTGACCCCTGTATGTGAACTGATCCAGGTTGGCTCTTAGTTCTTTCCCTGCCATTCCTGCATTCCAGTCCAGGAATTTCTTTTGTATCAGCGCTCTTCAGGATCACGTGTCTGTGCTAGCATAGCACTTAGTCAGCTCCCTATATGTAGGTGTTTCTCCCATGGTGCAATGCTCTTTGATTTGAATAATTTTCAGTGTGCCTCTGATCCTGCTGCTAGCAAGCCCCTCTGATTTGTTTGTATATTTTTTCTGCTTCATTTTTGTTCCATATTTTCCCTTGCTTGTTTGTTCCGCTGTTTCATTGCCTTTGTATTTATTTTATATGGCTTTGCATTGCCCTTTGGTTTGTTATTTGTTTCTTTGTTTTCCTTGCCTTTGTATTCATTAGTTTATTTCTGTCCCTTGCTTTATCCCTTCCTGCTTCTGTGTGAATTAACTTTGTACTGACCTTTGCTATCTCTTTAGACTATTCTCTGTGCGTTAACTCTTGTTGTGCTATTTCTTTTATGTTTATGCTTTAACCCTTCGGTTCCTATTCTGATCTGTTATACTCTGTTTTGCCTGAGACCCTGTACTGCCACGTGTCATATCCTCCTAGGATAGATTTGGCTACTTTAAGGACCGGTCTGTCAGAGTTAGGGGTTTCTTTCTTTTGGATGTCTTGTGCAGGAGTCTCTGCCCAGCCTTGTGGTGTCCTCACCTCCTGCCTGCCGCTCTACTGGTTTTCTGTATTTAGCCAGTAGTGTCTCCTGCCTTTTAGGCTTTTAACCCTGAATATGGGCCCCAACTCAGCTCATGCCGGGTGGCGTGCCCAGGCAATAACATCCTTCAGAGGTACCGTATGGTGGCCAGCTCTTAGAAGCACAGAGAACATCCCTCCATTTTGCTGTAGTGTTTTTGAAACTGTATACTCTCTGTACTGAACCTTTCTTGTGTGTTTCCTACACTTCAGCTCTGCTAGTCAATGCAGGTCCATGGTTGTGCGCCTCCACTTGGAGACTTCTGGTTTTTATTCCTATTAGGAACTGACGTCTCCTCTCACTCAAAACCTAAAACATTAATCTAAGGAGCAAGAGTTAAGTTAACAAGATGCATCTCCGTTCACACAGGTCTATAATTATCCTGAACCAGTGGAGGCTCAGCCATAGGGCTATTTGGGCAGCGCCCTACCATTTTTTTCAATAGGAAAACAAATAAATCTTAAAAATTGAATATATGATACATGTGTAGCGCTCACTCCCGGAGGAGCCGCTGAAATTGAACCTCGGGTCAGTCTCCCCGCACTAGGGAATAAATATACTCCAGCACCATTGTGGATTTTATAAATTATATAGTTTACTGGAATAAATGGCATATAATGAATAACACGGTGTTCGTATATATATTTACAGTACTTCGTAATGCGGGAAACGCGCAGCGGAAAAGAAATACAATGCTTCGTAATTCGAGAAACGCACAGCGGAAAAGAAATACAATGCTTCGTAATTCGAGAAACGCGCAGCGGAAAAGAAAAGAAGAAAATATATCTTTAACCCCCTTTCTTGAGGTTGGGGAGTGAGTCCCGCACAGGTTATGTCCCAGAATGTACGTGTGTGTGTGTGTGTTATGGTACCCGGGTACAATATTCAACTGGCCAGTGAATTGCTTATGAGGTATCTTCGACTAGTCAAGTTGGGGCCCTGTGGGTTTTGGAAACAAACAGCAGCGTGCTTTCTATATTCACAATGGCCTGGAAGGCCTCTCACCCATCCGCCAGATACTTGATGCTCCGCTCGACCCAGGACGTCTCTCCGCTCGATGTTGACTGGGGTTCTCTTGGTTACTGGAGCCGCTGTCGGGCTTTCTGCACCTGCCGCAAGATGTCCAGCTCACCGCCTGCTCTCCCTGTCCGATCGATCTGCGGTACTCCTAACTCGGGGTCTTCCAGCTTCCTCAATATCAGCGTGGGTAGTCTGGTGAATCACTGGGTCTTCCTCTGATAAGGCTGAATAACCCGGTCTTTAACTCTGTCAGGCCGCCTACACTCCGGCCTAGTCACTGTCTCGTTCTGCTGCACTGCGTCTCGCTCCTCACACTCCCTGGCGCGCTCTGCCAGCTCTCTCCACGAGGCTCAAGATGTCAGCGTCTGTGTCCCACCCACTTCCTATGTCCGCTCTCAAAGCATGCCGGGAAATATAGTCCCAATGTTCAATGTCTCTTATCGCGCTTGCCCCAGCTCCTCGTGGACATGCCCCAGCTCCTCGTGGATATTGCCCCAGCACCTCGTGGATATGCCCCAGCTCCTCGTGGACATGCCCCAGCACCTCGTGGACATGCCCCAGCTCCTCGTGGATATTGCCCCAGCACCTCATGGATATGCCCCAGCTCCTCGTGGACATGCCCCAGCTCCTCGTGGACATGCCCCAGCTCCTCGTGGATATTGCCCCAGCACCTCGTGGATATGCCCCAGCTCCTCGTGGACATGCCCCAGCACCTCGTGGACATGCCCCAGCTCCTCGTGGATATTGCCCCAGCACCTCATGGATATGCCCCAGCTCCTCGTGGACATGCCCCAGCTCCTCGTGGACATGCCCCAGCTCCTCGTGGACATGCCCCAGCTCCTCGTGGATATTGCCCCAGCACCTCGTGGATATGCCCCAGCTCCTCGTGGACATGCCCCAGCACCTCGTGGACATGCCCCAGCACCTCGTGGACATGCCCCAGCTCCTCATGGATATTGCCCCAGCACCTCGTGGATATGCCCCAGCTCCTCGTGGACATGCCCCAGCTCCTCGTGGACATGCCCCAGCTCCTCGTGGACATGCCCCAGCTCCTCGTGGACATGCCCCAGCTCCTCGTGGATATTGCCCCAGCACCTCGTTAGTGCAGCATCATTGTTCACATTATAATTGAAATGGGAACAATATTGCTGCACTAACGAACCAAAAAAAGAAAAAAAAATGTTTATTTAATTTTTATAATTTTTTTTAAAATATATTTTTATTTTTAATTTTTTTAAAAAACTTTTTTCACTGTAGTGTTTGGTATCGTTGGAACGGCCATGCTCTGGCCGATCCAACCATACCAAACTTTAACCCCTAGCTGCCACGGATCGGGAGATAGGGAGTTCATTGGAACTCCCTATCTCCACCGTTGGTGGCAGTTAGGGGTTAACTCTAGGACTGGCGTCATCGTGCTACGCACGATGACGCCAGTCCTCAGGGGGAGTTCCCGGAGGCTTGGCCGACATCCAAGATGTCGGCCAGCTCCGGGAAAGGATCACGAACCGGCGCTTTTCAGCGCCGATTCGCGATCCAGCTCCCCAGGGGTTAATGCCAGGCACCATTTGGAAGGGCAGGCTGTGCCCTTCCAATTGGTGCCTGGGTTAACCCCCGCAACGCCGCCGATCGGGAGGGAGAGAGGTCGCGATGACACCTAATTTCACCGGCGGCGGTTCCGGATGCTGGGCTGACATCGAGGATGTCAGCCCGCACCGGGGGGCCAGCGATCGGCCGGAACCCGGCCGAACGCTGACCCCAAAGGGAGGATGCGCTCAGCGCGTCCTCCGCATCGACGTGTTTAACAGTGTGGAAACCAAGCAATACATAATTAACTTATTAACGTAAAGCAACCCACACAAACAGGAAAATATAGAAAAAATAGAAAATTTATTTACAAAATGGGGAAGGGAAGGGAAGGGAACATGCCAAGGATGGCAAACTGCCCAACAGGGGCACAAACAACACAAACAAACATACATTTTAGTATTACTGGCATTTGAGGAGATGTTGGAGCTGGTCCGCATCTTTGATTACAAAGATTATGACTGCAGTAAGGGCCCTTACGGCAGGAAGAATAATTTTAGGAAGGATCGTATCATTGACAAGCTACGCGCACCACCATCCTGGAGGTGTTTGGGAAAGACGGGACGAAGGACCAGATCAGAAAACGCTGGTCCGACCTCAAAGCAGGCGAGCAGGAGCAGCTGAGGCACATCCGTATTGACTCTTACTGCCGCTCCAGGATGTCCGCGGTGTTAGTAAGGTGTTCCCGGAGGTGCTGCAACAGTTCATGGATGGAATCCAGTGTCCTGACTGCCAGGCGAAGCTCGCCAATCGCCTCCTGATTGCTCGGTCTGGCTTCTTCGATATATCCAATAAATGAAAGAAGGAAAATACAGTAAGTAAAGCAGGTTTCTATTTTTGACTGAAAGTCTTGAAAAAATATAACAGTAGTATATACCAGAGCTGGCGGCCTCCTCCTGCTCCTCCTCCGACTCCTCCTCCCCCACCACCACCGTCTGTATATCCAGTGCTATATGTAAGAAATTAAAGAAATAAAAAATACAGTAAACAAAAAATGTTTCTGTTTTTGACCAAAAGTCGTTGCTAAATAAAACAGTATATACCAGCGCTGGTGGACGCCCGTGGCTCCTCCTCCTCCTCCGCTGGGGCACTGGTCCTGCCCAGGCAGATTCGGCGTCCTGTGCCCTCTTCCTGTCTTCTGCCAAATCCAAAAAATATAACACGTAAATAATGCAGACTGGAAAAAATGGTATATCTATACAATATATTGCCGAAAGTATTGCGAGACCCCTCCACTACCCCACTACCAGCTTAACCCCCCACTACTCCCATCTCATAGTTCTAAAGTCACAAAATATTTATTTATTTCCTCTGCACATAGACATATATTACCGTTCATTTATATATTTTTTTTCAGAAGTAAACATTACGTTTATTCAATAAAAACTATTATTTGTGTTGTGTGCGTACAAAGCGCATTGTGCGTCTGCTTTTAGTTATTTTATAGAAGGCCTCAGCCTCAGATTCACTTTCAGTTTCTGCGAATAATAAAACTGGATATAGCAGAAATGTAGCCGGGCAAAAACAGGTTCACTTTCAGAACGGCGCCGGACCAGACACAAGCAAGGATTGTCCAAACACGAGTCTCTTCAGGAAAGGCAAGAGTTTATTGTGTCGTCACACAAGTGCTCACACAGGATTGAATCGCTTAGAGTGAGCCCCGATTACACAGAGACATGAGGTTTTATGCCCCAAATACATAATTAGGTACATCCCCATTAGCCCACCTCCTTATGACACTCTATTCCACCCCACGTGGGTTAATACCTCCCATCATTAATTCGAACACAAAGAACATTCCACATATAACTATAAATTGATACACTTCTCGTTAGTTTGACAGTCTGTGATTTGTTTGTGCTGTCTTTCTCCGGGCAGTGCCTCCCTCCCTATCGGCTATGTTTATTCAGGTGGCCTGGGGCCTGGTCTGTATACTCCTTCTATTTTCTGCGGGCCCCAACGGCCTTGAGTCGCTTTTCTCCTCCGTGCCAGAAACAGCAGAGATCTCTCATAAAACTTTAATTGCTTTTCTGCTAATCTAAACGCATTCCTAAATTTCTACGTATACCTCATTCTAGTTTCAGTTACAAACCTGTCTAGTTATATACAAGTGAACCAATATTCTGAACAAGATGGCCGCCTGTGTACAATGGCGGCCGTCTTCCAGCCTATTTCCACTTCATTCCCCCCTTGGCTCAAGTGTCAGGTTCTTTTCCTGGCACTTGTAGCCATTACACTCCACTATTCTGAAACTCCTTGAAAAGGGGGGGTTTCTTTCACTGGGAACATACCCTGTGGAATTATCAGTGGTATCTTCTGTGTTTGTGTAGATATCAGTGCTGTTTTGCACAGTGGCCATAAACATAGCCCTATGCGGTATATCAGTATCCCTATGATCAAAATCACCACTATCATGAGTATCATGGATCCAATCCTTGAGATAAATCGTAAGATAGAACCAAACCATTCTCCCATTGCTCCAAACCCACGGAGCGGATTCCAGCCTTCGGCAGCAATCCTTCTGGCTGTGCCCTGCAACTGTGCTACCTTCTCTTGGTGATCTTGAATTACCTGGTAATAGTCTGGGACTTCGTGTGTAGTGTTTCTGATGAAGGTGCAACATTCATAGTGCATTGTCATTTCACACAATCCATTCAAGGCCGCACTGATCTGCTCAAGCGCCATTTCATGTATCATTTGCACCTTTCGTAACTCACGCATTTCCAGATTCAGCAGCTGGATATCCATACTGGTTCTATTCAGAATCTCATCCATCAGATTGACATAGCTATTCAATCTCCTCATCATCTCTCCTCCCCATCCAGTCCATGCTGGCAACCATGTCCATATTCGATCCATCTTCGCAAACAATTCTCTCTTCGGTCTTTCAAACACCAGTGGGTACCTAGGGTGTAGTTCTGCGTCTGTGTTTGTGTCTTCTCCCCTTAGTTTCTGGATTGGGACCAGCTTAGCCAAATAACACATTCCCGTTATTGTTGGTGGTACCCATGTGTAACACACCCTTTCACAGCACACCTGGTACCCTCCTGTCACTATAAATGGTGATGAATGTAGTGTTCCCTTTGATATCTCTATCGCAAGGTGTCTCAGCCGTCTCATCATATCCACTGCACCCTGCCTCCCATTGGTCACATTCCCAATCACCGCCTCTTGGTCTCTAGTGAGTTGCCTGCATCGTATGTATAAATAAGTCGCCTTTTGTCCTGTTTTGAATATGTAAATGTATGATGTCCAGTTGAACTGACTTGAGTTACATAACCCACCCTCGTTATTTGTTTCTTTATCTGGTCCTAGTTGAAAACACCATTCTGGTGGATACACTGGTCCTATTATGGGTACCCGGGACTGACTGATTCTGTCTTTTCCCTTTGTGCATCGACAGCATGTATTGTGATATTCCCTGATACAAACATACTCAAATTCATTGGAACAGAGGCAAATGGTATATGAATTGTCTCTGGGTGCAGTCTACTACACACCCAGCATGCAGTTTGCCCAGACTTTTTAGCATAGTCATATTTGAATTGCACAAGTAAGTGTCCTCTTGGGTTGGTTCCAGATAGCACCTCTCGTTTTTGTCTCCACATGGTACGGTTCTCCATCACCGGGTGCGTACCATTCCAGATATGGGAAATATCCACTTTCCCAGCGGTGCTTGTACAATTGGGGCATGCTCCACGCGAGAGTCCATAAATCAAATTAGCAAGATATAAAATCAGCACCACAAATGCCCCGAGTGTCAGAATTCCTTGGGCAATTCTTTTTACAGTCACATAAACCCAATCCCTCCCCACCGGAATTTCAAAAGTAAAGAACATTTCTGGATAATCAAGGGTGGGGGCCGGGCCCCTAAAAAGCACCCTGTGGGTATCCCCCGTTGGCGGGTGGTCAGGACCTGTGCCCATCAAAACACCCACTTGTTGATCCTCTGTATTATCTGGGTTAGGATCATTTAGGTGCTCATGGCTGTGGTCTTTGTCAGCTTCAGCCTCAGTGGGTTGGTCTCGTTGGTAACGACCTTCCATGTTGGTTCAGGACTGGCTGCGGCTGCTTTTACCCTGTAGTGATGTATCCACGGGACCACCTCGGCAACCTTTACTGCTGTAGGGGTTGATAACAGGACAAGATAAGGACCTCTCCATTTTGGACCCAGTGGATCATTTTTCCACTCTTTTACCCATACTGAGTCACCCGGACAATACTTATGCAGTGAAGGATACAGAAAATGCGGTATATTATCCCCCACCCAAGTATTTAATTTCTGCATTGATTTACCCAGCATTACTACCTGATCATTTAGTTTAGTTTCTCCCAATGCCCGAAGGTCCCCCCTAGTCCATTAATCAGAGGGGTTGGCCGTCCAAACATAAGTTCGTACGGACTTAGCTTCAATTGGGGGGTTGGTCTGCACCTAATGTGCAAAAGGACTATCGGCAGCAAGTCCAACCAGCCTATTTCCATCTCTTGGCACAGTTTGGACATCAAAGTCTTTAGGGTACGGTTCATTCTTTCAACTTTTCCTGAACTTTGGGGCCTGTAGGCAGTATGTAGCTTCCAGGTGATGCCCAGTAGCCGGGCAAGTTGTTGCAAACAGTTCTGGATAAATGCAGGGCCATTGTCCGACCCTATCTCGAGTGGAAGTCCGTAACGTGGTATTATTTCTTTCATTAGACTCTTTACCACTTCTGTCGTCTTTTCAGTTCTCGTTGGGAAGGCTTCTACCCATCCTGTCAAAGTGCACACCATCACTAGTACAAGTGAACCAATATTCTGAACAAGATGGCCGCCTGTGTACAATGGCGGCCGTCTTCCAGCCTATTTCCACTTCAGAAACAACAACAGAAATCCACCATTTTGTTTTGAAATTTGCATCTAAAGCATTCAATGACACTGCTGCAGCAGCTGCTGAGGCTGTATTGAACGCAGCTCTGTTTGGATGCGCTTTGAGAAGAACTACATGTCCCATCCTATCACTTTAGCAGAGACGCAGAGATTTTTATTGATGCGCAGGTGGGAGTCAATATTGGGCAAGCTGCGGGTCTTCTCGTATGCATCACTCAATCACAACAACCTCCCCCCCAACACACTACAGACTATACACACAGTGCCAAAAGAAATCCAGCATTGTAACTTCATCTACATACATCAAATATCACAATTTTCACGAATACGTAAAATCACAAAAAAGAAAAGCTATGGCAAAACTGCATGTATGACAAGTTGTGAAAACGCAAAGCTATACACAATCACATTGCATGAAAAAAGGACTAGATAAATCAGCGTATTTCTGCGCACATTAGCACATGCAAGCACATTATTATTATTATTATACAGGATTTATATAGCGCCGCCAACAGTTTGCGCAGCGCTTTACAATATAACATGACACTTACGTTTCGCTATGACGCGGCGGATGCGTCTCAACTGCTCCTCCTCGCGTACTTTTAAATCAGACCAGCGTTTCCGTAGCTGGTCCTTTGTCCGGTCCTTCCCAAACTTCTCCAAAATGGTGGCGCGTAGCTTGTCCAAGATACGATCCTTCCTGGCGTTATTCTTGCTGCGGTAAGGTCCCTTCTGGCAATCGTAATCTTTGGTATCAAAGATGCGGACCAGCTCCAACATCTCCTCAAACGCCATATTTTGGGCGCGTTTTTTCCTGGGTGCAGGCACTGCAGGTGGAACGTCATCAACAGATGACGAGGAGGTCTCCTCTCTGGCAGCGGCCATTATGAAGAATAATAAAAAAAAAATTTTGTTCAAAAAGTTGTCAATAAAACTGGCTCAATAAAGTTACGACATGTGCGCGCTCGCCCATGCGCGACCCGCGGACGAATCGGATCTGACCAAAATACGAAAATTCTGATCGGATCTTTGGAAACAATAAAAAAATTTACAGAATCAGCCATATAACCGATACTAGTTAAATATACGATGTCCAGACTTACCGAAATGGTACCGAAATCCCGAATGGAACTGAAATCATGAATAGAGGGAAAATAAATTCGATTTGACACATTTCAAGTCCATTCGAAAATTCCGAAAAATTTTCGATTTGGTAAACTTTTCGTTTTTTTCGGAAAGTCTGTTCTCGTTTCAAAGCAATAGATTTCGATTTGACACATTTCAAGTCCATTCGAAAATTCCGAAAAATTTTCGATTTGGTAAACTTTTCGTTTTTTCGGAAAGTCTGTTCTCGTTTCAAAGCAATAGATTTCGATTTGACACATTTCAAGTCCATTCGAAATTCCGAAAAAATTTCGATTCGGTTCGGAAACCTGTTCGGATTCGACTTTTTCGGATCTAAAAAATTTCGGAATTTCGGCCGAATCGAAAGACCCGAATCGGGAAATTTCGTGAAAATTCCGAAATTCCGAAACCCGAAACGCACATCCCTAGTGCAGGGCAGTCAGAGATGTAGAAACCAATCGTTCTGGTAAATACTTAGGATTAGTAGATACCTGGTGACTCTTGGAAGGTACTGACTTGCATACAAGATTGTTATTGCTAATATGTACAGAGATGCGATTAGAAATAACATTAAACAGAAATAAACAATCATTTGTTATCGTGGTCTTTGCAAAAACATTAACATGAGTAGTAGCCTGGGTAAAGGGACCCCGGAGGGTTACAAACGATATCCCCAAACGTGATGGGACAGAAACCAAACAGCGAGCGATCAACCCAGCAACCAGCATGGGGTTAAATCACTAAAATAATAGAGAGAGAGTAGTCAAAAGCCAAGCCGGGTCAAATAACAGGAGCAGGGATCTCATACAAAGCAAGGTCGTCAACAGTAAATTCAAATAGATTTAGGAAGTAGCGGTGCGTGAAATGAACTCCACAACAGGGCGTTGAGGCAACTCCTAGAGCCCTGTTTTAAAGCCTGTGGCTCCTGGTAACCAAACCTGATCCCGTCCCCTCATATGCCGATCTGCCAGCAGAAAGTGCTGGCACCCGACCAGCCAGTGGTTCCCCTTCTTGCCCAGACCCCCAGGGGGCACAGCGGGGGCTGTAGATGTAACAAGAATGCACTTACAATAATGACTAATAGTATTACAACTCTTTAAAATAAAGTTTGCATATAGGATTTTAATGTTCTAAGAGCATGCACTTACAATACTGACTAATAGACGGCGCTATTACACACATGCTTACTGCTGAGCTCTGCCTGCCCCCCACAACTGACGAGGACAGTCACATGACTCTCCTGCGTCAATCAATCCATGGGGAGCTATGCCTCCCATGGGGGGCGTTTTTAAAAAAAAGAATTGCTTGAGACCAATGGAGCTTGGCTCAAGCTTTCAATTGCTCTCAGTGCCTCTGGAGGCACAAAAGAGCGTAGAACCAGGAAGCAAAGCCAGCTTGAGCAATTAGTGTAGCATTCAGCTGCGCAAATTGTGTAGGCTAGACTGGCTCAGTGCTGCCCCTGCTGTCTGTGTAGTGAATCACACACACACACAGCAGCCAGCAAACTGAAAGTGCAGGGAAAAAAAAGCGGAGGACAGAGAAGCAGCGAGGGGGCGTGGAGCAGGTGAGTATGAGAACTTTTTTAAATAAATAACATTTTATTTACAGTTTAAATATACACATGTCATTACAGCACAATGAGCACATTAATTTACTGGAATGGCATTGGCAGGGGAGGCTCTGCCTCCCCTGCCCCCCCCCCCAGACTGCACGTCCCTGCTTCACGCACAGTTTGCTTGCTGTAAACCCTTAATGCAAAAGCATGATGATGTAACTTTTTTGTTTTTCTTGTCTTAATGTGCTAAATAATAATAGGAAAACAGGTTTTCTTTTTCTACTTTAATACACCGATGTTTTTAATTCTTAGAGTTATTTATGGGGATTGGGTAGGAATGGTGTTTAGAAAGTTTTTTTTTTTGTAAATATTAAGTCACTTTTTCCAATTTGAGATGTTTTTTATATTCAGTAATATGCTATGTATACATATTGTGGCTAAATTCTGGATTAAATTTGTATTTATCCTTAAAATGGCCAATTTGTTTGACTCATTACCACTTGGCTGCAGATGATGTCCTGAGCGCATCCTCCGCTTTCCTGGTAGGCTGTGGAGGATGTACCAAACACATCGTCAAAGCCCCGTGGCTCGGATCGCAGACTTCTCCAGCAGCAGGCTGACATCTTGGATGTTAGCCCCACCTGTGGGACCGTCCACATCTGCTGACATCATACTGCATGTGTTTAACCACTTGGCTGCTATGGACGCGCTCAGCGCGTCCAGCCAAGTGGTTCTCCTGTGCTACGGACGCGCTCAGCGCGTCCGAGCACAGGAGGCAGCAATCCGCCAGATTCCATCGACGCGATGACATCTAATGCAGGCGCCCCCCCCCCCCGCATGTGCGGAGGAGGCGCCTGAAAGGGAGGGGGGAGGTCCTTCGGACCTCTCTCCCTCCTGATCGCCGGGGAGTAGCGAGTTAAAACAGACACCGCTTGGAAGGGCACAGCCTGCCCTTCCAAACGGTGGCTGTCATTAACCCCTGGGGAGCCGGATCACGAATCGGCGCTGAAAAGCGCCGGTTCGTGATCCTTTCCCGGAGCTGGCCGACATCTTGGATGTCGGCCAAGCCTCCGGGAACTCCACCTGAGGACTGGCGTCATCGTGCTATGCACGATGACGCCAGTCCTGGAGTTAACCCCTAGCTGCCACCAACGGTGGAGATAGGGGGTTCATTGGATTCTCCCGATCCGTGGCAGCTAGGGGTTATTGTTTGATACTGTTGGATCGGCCAGAGCATGGCCGTTCCAACGATACCAAACACCACTGTGAAAAAAGTTTTTTTAAAAAAATAAAAATTAAAAATAAAAATAAAAAAATATTTAAAAAAAAATCTAAAAAAAAACCAAGTTTTTTTTTGTTTTTTTTGTTTTGTTAATGCAGCAATATTGTTCCCATTTCAATTATAATGTGAACAATGATGCTGCACTAACGATTTTTGTATGCGGTGCGTTTGTTAAAAATCGCGTAATTTTCCCCAAAAAAAAATGTAACGAGACCCCATCTCTAATTTTTTTAACAAGCGCACCCCATACAAAATATAACCGCAATTGCTCGCATGTTAAAATGTGAAAAAAAAACACTTTACACGTTGTAAATTATTGAAAATTCATATTTTATTGCATTTTTTGTTATAATATACAGACAGGACATGACGTATACATATAATAATGACATATTATGAATCTGCCGAGTCTGACGGAAAGAACGATATATAATATGTCTGGGTCATATACTAAAATAAGCCTTCAAAACACGTTTAAACATGATGAGCAAAACCGGTAAAAATGACCTCAGCACAGAGGTGTGAAACGCCTCAGCAGCGAAAGGGTTAATGATGTCATAAATGAGACATTCCCGTGCCTGGCATGGGTTTGTAAAAATAATAGAAAATTAAATAAATCAAAATAAATATATATCTTTTTCTTTCTAATGCAGAACTGTTGTTCACTTTTCAATTAAAAAGTGAACAACGATGCTGCACATTGGGCTGGCCATTATGCACCACTCTACCAGGCTGGGCACATTGTCTGTAATAAAAAGGAAAAATGGCTATACTCCGTGGCGCTAGATATACACTTTTTTTTTTTTTTAAAACATAGATTTTTATTAGAATTTTGCCATCAAAAGTACAAATAAATACTCAAAATAACCATAACAAAGGGTAGGAGGGGGGGAAGAGGGGGGTTGCAGCCAAAATAAAAATAAAACGTGTGTATTAGGATCGGTAGCCCGGTCACAGTCCACATGCCTCATAGATTTTGTGTATGTCCCAGAGTACCCAGGGATCTGATTTGGGTGGGTGCATGTCTTCCGATGCCACAATCCGTGAGTCAAATCCACGATATTGGTTTAGTAATTCAATAACTTGTTTTTTAGTAGGTATTAATGTGGACTTCCAGTTTCGTGCTATAAGCAAAGAGGTCGTAGAAATGAGGATAAATAACATCTTTCTTTGAGGTTTCGGGAGGTTGATCATACCCAATAAAAGAATTTCCGGTTTGTGAGGGATCGGCATACCGAGGACCTCGGTCGCCAGTATCGAGATGTCCTTCCATAATGAATTTATTGTAGGGCAATGCCACCAAATGTGACTCATAGAACCTTGTGCTAGGAAGCATCTCCAGCATACATCCGGTTGATTCGGCACGTATTTTTTGATTCTGTCTGGTGTGAGGTACCATCTATAAAGGATCTTTCGTTGTGTCTCTAATAAGGTAACACACCGGGTAGCTCCCACTGCAAACATATAAGCCGTGGCCCATTGGGTTGGTGTAAAAGATTGTTCCAGTTCCCGTTCCCAACTTTTTTGAAATGTCCAAGTAACAGCTTTTTGTGGAGTATTAAGCACTCTGTAATACATCGAAATCGCTTTAGTGGTGGAGTGAGAGTCCAAACAGAATAGTTCTGTTTCTGAGAGTAATGGAACCTTAGCAGACAGTGTAGTAAATATCTTCTGAGCTTTAAGATATGAGTGTATCTGCATATATGATAAAAACATTGCATTTGGAACCTTGAATTTAGTACACAATGTCTCAAAAGGTAGAATGGAGGCCGCTTCAAAGAAATGATGAAGGTTTAACACTCCATACTGAGCCCATCTAGCATAATCTCCGTGAGGGAGGAGATACCTAAAAGATTCCACAGGTGTAGCCATAGAGATCGGATAATGATTTGTGAAAGAGCGAAACCCTTTGTCCCATATTTTAAGGTGTAACACCGTACTGGCCAGTGGGGAGTCTATTCGTGGTCTATCCTTAATGGGAACCCAAAGTAAGGTAGTCAGATCATGTCCCTCCATATATGCTGCCTCAATGGATAACCATTGTGGCGTGGGGCGTGCGTGAAAGGACTCCGATAAAGATGCCAAGCACGCTGCCCAATAATAGTGTTGTACATGTATCATGTTCAGGCCTCCATCTCTGTGTCTATAACTCAATAGCTTCCGAGGAACTCTAGGCCTTTTGTTGTTCCAGACATAGGAGGTCAAAACAGACTGAACCTTGACCAGAAAATATCGGGGTAAGCTTAGGGGTAGGGCCCGGAACACATACAGTAGTTTTGGTAAAATAATCATCTTTGCGGCCGCCATTCTACCCAGCCACGAGACTTCTTTCATTCTCCATCTATGGATAAGCACTTATCTCAGAAAGAACACGTTCATAGTTATATTGAAAAAGATCTTCAAGCTTCCCTGAGATTCTAAGACCCAAATAAACCAAATAATTAGAGCGCCAATCAAATTTATATTGCGCTTTAAGAGTGTCTAGAAAAGGTTGTGTCATATTAATTGGCAGAGCTTGCGTTTTAAGTAAGTTCACTAAATGAAAGGACACCTTGCTATATGCCTCTAACTCGTGATATAAGGCCGATAAAGACACCTCTGGGTCAGTCAACGTCAAAAGGATGTCGTCCGCATACAGTTGTTGTTTATACGTTGTGGGACCTATTGGGACGCCTCTAATGTTGTCATTCTGGCGGATAGCCTGTGCCAGTGGTTCCAACACCAGGGCATATAATAGGGGGAAAGAGGGCACCCCTGACGTGTGCCGTTTGTAATCACAAATTCGTCAGACATAAATCCCGATGTCAGAACTCTGGCTGAAGGGGAATCATACAGGGCCTTTACTGCCGTCAGCAACGGGGGAGGAAAACCATACATCTTCAGGGTTTCATGGAGAAATAGCCAATTTACTCTATCGAAGGCTTTCTCAGCATCCAGGGACAACACCAAGCAAGGACACCCTGACCGCTGCAAGGTTTCCATCAAGTTGATCAACTTTTTTGTGCTATCTGGTCCTGCCTGCCAGAAATAAACCCCACCTGGTCCTGGCCAATTAAAGTCGGTAAAATGTGTTGTAGCCTATTCGCCAGAATTTTCCCATACAATTTTATGTCTACATTAAGAAGTGAGATTGGGCGAAGATTACGACATTCATCCGGGGTCTTGCCTGGTTTAGGGAGTGTAATTATGTGAGCCCGTAGCATATCTGTCGGAAATGTACCCTGTTCTCGGGCAACGTTAAAAACCGAGTGTAGGTGCGGCAAGAGGTGAGCGGTAAAAGTCGAGTAGTATAGGCCATTAAGGCCGTCAGGGCCGGGGCTTTTCGTTTTTGTAGTCCTTTAATCACTTCAGAAATTTCTTCTATGGAGATCGGAGAAGCTAGATTTGCCATTTGTGATGTGGATATTTTCGGCAGGTGTAGTGTATGTAGATAATCAGAGATGGTGTCGGGGGTAGGCTGTATCACATTGTCGTCTGTGGATAGATTATACAATGTCTCATAAAAATCTGCGAATTTGTTAGCTATGTCTAGTGGATTATGTATTAGTCCTTTGTCAGATTTGAGGTGAGAAATTCCTTGTGTGGCAGGGGGAGGTTTTAGTCTACGAGCCAAAAGTCTGCCCGGTTTATTTTGAAACGCATAAAACCGCGTCTTCATCCTGTGCATAGTTAAATTAAATCTGTCCGCTTCCAAGTCAGCGAGTGAGCGTAGGGCATCGTCCAAAGCATCCGCCAGTTCCGCCGTCGGGGACAATTTGTTCTGGGTGTCTATATCCTGGATGTTCCGAAGAACCTCCAAGCGGTGTGCTGTGTGTTGCTTTTTTAGTCGAGCTCCCCTGAATGCATACACCCCTAATGACTGCTTTATGAGCCTGCCATACAACAAAGGGGTTCACCTCGCGGACGCGTTTTCCTTAAAATAGTTAGTTAGTGCTTCATTAATTGCCAGAGACGCCGGCTCATGTTTTAATATGTGTTCGCTAAATCTCCAGGGTGGTCTCGCATGAGAATGAAATTCGTCCTGTATGTCTAGAAGCAATGGGGCGTGGTCAGACCATGTGAAGGGGAGTATTTCGCATGTGGTGACGCGGGAGAGTAGATTCGATGGTAGGAGAAAATAATCTATGCGTGAGTAACTATTGTGTACTCCCGATCGGAAAGTATAATCTCTCTCTGTAGGATGGAGCAGGCGCCATGTGTCATATAAATGGTGTTGTCCAAGGATAGAATGCAGCTTTAAAAATTGTCTCCCTACTTGTGTGCCCGTAGGAACTGAACGGTCTTTCGCTGGGTCCATACATAGATTCAAATCACCACAGACTATTAGATCGCCTGATAAAACATCCGTAATTTTGTTTAGAAGATGCGTCAGAAATTGTGTTTGAGAATTATTAGGGGCGTAAGTCGCTACTATCGTGTACACCCTGCCATTGATTGTGCAAATTAAAATAATATATCTGCCTCTGGGGTCCGTAATAATTCTGTGAGTCTGCATTGTCAGTCTATTGTGAATCAAAATCGTCACCCCTCTAGACTTAGCCCTGTACGTCGAATGAAATTGAGTGCGGTAGTGAGGTGTATACAGTTTAGGGTGATCCAGTCTCCTAAAGTGTGTTTCCTGGAGGCAGACTATATCCGCGTCATACGTACGAAGATCTTTATATAAAGAGTGACGTTTAACTGGTAAGTTTAAACCTTTCACATTATACGATACTATCTTCATAAAAGTCTACAACATATATGTTAGGAACAGATAAACAACATTTTAAGCGAACGACTTGACCTCTCGGCCAGTGATGCACTAAGAAGTATCGAGAATTGCTGCAACCCCCCAGGGACTGGGAGAAGGGGGAAAAGGGGAATAAAACCAAAACAAAAAAACGCCGCAACATAGCGACAAAACTTGGTGCGTTCCAGAACGCCATACTCTCCATCGGATCCTCCCGTCCGGGAGACATCCGTGCCCTCAACTAAGAAGGGGGAGAAACGAAAAAAGAGGGGGGAAGGTCCATCTGCCACCAGCAGCGAGACCAAAATATCAATCGTTAAGCCACCAGTGTTACCCGTCCTGCGTCTTGCGGCCAAAAACTTGTAAGGGTTCCATCACAAGGAACGGATCTGCGAGGGCTTGACTTTCTCGTGCCCAGCTAGTCAGCGTTGGCGCCAGTCCGGTATCACCTTTTTTAATGTAGACTTGCGTTCCTGGGCATCCACATGTATTTGAAGGCCCCAAGACTCCAGGGTTGTTTGGCCCTCGGTAGGAGATGTGAGGACTGTGGTAACCCCCTCGCGGAGAACAATTAACTTTGTGGGGAATCCCCACCTGTATAGTATACCAGCATCCCGTAAAGCCATTGTTAACGGTCGAAACAGTCTTCTTTGTTGTAGTGTTACTTTAGAAAAGTCCGGGTAGATTTCCAGATGGTCGTATTGGGAACCTAATATTTCTGGTTTACGCATTGCTCGCAAGACATCTTCCCTAGGTTTATAGTAGTGCATCTTGAGGATCACGTCTCTAGGTGCTTTTTGAGGGGCAGATGGTGGTTTTGGTATACGATGTATTCTGTCCATAAGTAACGTGTCAGGAGCAACTCCGGGGAGCAAGTGTGTAAATAAGTCCGTTACATAAGCCATGAGGTCTCGGGGATGAATCGTTTCTGGGATTCCTCGAATTTTGAGGTTATGGCGTCGAGACCTGTCCTCAAGATCCGCCAGTTTATTTGTACATTGCAATAGTTTGGATTCCAAAGATTCTACTGCTGCGGCCATAGCGTTGTGTGCGTCCGCCATTTCAGACATTTTGTTTTCTAGGTGTGAGGTCCGTTCTCCAATTTCTTGAATATCCTTGCGGATGTCCGCCGACACCGTATCAAGGCGCGCTGACAGGGAGGATGAAAATTCTTTAAAGAGATTCTCCATGCGGGCAGTGAACGCCATTAAATCTCCCTCAGAGGTGCCTGCCGTCGAAGCAGGAGAGTGGGATGGGGAGCCGCCGCCATTTTGGGAATCTGTATCCTCTCGGCGTTTACTGGGCCGGGGAGTGAAAAACTCCTTTGTTCCCGGTGTTTTTTTCCCTTTTGCGGTAGCCATCTTGCCGGCTGTGTGTTCCGATCGAGGATTACGGTACCTTGAAGGGTTTATGTGGTCTCTGGCGGCTAAAATCCGTTGTTCCTCGCTGGCTGGTTTGGAGCTGGACTAAAACGTGTCCGCCATGCTCCGCAGTTGGCTCTGCCCCCCTAGATATACACTTTTAAGGATTTTGTCATTGTCTGTAAGTTTGGAGGCGGTGTCACAATGTGTTCTGACGCATTGTTTCATTGAAAACCTAAATCATGCAGGGGTTCCTTTGGAATTCAGAATCTCATAGTTCTACACCACACATGGTCAAGTGGGATGTCACTGGAATGGACAGAAACTGGCCTTCCAACAATAACAAATATGACAATGTAATGTGCAAAAATAGAAAATGATATGCAAAATTTTTACTTATAAAGAAAACAATGCTGCTGCAATAACTCACCTTCTCATTTCCGACGCTGGGAGCAAATATGGAGATGATAGCACAATGCATGATTACCCATTGGTCCAACGAAAACATGAGTCGCCACACCACTGCGTGTAGAAGGGGGGGTATTTCTTACCCCCGTATCTCTTTAGTTTACAGCTCACAAGGTCAAGTTAGGTTTCACTGGACAAGTCAGAGTCTGGCCTTTCAATAATACCGAACATGACTATGTAATATGTCAAAAAATAAATAATAGTAAAAAAGTATTTTTTTGTGCAACACCACATTACTCACCTTCTCATTTCACATGCCAGGAGCAAGTTCACTGGTTAATACAGTCATATTATTTATAAAACATAAACTTCCAAGCAAAAAATTTAGGGTTTTTTTCAGTTTTGGTTAAAATTATGTATTTTTTTAAAAAAAAATATACTAACAAGTTCCCAAAAAAATGGACGTGCGTCCATCTAGTTCAGTCTTTCACACAACACCTTGTACCGTTGATCCAAATAAAGGCAAAAAAACTGTCTGAAACACTCACCAAAATGCAACATGCAGGGAATAAATTCCTTCTTCACCCCAGATTGGGGTCAAATTTCTCCTTGGATCAAGCAGCTTTTACCCACATATTAAATATTCTAACCCCTAATATTATGTTTTTGCAGGAACTACTTGTTTAAATGTCTGTACAGACTCTGACCCAAGCACCTCAACAGGCAGAGAATTCCACAACTTTATTGTTCTCACTGTAAAAAAAACCTTCTTATGCTTCAGGCCAGGGTTTCTCAACTCCTGTCCTCGGGACCCACTATTGGCCAGATTTTGCAGATCACCTTGTGGAAATACAGACTGAATCCTGCAATCACTGAGTAGCAAATCATATCACCTGTGCTGTGCGGGTGAAAAGCGTCTCGGTTTTACTTTTGTACCTTTTAATTGTTATTAAATTGTTTTTATTTTACCACGCACTCTCCTTGTGGGACCTTTTCAGCCACCAATACGCTTCAGCGTGAGGATTTCCACTATTCGGAAGTTACGAGGCGGGACCCCCTCATAACTAAAGAGGTGCTATGCGGATGTACTGAGCCACCCAATTAGGAGGCTCATTTACACGTGAGTTGTATAATTTTTTTTCTTTATTATATCCACGTTTACATGCAGAGCTGTGCTATGTTATGATTTTTCTCTTTGAGATACCACTGGGCTATCGTAACACGATGAAGCACAAACTAGACCGATCTGATGGGAGAAGCCTCTCAGAAGATCTTGCCCTCCACGACTGCATTCGGGACATTGATCTAAGGTTGAACTTTACCTGCTCCCTGCCTAATCGATGCATCGACATACATCATAATATTGCCTTCTCGAGCTCCCATTTACTGTTTTGGTGTTTTGTCCCAGAAAAAACATGTATACCCAGATATCAGATAGACCTCAGTGGCAGCAGCTATAGGGATCCTCGTGCTAGGAGGCAGGCAGGGTTTAGCCGGATACCAGGGCAAACATGGGCGACAGACTTCTGGCGCGCACTCTCTGACATCATCAGAGGGGTCTGGCACGCCCTCTCAGATGTCAGAGAGGGCCGCCGGGCCCTGTCTTCGAAACTGCGGCTGGGACTGAAAAATAATGCAGCCGCCGCTGGAATACCGCAATTAGGCCAGGCCCCTTAAATAAAGAGCCGTCACTGCCTGGGCCCCCCCCTCCAGTGGCGGAATGCCAGAGCCTGTTCGCAAGTGTGACTGCTGTGACCCGGTAGTTCCACCACTGCCCTGAACAAGGCACTATAATCCCTGCTACACACTAGAAGAGCTGCCCCGCGGAAGCTGGGGCCAAAAAAGCGACCTGGACGGGAGAGTTCTTCTCAGAGCGTTATTACACCAAAATACTTGTGGTTCATTTTTGATTAGGGGTGCTCAACCTGTAGAGTTGAACATGTTTGCTTCAGCTCAGTAATCTCAAAAGGAAACATTTTCTAAAATGATCAATTTTTTTTCTTTTTTTTAAAGCTGAGTTTCACCATTCAGCATGTGCTCAGATGTTGGTGCACAGACCTTCAGAGGCTCAAGGTATGGACCATTTTGATTTACATAATTTGTTGTCAAAAACTTCCTTACAGATGTAAGCGATGCTGAAACAATCACAAAATAGCATAACTGAACAGTTTTTGAGAATACTATGTTAAAATAAGCCTTGCTCGATAGGTTTTTCACTAACGATTATGCAGTGTCAATTTTTATTAAATGTAACATTATAAAATGTATCACATCATTCGATCTTGAAGCACCATGAACAGCAATAATTGACAAGAGATAAATAAACTTAATTTCATTAGTAACAGAACAAACATGTGCGTTTTTTGTTAAAGAAAAATAAAATGTGAACAATACATCTGACCAAATACTGATATCAGCAAATTATTTTTTTCTTCTTCACTTTAGAGCATTTCAAGATGTTGACACAGTAGTGGTGTTATATTAAATGGATAATATCTTGGCAAAATGCTACACAAACGGTTGGCAGGGTAACATTCTGAAATCACCCTACACAATCTGTAGACGGTAGTATCGTGGAGTATGCAGACCACTGTATGCGAGTAACATGTAACAACTTGGAAATATTATTTTTAAGGATAAGAAGCAAATGGGGCACGTGGGGTGTTTTAGAGGTCAGAATGAAACAGATATAAGGTGCTCAATAACCCACAAACCCATAATATATACATATAATGAATGTATATTATGTATTTTTTTTCCGTCTGCGCTTAATCTTTGGTAAGAGAAAAAGTCCTTCTTCCATTGTCATGAACAAGTTACCATAAAAGTATGAAATGTCCCTTGTCCTCCATCACTTAGGTTAGTAAGATAAATAATATGTCTTCAAACTTATGTTATAATGACTTTGGGGGAAGAGCATCGCTGGGTAGTAAGTGCATTACTTCACCCCTGATCTCCATCTTCCTCTTCAGTTTCATCAAACTGTGGTCCCATGACAAAGTGATGTGGGTACACAATGCCACATTCTTCTGCAAATCTCTGCCAGCGAGCATCGTCGCTCTCATGGGTGATGTATCTTTGGCCTACCCTTGTTTCTAACTCACGGAGGTCCAGCCATGTCTGTAAGTCCTATATTGAGGTAGAAGTAGTAGTTTAATAGTAGATATTTCAAAATGACATATCTAAGTGTCACTATAACCTCCTCAGATTCTACATTATGGGCCCTATTGCATTCTTCACGCAAACGTTAACGCGTGCGCAAAAACGCATTACCGTAAGGGGCAAAACCCTTTGCGCTGAACGTCGTATTACAATGTCAGCGCAACAAACGCGCGTATACGTCTACCGCGGGTGAATCTGCGCGAACTTACTGTACTTCGCACGTCCTATACTTAACATTGTGAGCGCAAATACGCTTGTGCGCTGGTACGTGGATGGTATTACAATCTATGCGCAGTTTGTAACGCACAGCCTTTGCGCGCATAATTTCAGCAACTCCTAAAATCTGGTGTTAATGGCAAATTCTATCAACCTGGCCGAAACCAAATACACCAGCCCAAAAAAAAAAATACTGCAAAGTATAGTTACACATTTTACACAAACCAAACCATTAAAATGGAGGTGTGTGTGCATTTTTTATTGATGCAGCATATATGCGCAGATTGACTTTGACAGGCGCAAAAACTTAATGTGAGACAATTAAGGTTCTTAATTCTGAGTGGCTGAATCACATGAAAAAAACAGTCCACACACTGATTTCTGCGCCCAACGTTACTGCGCACGTTTTTTTTGCGCGTCCGTTTTATGTGCGTTATTTTTTGATGGATGAAAAAATGCGTGAGGATTGTAATACCAGCGTTGATTTACGCGCGTTACCATTTGACGCTTCGCGCAAAAATTCACGTGTTTACCGTGTATTTTTGCGTGAAGAATGTAATAGGGCCCTATATGTTTCAGTGCTTATTCAGCCTGCAATGAGGAATTTTTGCTAAAGTTTACAGAAAACATAATTCATAATGAAAAACATACATATGTCTGAGTAAATGTAATGACTTGCTTTCTTACAAAGCTCTGTGGCATACATGTCCCCTACCTGGATCCATAGTTTGATTTTGTTATGCTCTCTGCTTGTTCAGATATGAGGCTGGGCTGTCAGGTTCACCATTGCTTTATTGCAGGACACTTACTGTTATACACAGGCTTTGAATTACTACAGGAACACAGGATCATGTATCTTCCTTCATAACTGCATCACACTAACTGACCCTTGAAGATGGCTGCCGTGCCCTCTGACCTGTGTCATCCTGGGGCGGAGCCACTAGTTAAAGTGATAGCACATGTATAGTACAGTCAGCAAACAGATTTAGCCACACCGTATGCTAGTACAAAGCTACAGTAGACAGCTTTAAGCAATGGACAACCTGCCAGCAGACTGAGGGTGGTAATTTGGTGAAAGACAAAAGTCTAAGGCCTCTATTCCCCCCATGGCTGGTAAAAAAGAGACGCTTTATTAGCTGTGGAATGAAATGCCGGTGCAGACTGATACCAGTAGTGGCACCGATCCAACAAAAGAACGTGGGGTGTCTGTTTGTTATGTATTGCTCTTAACACATTGCTGTATGTGTTTTTTAACTGCCGGGGTGCCCTTTAAATCCCTGTTTAAATTGCTGGTTCTTTTGTTGGGTCGGTGGATTTTCTTGAGAATTTATTACACATGAAACAATGAACTTTTTGTTGTGTACACCGCTTGCTGGTTAGAATAATATCTGCCATTTATTATTTAATTTGTGGTCATCACTCCCTATAATCAATCATTCTGTGGGTATCAGTTGAGTGACCAATTTGTCTAATATATACACACTTTTTTGACATTTGACCCACATTTCTCAGTTTCAATTTTTCGTTTTTTAGACTTGTGTTGTGTCTTTGTCTGTTTACAATGTCTTAATAAAGGTGATTTGTACCAATTCCCTTTAGTGACTCTCCTCGTACTACGGTGCGTTGGATTGTTATAAATTCATAATATTTACAGATTTTTGGTGGGTTAGGCCCTTGGATTGTGGTGCCTGGCACCGTGTAGGGTGTTCCTTGCTTGGAATTACCCGTTTTTTTGTGATTCACAGTGGTTAGAGCAGAGATGTCAAACTCTGAGCCCCAAGATTTTGATGGCCTACCATTCCCAAAAATCTTGGAATGCAATAGATGGCCAGAGAATCATAAGAGTTGCAGTTCAGCAACACCTGGGGGGGCGAGAGTATGACAGGGTAAGGGTTAGAGTATCCCTTTAGGAGACAACTGTATATCTCAAGGCGAATGTTTGTAGAATTGTTGTATCTCAGTGATTAGACTTCTAAATCCTTCCAAACCGTGCGCAAAACGAGGGTGCTTTGCACAGTACAATGGATTTTCAAACATGGATATTTTAGTCTTAGGTTGGCAGCTCTCTAGAAAGTCTATAAGCATTTTATTCAAATTGGCATTAAAAGAAGAATTGCTAAGACATTAAGTAATGATGCATAAGCCTGTGTCAAGTAGAAAAAGAGATACATACCTGCATCCAGGGGTGACTCAATGCCTTGTCAACGCTGAACCTTCTCCTGATTTTCACTTGCAGCAAACTGTTAATCAGAGTAATTGCTGAAATCACCAAAAAAATGTAATTGCTTTAATATGTTATAAATCAACTGAAAAAAGTAGAGACTATTCTTTATAATCACTATGTTTAGAGGACAGCTTTTGTTTTTACATTAAGAGCAAAGAAAATGTGGAATTATCTGCTTACACTGTTCTTTTTCACCAAATTCATTTGTCATTGATATCTTTAAAATGTTTTGGATACTTTCTGCAAAGCACGAGAATCGGGTCCATTATAACATGAAAGTGATCACCTTGTTGATTGTAAGAAATGTGTCCTTCCACTAAGGCCAGGGTCAGACGAGTGTTATTGGAGAGCAGTTGGTGCGCTCAGTGCTGCAAAGCTTGATCCTCCTAAGGAGGACCGAGCTTTGCAACTCCGTCAACGCGCGTCCTAGTGCTTTGATGGTGAAGCCTGCTGCACGGACGCAGCACAGCCATTGTTGCGTGCGCAATTCGCACACGCACAACAGCGTCTGGCCAGCCCCGTCTCAACGCTGTGACGGAAGCCACGTCAGTACGGGTGCACCTAGTGCGCTTGTCTGACACTGGCCTTAATCGCCAAAAGGATTTTTTCATTATTTCAGGCACATCATAAATTATTCCATGTTGTGTTACCACTATAATATGCTCCTTAGCTGAAACTAAGGGAGGTGACCCTGACCATGGAAAACTGTCCCAGTCAGTTAGATCTCCTCCAGCAAACCTTAGAACTCTCTTTATATTGTGTGTCAGCTTATGTTTTTAAGGACTTTTGTTCTTATGCCAAATCAGAGACTGACCGATCATAGATTATTAATCACGCAGCGGGTACATTTCTAGGACTGTTGGAAATATATGGTCTATATTAAGGCAGGTATGCTTATTTCTTGTTATGCTGCCAGACTGAGCATTACTTCCTGCATGCTCATGATGATCCTAGTGTTTATGGCGAAATGCGTCGAGTGATGGAGTGCTTACTCCCATGCAGATTGTGATTTTGCTTCTATTATTTTTTTTAGTTTCTGTAGGTTGGTGTTAAACTGGGGGTGGGTCGGCTCTAAGCTGGTAGCGCTCCCAGCATTGATTTTGGGTCTCAACCTTTCCTTCATCAATTGTAATTTCACTTGCCACTCATCCTATTGGGAACTCTCTCTCTATAGCAGGCTTCTCGCTATCCTATTATGCGGACCCACAAAGGCCTGTTTCTTGACTTTGATAGGAGTTGACAGAATTTAGGTTGTTTGTATCCCCTAGGAGAGACTTCTCTAGGTGCACCTAGTACCCACTAGGTACTGACTGGAGCCACAGAGACTTTTAATTATGTTGAGACTTATGACATCTGTACAGACTCTTACATAAATTATTTCATTGGTTTCTTCAAGACAAAAGTGACGAGGTATGTACTACATCATGAAGCATATTAAGGGATCTGTCACTACACCGCTAAACAGTGAAGCCAATTGTTGGGATGTGACCAGTCAATCGAAGGTAACCAAGCATTGTGCCATATGATAAAATAAAGTAGCTCTCACCATCATTTGAAATCTCGTTCCATGGGTTCTTTGGATACATGAAGGCTGCATTCTGGATCTGATCATTGATATCTTCATCTTCGTTGAATGGGAAGGTTCCACTCAGACTGACATAAATAATGACTCCAACAGACCACATGTCAAGAGAACGGTTGTATCCACTACTCCGCAGTACTTCAGGAGCTAAATATGCAGGAGTCCCAACAACTGACCGACGGAAAGACTTCTCACCAATAATACGGGCAAAGCCAAAATCACAGAGCTTGACCTGGGAAAGGATTGCAATAAGTACTTTGTGCACAGACTATGTTAAAGCCGATGACGCTTAAAGAGAAACACCAGAATGAATTTGAATAAAAATGTTAGAATAAAATGGAAAAAAAAGCTTAATGATTAAAAAAGGACACTTAGACTAGGGTCAAAGGAACGCATTTTTTGCATCGTCCGTAAAAAAGTGCATTGACGTATTTTTTCACGGAAGACGCGAAAGCGGTCATACGATGCGCATTTTCGTGCGTGATTGTTGACGGTGCTATTAACAACAAATGGTCGTGATGTTGGCCGGACATGTGCAGCATCTGACGTCTCCTAATCACGCACACACGCCGCTATGCCGAAGCAGCGCACTTTGTGCGTCAGTACTAGCAGTTCTACGTTCTCAGAAAAATGCGTTTGTTTGCCGCTTGCATTGCGCGGCCCAACTTTCGTGCGGCTGTACTTCGTATATTGGCCGTCATTGGACGTCATTTGCAGCTACTACGGCCGTAATAAAGTGCGGCTGCACGCGCGTTCGCACTGCGTTCGTCTGACCCTAGCCTTAATTGTGATGTTTAGAAAAGGAAAGGAAGTAAAGTCGTAGTCTGCGTTCTTACTTGTGGGAAGGGATCCTCAGTGGCAAGAAGGACATTTTCTGGCTTGAGGTCACAGTGAACAATATTTTTTGAGTGCAGATGCCGCAGGGCCATTAATATCTGGAAATATGAAATAAAGATGTGCTTAGCATCCAGGCTGTGATCTGGCCCCTTGACGGGTATCAGGAGGAGAATACTAGATGATGAAATCACTGAGTCTGAATAGGGCGCTCCATATTTCCCATCATACATTTCCGTACACCTTGACATCGGTTATAATGCGTTGTAATAGATGAATGAGAACTTTTTTCTTTTTCTGATTTTACTGTAATGATTGAGTAACAGAAGTTTGACAAAGGCTGACATTTCAGCTAAGACCATGGTCATCTGGATAACCTCCAATAAAATTGACACTTTCTGACCTGAGTGTCTGGCCTTCCTTCTGTTACTGGATTTTGCTGTCCTGCCCTCACCAGCATCAGTGAACACTGGTGTATATATTAACTTTATTATTGTTTTGTGTGCAAACCACTTTTTCTTTCTACTAGCGAAGTGGTCATGCTGACAGAAGCCTCTGCTGGCTTCAGAACATTCAACTGTGTCTGTGTGTTGGCTCGGGTCAAATGGTTCACTCTAGCATTGTGATCCCTTCTTCACCATGCATATGCATACCTGAGTGATAAGGAATCTTGTGATCCTTTCTGGAAGTCTTCCTTTGTCACTAGAGAGGATCATCTCTAACATATCACCGTGGAGTTTCTCCATCACCACAAAGATACGCTCTGGCGTTTCACACATGGCATCAAGGTCCACCACTCCATGAAAGCGCAGGTTCTAAGGAAACATTGAAGTATTTTATGATCGAGTACATTATTTAACAAGCGTTACAAAGTTCAGGTGACTATGAACATTTATTTTTACTTACCTTTACGAGCATTAGTTGTATAGGCTATTCTATATAACCCAATGTCTTTTTAAGGCTGATGAATCAAGGCAGATCATGAAGAATTAACAGGGTATTCAAAGAGAGCCGAACTGGCCCCGACATTGCAGCGAACAGTGAATTTCCCCGTACGGTGCAATTTCATGGCAATTCGGTTATTCAAAAGCTGGCAATTCACCAAATATTGGCGAATTGCCAGCGAAATACAGTGATCTTCGACAGCAGTGAAATCCCCCATAGAGAAGTAATGGTTAATCTATTCAGAGAACACCGAACAGCAGAGAAATGTCAGTGAAATGCACTGATGTTCGGTGGTTTCATTCGGCAGGTTTAATCAGTTTAATCCCATAGGTTTCAAGGTAAAAAAAAAATCCCATTTTTATTGAATATTTATTAAACCGTTTATTCTTTTACTCTGCAGCCAAAAGTCTCTTTATTTATAATTCGGGCATTTTTCGGGATATTTTTGGCAAAAATTTTTTCAGATTTTTTTAAATAACTTTTTTTTTTCTTTCTTTCTGTTACAGACCTTTTTATTATTATTCGTAGACCCTTATATGTAATTTCTGGCATTTTCGTGCAGTAAATTTTTGCAAACAGCTTAGAAATGTTGCATTGGCTTTGTTTTTGGGTTTTTTATCCCATTCGTCGGCTTGTCGATGCTCTGTTCGGCGGACCATTGGCTTTTTTTCAGATGCATTTGACTTTTTTGCGGCGTATCGTCATTTTCGTTCGTTTTTTTCTCAGCAGCTTTGCAGTGGTTTTTTTCCATTCGATGTGACGGTTTTGAGGCAGTTTTTCAGATGGATTCGGATTTTCCCTGCACTTCGGGGACCCTGAATTTGATTCCCCGAAGTGCAGGGAACAAACGAGCACCGATATTCCACTGGTCTGCGTTTTGAATAACCCCTTTAAATATTTAAACATGCCAGTGATAGCTCATATTCTCCCCTACTAATTAATAGTTAATCATAGTGCCAATTACAGACCCTACAAATTTGAAACCATTTTCATACTGTCTACTAAGTTGCATATTTAAAGCACTCACAAGAAGAGGCATTACAAATAATCATTATCTTATATTGCCAGTTATTAACATATTATAATAGTAGAACAAAACAGAATCTTCATGCTCTGTAACAATATTGGACAGGTCTGAGCAGGAGGAGCTTAAAGGGATACTCTAGGGCTAGGCAACATGACCACCTAAGCTTTTTTTAGGTGGTCATGATGCCCTGAGTATGCCCTTGCCTTTCCCCCCTCCCTCCGCTCAGCCGATCGGCTAAAACAGCTGAGAGAGGCGGAGGACTTTACTCCGCCCTCCCAGCTGTCAGTCAGCAGAGCGGGATTCATATTTCCCGCTAATGCCGACTATTGCCGAGTAGGAGACGTCATCACGCTTTCAGCGCGATGACGTCTCCAACTCGCCGCAGTAGCTGGCGGCAGCGGCTGAGGCTTAGTGTTGTGCACATCCTCTTGCGCGCAACACTAATCAAAGAAAATGGAGACGTGAGGAAGCCTGCTGATTGGCTGGTTTACGTGAGAGGCTCGCATGCGCGCTTCTCACGTAAACCAGCCAAGTTAAAGCTTTTCAGGACGGGAGCGGAGGTGAGTATATAAAAAAAAAAAGACGCCGTTGGAAACAAGTGGTTTTTAAGGGTAAGTATTACAGTAAGTGAAAAAAAAAGAAAAAACAAATCACTCAATAACTAGGTAGGGAATAGGTATATTTTAATGTAAAAAAAAGGGGGGGATTTTTGCCTAGAGTGTCCCTTTAACACTCGTAAGCAAAAGGTTATTATGGTCAATTTTAAACCATGTTGGAGGTCTAATGACATGGAGTCAACCACATCTATATATCAATGTTGGTGGAACGCATGATATAGTAAGTGTGTAAATTTTCTGCATTGAACAAAGATTATTCACCAATCAACAGTTAAATATTTATGGTCTTTTGTGACAAGAGACACTTTGAACTCAGGGTACCTGAACTTGGCATTACTGTTGGGAGGTGTGGGACTGTGGGTTTTGTGGGGTCTGACATGTCAGTTTATTCCCCAACCACCTCCTATATCCAAGTCACTCTGTGCTGTACCTTTAAGGGTACAAGGTGTTTGTGTTATATGTGAATATTGTTATTGGTAATATTGCTTTAATCTAAGTTTATATGTTACTGTTATTATTTCTAATATCATTACTGTGGGTCTCTCTGCAGCCCTTTCCAACCCTCCCGGCTAGAATATGTTCTACAGCTGTGACAGGTTTGAGTGGTCTTTGTTTGCCAAACATTGCTACACCAGCCTATTGTGTGCGTGTGCAATCTCTTATCTGTTATCTAACGTATTCAGACAGTCTGATGCTCAGGCTGTGTTTGCATGGCACCCTATTTCATGTCTGGAGATTAAAATGGGCTATAGCTAGGAACTGGCTCACTTGTGGAGGAGTGGAGCACTATGGTGTCATCTTACATTGGTCTCCAGGTTCCTCCTTCTACTGTATAATATATATGTTTCATTAAAGTCTATCTGTCTGTTTTAACCCAAGACCTGAGTCCTGTTCCATTTCTGGGGATTGCTATAACTACTCTTTCATTGTACCTTTCCTTAAGCTTCGGCTAACGGCAGGCTAACCATCTCTCCTCCACCCTGCACACTACACAGAAACTCCATCCACTTGCTGTGGAAAAGGAAGATAAGGCTGGAGCCACACATTAGTGCAGAAAGAACACCCATGAGAACAGACTTTTTTCCACGCGGATGCCCATGTAGCCACCTCGCACCACAGTGTGCACACAGCACTACAAAGTGCAAGCCTCCTAGAGGCTTGCGCTTTGTAGATCCATCCGACGTCAGTCTCAGCGGTTCAACAGGGGGGTAAAACCCACACTTGCTGTAACGAGCGATAAATAATGCATGTTATGTCTTGTGATCCTCCCAGTCAATCCATTGAAACACTATGATAGACGCTGGGAGGGGGGTCACAAGGGATGCAATTAGTGCACCCGTGCGGCCCCAGTCTAAGGGTCACAGAGTGGAGATCTGCAGATTACTGAAAAATTAGGATTAACTCATTGAAGTCTGAAGATAAGTAACCACATTCATTTGCTAAAATACTTATTTTACCAACATTGATTAAAACTCAGTTCACAAACTATTTGTATGTTCCTTTGAGGATGTTTACTATGGCAGATTTTGAGATTTCTTACCATGAATTTGTCTCTTACACTTTTACATACAGTGGCAAGATAAAGTATGTGAACCCTTTGGGATTACGTGGAGTTTTGCATGAATTGGTCATAAAATGTGCTCTGACCTTCAACTAAGTCACAACAATTTGAAAAACACAGTCTGTTTAAAATAATACAACACAAACATTATATGTTGCCATGTTTTTATTGAACAAAACATGTAAACATTCACAGTGCAGGGTGGAAAAAGTATGTGAACCCTTGGACTTAATAACTGGTTGACCCTCTTTTGGCAGCAATAACCTCAACAAAGCGTGTCCTGTTGTTGCAGATCAGACCTGCACAATGATCTGGAGTAATTTTGGACCACTCCTCTTCACAAAACTGTTTCAGTGTAGCAATATTCTTGGGATGTCTGGTGTGAATCGCTCTCTTAAGGTCATGCCACAGCATTTCAATCGGGTTGAGGTCAGGACTCTGACTGGGCCACTCCAGAAGGCGTATTTTGTTTTGTTGAAGCCATTCTTTTGTTGAATTACTTGTATGCTTTGGGTCATTGTCCTGTTGCATCACCCATCCTCTGCGGAGCTTCAGTTGGCAGACATATGGTCTTACGTTTTCCTGCAAAATGTCTTGATAAACTCTGGAATTCATTTTTCCATCAATGACAACAAGCAAAGCAGCCCCAAACCATGATGCTCTCTCTGCCATGTTTTACAGTGGGGATGAGGTTTCGATGTTGGTGTGCTGTGCCTTTTTTCCTCCACACATAGTGGTGTGTTTTTTCCAAACAACTCAATTTTGGTTTCATCTGTCCACAGAATATTTTGCCAGTAGTGCTGTGGAACATCCAGGTGCTCTTTTGCAAACTTCAAACGTGCTGCAATATTCTTTTTGGACAGCAATGGCTTCCTCCGTGGTGTCCTCCCATGTACTCCATTCTTGTTTAATGTTTTCCTTATTGTAGATGTGTCAACAAAAATGTTAGCATGTGCCAGAGATTTCTGTAAGTCTTTAGCTGACACTCTAGGATTCTTCTTTACCTCATTAAGCATTCTGCGCTGTGCTCTTGCAGTCATCTTTACAGGACGACCACACCTAGGGAGAGTAGCAACAGTACTGAACTTTCTCCATTTGTAGACCGTCTGTCTTACCGTGGACACATGAACATCAAGGCTTTTGGAGATACTTTTGTAACCCTTTCCAGCTTCATGCAAGTCAACAATTCGTGATCGTAGGTGTTCTGAGAGCTCTTTTCTGCGAGGCATGGTTCACATCAGGCAGTGCTTCTTGAAACCAGTAAACCCAAAACTGGTGTGTGGTTTTAAAGGGCAGGACAACTTTCAGCAACATAGCCAATAATATCACACTGATTGGACTAAAGGTTGGCTCACTCCTGGCTCCAATTAGCTCTTGGAGAAGTCATTAGGCTAGGGGGTTCACATACTTTTTCCACCCTGCACTGTGAATGTTTACATGTTCTGTTCAATAAACACATGAAAACATATAATGTTTGTGTTGTATTATTTTAAGCAGACTGTGTTTTTCAAACTGTTGTGACTTAGATGAAGATCAGAGCGCATTTTATGACCAATTCATGCAAAACTCCACGTAATCCCAAAGGGTTCACATACTTTTTCTTGCAACTGTACATTGAGCGTCTTTGTGTTGTTTTGTTGGTATCTTGATTTACGTGTAAATATTCTGGTCTTATCCCAGTCTGTAAGTAGGCTATCACTAAGGCTTGTGCTGTATGTTTCAGGCTTATCTGATCTAGGTTAAAAAATGAAGTAACTATATCTGTAAAACCACAAAAATTACAAAATCTCAACTCAAAATTCCTTCACACCCGCACTGATAAATCTCACTAACTGCAGCAACACAAACAGTAGGTTTCAGCATCAAAATGTTGAATTATTACCTGCAGAATAGCCACTTCATTTCGGAGTTGACTCTCCTGTCTACTGGGAAACCGGAGTTTGTCAATAACCTTAATTGCAACATCTCTTCCAGTTTTTCTGTGTTTTCCTGCAATGTACAAATTATATGTATAAAAAAACACATTTTATCTGTTCACCTTATATCTGACATATCTACCACTAAAATCCCTGTCTCTGTGTGCAGTATAACCACTCAAGAAGGATCAATTTTTAATAGAGAAGAACCCCTTCACTCCTGAGCTCGAGAACTCAGGTATTCAAAGGCAGCATCAGGTGCCCAATACCAAGTTATCTCAATCTGCAGCTGAGCAGGATTACATTTAAATTCCTTTATTGTAAACTAATTTTGTTTATGTTTGGGTTCCAGAAGGTGCCCTCAAAGTTTTAACCCTGTCGACATGATGCCCAAAGTGCTAAAACGTTTTAAAATCCGCTATGAAATGTCCTGTCATATCAGGCTTTCCCCAGCCGACACAGTGTCAGAGCTGCAGTTCTATCTGAAGTAACTGGATTTGACCAGTAGATGGGGACATCAGCCTGCAAGATAGATTAATACGGTAAGAAATACATTGGAAAAATTCCCAAATATTTCTTACTATACAATTAATTACAAATGATTTCCAAAAAAAAACACTGGTCCCCGACAGGTTTTTTTTCCCCCCGGAAAATCACATGATAGTGAAGAGGTTAAACATTCCCAGCTGGTTATAGTGTTAATACCTTGGTCATCATGCCCATGGTGCTCAAACTTTAGTGGCATGTTCTGGAGCACAAATATAAGCACAATTCCTTTGCATTGATCCTATGGGACCAGGGCCGGATTAGCATAGGGGATGATGGAGCAGCAGCTCCAGGCCCATTGTCGGATATAATCTCTTTACGTGAATACAACACGTTTGTATATATTGGATTTATCAGCCAAGCCTCCAATATGTCTATATTGGACCTACTGGACCTACCTCGGCAGTCGTCTCCAATATATCAGGGATTATTATTTCATAAGAAACTTATACGAGACACAAATATCAATCGTTTATATCTCTTAGAAATTATCCTGAATTCTTTTAATTGTCTGTGTTTTGCTTTAAAAAATACAATAATCAATAATCGGATAAAAATATATATATTTATTACGTATACAAAAGAATTTCAAATCTCATATCATGAACAACAATTTATAAACCACACTCCATCAGCATATAAAAACTAGCTTCACAATATATGTATCTCCGGTTAGTAACTGCATATATGATTAATATCATTTATTTTCTCAGTTAGTAACTAATACACAAATGGTTAATAAACATTTCTGCTTAATACAACATGCAATTCCCAGCAAACAATGTTTAACCAGCCAGCTCTTATAGATATATATATATCTCTATACTACATGGATCAACAAAAGATGAGCTAATTTGATGATAAGTAATAAAACTTATTTAGTGAATCCTCCCCTAATCTCGAGAATTAAACTTCTAATCTTTTGCTTTTTATTTTGTAGTTATATAATTCCTTGCTCATTAATTTTAATCACAGTAATTTCCAAATTCAATATATATTGGTATCAATCTTGCAACATGTCTTTAGGAATAAATCCTTATATCCACTTCTTCATATTTCTATCTGCAGATTAGAAATACTTAGAATTTGGATTTTAACCTTATCCGAGAAGTCTCAGTCTACGTTGCAAAAATCTCTACAAATATATTTTTACATTAATTCCTTATTTCATACATTACCTGTCCAATTTGGATGTTGATGAGTCTGCCTTGGAATTTTCTATGTGATGCTTTGTTTTGGAATATGTGAAAATTATCGATATTAGATAATCAATGCATGTGAGTTAGAGATTTGGTGAGAATATTAATTGCCTCATGTCTTGGGATCTGAGTGCATCGTGGTGTGAGTCTGCTCGGTTGCTCAGAGTGTCATATGTAATGGATGTCTGAGTGCATTGCGATGCGTCCCGATGGCTGGCAATCTCCGACTTCTCAGAGTGTCATGTATAATGAATGTCTGAGCGCATGGTGATGTGACTCTCTCCGCTGACATCTCTGACTCTTCAGAGGGTCATGTGTAATGGACGTCTGAGTGCATTGCGATGCGTCCCGATGGCTGGCAATCTCTGACTCCTCAGAGTGTCATGTATAATGAATGTCTGAGTGCATGGCGATGTGAGCCTCTCTGCTGACATCTCTGACTGACTTACCAAAAACTTTTTCCCGCTTATTATAGCCACACAGTTAATATTAATGATAATATAAATCATTATTTTTACTATCCTGTAGAGGGCAGTATTGCACTTCTTATATTAATTCCATTAATTCCATTAATTCTTATCTTAGGGTCAAAAGGTCAGACTAACTTAACAAAGAACCTTGTCTTCTAACTAGACTCTAGACTCTAGACTGTCTCTTGAGATTTATAGCTCTCCTCCCTTTTGGTTGCTAAGAGCCTTATCAGCTAAATTCTTTTCTGGTTACAGAATATTCTTCAGTGATTTCTTTTATTTATCAATTATACTTTCTACAATATTTATTGGAGTATATATTTCACTATTGTAATTATAATAAAATATACCTTGATTATAAACATATATTTTGTGAATATAATTTTATATTACAAAACATTTTCTCTTATTCCTATACTCAAAAGACAAAATCTCTTTTGTTTTAAAATTTAAAACAGACCAATAAATTTACTTATGACATGTCTTAGCATTATCTCACATTCATTCTAGGTTCCTTCATGTCTGGGATTTCACCCAGGAATGAACTTTGTTTGAGAACAAAAAAAAAAACTCCGTTCATTTCTAAACGTAGAGAAATTTTGAAAGAAAAACTGTCTTTAAAACAAAATGGCTACAAGCATCCATTTTAAATTTGCCTTTTCTGTGTAATATACCCGACACCATGCCCCAGAATAGGACCAGAGAAAGGATAACTATCAGGGTTATTCAGAGAGCGTGAAAAGCAGGAGAATGACTGGAGAATGAAAAATTCTAGGTCAAAATAGTCAAACCAGAAAAATTCTCCCTTTCATCTCCCTTTCCAAATCGGCTATTTTGACCTAGAATTTTTCATTCTCCAGTCATTCTCCTGCTTTTCACGCTCTCTGAATAACCCTGTATGTCTGCATTGGTGGGAATTTGGACCCCTGTAACTACAACTCCATAGAAGCTAAAGGGTCATGTGAGGTATCATTGGAAAGGTCAGAACACGGCCTTTCCAATGATACCAAACATGAGCAGGTTTTATGTAACAATAAAAATAAAATAATACATTTTTAAAGAATTACATTTTTCTTTTTCTTTCTAACACAGCAATATTTTTCACTTTTCAATTATAAAGTGAACAATGATTCTGCACTAACTCGCCACCACATTTCTCATGTCACCAACAAGTGTGGAGGTGATGGCACAATCAGTTGTTACGAATTGTTACATCAAAAACCTAAACTGCCGCACTGCAGTGAAGAGCACTTGGGGGACGACGACTTTGGACCCCTGCGTCACTAATCTTTACACATCACAAGGTCAAGTGAGGAATCATGGGACAGGTCAGAGTCTGGCCTTTGCATTGATACCAATTATGATCATGTATAAGCTAAAAGACAAAAATAACCCACTTTTTTTATTTATTTACTTTTAGGTCCAAAGCAATGACATTGTCCATTTGTCACGTATAAAATGAGAAATACCAATGCCAATAAAACACTGACCTTGCTCCCAGCTTGGGAAATTAAAAGGTGAGTTTTAATTTCCCAAGCTGGGAGCAAGGTCAGTGTTTTATAAATAGTCATATTATTCATAAAATACCATCCTCCAAAACACAAGTGAAATATTTAATTTTTTTCATTAAAATTGTATATTTTATCAGAAAATTGCAGTAACAGGTTCCCATTTTTTACTATTTTTTTTTTTACTACAAGAATTCCCTATAGAATATATAACCACAAAGGTTTGGATGGGAAAAAAATATTTTACACCCTTTAAATGATTGAAATCTGAAATGAAAAATTCATCACACAGCAACTGCCTGATTAGATATACCTGTATCTGCACTATTAAATAACCTTGAATATGTTGTTTTAATTTCACTAAATTCCCAAAATAGCCACCAAAATATTCAGCTCCAGGCCCATAGAGATCTTAATCCGGCCCTGTAGGGGGCACCAGGAAATGCCTTGCAGATTGAGTATAGTCGATCTTGGTAGTGAAGGGTTTAATAGAAGCAAAAGTTAATAATATAATATCTGTCACATCACTCTCTACACAAAGACAGACCTTTCCAAAATGTATAATCGACATGTTTCACAGCCCCAGGCCTGAAAGCCTTTATTATATATTAGTTATTGTGACTTTTATTTATGTTTTGTTTTCTATTTTCCCATGCTGGATTTTATCCCCAGGAAAAAATCATGTATCTCTATCACCATGCTTATCCATCTTATTTTGGATTCCCCTAGGATAAAATGCTATAAAAATCATAATACTAATTATAATGATTTATCTTTCTTTGATTTTTTTCAAGTCAGTGTTTAACTTGAATAATTGTCAACAATTAGCAAAGCGTACATTTTTCGCACTTTTTAGGTGAAATATGTTCTACAGTCAGCTAAGATTTCCTTCAGGGTTACATCCAAAATTATGTTTTCATGGTGGAGACTGTTATCGACCAAATTATTCTACGTACATTAGACCAAAGCCTGCAAATTCTAGTTGTGGAAGATTTTTAATGGTTCTTTAATCTTGTTAAAAAAGTCTTCATGTACTATTGATGCTCATTTTTGGACTAGATTTTGTGTTTTTTTTATTGTTATAAAATATACCCTCGCTTGGCCTTGCCACTTGTGTTATATTGTATTATTTTCTATATATTAAATCATGCATCCATCGATACTTATGCAACAAATCTTAAATACCTCTATACTTATTCACTCAATACAATGATTTCACAGCATCTTCATATGAAAATCATTACATAACAATTATTGTTGCTCTTGTCGAGAACAAATACCATTTCCCTTCCCCAGTAAACAATTACAACATACCTCCAAAAACTATTCCAAATTGCCCTGAACCCAGAACATCATCTGTGAAGATCTGATACATGTGACTAATGTCCTGCAAACAACATAAAACACTTTATTAGAAATATTCTTACAAATAAAAATAACAATGTCTGCATTAATGGAAAAAACAACTTTAATCTGTCACATATCCTGTTCGTATCATAGCTATACCTCTTTCATAAACAGCTTTAAATGGTGCACACCATCTTTCCATCATAATCCTGCACTGTAGGCACATTGTATACATTGTATGCATTGACTGTTCTGAATACTATGGCATCAAGTAAAAAGGGTCATAGCCATTATGAAGCAATTACATAAAGGAACACTCTAGGCTAAAAATCCCCCCCCCCTTTTTTACATTAAAATATACCTATTCCCTACATAGTTATTGAGTGTGTGTGTATATATATATATAATTTTTTTTACTGTAATACTTACCCTAAAAACCACTTGTTTCCAATGGCGTTTTTTTTTTTTATACTCACCTCCCTCCTCTTACGCTCCCGTCCTGAAAATCTTTAACTTGGCTAATGGTTTGCGTGAGAAGCGCGCATGCGATGGAAAAAGTACTACACAATTTAAATATCACAAGCAAAAATTAAATAATATAGCCATTACTTACCAAATCCTGCTGTCGTTCTGGTTTAGCCCCTAAAAGATATGAAAAAGATAACAACACACATTTTAATTTTAGAAGATGACACGGAGGCTTCTATTTTGAAAAAGGTTGAAAAAACAATCAAAACAACATAGCCCTCCCCCATAGTCCAACCCTCCAATCCCCGTCTTCGATCACAGTATAAAAGCCTGTGCACTTCCTTTGCCTCTTCCCTCTTTCTTCGCTGCGCTTCACAGGAATAGCAGATAAGTATACAGCTGTCTCTGTTACATTTCTTGCTCTGCAGAAAAAAATCTCTATATATTTATTTGTTCCATACCCCTATTTTCTATCCCTTACATTTACTACTGTTTCCCAGCCTGTCAGCGCACTTTTATGTTTTGACCTGGGTTCCAGACCCTTCGAGGTTCCCTTAGTTTACCACAGATTTATTTTCCCTTCTGTCCCTTGGTCAGTCGTGGCCACAACTATGGTGGCCACCTTTAATGATTTACCTCATCCCCTTCTTATCTTATGCACACGCCGTGCCACCAGGGAGGCATTGCCTCCATTCTCTGTCTCTGTCTTCTCGCAAGAGAGGAGGCAAGCACACCATTTTGTGACTAATACTTTTCCTGAGAAGATGGAGGGAATTTTTCCTGTTCAATTTTAAAACAATCCTTCACAAATCCTAAAACAAAATTACCGCACATTGTATAATAAATTTCTCTACTATGTCGCTCTCAAAAGCTGCTCACTGCAATTTGTCTCCTTCTGAGGCTTCAGTGGGATTGGATGTGTATAGCCTCCTTCCACGTCCTCCGCGGCGGTCCTCAGAACCCCAGCACCTCCACCAGAGGCTGCTCACCACCTCACAGTTACCTCAGCCGTTCAATCCACATTCCAACGGTCACTTACTGAATTTACCATGGCGGCAAAAGCTTATCACCAGGCCGCTCTGCCACTGCCCCAAGGGGAATCGGATTCTGATTATCCCATTTCTGTCTTACAATTACCTGCCCCTATATCTGCCTCCTAGAAAAGCGCCGAACGTGACACCGTTACAGGGAAATCGCTTCAAGAAGAACCTAATTTTAATAATGTAACAACTACCAATACTAATTAGAATTTAAGTTTTCAGTTCGATGAAATTATAAACATACAGAAGATTGGAGAAACCAACCAAAGGAGCCAAAACAAGAATTACCATTAAAAACAGTGTGGCTGCAGAATTAACCTTTTGCTCTAAATTAAACAGAGCTGTGTGTGAACTTTACATGCAGAAATGTACCTGCAACTTAAACGATGGCACTTCACGGGCATGGGAACATTAAAAACAGGTGGTAGGCATGTCACTCCACATAGACCATGCCATCCTCCTGTGCCACATCCACAATTCTCAATGTTGGAATATATGGGATTATGAAATGTGCTCATTTTAAAGGGACAGGCAAGCCACCATGAACATAATTAACTGGCAATGGTGTGTCAAGTTCCCCACCCCTCCTCCCTTCCTGGCTATTTTAGGGGGCTGTGACAGCCATTCAGAGGACCCCTCCCTGTTCTAGAGGTTGTCAATCAGAAGCCATCTGGAGTGGAATATTTGGGGCTAATGCAACCATGGGCGTCCGCAGAAATTTTTCCGGGGGGGGGCAAAATTTTAATGGCATCCATATTCTGCCCTTTTGACAATGCCATGAAGGGGACAGTCATAAAATAAAGCGTAGTAATACAGAGGCTGCGAAACATGATGCAAGTTTAATAGAAGAATGAAGGTGTAGGTGTCTGATCTGAGTGTTGCATTTTCTAGGCCATCTCTGTATACACAAACCATGACCCTCCCACACATACTGGCAAACACACCAGGCCACCCTCCAAACATATACATACATACATGCACACACACCAGCCCCCTTCCTACACACACACATACATATATATATATATATATACACACCCCCTCCCTCCGTCTCTGTATACACAGAGCCAGCTCCGTTTTCCCAGTGACAGAGCCGGCTCTGTATACAGATATACAATCTGTATCCCCCTCTCCTCTTAGATTGTAAGCTCTGGAGCAGGGTCCCCTCTCCTCTTAGATTGTAAACTCTGGGGCAGGGTCCCCTCTCCTCTTAGATTGTAAGCTCTGGGGCAGGGTCCCCTCTCCTCTTAGATTATAAACTCTGGGGCAGGGCCCCCTCTCCTCTTAGATTATAAACTCTGGAGCAGGGTCCCCTCTCCTCTTAGATTGTAAACTCATCCCCACCAGATTACTATTAATCATTGTGTTCCTCCTCCCCAGGCAGACAAACTAGACCTCAGACCAGGGGGCATCAAGCTTAATAAAGATTTGACAATCATCAACTTTTGTTGTTGTGTCCGGCATTCCATTGGCCCTTGCATCCCAGCCCAGGCAGCCTCTCCCAGCGTCTGAAGTGAGTAGGAGCACGTGGTGGATTGGAGGCGGGGTGAGGAGGTGACATCACGAGATCCACACAGACCAGCCCCACACTGACCAAAACTCCTGGTGCAAACTGCTGTTAGTAACAAACACTCGAGCAGGCTGCACACACAGCTGTCTGGGCAGAGCAGACAGGCAGCCCTGGTTCCAGGGGGGGCAAGTGCCCCCCTTGCCCCATCCTGCGGGTGCCCATGGGCATCCAGCACCTTGCCTTTTCATGTAGCAGGTGCCATAAAGCAGAAAAGTGCTGAGGGAGTCCATGGCGCAGTAGAAAAGGTGAGTTTTATATAATCTTAGCTAGACTCTGCGGGGGGGGGGGGTCAATAAGCGTTAATAATCAACCCCTCCAGTTTTCCCACAATTCAACTGATACTTAATTCTTCTGAATGGGAACAAAGGGTTGCCAGAAAACCGCCATCATTCAATATGCACACAGGCCTGGTGTACACATTACTGCATGTTGCATCACATTGTTGTTGTTGTTAGTTACAAAGTCATGTCCGACCCATCGAGACCCAGTGGACAACGTTCCTCCAGGCCTTTCTGTCCTCTACCATCTTCTGGAGTCTATTTAAGCTCACGCCTACTCAGTGGCGTAGCGTGGGGGGGGGGCTGGGGGGGCCGTGGCCCCGGGCGCAGTTTTCTTAGGGGCGCATAATTTCAAAAGAAATTTTCGCCCCTAAAAGTTGAGGCCCAGGCTTGGGCGGCTGTTCGAATGCTCTATCGGCATTCGGACAGCCGCCCCTGGAGCTCCGTCTCCGGCATACTTACCTGCCTGAGCGGCGCAGGGAAAGTTTCCTCGCTTCCGCTCTTTGAAGGACCCAAGCCGTGGTCACGAGGGAGTCCCACGTGACCGCGGCTTGGGTCCGTCAAAGAGCGGAAGCGAGGAAACTTTCCCTGCGCTGCTCAGGCAGGTAAGTATGCCAGAGACGGAGCTCCAGGGGCGGCTGTCTGAATGCCGATAGAGCATTCGAACAGCCGCCCCATGTCTGGTCTGGGGTCTGAGCTGGGGCATATCCATGAGAGCTTGGGGGGCAGTATATCCACGAGCTGGGGCAATATCCATGAGAGCTTGGGGGGCCGTATATCCACGAGCTGGGGCAGTATCTCCATGAGCTTGGGCATATCTCCATGAGCTGGGGCATATATCCATGAGCTGGGGCATATATCCATGAGCTGGGGCATATTCATTTGTGAGCTGGGGCAATATCAATGTGTGAGCTGGCTGGGGCAATATCCATTTGTGAGCTGGGGCAATATCCATGTGAGAGCTGGCTGGGGCAATATCCATGTGAGAGCTGGGGCATATCCATGTGTGAGCTGGGGCAAATCCATGTGTGAGTTGGGGCAAATCCATGTGTGAGCTGGGGCAAATCCATGTGTGAGTTGGGGCAATAGCCATGTGTGAGCTGGGGCATATCCATGTGTGAGCTGGGGCAATATCCATGTGTGAGCTGGGGCAATATCCATGTGTGAGCTGGGGCAAATCCATGTGTGAGTTGGGGCAAATCCATGTGTGAGCTGGGGCAAATCCATGTGTGAGTTGGGGCAAATCCATGTGTGAGCTGGGGCAAATCCATGTGTGAGCTGGGGCGATATCCATGTGTGAGCTGGGGCGATATCCATGTGTGAGCTGGGGCAATATCCAGGTGAGAGCTGGGGCAATATCCAGGTGAGAGCTGGGGCAATATCCAGGTGAGAGCTGGGGCAATATCCAGGTGAGAGCTGGGGCAATATCCATGTGTGAGCTGGGGCAATATCCAGGTGAGAGCTGGCTGCGGCAATATCGATAACGTGTCCACAGGTTAGGGGGGGGCACAATTCTCGGCTGGCCCCGGGCGCTGACAACCCACGCTACGCCACTGCGCCTACTGCTTCAGTGCTTTACATTATAAACAGTGATATTTTGATGAAGAGTTATTGTTGTGCAAGTCACATTATAGCGCCGGTATAACGTTAGGGATCTTTTTAATGTGACCATTCATCAGCTTTGTCTTCAAATTTGGCTTTCTTTTAAATATGACATAACACATCCAAATCTTTGTGTTTCACCATGAATTATATAAATTCTTGAGGCTATATGAAGACAAAGGGGGGGGGTGCGAGGATCCTGAGGACGAGCAACAGCACTAATGGCCTGCGTGCTCTACGGTGGGTGCCCGCTCAGGTCTCACAAGGTTTTAGCTTACTGGTGCCATTACAGGGATGAATGCTCCATATGCAAATCAGCCTGCTCTCACCCAATGAGGGTGGCCAGTACTGACTGCCAAGGACGTCATCCCTGCACGAGAGGTGCAGCAACCCCCGACGATCGTTTCGGCCTCATTAGGCCTCGTCAGGAGGGTATAGCTGACACCCCTCTAGGTACATCAAGCAAGGGTTCCACGTCTGGATGACCCTGTATACTTATAGTGAGAGAGGTGGGGGGGGGGGGTGCGAGGTCTACAGGGTCATCCAGACGTGGACCCCTTGCTTGCTGTGCCTAGAGGGGTGTCAGCTATACCCTCCTGACGAGGCCCAATAAGGCCGAAACGATCGTCAGGGGTTGCTGCACCTCTCGTGCAGGGATGACATCCTTGGCAGTCAGTACTGGCCACCCTTTTTGGGTGAGAGCAGGCTGATTTGCATATGGAGCATTCATCCCTGTAATGGCACAAGCAAGCTAAAACCTTGTGAGACCTGAGCGGGCCCCACCGTAGAGCAGGCCACTAGTGCTGTTGCTCGTCCTCAGGATCCTCACACCCCCACTTTTTCTCTCTATATGAAGACAAACCATGATAAAAAAAAGAGCTAAAACCACGATAAAAAAAGCTAAAATAGTTGATACAAACATGAACCTCGTAATAGATTCTTCCTAGATGGAGTTGAAAAGACTTAAAATGTGCAAAAATCTGGAATGCACCTCACCTGGCATGGCTGGTTTGGGTGTGGGGTTCCCACTCATGCCAAGCCACAGTGCTTGACGAATCATTTTGTACCACATATCTCCAGAGTCTGTCCGGGTTTGCCCAATCTCTTCAGCAGAACGTCTTTCCCCCACATAAAATACTACGGTGTCAGTTAACAGTTCAAAGCAGTGAGGAGCATCTTCATTGTGCTGGAGTCCATTAGCTTTCTTATCAAAGGATTCAATGTGGAGAATGTCGGACAGCGGCACCTCCTGGGATAATAATTAGGAAAACATAAAACCAAATGACCGCTTAATAAAAACAGTAACATTCAAAAGGCACAATGTATTTGAAAAATGCATTAAACTGGCAGAATTCTTGTGATTAGAAAAAAATGTATCATCTTTCATAACACAGGTTTTTAAAACCACAATATGCAGATCTATGTGCAATTATATTTTCCTAAAGCCACGTGACAATCATTTATACTTCTAAAGTACTTCTGACCACACATACATCCAGCACTTGGAGAACATTTGTTTGTAATTACAGGAATATTATAGTAGCTTTAGAACTTTACCTTAATCAGTTCAGCATGTTCAACAAGCATTTTCCTTTTTGTATCTCTTATTTGAAATATCATTTATAAATATTTAATTACAAAAAACTCCTGATTAATAATTAAAAGGGACACGCTTTGCACTTTGACCACTGACTCTAAATTCCCGGTACCCTGCACATCTTTTCTTTTATCTTCACACCTTTCTCCCTTGTGGAAGCTTTTTGGAGGGTTGATTCAGCCCTCTGAAAGCAGGGGCTTAGCACCTCCTTGAAGCTCAGATCAGCAAAGATTGCGCTAAGCTTCAGGACCAGGAAGAGGGAACCAATTTGGTTTTCAACTCCCTTTCAGTCAGGGATGAATTTTTTTTTTTTTTAATTTTCATTTTGTAAGAAGGGTCACAAACTGACCAGCATAAATGGTCTCGCAGGACCCAAGAGAAAAACAGACTTAAATAACGACATAGGATATATGAGGGGGGGGGGTGTCTCAAGGGAAAACTGTAAAATACACAGAATTGGGAGGGGATATATCACCAATCGCAGGGTCAGAAAAACTCACATGTGTAAAACTGAAGACATAAAAAATCCATCAACAGTCATATGTAGATAAAAACATCTAAGAAAATAAGTGTGTGTGAGATAATAGGGGAGAGGGGATTATATACACAAAGCAGCCCAGAAAAAAAAGGGGGGTGCAGGGAATGGCAAAGACCATCTCCGTGAGGCTCCTGCCACGCTCCCGAAGGAGGCCATGGAGGGACAATGTCACAAGGCCCGGGATCCTGAGAGCCAATCATAACTCAAAGTCATGGTGGCACACCTCAGGCAACCCTGTATTGCCAAAAAAAAAACCCCCGCAGCAAATAATCCGAAAACAAAATCCAAATAGAACACCCTCGGCCGGGGTACAGCAGTATATAGGAAGACATCAAAAGCAGTCCATCAAAAAGGGCAAATATATACTCAAACATATTGAAAAAGGAAAAATAAGGGGGGGCACCACATACAAACTGAAGGCTGAAAATAAGTCCACAAAAATGTGGCCTCTGTGAAATATGAAACAACAAGTGGGCTCCAACCATTTAGCCCGAGTCAGAGACAGCAGACGACAAGCTCCCAGCGGTAGGGGCCTGAGTCGGCGATAAGCCCAGCGATTGTAGCACACGCCATGTCTCCTCAGGAGAGGTCACCAAATGCGTCAGGTTCTCAGAGTAAATGTTCATGGAACCCGCCACTCCCCATCTGTATCGGATCTCGTTGCTCCGCAAAAAAGAGGAGACCTCCCGAAAACGCCTCCGAGCCGCCAATGTCAGGAATGGTAGATCGTTAAAAAGAGTCACAGAGAGGTCCTCAAACACAAATGGGGCACGGATGACAGGGGAGGACATCAAGCGATGTTTGCCGGTCTCCTCCATAGCAACCACCAACACGTCGCGCGGAGCCCCTTCTGGAGCCGTAGCCGCCCTTCGCAACCGCATAACAGCGGGATAAACAGCGGAGTCTCCAGTACGTAAACCCAAGACTTAGGAGGCGATTCGGTAGGCATAGTTCAGCAAACCATCTGTGGGAACCGTCTCTGGGATCCCCCTAATCCGGACATTTTTCCGACGGTGGCGAGCCTCCACTCTCTCCACCGCCCCCGTGAGCAGCGCCACTTGGGCCTGCATGATTCTAACTGTGGTGTAAGGAGGGCCTATGCTGCCATAACTCCTTCGACACGTGTCTCCGTGGTCAGCAGCCGCCCCTGAATAGCCGTCATCTCCGACTTCACGCCAGCGAAATCAGAGCGCCAAACCGCCCTCATCTCACGAAGCATCTTCTCAAACATTTGCTGAAGATCAGCCTTCAGAGGGGGCAGGAGGCCGCCGCTGGCACCAGCATCAGGGGAGTTCAGGGGGGTCCCCATGTCTCCATCCGCTTCACAGGAGACCACAGAAAGCCCGCGCACCCGTGCAGCTCCAGCGTCGCCGGAAACATCAGCCTTCCCCGCCATCTTTCCTACCTTCCTGGGTGTTTTTGAAGGGGCAGAGGTGGTCTCCGACCAAGAACATTCCCCTTCATCCGAGGAGCTTACTGCCATACTTCGAGATCCTAGGGAGTCTCCATGGCACCGTTGCAGAGGCTCGCCGAGAGCCTCACGTATGTCCCGCTGCCGGGGCCCTCCGGCAGTAGGGACTTCTTCCCAGTCTTTTTGCCATGTCAGGTATAGAGGCAGAAATCGGCAAGGTCTGATTCTTAAGTGGGAACACCACAGGGTAGCCAGGGGCATCAGGTGCAGAGCAGCAGGGTCCGAGGGAGGAAGATTGCCGCACAGGCCACAAGATGGACGCCAGCCACTCGTTCCCGCCGGGTACGTAGCAGATCTCTGGCTGAAGAACAGAAACGGGTCCCAGGAAAGCACCTAATTCAGCTCCAGCTGTAAAGTAAATTCACCGTGGCCAAGGTGAGGGGAAAAACGGCTCAAACGGTGAAAAATCACCAAGAAGTCATAAGGCAGGACGGAGCTCCTCAGATGAATTTAAAATTAGGCAGAGTAGGCATGCGCCTAGAGGTACCTGTCACAAGGGGGCACCATGCTCTCAAAGAAAATACTATCAGGGTTATTCAAAGAGATCCGAATTGCTTGAGAAAGGTAACCGAATGCTGAAAATCAGCGTTCGGTTACCTTTCCTGGCCATTCGGCTATCCAGAGAGCAGGCAATTCACCAAATCCTGGCGAATTGCCTGAACATACGGTGCCTGTTCGGTACCTGTTCGAGGGCAGTGAAATCCCCATGAAAAAGCACTGCTTCGGCTATTCAGAGAACACAAACCAGCGGTGAAAGGTTCCCGAATTGCCCTGCCATTCGGTGGTTTAATTCGGCATTTTTATTCAGGCGAATCCCATAGGCTTCAATGTTAAAAATATTCCCGTTTTAATTCAATATCTAATAAACCGTTCATTATAAAATTATGCAGTAAAGAGTCTCTTTATTTATAGATCTTTTAGGATATTTTAAGCATTTTTCTGATTTTTTTTTTATTGTTTTTAAAAGTCCTATTTTTTTTTTTATTTTTTTTTTAAGTTTACTTATTTTTTCTGTAACAGCCCTCTTTATTATCATTCCCTGGACGTCATATGCAAATTTCAGCCATTTTCGTTCAGTAGTTTCTTTGCAAACAGTGTTTCACTTTTCAAACATTCATACAAACTGTTTTCCTAATTTATTCACTTCACTCTGTGGTCTTGGCTTTATCGGCTTTTTACGGCGGCTTCGCGGGGGTTTTGCGGTTAGTTTTCGTCAGGTTTGCGGTAGCTTTTCCCTGCAATTTGGGGACCCTGTGGTGTTTGCTGAATACACCGCAGGGTCACCGAAATGGGATCAGCAAAAGGAACCGAATTGAAGAGAACGAAAAGTCACCGAACGTGCGGTGACTTTTCGAATCTCTTTGAATAACCCTGTCTGTTTTACAATTCTTTAAATACCCGTATCACTGCAGCCATATGAGCTAGAAGGACATATAATGTATTGTTGAAAAGGCCAGAGTATCGCCTTTCCAAAGATACCACATATGACCAAATTAATTTAAAAGTAAAATAACAAATAAATAAAACACATTTTTTCTTTTTTTTAATGCAGCACTATTGTTCACTTTACAATTATAACGTAAACAGTGATGCTGCACTAGCTCACCTTCTCATTTCCCACACCATTAATAGGAGTGGAGATGATGGCACAATGCATTGTTTCATCGACAACCTAAACCACGGCACTGCAGAGGGACTGTGAAACCCTACATCTCTGATTTTTACATCACACGTAGGGATGAGCCGAACACTCCCTGAGTTCGGTTCGAAGCCGAACCTGAACTTTCCAAATGTTCGGATCCGAACCCGAACCCCATGCAAGTCAATGGGGCTGAAAATTCGGTTTTTAGAGTGCCCTCCAAGAGGGCTTATATGCTAGATATTTGCCATAAAAGGTGTATGGGGGTCCGGGTAGTGCCCTGGGGGACAGGAAACAAGGACAAAAAGTAAAAAAAAAACGTTTTTAACCCTTTCGCTGCTGAGGCTTTTCCCGCCTCTGTGCTGAGCTCATTTTTACCGATTTTGCTCATCATGTTTAAACGTGTTTTGAAGGCTTATTTTAGTATATGACCCAGACATATTATATATCGTTCTTTCCGTCAGACTCGGCAGATTCATAATATGTCATTATTATATGTATACGTCATGACCTGTCTGTATATTATAACAAAAAATGCAATAAAATATGAATTTTCAATAATTTACAACGTGTAAAGTGTTTTTTTTTCACATTTTAACATGCGAGCAATTGCAGTTATATTTTGTATGGGGTGCGCTTGTTAAAAAAATTAGAGATGGGGTCTCGTTACATTTTGTTTTGGGGAAAATTACGGGATTTTTAACAAACGCACCGCATACAAAAATCGTTAGTGCAGCATCATTGTTCACATTATAATTGAAATGGGAACAATATTGCTGCATTAACGAACCAAAAAAAAGAAAAAAAAAGTGTTTATTTTTTTTTTATAATTTTTTTTTAAATATTTTTTTATTTTTATTTTTAATTTTTTTAAAAAACTTTTTTCATACTCATGTTTGGTATTGTTGGAACGGCCATGCTCTGGCCGATCCAACAATATCAAACATTAACCCCTAACTGCCACGGATCGGGAGATAGGGGGTTAATTGGAACCCCCTATCTCCACCATTGGTGGCAGTTAGGGGTTAACTCCAGGACTGGCGTCATCGTGCTATGCACGATGACGCCAGTCCTCAGGGGGCATTCCTGGAAGCTTGGCCGACATCCAAGATGTCGGCCAGCTCCGGGAAAGGATCACGAATCGGCGCTTTTCGGCGCCGATTCGTGATCCAGCCCCCATGGGGTTAATTCCAGGTACCGTTAGGAAGGGCAGGCTGTGCCCTTCCAAAAGGTGCCCAATGGGAGGATACCAGCGGGAATGCTGAGGACGCGCTGAGCGCGTCCTCAGCATCGAAGTGGTTAAAATAAAAAAAATTAAATATTTTAAAAAAAAAATCTAAAAAAAAATAAACAAGTTTTTTTTTGTTTTGTTAATGCAGCAATATTGTTCCCATTTCAATTATAATGTGAACAATAATGCTGCACTAACGATTTTTGTATGCGTGCGTTTGTTAAAAAAAGCGAAATTTTCCCCAAAAAAAATGTAACGAGACCCCATTTCTGATTTTTTTAACAAGCGCACCCCATACAAAATATAACCGCAAACGATCGCATGTTAAAATGTGAAAAGAAACACTTTACACATAATAAATTATTGAAAATTCAAAGTTTATTGCATTTTTTGTTATAATATACAGACATGACATAACGTATACATATAATAATGACATATTATGAATCTGCCAAGTCTGCCGGAAAGAACGATATATAATATGTCTGGGTCATATATCAAAATATGGCTACAAAACGCGGTTAAACATGATGAGCGAAAGCAGTAAAAATGACCTCAGCACACAGGTGTGAAAAGCCTCAGCAGCTAAAGGGTTAAATGCAGCATATTAGGATGTTTTAGGCTGGGGTCAGACGAGCGTGATTTCTACGGACTGTACGTCTGTGCAGTACGGACATCGTCAGTACGGATGACGCAGTAGTGGCCACACAGTCCGTTTTTTCACTGAAGTTATTTTTGACGGATGTAGGAGGGAAAAATAAATTACAATGAAAAAACATTCTGTCCGTCAAAAATGCTGGACGTATAAATGCAGTCCGTCTGACCATGCTCCATCACTCACACACAAAGCTATGCGGACGTTGTGGACGTGGCGCACTCCACACGTCCGTTCTAGCAGTATTACGTTCTTGCCTAACCTGCGTCCGTTTGCAGCGTCCGTCAGCCCCCGCACTTCTGTGCGGACGTACTTCGTGTGTGGGGCTCCATTTAACACAATTGTATGCTATCACGGACGTACTTATGTGCGGCAACACGGACGTTAACACTACGCTCGTCTGACCCCAGCCTTAGGGAAATTAATTCTCAAATCTCAATCAGAAGCAGACACCACCCCACCCTCAGTATAGTGTACAATGTATCAAATTGATTACCAGACTAAAAACACCTGGTGTTATGCCAGTTTGTGAACAGAGGTCATTTAGAGTTGATAATCTTTCCACGTACACATTAGTTTTTAATTCAATATCTAATAAACCGTTGCTTATAATATTCTGCAGTAAAGAGTCTCTTTATTTCTAGATTTTTTTAGTATTTTTTTAAGCATTTTCTATACTCTTTTCAAAATTTCCTTTTTTTTTTCGAACTCGAACCAAACACACCCAAAAAGTTTGGGTCGAACTCCGAACCGTCCGAACCCGAACAGCTCATCCCTACACACAAGGTCAAGTGATGTGTTATTGGAAAGTTCAGACCTTTTCAACGAGTCTGACCTTTTCAATGATAACAAATATGACCATGCATTGTGTAAAAATAAAAATTGTGGGGAAAAAAATATATTTTTCTGTTCTAAGGCAGAGGTATGTGCTTTTACTTATAAAGTAAACAATGCCACTGCACTAATTCACCTTCTCATTTCCCTCGCTGGGAGCAAATCTGGAGGTAATGGTGCAAGGTGTTATTACACATTCGTTCATCTACAACACAAGCTCTGCTGTGAGGCGAGCAGGGAGACTTTGTATCTCCATTATTTACACCCCACAAGTTTAAGATAAGTGTAATTGGACAGGTTAGAGTCTGGCCTTTTTAAAGAAAACAAGACCATGATTTTTTTTTTCTGAAAAAATTTATTTGTCTCGTATAAAAGGATCAAAAAATTTAAGTGGTAAAAATGTCACGTCTTGAAAAAGACCCTCAGCTGCGGCCGTAATTCGATGTCCAGAATGTTGTTTGCTTTGGGCCGGAATAGAGAATCATTTTCCATAGCTAGAGTTAGAAATTAGGGTTACTATTTGTGCTTGTTCTAGGGTTAACCCAAGCCCTAACAATCTGCTCCATTTTTTGCTTAATCTTAAAGCAACAGATTCTGCCCCTTCTTTTGATGTGAGCGCAGCGAGAAACTGTTTTTCATATCATAAAATGTTAATTATTTCTTTGTTTCCTCTAAAACAAAGATAAAAAAGTATCTTTGGTATTTTTTTGTGGGGGAGGGGCACTCCAGATATCTGTGCCTACAGGATCCTGAGATGTACTGTAAATCCAGCCCTGCTACCAGCTGTTGGATAGGCTGGATGCTCCCTGTAGCAGTCATGAGACATGGGGGGTTATTCAGAGAGCACCGAAATGTCGCTGACATTTCCGTGCTCCCTTGTTCCCCAAACTCCCTGCACTCTGGGGAATCAAAAGTTCCCCAACCTGCGGTGAATTCAACATTCACCACAGGTTCCCTGGATTGCAGGGAAAACCCGCCGCACAACCACCGAAAACCTGCCAAAACCGCCGCAAAAAACATGCCAAACACGTCGGAAAAAGCCGACGAGACGCTTGAAAAAGCCGACAAGCTGACGTACGGGTTAAAAAAAAAAAAAAAAAGACAATACACTTGAAATTGTGAAAATTGAAACATTGTTTGCAAAAAAAACCTACTGAACGAAAATGCCTGGAATTTACACATAAGGAAAAAAATAAAAAACGCTTTTAAAACAAAACAGGAAAAAATTTTGCCGAAAAAATCCAGAAAAATGCCTAAATGCCTAATGCCTAAAAGATCCTAAAAAATCTATAAATATACAGACCTTTTACTGCAGATTAAAAAGAATAAACGATTTATTAGATATTGAATAAAAATGGGAATAATTTTAACATTGAAGCCTATGGGATTCACCTGAATAGACCTGTCGAATGAAAGCACCGAACAGTGGGGCACTTCGTCAACTTTTCTCTGCTGTTCGGTGTTCTCTGAATAGATTAACCATTGCTTCTCTATGGGGGATTTCACTGTCTTCGAACAGGCACCGTACTGGCTGGCAGTTCGCCATAATTTGGCAAACTGCCTGCTCTCTGAATAGCTGAATGGCCCAAAATATCACTGTACGGGGAGATTCCCTGTTCGGTGACATTTCGGTGCCAGATCGGCTCTCTGAATCCATATGGTCTGACTTCCTGCAAGCCGGGAGCATGTCAGGTCCGAGGATTAGAGGACGCTGGATACAAGTTGAGGTTTAAGGCTAGGGACAGATGAGCGCATTTTCTGCGGCCACCGTCAAAATGTACGTCGATGCGTGCGCACGCATTTTTTCACGGAATACGCTTAAGTGGTCAGACGATGCGCAATTCTGGACGTATTTCATGACGATGGGGTGAAAAGAAGTCTAGGGAAATCCGGCTGTTTGAACGTTATGTTGGCCGCACACTAGCAGCGTCTGACATCTCCTAATCACGCACACACGCTGCTATGCGGCCGCAGCGCACTCTGTACGTCAGTAGCAGCGGTTTAACGTTCTCGAAAAAATGCGTTCATTTTCCACTTGCGTTGCGCGGCCGGACTTTTGTGCGACCGTACTTCGTATATTGGCCGTCATTGCCCGTCATCTGCTGCTAGTGCGGCCGTGATTAAGTGCGCCAGAACGCGCGTTCGCACTGCCTCAGTCTGACCCTAGCCTAAAAAAAACCTAAGGGTTAAAACTGGAGGGGAGGGGTGCAGAATCGTTTGCAATCATCTGTGTGTATCCGAGGTTGTGTATTCAGCTTAAAATAACAAAAGATTCAGTAAAAGATTCCTTTCAGGTAGTCATGCATCCTTTCCCATGAAAATAGCACAGACAGGGTTTTACACATGACATTTAGTCTGTGAGCTGGTTAAATGGCACGGAAATCATATTGTGATGATAGGACAGGAGTCACGCCACTGTTCTTCTATTGTATCTTATTATATTTAGCAGATGTCTAGACACCACAAAGTCTCACCAAAAATGAGTGAAAAGATACATGTGCGTTTATTTTTAATGGTATTTCAAGAAAACCGCTTCTATGATAAAGAAAACAACTTCAAATGATGATGAAAGGTGTCAGCTGTGAACATGGGTACATGCTCAAGGGCTACTATATATTATGTAACAAATAGATTTTCTCAGAGGATGCATGAAGAAATGATAATATAGAGATGTGCTGACCTTGTAAAACTTGCCACCAGTCTCATTGTGGAACAAGGTGATGCATTTACTGTCCAGTTGCCAATAATGTTTTTTTCTCTGTGAAAACAAGTGACATAATCCTGTGTTATGATATTAGAAATTTGTTACATATATAATGTCAATATATAACCAATTGTTTACTTTTAATTTAGTTACAATGAGCATTTTTTAGGAGATCAGCTTTGGATTCTATTTTCCACTACAACTACTAAGGTAAGAGGGGTGAGAATGGAAAGCAAGAATGAGATATACAGTCAGGTCCATAAATATTGGGACGTCGACACAATTCTAACATCTTTGGCTCTATACACCACCACAATGGAGTTGGAATGAAACAAACACAATGTGCTTTAATTGCAGACTGACAGCTTTAATTTGAGGGTATGTACATCCAACTCAGGTGAACGGTGTAGGACTTACAGCAGTTTGCAGATGTGCCTCCCACTTGTTAAGGGACCAAAAGTAATGGGACAATTGGCTTCTCTTTACCAAAATTACAATGTACAGATAAAAGGCCCAGAGTTCATTTCAAGTGTGCTATTTGCATTTGGAATCTGTTCCTGTCAACTCTCAAGATGAGATCCAAAGAACTGTCACTATCAGTGAAGCAAGCCATCATTAGGCTCAAAAAACAAAACAAACCCAACCCATCAGAGAGATAGCAAGAACATTAGGCGTGGCCAAAACAACAGTTTGGAACATTCTCAAAAAGAAGGAACGCACTGGTGAGCTCAGCAACACCAAAAGACCCGGGAGACCACGGAAAACAACTGTGGTGGATGACCGAAGAATTCTTTCCCTGGTGAAGAAAACACCCTTCACAACAGTTGGCCAGATCAAGAACACTCTCCAGGAGGTAGGTGTATGTGTGTCAAAGTCAACAATCAAGAGAAGACTTCACCAGAGTGAATACAGAGGGTTCACCACAAGATGTAAATCATTGGTGAGCCTCAAAAACAGGAAGGCCAGATTAGAGTTTGCCAAACAACACCTAACAAAGCCTTCACAGTTCTGGAACAAGATCCTATGGACAGATGAGACCAAGATCAACTTGTACCAGAGTGATGGGAAGAGAAGATTATGGAGAAGGAAAGGAACTGCTCATGATCCTAAGCATACCACCTCATCAGTGAAGCATGGTGGTGGTAGTGTCATGGTGTGGGCATGTATGGCTGCCAATGGAATTGGTTCTCTTGTATTTATTGATGATGTGACTGCTGACAGAAGCAGCAGGATGATTTCTGAAGTGTTTCGGGCAATATTATCTGCTCACATTCAGTCAAATGCTGCAGAACTCATTGGACGGTGCTTCACAGTGCAGATGGACAATGACCCAAAGCATACTGCAAAAGCAACCAAAGAGTTTTTGAAGGGACAGAAGTGGAATGTTATGCAATGGCCAAGTCAATCACCTGACCTGAATCCCATTGAGCATGCATTTCACTTGCTGAAGACAAAACTGAAGGGAAAATGCCCCAAGAACAAGCAGGAACTGAAGACAGTTGCAGTAGAGGCCTGGCAGAGCATGACCAGGGATGAAACCCAGCGTCTGGTGATGTCTATGCGTTCCAGACTTCAGGCTGTGATTGACTGCAAAGGATTTGCAACCAAGTATTAAGAAGGGAAAGTTTGATTTATGATTATTATTCTGTCCCATTACCTTTGGTCCCTTAACAAGCGGGAGGCACATCTGCAAACTGCTGTAAATCCTACACCGTTTACCTGAGTTGGATGTACATACCCTCAAATTAAAGCTGACAGTCTGCAGTTAAAGCACATTGTGTTTGTTTCATTCCAACTCCATTGTGGTGGTGTATAGAGCCAAATATGTTAGAATTGTGTCGACGTCCCAATATTTCTGGACCTGACTGTATATCTGGAGAAGTGAAAAAAAAGGAAAAGTATAGTGTGGTGTATATATAAAGGGAGGAGTAAAAAAAAACAGCGAGCAGACACCTGGAAATGAAAATAATAACAGTAAACAAACAGTGTGGGGATCAGAGGAATTTATTGGCAGCAGAGACATAGGAGTCAGTAGAATGAAATCTGGATAGAAGGCACAAAGAGAGGGGATGAAAAGAGTAGAGGAAATATAGATGGTACAAAAAAAGAGAGTGACAAGTGAATAAAAGAAAAGAAGTAAACACATTTAAAGACGAGGGAAAGCAAAGGAAGCAAATGGGGATTGATAAAAGGAAGTGGATAAAGAAGGGAGCAAACCTAAAAACGATGAGGCTTCAGAAAGCTGGGAGAAGACATACGAAAAGAGTGGAACATAACGAGAAGAAGAAAACTACTTGAGGGATAAACCATAGGATAAACCATTGGAGGGATGTCATAAAGTCTTAGGAAGAAGAGATGTGAAGCGCCCTGAACACAAAGAAAAAGAGAGCACGCAAGAGAGGTCATAGGCCTTGGGGTTTGTAGGATGTTACCTTCAGCTCATTTTATGTGGGAGTTTTTTAAACTTAGAACTTCAACTAAAGTAACATGTAGCAAAAGACTATGTCAATGTAGCAAATAATCATATGGATACTTGGATAAAAATTTGTTCTCAACAATCGGATGTGTGAGCAGGTCTTAAAATCTGCTATTGAATTGGAGTTGTGTAAGCAGGATGCCCAAGCCACTGAAAGCTCTGGTGCTTGCACAATGGGGTTGATGCTCAGTACCTCAGGTCCTCTTCGACTCTGATCTCTCCTTCAGTCCTCACTTTCAGTCACTAACCAAATCTTGCTACTTCCACCTAAAAAAGATTACATAAGGACTCTGCTAAAATGCTCATCCAAGCTCTTATTATCTCCCGGCTTGACTACTGTAACCTCCTTCTCTCTGGCCTTAGGAGATCCCAGATTCTCCCTCTGCAGCCTATTATGAATGTCTGTGCTAGGCTCATCCACCTCAACTCACGCACCTCATCCCTTTGTCAATTTCTACACTGGCTCCCTCTTTCGTTTAGAATCCAATTAAAAATATTTGTGTTCACATACAAAGCTCTCCACAACCGCTCCCCTGACTACATCTCCTCCCTTATAAACAGGTACATTCCATCACACCCACTTCGCTCTGCCAATGATCTGATGCTCCTCGTACCCGCGCCCCAAACTCCCGCCTTCAAGACTTCTCCCGAGCTGCCCCCTTTCTATGGAACTCCCTCCCCCGCAACATTAGACTCTTCCCATCTCTCCAGTCCTTCAAGAAGTCTGTGAAAACACATTACTTTAGAGAAGCCCACTCCATGATTCCCACACTGTGCATTTCTTGACTTATCTGTGCACCCAGCCCACATGCACCCCGCTACTTAAGGTTCTCTATTTACCCTTACCTAGTGTGTCACCCCTCTCCTCTTAGATTGTGAGCTTTCGAGCAGGGTCCTCTCTCCTACTGGTCTGTGTATTTAACTTCTTTGTATGTTTGTCATTCTGTCTCACCCATTGTACAGAAGCTACAGAACTTGTTAGCGCTTTATAAATACTTCTACGATGGGAGAAAGAGTGTCATATGTGATGATAGTGCTGTAAAAAGTGAATGGAATAAACTACAGGGACTTTAACAGTGAGTTTCTCTTTTAACACTTTCTCTACGGCATTAAATGCTAGAGGTAATTTCATCCTAGGGAATATAGCCACAAAGCTGTTTATAAAAGCCGGTTGCTTACCATACTGTCCTTACTGGTAAAATGGACCAGCCATCCTTCCATTAACACACAACTGTTCTTCTTTTTGTTATATCGTACAGACTGAACCACTCTCATAAGTGGAATAAAGTTGCTAAAACATAAGAAGAAAGACAACAAGATTTACACATTATGCAATAGCTGTCAGGCATTCCAAAAGGAATGTTATTGACCAAGAGATAGGTTAACATGGATATCCTGAAATATATTTTTATTATTATCATCATTTATATAGCGCCAACAGTTTCCGCAGCGCTTTACAATAACCAAAGGGAATGAGATAAACGGACATATGATGGAAACCAGAGGTGTAGAGGGCCCTGCTCTTAGGAGATTATAATCTAGAGGGATTGTGGTTGAGGAAGAAAAGAGGAATTTTACTAGATAGCAGGATCCTGAGTGCCAGTGGTTCGGGAATGGTGGGGTCATAGAAGCAGCTTCAATCATGAGTGATTGGGTGAGCAGAGAGATGAGTTGCATCAGTGATGTGGTTCGCTAATCTGAAGTGATGGGTTTTGAGGGATTTCTTGAAGGCCTGAAGATCAGGGGAGAGTTTGATGGGGCGCGGCAAGTCATTCCACAGGACCGGTGCTGCCCATGAGAAGTCTTGGATATCAAATGTTTCATAAGAATCTACACTGCCTTTAAGAATGTGATCTGCAGTTTTTAAAATAATTTGCCAAGGACTCAGCTTGATGTACTCATTTGCAAAGAAAAACTGAAAACACGAGCGCAAATACTGTTCAACGGACGTGTTTGCTAAAACTGGAGAACAGCATAGAATAAATAAATAACCACATGTATGTATATTGTGTTATTAAGTGTCGTTTTTACAAAACCCTGTAAAGCATGTGGAAAAAGCCATGTATATTAAAGTGCCAAATGCAACGAACTGCAATGGAAATCCTGCGCAAAAAAGCGCTGAACGTGTAAAGTGTGATAAGTATCAAGTGCAATAAAGTGGAAATACGGTGTGCGAAATATAGTGGAAAATGGAATATATAAAAAATGGAGAATAAAAAAATATAATAAAATAAAAATGGAAATATATCTAAAAAATACAATATATCTAAAGTATATTTTATTCCAAGAGGAAGTGTGTGGTCAGTTTCGTTACTTCTCAAAATTCCCTTCGCTTCTCAGGAAAAGTATAAAATATAAATAAATGTCAGTCTCAGCTCAGGAGAAAAAAAAAACGGGTTTAAAAGGGAGAATAAAACAAACAATAGTTCAAATGTTCAAACCAATGTATATAAGTTTAGAAAAGTTTTTTTATTAGAGTTATGTTGTTCTTTTTCACTCATCTAAACTTATATACATTGGTTTGAACATTGAACAATTGTACGTTTCATTCTCCCTTTTAAACATATTCGGTTTTTTCTCATTTTTTTTTTCTTCTGAGACTGACATTTATTTATATTTTATACTTTTCCTGAGAAGGGAAGGGAATTTTGAGAAGTTACGGAACTGACCACACACTTCCTCATGGAGTAAAAAAAACTTTTTTATATTCTGTATTTTTTAGATCTATTTCCATTTTTTATTTTAATATTTTTGTAAAAAATTTTATACTGTATTTTTTATTATATTCCACTTTCCACTATATATCGCACACCGTATTTGCACTTTCTTGCACGTGATACTTACCGCACTTTACAAATTCAGCGCTTTATTGCGCAGGATCACCACTGCACTTCACTGCATTTCACACTTTAACCCCTTACTGCCCCAGGATGTGCTATGCCATCCTGGCGGTTGGAGGACTTTGAAGAAGCAGGACTTACTGGTACACCCTGCTGTCTTCCATGGGCCTCCTCGGCCCCTCCACTGTCATTAGCTGCAGGGGGACAGCTTGAACTCAAGCCGTCCCCCTGCAACCAATGACAACGCCACAAGTCAGCTGCATGGGCGGGCTGAAATTAGCGGCCTCCTGTGGAGGATTGCGCTTCGTTCATTGTAGCTCTCTGATGGGGAGGGCTTTTTGCCGCCCGGAGACAGCGCACGCAATTCGTGTGTGTGTTACCTCGTGTGGCCCTCCCCGTCGGTCCGTCACAAAGCTGCAGGGAAGTGCTGTCACACGGATGCACTCAGTGCGATCATGTAACCACAACCTTACATTTATTTATTTATTTATAAAGTATTTTAACAGGAAGGATACATTGAGATTTTTCTCGTTTTCAAGTATGTCCTGGGTTCAAGAACATACAGATACACACAAAATGCTGGTAGATTCAAACACACACACACACACACACACACATACAGAACACAGACAAGGAAATACTGACCACAGTATTCATTTCCAGACTTGCTCACATAAATGGGTTTGCACAGGGTCAGCAGAAGGACACTGGGAACTATTCGCCCTCAGTGTCCTTCTGCAAGCGAAGACAGGATGGGGCTTGTGCCCTCATCTACTCTGTGGGATATGAGAATGTAGATTCTTTTTACATAATTATTTCTTTTATGTGACCTTGAAATTTAATTTATACCAGTTTCTCAGAGCTTGTATTTCATTTTAAATACTGATTCAAGATTTTTTTTTTTTTAAATTGAACTTTTTTCGAACTTTTGGTGAACATCGCAAAAAGTTTGACGTTCACCGAAGTGTCGAACAGCCGATGTTCGATTCTAACTTCGAACAGATTCGAACCGCCAGCCCATCCCTAATAGCAATGCGATCCTTGTCCTATACGCACTTACTATACTCACATCCTCATCCTATATCCACTTTCTCTATACTCACATCCACATCCTATATACACTTCCTCAACATGTATTCACTTACTATATATACATAACCTCATCCTATATACATTTGTTCTGGACACATCCACATCATATACTATATATATTGTGAGATTCTCCTGTATTTTTGTTTTAAGATGAAGACATTAGGAGATGAAGACATTCAGGAGGGGATGTAGTTTTGTTCTTGCTGCAGGTGTCTCCAACCTGGCAGACAATCAAGGGGATAAATAACCCCTACTTGTGAGGAGAAGGATAGAGATACACAGAGAGCAAGGTGAGCTTGTAAAAGGAAAGAAAGTTACAAAGTAAAAACCTAAACAAGTTTGTCATTTTGTTAGCAATCCCAAAACTAGAGAGGGACCCTTACTTTGTGTTAGAGTTCGGACGAGCCAGGTTTTTATTTTGTGTTTTTCCTTTTCTGCTTCAATAAACCTTGCAATTCATAAAGAGACTGTCCGTGATTTGATTGCCCTACAGGAAGGTGCTATGGTGCCCTGTGACGGTGCTGGGTCATAATATATACTATTCCTATATACACATCATCATCCTACATACACTTCGTCTATACATATACTCATTGTATATACACTTCCTCTATACCCATCTTCACCCTATATAGACTTCTTCACCCCTAGATACACTTCCTTTATACCCATCCTCATCTTACATACACTTCCTATATACCCCTCCTCACTCTATGTATATACACTGTATATACACTTCCTATATGCACATCCTCATCCAACATGCACTTCCTCTACAACAAATCTTTATCCTATATACAATTCCTCTATATGAATCCTCATCCTACTGTGACACTGTGCATTGATGGGTCTGTATATTCCCCTTCTATTTTTTTAAAGGTTTAGGCATTAACCCCCCAGGAGGGAAGGTGTTTTGGTTTTGCAGCAGGTGTCCCTGCAATTAAGGAAATAAATGGCTCCTGCTTGAGAGAGGGGAGGGGAATAATGAGACGTAGAAGAGAGATTGAGAAGCACAGGGTGTTGAGGTTCGAGAGTCTGCATTGGATGCAGGATATTAAACCAAAAGGTTGGTTGCAAAGTTATGTATTCTTTGATGCCAAAATAAAGCCTGGAAAATATCACCCATTAAAGAGACTGTGTGTGCCATATTTGCCCAAGAGGACCGTGCTATAGCGCCCCCTGTTACACTACATACCCTTACTATGTACGAATCCTCATCCTATATCCACTTCCACTATACCCATCCCCATCCTGTATACACTTACTGTATACCCATCCTATCTACAATTACTAAATATCCCTCCCATCCTACCTACACTTACGATACACCATTATTTCATATATTTGTTATATTATTCTTGTCTGGGGTAGAGGGAGGCTGTCAGGTGCTGGGCGAGATCTCTATGCAGGTCTGGGCAGAGGACTGTGCACTTCCCCAGTGAGAGCTGCTACTTCCGATTCTTGCACATGGGATAAAACTATGTACATGGGGGCGTATAGAGGAGATTAGGGGCAGAGCTTTTAAAGATAGAGGCAGGGCTTACTGACATGAAGAGCAGTGAGCAGCAAACCCTGTTTTGTTTATCAAAATTTATATCACCCAAATCAGAGAAAATAGAAGTGATATTCATGGTAGATATCAATTTTAAACACAATTATGCTGTCGCTTCCAATCCTATGAGCATATGGTAGGTTCAGTTTAAAGAAGATCACTCTTACTCATCCAGAATGTTCTTTGCAGATCAGTCAAGCCTCTCTGTCTTGAAATGCTGACTATCACGGTTGGAGTTGAAATATTAAACCCATATCCATGCTTTCGAGGAATGGTTTCCATAGTAATGGAGCAATTAAATGACTTCCCTGAAACAGTGACCTTAATACCCAAGGTATCAAAAAATTAAGCCCTGCCTCCTCTTAAATAATTGGACAGTTGTTGCTGACAGTATCTGCCCATTTATTTTTTTATTATTTAGTGAAAATACACATCTTTTCACGCTTGGTGCTCAGCTACTCCTCTGCGGCTCAGAGCTTCTGAAATACGGAAGTCTCTCCAGTTTCATTCTTAATTTACATAGCCCTCTGCTGCAAGTATTTGGAGAAAGGTTATGTCCGCATCATCAGTCTACAAGTTGGCACTTGGCAGGCAGGATATTATTATATTGTTATTTTCTGGGGTCCGTGCAAAGTGGGAAGTTTGCCGTGTTTCCAACCCCGCCTCAGGGGGGCAGATCTCTTTAACTTGTCATTGTAAGTATAGGTTTACTGGTTTTAAGTTCATTTATTTTTCTGCTTGTGAATGTAAATATTAATTGTAATATTTTTTTTCTGTATATGCACTGTGATTCAATCCTTTTCCATCATAATAAATATACATTTATTAAGCTCTGTCTTTGTCTGATATAAGAATCTCTTCACTGAAGAGACAGGATTATAACAGCCTTGAGTTTCGGGACAATCTACTAACTGTTTTCCTATAATTGAAGGGGTATTTCAGGTCACACAACTCTATATTTTAGCGAATGACCTGATGGTGGCAGTAATTACGTGGACTGGGTGCTGGATAGTAAGCTACGCAGTCATTATTTAGGATCTTCTGCAGACAAATAGTGATTTTAGTCCTGCATCCATTTCGCCAAGTCACGTGCCCTTCTGGAGTGTTGCAAGTATGTGACAATTTGGCGACAATAATAATATTCAGTTCCCGCCTGCCAGGCGACAACTGTATGGGTGGAATAAACTCCTCCGCTTCACAGTAATATCAGCCAAACAGGGTTGGAGGGGGGTTGAAGGCACTCCACACAGCCTTAACACCTTCTTTTTTTTTTAAAATTCTTTATTTAGAGAATTACAAATACAAAGATAATCATGAAATCAAACATAAAAGAAATATGGCCGCGCAAGGCCTGCCGAGCAGCACACGAGTAGTCATATCAAAATTTGCATTGCAACCACCAACGAGCCAGGCAAAATATGTCAAGTCCGAATGCGGAGTAAAAAAAAAAAAAAGTCAAGGTAATAAACCAAAACACATATCGGAACCTATCCATATGGTCAAAAAAGGACCCGAAAGGGTGTGCAAGAACCAGGGAAAGACCAGAAAGCTCGTAAACAAAAGGACAAATGCATGGGGGGGGGACAGTGCTCAGTCTGGCTTAAGCGCCGGTGGGTCCAGCGAGAGGCCCGTGGCAGCCAAGTTCGACCAAGCAGTCGCCGGATCGGTGATCGTGTAAGGCACATTGGCGTGCGTCACCACTAGCATGCCTGCAAGGTCACCAGCGATAGCGGATCCCTCTGCGACGAAGGACGGATGTCACCTCTCCAAATTGCCGGCGGGTAAGCAGAGTCTGGAACGGGAGGTCGTGGTATAGGGCCAGAATAGAGCCTTCAAATTGCACGGGATCCCTCGCTCCAGGGGTAAACATTATCTTCACTTTGAGAGCTACAGCCCGAAAAGCCACCACCACATCCCGGGGTGCCCCCTTAGCGGTTGTCGCAGGTCTCCGAACCCAGAATACCGCTCCAATCACAACAGGCGTATCTGGGGGAAGACCCGAGACCTGGAGAGCGAGGCGGGTAACATACGGCGACAGCTACTCCGAAGAGACAGAATCTAGAATACCTCGGACCCTGATGTTTCGACGACGGTGCCTGGTTTCCAACGTCTCCACCGAACGGGTCAGGAGCTCCACCTGAAACCGAAGACCCACAACCTGGTCAGATAGACGGGTATGGTCCAACTTCTTCTCAGAGGTCATCGCCTGCACCTCTGCTACCTGTACATGCACCACTTCCACCTCCGCTCGTGTCGCCTCCACCTCCGGCTTCCATACCTCTCGAAATTCCCAGAGTTCATCCAGAATTCTGCGAAGGTCACCTTTCGTAGAGGGGAGGTGATCGTCCACCTCACTAGGCTGGGATGGAGCAGGAGCCTCTCGTGGTCCAGACGGCCTAGGCCCAGTCCCTTCCAACCTCACACCCTGCCTGTCCAAAGTCACGCTACTGCAAGCGGAAAGTTGGCGATCTTCAGCCGAATCCCCATCAGATAATGCCCCAGCGGCCGCCGAGGTATTCATAGCAGCCATTTGTGCGGCTTTGTGCTTTTTGTGCGCCCGCTTCTTTGCAGCTGCAGAGAGGGGCCGGCGGGAGTCTGCTGCCTGGGATTGTGGAGTAAGCCACGACATCCCGGAGGTACCTCAGAGAGACCAAGAGCTGTCCTCTTCGCCAGAAGATCCATATCCCGGGGGGGGAGAGAGGTGGGGGCCAGCACTCACACGCAAACAGACCCACCCTTCAAAGAGTCACGAATGTCTCGCTGTCTGGGACCCCCCTTTGGCACACGGCTGGTAGGCATAATGCAGGATTTGCAGATAGAACGAGCAGCCTTAACACTTTAACAAGCTAAAGTGGAAAGGGTACATAGAATGTGCTTTCAACCTGAATTTCCCCAGTGATAGTACCGAAGAGTCCAGCTAATTACCTTTTTTTGCTGGACAATTGGCAAGAAAATGCCAAAATGTCTTTCACTACATACTTAGGGTGAGATAATTTTATGAAGCCCTCGTGTCACACCCATACATGAGGAACCCCTAATAAGTCACTTGCTCACCCAGAATGTATGAAGGAGCCCTTAAAAAGACACTAGCACACTTCGAATATATGGGTTGCCTCTAAAAAAGACACCATCACACTACAACTATATGGGGAGCTCCTTAAAAAACACCCGCAGACTGTTAATTATCGAAGACCCTCTAAAAAGACACTCTCACACCCCAAATATATTGGAGCAGCCCATGACCATTGCAGAAACACAGACTCATTCACTGCATTACACATAGTACACAGCTGCCCTGGGGCGCCGCTAGGGGGGCAGGGGGTGCGGCCCGCACTGGGTGACACCACCCCCTAGGGTGACACCCTAAAAAAAAATATTATTTTTTTTTTTTTTACACAAAAATATTTTACCAGGAGGGATAGATTGAGAATTCTCTCATTTTCAAGTATGTCCTGGGTAGGCAAGGCCTAGGCTGCCACTTTCCAGGGGGTGGCTAAAAAACACCACAAAGAGGATATTCACAGAGCACCGAAATGACACAGACATTTCAGTGTTCTGTTGTTCCCCGCACTTTGGGGAATCAAATTTCCCCAGTGAATTCACCACAGGGTCCCTGAAGTGCAGGGAATCAGCCACCGAATGCTGCCGCAAACCCGTCGCCTGCTGGTTTAAAAAGAACTACTGAACGAAAATATCTGGAATTAACATATAAGTTCCTATGAATGATAATAAAAAGGTCTGTAACAGAAAAAAAAGAAAAATTGCTATTAGAAATAAAAAAATATTTTTTTTTGAAAAATGCCTAAAAGATACTAAAAAAATAAAATCAATAAAAAGAGATTTTTTACTACGGATTAAAGGAATAAACGGTTTATTAGATACTAGGTGGAAAGCCTGCCCAGAGGGCAGTCTATTGTTAAGTGAGGTGTGCATGAATGTTCGCTGAAATGAAAGCACAGCAACGTCAAGGAAAGACAATTTTTTTGGTCATATGGGTATATATTGCCCTCAGCTCATATGGGTATATATTGCCCCTAGCTCACATGGGTATATATTGCCACCAGCTCACATGGGTATATTATCCCCCAGCTCACATGGGTATATTTACCCCAGCTCACATGGGTATATTTACCCCAGCTCACATGGGTATATTTGCGCCCAGCTCACATGGATATATTTGCCCCCAACTCACATGAGTATATTTGCCCCTGGCTCACATGGGTATATATATTGCCCCCAGCTCACATGGGTATATTTCCCCCAGCTCTCATGGGTATATTTGGCCCAAGCTCACATGGATATGTTGGCCCCAGCTCACATGGGTATATTTGCCCCCAGCTCACATGGGTATATTTGCCCCAACTCACATGGATTTATTTGCCCCCAGCTCACATGGGTATAATTGCCCCAGTGCACATGGGTATAATTGCCCCCTGCTCACATGGGTATAATTGCCCCCTGCTCACATGGGTATAATTGCCCCCAGCTCACATGGGTATAATTGCCCCCTGCTCACATGGGTATAATTGCCCCAAGCTCACATGCGTATAATTGCCCCCAGCTCACATGGGTATATTTTCCTCCAGCTCAGATGGGTATATTTTCCCCCAGCTCACATGGGTATATTTTCCTCCAGCTCACATGGATATATTTGCCCCAGCACACATAGGTATAATTGCCCCCTGCTCAGATGGGTATATTTTCCCCAGCTCACATGGATATATTTGCCCCCTGCTCACATGGGTATATTTGCCCCAACTCACATGGATTTATTTGCCCCCAGCTCACATGGGTATAATTGCCCCAGTGCACATGGGTATAATTGCCCCCAGCTCACATGGGTATAATTTCCCCCTGCGTATAATTGCCCCCTGCTCACATGGGTATAATTGCCCCAAGCTCACATGCGTATAATTGCCCCCAGCTCACATGGGTATAATTGCCCCCAGCTCACATGGGAATATTTTCCCCCAGCTCACATGGGTATAACTGCCCCCTGCTCACATGGGTATATTTTTGCCCAGCTCACATGGATATATTTGCCCCAGCACACATGGGTATAATTGCCCCCTGCTCACATGGGTATATTTTCCCCCAGCTGACACGGATATATTTGTGCCCATCTCACATGGATGAGCCCACCGGCGAGCCAGGACTTCAAGATGGCCACCGGCGGGCTTCCTCTGACATCATCAGAGGGGGCCCGCCAGCAGCCATCTTGAAGTCCCTGCTCGCCGGAGGCTGAGCCCACCGGCGAGCAGGGACTTAAAGATGGCCGCCGGCGGCCATCTTGAAGCCCCTGCTCGCCGGAGGCTGAGCCCATTGGCGAGCAGGGACTTCAAGATGGCCGCCGGCGGGCTTCCTCTGACATCATCAGAGGGGGCCCGCCAGCAGCCCTCTTGAAGTCCCTGCTCGCCGGAGGCTGAGCCCATCGGCGAGCAGGGACTTCAAGATGGCCGCCGGCGGGCTTCCTCTGACATCATCAGAGGGGGCCCGTCGGCGGCTAACTTCAAGTCCCTGCTCGCCAGTGGGCATACATGGGCCCAGCCTCGGGCGAGCAGGGATGCACGCCGGCGGTCAGGGCTGAGGCCCTGGTGGTAGGTCGGCAAAAAAAAACAAAGCAGAGCCATTGGAGAGGCGCGCGCAAAGCGCCTCTCTCACCTCCTCAGTGACTGAGCTGTGAGGAGGTGAGACAGGGAGAGGCGCGCGCCTCTCCAACGGCTCCGCTTTTTTTTTTCTCAACAGTTTTTTAAATGTCTGTCGCGCATGCGCACTCAGCGCTTGACGGCGACGGACTTTAAAACTGTTTTATTATATAGATTGGATAAAAACAGGAATATTTTTAACATTGAAACCTATGGTGTTCGTTCGCCCTGAATAAACCTGCTAAATGAAAACACCGGACATCAGGACATTTCTTTGCTGTTCGGTGTCTCTGGACAGATTAACCATTACTTCTCTATGGGGACTTTCACTGCCTTCGAACGGGCATCGTACTTGCTGTCAGTTTGCCAAAATTTGTGTATGAGCATATCACAGAGCTCCACAGCAATAAACCTCACAGTAATGTGCGCCGTGTATTATGAGCATTCAGTGTTATATGGGAGTACTGATTTATGAGTAAAAGTAGTTAAAAAAACCCCGTAAAACTCAGGGGGGGGGGGGTGACACCATAAATTACCACACCGGGTGACACCAACCCTAGTGACGCCACTGCAGCTGGCCCCACACACCCAGAGACCCTGTCTCATACATAGACCCTGAACCACTCACACGCACTCACACAGATCCTGAACCACTCACACAGATCTTGAACCACTCACAAGCACTCACGCAGATCCTCCTGAACCACTCACATGCACTCACACAGACCCTGAACCACTCACGCATGCTCACAAAGATACCAATCCATGCACTCATACATACCCTGATCCACTCACACACACAGACTCTGAACCACTCACACAGACCCTGAACCACTCACAGACTCTGAACTTCTCACACCCACTCACACATCACCCTAAACCACTCACGTGCACTCATATAGACCCTGAACCATTCACACTCACACAGACCCTGAACCACTCACGCACACTCATACAGACCCTGAACCACTTGCGCGCTCAGACCCTGAGCCACTCACACGTGCTTACACAAATCCTGATCCATGCACTCATACATACTCTGATCCACTCACACACAGACCCTGAACCACCCACATGCACTCACACAGACCATAAACCACTCATGCACACTCACACATCACCCAAACCACTCATGCATACTCACACAGACCCTAAACCTCTCACATGCACTCGCATAGACCCTGAACCACTCACACATACTCCAAACCAGAACCACTCAGGTACACTCACAGAGACCCTGAACCACTCAGGTGCACTCACACAGACCCTGGACCAATCACAACCACTCACACAGACCCTGATCCACTCAGATGCACTCACGCAGATCATAAACCACTCACATGCACTCAAACAGATCATAAACCACTCGCATGCATTTACACAGACTCTGACCCACTCACATGCACTGACGCAGACCCTGAACATCTCACGCACGCTCACACAGATCCTGAATCACTCAGGCACGCTCACACAGACCCTGAACCACTCAGGTGCACTTACACAGACCCTGAGCCAATCACACCCTACCACACAGACCCAGAACCAATCACACCCTCTCACACAGACCCTGATCCACAAACTCACAGACCTTGAACCACTCAGTACCTTTCACATAGACCCTGAACCAATCACACCCACTCACACAACCATGAACCACTAACATGCACTCACTCAGACCCTGAACCACTCACTCAGATCCCGAACCACTCACACCCACGCACTCAGACCCTGAAAAACTTAGTTGCTTTCAGACAGACCCTGAAGCAGTCACACAGACCATGAACCACCCATACACATTCACACTGACCCTGAAGCATTCAGACACACTCACAGAGACCCTGAAGCAATCACATGCACTAACACAGACCTTGAACCACTCACATTTACACAGACCCTAAACTACTCACATGCACTAGCACAGACTGAACCAGCCACAGGTACTCACACACTGAACCATTCACATGCACTCACAGACACTGATCCACGCACTCACACAGCCTCTGAACAATTAACAAGCACTCAAAGACCTTCAGCCACTCACACGCACTTGCACATACACTCACATTTATAGATCCAGAAGCACTCACACAGACCCTGAACCATTCACACAGATCCTGAACCACTCTCACACAGACCCTCAGCCAATTGCACGCAATCACATAGACCAGTGTTTCCCACAGCTGTCCTCAGGAGGACCCTCCGCCTCGCCAGGTTTACAGGATTTCTGAAGCACAGCACAGGTGATATGATTTGCTGCTAAGTGATTGCAGGATTCAGTCTGCTATTCCCCAAGGTGATCTGCAAAATCTGGCCTGGTTGAGGGCCCCGAGGACAGGTTTGGGAAACACCAACATAGACCCTGAAACACTCACACAGACACTCAACCACTCTCACACACTGATTCATACCATGAACCACTCACATGCACTTTTACATACCCTTAACCACTTACACTCACATACATAGATCCTGAAGCACTCATACAGACCCTAAACCACTCACGTGTACTCACACAGACCCTGAACCTCTCACGTGCACTCACGTAGACCCTGAACCACTCCTACACACTCAGAACCTGAACCACTCAGGTGCACTCACAGAGACCCTGAACCACTCAGGTGCACTCACACAGACCCTGGACCAATCACACAGATCCTAAACCACTCACATGCATTCACAGAGACTCTGATCTACTCACATGCACTTACACAGATCCTGAACCACTCCCACGTGCTCATACAGACCCTGAACCACTCAGGTGCACGCACACAGATCCTGAACCACTGACATGCACGCACACAGATCCTAAACCACTCTCATGCACTCACACAGACTCTGACCCACTCATATGCAGTCACGCAGACCCTGAACCACTCACGTGTGCACACACAGACCCTGAACCACTCAGGTGCGTGCACTCACACAGTCACTGATCCACTCACATACACTCACACAGACCATGGACAACACAGAGACAGATACACACTCATACCACCCTCGTTATTGCTTGCTTACTGTGCTTGGGGGGAGTATCTCCGTCTTCCTCTAGTCTGGCCTTGTTCCTGGCCCTGTGAGGAAGGAGCGTACCATGTGGGTAGGAGCTCTCTGATGCTGTATTACCTTCCTGCAGGGCCAGGCAAAGCATTGTAGGGTTGGGACCAGGTGGAGCATTGGGGACAGGAGAGCCATTGGGGTGGGTTCTCTTCCAGTAGCAGTACTGGGGTCCGAACTCGGCAGCGCTCAGCTTGAGTGTGAGTGACAGCTGGCAGGTGCTGTTCAAACTCTCATTTACACTTCCAGACATTTTTTTGTCTGGGCCTACTGCTTACTATCACAAGTAGCCAGTCCAGATGACAAGGTGACTCTGCTGTGAAGGCCCCAATGGCACGGGGGACTGGGGCATGGGCCCAGCTCATGCCACCCAAGGGGTGGGTCTGGGTCTGCTACAGATTAATAAATAGATAAATTCACAGGTAACTTGGCTGGCTCTGCTACCTCCCTCCCCTACATTTCTGACTTACATTCTGTCGATTTACACTATAAAACTATAGTTTTATACACTATCTGTACATGGATACTTTACCTGGATTTATCTTTTGTATAGGCATAAGGCTATCCTAAACAAAAGATAAATCCAGGTAAAGTATCCATGTAATTGGGCAGACTAGATGGGCCGAAAGGTTCTTATCTGCTGACATTTTCTGTTTCTATGTTTATTAGAGAAGAGTGTCTGACTTTATCCCACAATTCTGCAACTGATGGTATAGTGACTACCTGGTGGAATAACCTTTTTCCAACTCTGGTGATTTCTATTGTAAGAGAAAAGACTAATTTCATTTAACTTAAAGCCCTCCTGGACCAGCCAATTGCGCGTTGGCTGCAATGTCTCATCGAGAAACAGATATCGCATTGGTGTTAATAATCAGTGTAATATCTCTTCCCCTGGTGAGATATTACTACAGGTAGTTAGCCCAATCCAGTCGAAGTGGTTATCATCTACCCCCTCTTTTACCCGAAATGGCAGTCACAAAGCATTGCATAAGTGGTCCTCAGTGGGGACATCACCGCATTCACTTATCAATCAGCTTGTTGGCAGTCTATTAGGTGCACAAAGTGAGCAGAGGACGTCTGGAACTGTAGGACAAGTCTTCTACTTACAGCTGTCACTTACCCTTGATTTCTCCGGAAGTGACTAACCGTGATTTATTTTTTTGTCAGGGAATAACCTCTTTTTTTTTTTACTATAAATTTTATCAAAATTAAAACTTTCTGTAATACGAGCCCAGCATCTAGTGGGCATGACAGGTGCACTTTAACAGAGAAACATGTTATAAATGTTGCAAACAGGTCCACGTGGCATATGACTGCCAAGAAGATGATTTTTATTTGATTAACCTCACAAATAGAATTGATAAAAGATAAAATTGCCTGTAGCCATGGGGGACATATTTACATACTTGAAAATGAGAGAAATCTCAATGTATCCTTCCCGGTAAAATACTTTGGGCTAAATTACGATCCTAGCGCTAAAACGCGGGCACTAGGGAGAAAAAACTGTGCCCACAGTTTTCCCCGTAGCGCCCACGTTTTAGCGCTAGATTACAATGCAGGCGCTAAAAATGCTGCCTGCATTGCTTGCGGGCGCTGGCTAACCCAGGGATGCGCGCGGCAGCGCTAAGCGCAGCCGTGCGCATCCTCTCAATGGAGTCCATAGGACTCCATTGAAGCAGATGCTGGCGGTAACATGACCAGCCGGAATCTCGCCTTGCGAGATCCAGCCGGTCAGCGTAGTGATACGCAGGGGGAGACTGGGGGGACTTTTTCCCACAGTTTTTCCCTGCTCCCGCAGGACGGAGGAGGCGGACAGAGCCGCGGTCCTCGCCGTGGGACAGGAGGTGAGCATCTTGATGTTTTTGGGGGGTTTCTGGATGGTTCTAACGGATTCTGCAGAAGCAGAATACGTTAGCACCAAGTCCTGGTTAACGGCAGCCGTACGTTAATCAGCGTTAGGACTTTGTAATCCTGATTAACACTTTGCGCGCCCCATGTTAAGTATAGGGAGTGCAAAGTACAGTAACCTCGCGCTGCAAAGCGCAAGATACCAAACGCTAACGGGTTACTTAACCCATTAGCGTTTGGATTAAAATATGCGGTAAATACTTGGGCTAACGTTAACGCTCACGCAGGTGAGCGCTAACGCTAGTGCCAAGTATGTAATTTGACCATTTATAAATAAATAAATAAACTGTATCGAGGAGATGTTCTCTTTCAGTTCCTTATGAGACAGATGTTCTCAAGTACATAAATACCAATTTGGACCTTAATCCATCTCCAGCACTTGTTTTAATATATCATGTTCCCTTTTCAGTTAATTCTTATAAGAATTCTTTAATTATTTTTGCATAATGCTGGCAAAACTCTTATCCCAGCGTTTTGGAAGAAAAGATATGCTCCATCTGTCGCAGATTGTAATACCAAGGTAAAAGAAATTCAGGTGTTGAAGTTAGTACATTACGCTTAGAAAATCGTTACTACAAAGATTTGGTATTGGTATAACACATTTCTGTTGCAGTCTTTTAGGTCTTTCACTTGGGTATCCCCTATAAGAGAAGTCTAAATTGGAATTTGGGTGATACAACCTTCACATTCATATATAAATAAGTATAATAAGTATTGATTCCTTGTATCACTTTATATATATATATATAGCTATATATATATATAGTTACATAGGCCAAAAAAAGACATACGTTAATCAGGTTCAGCCTTTCACACATCACCAACTGCTGTTGATCCAAAATAAGGCAAAAAACCCAGTCTGAAGTGCTATCTATATGTTGACACAATTTATGTTGTATAGGTTTTTTTCTTTTTCTTCTGTTTCTCTTTTTTTCTCTTGTTACCGTCTGTGGTAAATTACCGAGATAAATAGTAGCAGCAACGCCAGGAATACAGAATATTACATTGTACTGTGTAGTTTGATGGTTTATTTTTGTTGTGCCATTTTGTTTGGAGAAATGTTATGTAAAAATACAATTAGTAAAACTCCTCTAAACTTTTTAAGCTCTTGTGAACAAGGCCCTCTACACCGCTTTTTTCCATTTTCTTCTGTTTGTTACATTCCCCACCTTATTCTAAAGTTCTGCGGGATCTCTTGGCGCTGTATAAATGATAATAAAAATTGTCAGATTAAAAAAAAAATAACATAAAATTGCTGCATGCATGATATAACATTTATTAACAGTACTTTACATAGAGAGCGATTAAATATAGACAAATACCTGTCAAACATTGGGTTTTCACATGGACAAGCTGGTGTTTCTGCCCCTTTGATCAAATTATCATCTTCTTCCTGCATGCTTCCCCCAGGGCTGATTCTCGTTTCACTGTCTGTGTCATCTTCTGTCTCCTGAATATAAGCTTCATTATCTGCAATAATGTGGAGAATATCTCTATGCACACTAGTGAACATTTATCTCTGTCATTCTTTATTTTGTTAAACCACCAACCAGTGCATGCTCAGGCTGATCAGATGTGAATATAATGGATACTCATTGTCCGTGAAATGCAGAATAAGATGGCAAGCATAGGTACCAATGTAAATCATTCTGAGCTAGTCAACAATTAGAATTTTGTTGCACATAGCAACATATAGTATCAAACACAAATTAAAAGCCTGATGATGCTTACATATTATACTTTTTATTCCTGAACGTTGAAAATAGACCTACTACGGACACAGTTACAAACCAAAGGTTTGTGTTAAAAAAGAGATTGATAAATAAGAATTTCCCTGTTCTATACATATAAAAGGTTATCAAAATATACCATTTAGTTAATAAGCCCTTTTCTTTAACTGTAGACTACTTGCTGTAGAGAGTCCACCCTTCCCCCTCCCCTTTCTCTGGCCATGCTGCGGCACATGACTCTGGGCATAACAATGTCTTTGTCTAAACCATGTATGATGGTTTACCATGCTAATGTGTTGACCATGCTAATCTGTGATGTTGGGACTATCCTATTGGCTTGTAAATCTTTGATTTTTTTTATGTCCTATCTTCTATAAAAGAGCTGACCTAACAAAGGAATACAGATATTTGAAGAACGAACTCTGTGCCTGTTGTCTTCATTTGTCTTCACTGGCTAGTGCTGTGCTGCGCCACGCCTTACACTTAATTTAAAACAGACACAGGGTTATCCAAAGAGATTCGAAAAGTCACCGCACGTTCGGTGACTTTTCGTTCTCTTCAATTCGGTTCCTTTTGCCGATTGCATTTCGGTGACCCTGCGGTGTATTCAGCAAGCACCACAGGGTCCCCGAATTGCAGGGAAAAGCTGCCGCAAACCTGACGAAAACTAACCGAATGCACGCTGAAAACAAGCAAAAACATCTGGATTAACCATTGAAAAAGACGAACAGGAGCCGAACAGGAGCCGAACAGGAGCCGACCAGGAGCCGACCAGGAGCCGAACATGAGCCGAATCACACAGAGCCGAAGCAGCTGTGACGTAGAGGAGGCAGTGAATAAATTAGAAAAACCATTTGTATGAATCTGGGAAAAAGAAACGCTGTTTGCAAAGAAACTACTGAGCGAAAATGTCTGAAATTTTCACAGGAGGTCCAGGGAATGATAATAAAGAGGGCTGTTACAAAAAAAATAAGTAAACTGAAAAAAAAAATCAAAAAAAAATCGGACTTTTAATAATAAAAAAAAAAATCAGAAAAATGCTTAAAGTATCCTAAAAAATCTATAAATAAAGAGACTTTTTGCTGCAGAATTTTATAATGAACGGTTTATTAGATATTGAATTAAAACGGGAATACTTTTAACATTGAAGCCTATGGGATTCTCCTGAATAAATTTGCCGAATGAAACCACCGAATGGCAGGTCATTAGGGGAACCTTTCACTGCTGGTTTGTGTTCTCTGAATAGCCGAAGCAGTGCTTCTCTATGGGGATTTCACTGCCCTCGAACAGGGACCGAACAGGCACCGTATGTGCAGGCAATTCGCCAGTATTTGGCGAATTGCCTGCTCTCTGGATAGCCGAATGGCCAGGAAAGGTAACCGAACGCTGATTTTCAGCGTTCGGTTACCTTTCTCAAGCAATTCGGATCTCTTTGGATAACCCTGACAGGGTTATCCAAAGAGATTCGAATTGCTTGAGAAAGGTAACCGAACGCTGAAAATCAGTGTTCGGTTACCTTCCTGACCATTCGGCTATCCAGAGAGCAGGCAATTCGCCAAATCCTGGCGAATTGCCTGAACATGCGGTGCCTGTTCGGTCCCTGTTCGAGGGCAGTGAAATCCCCATGAAAAGCACTGCTTCGGCTATTCAGAGAACACAAACCAGCAGTGAAAGGTTCCCCTAATGCCCTGCCATTCGGTGGTTTAATTCGACAGGTTTATTCAGGAGAATCCCATAGGCTTCAATGTTAAAAATATTCCCGTTTTAATTCAATATCTAATAAACCGTTCATTATAAAATTCTGCAGCAAAAAGTCTCTTTATTTATAGATTTTTTAGGATACTTTAAGCATTTTTCTGAATTTTTAAAAAAAAATTAAAAGTCCGATTTTTTTTTTTTTTTCTTCAGTTTACTTATTTTTTTGTAACAGCCCTCTTTATTATCATTCCCTGGACCTCCTGTGAAAATTTCAGACATTTTCGCTCAGTAGTTTCTTTGCAAACAGCGTTTCATTTTCCCAGATTCATACAAATGGTTTTTCTAATTTATTCACTGCCTCCTCTACGTCACAGCTGCTTCGGCTCTGTGTGATTCGGCTCCTTTTCGGCTCCTGTTCGCCTCCTGTTCGGCTTTTTCGAAGGTTAATCCAGATGTTTTTGCTTGTTTTCAGCGTGCATTCGGTTAGTTTTCGTCAGGTTTGCGGCAGCTTTTCCCTGCAATTCGGGGACCCTGTGCTGTTTGCTGAATACATCGCAGGGTCACCGAAATGCAATCGGCAAAAGGAACCGAATTGAAGAGAACGAAAAATCACCGAACGTGCGGTGACTTTTCGAATCTCTTTGGATAACCCTGAGAGTTATGTATACAGGCCTACAGGGTATATGGCTTTTCTACAAGGTTCTAGATATAACACAACATCAATTTTTAGCCCTACTTGTATATCATTAGCATGCCTCTTTAAATTGTCTCTAAGTTTAGTTACATTTACAACCAGCTTCATAATTGCTGCATTGAACAAAGAACATACACATTAATTAGTCCCACCTCTGTCATTATTAGTCTTTCGCTCATTGGGACACAAGAATATCTATGAAAATGGAAATTTTCAACCTAGCAATCTAACAGAATAAATGACTGGTACCTCCCAGATTCTAGAGGAGTATGATTTTAGGAACGCGAAGAAGAAACAATTTGGTATAAAAATATACTAAACAATAAATAAATCCATGCAAGACATTAAATGTAAAAACGAAAGGGGTTATTCACTAACCTCCAAACTGGCCATGAGTTGCACCGAACGATGAATTTCATCGGTCGTTGCAATTTTGGGTCAATTCGTCTATTCACTAAGCTGTCAATTCTCTAAATACAAGTGAATCAACAGCGAAATATGGTGAAATTCACTGCAATTCGGTGGTATTCACGGCACAGAAATTGTCCCATAAAAAACTACCGTGTCTTCTATTCACAGAATGCCAAATTACAGCGAAATACTGGCGGAATGCCCTGATTTTTGGTGTTTCAGTCCGACAGGTTTAAACAGACCAATCCCATAGGTTTCAATGTAAAAAAGTAATATCTTCTTTAACTGTTTTTGTTATAGACAGTTTATTCTTTTTATTTTTTCCAAAAACCCATTTATATATATTTTAAAAGACTTTTTTGTATTTTTTGAATTTTTTAGACAATATTTTTGTTTTTTATTATTTTTTAAAGAACACTTTTTATTATTTAGATACATTTACTATTATTATTATTTTTTATTTATGAAGCGCCAGCATATTCCACAGCGCTGTACAATGGGCACAATAGAGACAGGATTACCATACATTGAACAACATTTTGACAAACCAGTACAGGAGGAAACGAGGACCCTATTCCCATAGGAATTTACAATCTAGAAGGGTTGGGGGTGGAAACAGGAGGAGAGGACTGCAAGGTGTGAGTGATGGACTGGTTGTGTCAGTGAGTCGGTTGGTAGGCTTCCCTAAATAGGAATGTCTTAAGGGAGCATTTGAAGGAAGGGAAAGTAGGGGAAAGTCTGGGTCAGGGTAAGGATTTCAAATTTAATTCTGCAGTGGATCGGGAGCCAGTGAAGGGACTCACAGAGAGGTGCGGCAGAGACAGAGTGGTGGGTGAGGTGGATGAGCCTGGCAGAGGCATTCAGAATGGATTGTAGGGGAGCGAGGCGGGAAAGAGGGAGGCCAGCAAGAAAATTATTACATTAGTGAAGTCGGAAGATTACAAGGGTGTGGATGAGCTGCTTCATGGCGTCATTTGATTACATTTTTATTGCTTGAAACTCCTACTAGGCGAATAGGAGACTTCCTTTTTTTTCTCAGTTCGGCGGAATTCACTGAAGCCAATTGTCACGTTTCGTCGTTCCAGCCCTGTCCCCTGCCCTCTGTATTGGTATAGCCTGTTTAGGCCTTGTGTTTTAGCCTGCTGTTTTTGGTCTGCAGTTCAGGGGTTAATTGGTTTCTGCAGTCTGCTCACCTGTTCATCATTGTCCTGAGCTCCTGCCTATTTAAAGCAATGTGCCCATAGAACATTGCTCTGTTATTTTGCTTTGCTTTATTTATTTTATTTATTTATTTATTTATAAAGGATTTTACCAGGAAGGATACATTGAGATTTCTCTCGTTTTCAAGTATGTCCTGGGTTCGAGAACATTGAGTTGTTACAGAAATACAAAATAGTAAAATGCAAGATATTAACACAAAACCAAATATACAGATTAACAGAAAAATAAATATGGAGGAAATGTAGTCATTATGTTACATGTTTACAGGTGCATTTTGTATTGAGGTATGTTAATAGGGAGCTCTTAAGGGACTTTAGACTGGGGAAGATTTGACGGCGTCTGGGAGGTTATTCCATATTTGCGGTGCTCTGTAGGAAAATGCGGATCGAGCCATTTTCTTTTTGTATTGCGGTATTGTAAGTAAGGTGCTGGTCCTGGATCTGAGGTTATAAGATGAGGGAACTGCTGGGGGAAGCAGCATATTCAGGTAGGGTGGTAGCTTCCCACAAAAGCTCTTAAACACCAGGTTGGAAAGGTGAAGGGTACGTCTAGAGTCCAGTGATGGCCAGTTTAGTTCTTTTAACATGTCACAATGGTGGGTCATGTAGTTACATTGTAGCACAAAGTGACAGAATGAGTTATACAATGTAGTAAGTTTCTGGAGGTGTGTTTGCGGGGCGGCTGCATACACTACATCTCCGTAATCAATAGCCGGCATAAGCATTTGTTGTACAATCTGCTTTCTTACCGCGGGGCTCAGGCAGGATTTGTTTCTGTACAGGGCACCTAGTTTGGGGTAAAGTTTAGATGAGAGTTTTTCGATGTGGGGGCCAAAAGATAGATTTGGGTCTAACCACATACCTAGGTATTTGAGAGAGGTGACTGTGGTCAGTGTGCCGTTTGATTTTGTCCCAACACATAGATGGGGTGTTTGCAATTTGTGTAGTTTAGGTGCGGTTCCAAAGAGCATTGTAACCGTTTTGTCAGTATTTAGAAAAAGTTTGTTATTTGCTATCCACTTTTCTACCCCTGTGAATTCTTCTTGCAGCACGGCCTCCAGCTGCGGGAGATTTGGTTTGCTGGTATAGATTACCGTGTCGTCTGCGTACATGTGCTTTGCCTGGTTTCCAGTACTAGCTGTGTCCTGAGAGCTCCCTGCTGTATTTCTGTTATTTATTCCAAGTTTGTATATTTTGTTCTAGTTAATTTTGGTCTTGGTTCCCTGTCTGTCTGTTCTCTATGTTACCGTGTTCCTGATTTATTTTCCTGTGTTATTCAGTTTTCAGTTCTGTCTGTTGCTGTATTTGGTTTGCTGTTTATCTGTTATACTGATTACCTGGTTTTGATCTTTTAGCTTGGCTGACGTTTCTACCGGTTCTGATTCCTACATACTGTATTACGTACTCTCTCTGGTTATGACCTTTGGCTTCTCTCTATTTGACTATTCTATGCTGTATTCCTTGTCTGTACCGTTTCCAGGGGACCCTGACATCTGTATTTGCTATAAGACTCTGCACAACTTCAAGGTCACCTTTTCATTTAGAATAGATCCGGTCATTCTAAGGTCTGGCCTATCAGAACAGGGTCGCTGTGGTATTGTCGTGCAGAGGTCTCCAGTTGAACCAGTGTAGTTATTTTCTGTTATTGCTGCCAAGAGTGGTATCTCTGCTTATAGGGGCTTTTACCTGATCCAGAGCATTGCCACAACGCTAGTCTGGTGTCGCCAGCGTTACACCAATTCGGCGGTTATCGTGCAATTCGTACTGAATCACCAAAAATCAGGGCATTTTCCTGACACTCCGGTGCAGCTTGGCATTCTGTGAATAGGCAGACTATGGGACAATTTTACTGCAGATCGCCGAACTGTGGTGAAATGCACTGTATTTCGCCGTCAATTCGACAGTGTTTAGAGAATTGACAGCTTTGTGAATAGACGAACTGCCCTGAAATTGCACTGTATGACGAAATTCACCGTTCACTGCGCTCTGGTGGCCAGTTCTGTGCTTTGTGAATAACCCCTTTATGTGTTTTACTCCAAGTTAAAATGATTCCCCCCAGTTATTAACTCCTGCACTTAAGCATATTGGATGTGCAGCAGGAACATGCAAGAAGCACAAAACAATCCAGATACTGATCTATGTTAGACACAGCTCAAATAACTCCTGGACTATGTGTGCTATTTAGGTCAAAGTAACATTTATGTTAGGGCAGGCCAAAATGCATTTATTACCTTGTCACTTGCTTCTCTCTGTATTGTCGTGCCTGACAGCTTCTCCATATTAAACATAAGCAAAATAGCAAACCCAGTTGCATAAATTGCCAGTGCAAGCTTTAAAATAAATCAATAATATAATGGGACTGCACACACCTTTTTTATACTAGTCACACAGTAACTTTATTATATTATATACACACACACACATTATCCCTACCTACATGCAGGAGACACACATTACATCTGTTATTTACCTTCTCCCTCGAGACTTCTTGCCACCTCACCCAGGCACTCATCTGGAACCTCAGGCACACAACGCCGATGACAATTAAACTGACAATCTACAGAAAGAAGTAACAGGGTTAAACATACAAGTGGTTTAAGTTGATGACGATATGTACAGTATATATAGAATTAGCAAACATTGTTACTAAATATGCATCCATCAAAAGATGGTATTGAGGTTAATTACTAATTAACCAATAACTCAGATGTGCCTCACATGTAAACATCTCTGAGTGATTAGAGCAGAGATAGGGCCACTCTAGACGATACAAATGAAATGTATTCCAGGTAGGATTGTTTCATCACATCTTTCATAGGTAATGATGAGTAATGCATACTATAACATTGTAGGCTGCACATTTGTATTGGGATATTGACTTATAAAAAAATTTAATTATAATTTAAAGAAAAGTCTTTTACTCCTTCCATTACCGAAATGTGTACACTGGTTGTTGCATTGAGAAACATAAAACCTATGGCCCATGAAACACCATTTACACACGTTTTATAGCTGGATTAATATTCGTCCTGTTGTAAGACCAGTTTCTTATATAGACCTCACTTATGTCACTCTGCAGACTTCAAAGAAGCTTGAAGGAGTAATTAACCTAAAAGGGGGGATGTAGATCCTATATCAAATGAAGCACTCATCTGATGTGTTTGATATATGTCTAGGAACACTACCTAGGCATAGAAGTCATTTATTAAACTGCGCAACTAAGATCTACACCCCCTTTTTGTATACCTTTTTGCACATTTTGTTGAGGTTTATGTGCAACACCTTGTAGGCAGCAGACCCAGAGCTAGTACGCACTCTAATAATACAGCGCCTCCGCAGATATCAATATATCCTACTGGAGTCATTAACCTCACTGTAGGAAAATGTTGATCAAACTTTATTGCTGTAAGCATTACAACAGCCAAGTAGAAGGAAGAATACAGTGAGAGTTCTGGGATAACTCCCTCCCTGCTCAACGGGGATAATATTCAGGGGGTTATGATTAACAGGAAGAATATTCCTTATGTCCGTGCTCAAAATTTCCACTCACCTGTTCGCATTTGGCAAGTGGAATTTATGTGTGGGCGAGTGGAAATGCACACGCAGGTAGCATGATAAATTATTTCGTGCTGCCTGTGCTGCATATTTCGGTGGTGGCCGTGCTATTTTTGGGGACCAAGATGCCAAAAATCCAAGGTGCCAGCCAGCGGCCCCCTCTGAGGTCAGAGAGGGCTCGCTGGATGTCTGTATCCCATGCCTGTCCCGTCCTGGCGGGTCTCATCCGGCCGCACCAGGCCTGTCTGTTACTACTCAGCACCACGAGTCGACGATCCCTCGCTCTGCTCACACTGGGGTCTGATCTCTGGTTATACATGTATCTGGGGTCCGTGTTTGTGTATACATGTATCTGGGGTCCGATGTCTGGGTATACATGTATCTGGGGTCCGATGTCTGGGTATACATGTATCTGGGGTCCGATGTCTGGGTATACATATATCTGGGGTCCGATGTCTGGGTATACATATATCTGGGGTCTGATGTCTGGGTATACATGTATCTGGTGTCTGATGTCTGGGTATACATATATCTGGGGTCTGATGTCTGGGTATACATATATCTGGGGTCTGATGTCTGGGTATACATGTATCTGGTGTCTGATGTCTGGGTATACATATATCTGGTGTCTGATGTCTGGGTATACATATATCTGGAATGCTTGTGGAGATGAAAAAAAAATGCACTAAGTTTATTAAAAGTTGAGCAGTTACACTTAATATTTTGTTTTTTTTGAGAAAGGATTTTACCGGGAAGGATACATTGAGATTTCTCTTGTTTTCAAGTATGTCCTGGGTGGGGAATATGTACCGTTAGGTGTCTTGCCCAAGGACACTTACTGGAGAGGTGCTGTTTCCGGGATCGAACCTGTGTCTCCACAGTCTCTCTCCACAGCTATAGAGCAGTGATGTTACCTCTACTCCACCCAGCCGGCACCTTATTGTCCTTAATGTTTACATTGCATTATGTTAATATTGTTAATGTTATTCTTATTTATTTTTGTACCTTTTATTCTGAATAAAACATTTAACAGTGTAATTTCATAAGATAATTTAAGAGGGTGTGTTAAGGGTGGAGTTAAGGGCAGGGTAAGGGTTAGGTGGGTCAAATGGTGGCAAGTAACTCTTAAGGCCTGGCTAGGAGCTTGAGACGTGAAATTTTGAGCCATGCCTTATGTATTCCTATTCATATAAACACATTAGGCATGGATGAAGCATAAGCAACACATGTTATTAATAAGTCACATGTGTCTCTTTGTCTGAGAATTCAGGAGAGAGATTAGTAGTGAAAGTGTTAAAGGTACTGTTGGCTAAAAATATTTGGCTGATATTAGTTTGACTCTTGGTGTCAATCAGATCTTCCTCTCTCCTTCTCAAACCTTCAAGCTCCCCAGCATTCTCTCTTATCTGCCCAAAAAGAATCATCTGGTACAAATCAGACAGGGTGCCAGGCAAGGTGCAGAAATGTTCCATACATTCTTATGGCTAACTAGGAGTTATAGTATATGTTTTAAAGCCCATTCCTTTTCTACATACACGTCTAGCACTATGAGAAAGTGGATTCCCTCCCTTTAATAAACTGAACTCCTTTTAATACAAACCAACACAGCATTTCCTTATTTTCAACTAATTATACAAGTGGTTAATTCTTCAGATGAACATCTTAACTCTGTTTATTTGAACAATATTCAGGAAGGAAATGTTCTAAATGTTCACAAGAAGAAAAAAAAAAACAGCACAAGGACAAAAAGCAAAGGAAGCAGCAGGGCAGGAGGAAAGGGAGCAGTGGAGCAGTTCCAACGGTGAAAAGAAGAAGTTAAAATTATGGTACCTAGTAGATGTAGTCTAAGGTTAATGTGGAAACAAATCCATCATACTTTGTTACAGTAACAGCGCAAAAACAAATACCAATGGGGTTTGATCATGAGAAAATGTTTTCATTACATCATATAGAAATTATTAATTTATTTCTCATGGGGTTCATGATCCTGTCCTCTAAATAAATTTACTATTCTTTGCATAGCTAAAGCATAATGAATGAGCATAACAAAGTACTTAAACAAAACAGCCAAAAACGAGGCTCTCCTTCAAGTTATTGTCCAGGGAGTTGAGTTTCCTCACCAGAAGGAAGAAGGCAACAAGGTTGATTAAACCTTGGTTCTCAATGAGTTTCGAAGACCTAATGTCACGGCTTCCAGAAACCCCAAGCAGGCAGAACTTAGCAACAGAGAGAACAAGAAAATCCTCTATAGCAGCCCTTATTGTGGCCGGGCAACAGCACAGTACTGAAGGACAAGACACCTAACGGTACATACTCGCCACCCAGGACATACTTGAAAACGAGAGAAATTTCCATGTATCCTTCCTGGTAAAATCCTTTCTCAGAAAAAAAAAAGAATAACGAAGATGAAAATTATTTTTATTATCATTCATTGGATCTTATATGTTAATTCCAGACATATTCGCCAAGTAGGTTTTTTTTGCAAACAGCGTTTCAAATTTGGCACTTTCAATATTTATTTTTTTTCTTTTTACTTTTTTTTTTACCCTGCTGGCAACTAGTTGCTTTTTTCTGCGGCTGGTCGGCGCTGTGTTTGGCAGCTCATCGGCTGCGTTTGGTGGCTGTCCGGCGGCTGTCCGGCGGGTTGGCGGCAGGTGCGTTTGGGGTTTTATTGCTTATCAGATCAATCCGAAATTTCGGATCGTATCTGCCGCCGTTTTCAGTGGATTTACAGCGATTTTGTGGTGGATTTTCAAGTACTTTCCCTGCACTCCAGGGACGCAGAATTCACCACAGGATCAGGAAATTTGATTCCCCGAAGTGCGGGGAACAAGAGGGCACCAGAATGTTGGTGACATTTCAGTGCTCTCTGAATAACCCCTTATAGATATCAGAAGTAAAGAGTAGGCGAGCTGGGTCAAGTACTACAGAGAAACACAAGACTCAGACAGAGCAGGGTCAAACTCAAGAATAAACCAATGAGTAAGGAACACTTTGATAGATCAGAATAGAAACCACAAAAGGACAAAGCACAGAGCCTGATATAGCCTATGAGTTATTCCCCCGTGTTCCAATACGTGTGATAGCGCAGTATGACTTGTGTCTAGGGCTGCAACTAACGATTATTTTCAGAATCGATTAGTTGGCCAATTATTTTTTCGATTTATCGATTCATCGGATAAAAGAAAAACACTCAAATTGCATACTTTCCGCACACAATGTACACAAGCACCTGGTCACAGTGATGGATTGATGCTGTGTAATGCAGCTTAAGCCCATGTCTGCTTTCGCCCAAAATGAATGCTGCTACAAGCGCTCAGATAGACATGATGATGTCAGCACAAAATCGGGGTAAGAAGGGGGACACTCCATGCAGCCTGACCACTTTAGCTTATTAGAGTGACCCTTTACAATAATTTCATGAACAAACTGAGCAGGAGGAGGGTCCGGAGGTGAAAGGGAGTAAGTTTGGGCAAGGGACTTGACCCGAGTGTAAGAGTGAGTGGGTTTAGCAAAAGACAGGACCTGAGTGTGGCAGGGAATTTGTGGGAAGGGACCAGACCAAAGGAGGGGGTGACAGGCAGGTAGAGGTGGTGGCACAGGACGAAGCAGAATCTGAGGTTATAACATTTAACTCAGTCTGACTCTAAACAGTGTGTGCTGTACACAAGTTGATCAATCGACAACCGATTAATCAATAATGAGAATAGTTTTCAACTATTCTCATTATCGATTAGTTGTCGAATAATCGATTAGTTGTTTCCGCCCTACTTGTGTCAATAATGTGTCACACACAGAGAACACAATAAGACGCTGGAGAGACAGAGCATTCTGTGTCATAAAGGCTGAGAAAGTGACGTAGACAAGATGACAAGAAGTGGGAACAGCATCGACACAATTCAGAGAGTCGCGGTCATCGTCAAAAGGGAATATGGATGACGGGTAATCCTACACCTTACAATTGAGAATTAATTATCTAAAAATTATGCCTCAAGTAGAGCAGTATCAAGCCCTGAAATCTGCACACAATTTAAACTGTAGGATACAAACAGTGTGAGGAGGACTCGGCTGATTGAACGAGCGTTTTACCAGAGGACGCATAATGGTTCTCCAGGTTTTGTGTTCAGAAGCATTTTATTAATTGTGCGTGTGCAAATTAACCTGATGACAAGGCAAGTTTTATCCTTCATAAAAAATATATATATGTGTATCGGAGTGAAATTAGTTAAGTAGGTAGTAAAAGAGACATTACCATTTACGTAAACTGTAACTAGATTACTTCTGCATTACAAACAAAACCATATTATAAAACACATGCTGCTGTTTTTTTTCTTTGTCTGAAGTAATTGCATGTAATAAGGAAAAATAAAATTAGGTATTTTATCTCTGGGTTCCAGTTTCTGCCTTTTTCCCATGATGCAACATTTACCAAAAGCTTTGCTTTGTAGCTATTGTTTATTTAATCTGCAATATTTAGCAGTTAGTGAAGTGCATGATGGAATGTTTAGGTAATGCTATTGTTTTCCAGGCTACCTGAGATAAGAGGTGACAGCTGAATGAGATATGACAGGGAATTTAAACGACTTCTAATCTATCCTCTGGTGATGTCCTTTGAATACATCCCACACAATACAATGATGTGAGTCGGCTGCCTGACCCATAGACTCCATTATATGGCCAAAAGCACAGTGAGGGCCAAGTAAAGTAAATATACTGGGCTAGATTACACACTGTGTGTTAACTATAGAACTTGTATATGTAAGCGTTAACGTTAAATTACTTTTACGCATGTTCCCCATATTACCTTCCTAATGCTAAACAGGTCAAAAATCCATGGTCAAAAATGCATCAGTGATAGAACGAGCTTGCACAAGCTTACTGTACTTTGCGCTCGCCATGTTAATCTTAAAATGCCCAATCAGTAATTAACGTTAGGATAAGTAAGGTATCACAAAGTCCTAGCGTTAACCGATGGGCTAAACAAATTTTAAATTTTTAAGTCCTAAAATCTGGTGCTGACTGAGCTTTTGCAGAATCATTTAGCACCAGCAATAAACCCCCCCAATAAATCCAATAGTCACCTCTCATCCCGTGGCAAGAATGGTGGCCCAATCCACTGCTGCTTGCCGCCGGGAGCAGAGTGAGACTGGGAACAAAAAGTGCCCAGTGTCTCTCCGCGATCACTCATCCCGGCAGCACAACCCTCCATGGAACCCTATGGACTCCAGAAGGTAATACTCGTGGTGGCGCAGAAGCCCTGCCGCTATATCCCTGAGGGTATTGCTGAGCAAAGTGCTGAAGTAGCGCCTGCCCCAGAATCTCGCGCTAAAAATCAGGACACTACAGGGAAACCTGCAGGTGCAGGTTTTCGCCGTTAGCGTCCCCATTTTAGTGCAAAGATTGTACTCTGGCCAACTGGGGTGGCAGCTAACAACACAAAAGATCACACAATGGATGTACACACTGACAGATATAGAGTATAAGATATCAGCAACATAAAATAAACACAATAAGGACAATTTTTTTTATTATTTATATGTTGCACAACCTTCCTTAATGTAGAAATATCACATGATCTCCACATACCTTTGCATTGCATCCCTTGTCTGAAAAGTCCCTTGAGTAGGCGCCTGCAGTGCTGGCAGATAGTAGGACGGGTATAGGAGTGGACTTGGAAGGTATGAGGGACTTTGACTCTGTTCATCTCCTGCCAGTCCTTCCAAATGGGACGTCCACTGAATGAAGGAACTCGAGGTTTCTTTAATGTGTTCTGTTTTAAGAGAGAAAAGGGACATTTATATAACGGATTCATTACTCTGATGGGATAAGATTATTATGCCAGGTTGAGCTTGCCCTTGACTACCAGAACAATGCCTGAATACTAAACTTTGGATAAGAAGTAAAATTGAGTTTTTTTAGTTCAAGAAAAAGAAGAAGCAACTACCGATAGTGGTGCAAGAGATTTTCACAACCCAACCACATTTGGCCTTTATGGTTTGCAAGTTGTTGGCTATATCATGGGATGCGTACCACTAATGCCCAGTAAGGATACTGAGCTATTCGGGCAAGTTCATGGTAGATCTCCTCTGACGTGTCAGTGATCATGGACTGGCTGTGGAGATAACAGGTCTCTCTAACAGAAATGTTAATTGTGTACTTTTATCTCCAGTACTGATCAAGTGACACCTTCAGTTAGTCTATCTTAATGTCAGGGCCAGTGTATCCATAAGGTCAATCAGGCAGTTGCCTATGGCGCCACTCTGGACTAATATAACCAGGGGCACTACAGGAGAAGTAATGTTCTTCAGGTCTTCATGAAGTCCTTCAAAACCCATCTTTTCAGATTAGCGTACCACAACACTGATGCAAATCACCCCTCTGTTCACCTACTCACACATGATTGAAGCTGCTTTTATGGCCCCACCATTCATAAACCATTGGCACTAATGATCCTGCCGTCCAGTAAAATTCCCCTTGTCTTCCTCAACCCCAATCCCTCTAGACCAGTGTTTCCCAAACCTGTCATTGGGACCCTCAACCAGGCCAGATTTTGCAGATCACCTTGCAGAAATACAGCCTGAATCCTTAAATCACTGAGCAGTAAATCCTATCACCTGTGCTGTGCTTCAGATATTTGGCAAACCTGGCGAGGCGGAGGGTCCTGAGGACAGGTTTAGGAAACACTGCTATAGACCATAATCTCCTATGAGCAGGGCCCTCTACACCTCTTGTTTCAATCATATGACCGTTTATCTGTATCTCGTTGCCTTTGGTTATTGTAAAGCACTGCGGAAACTAATGGTGCTATATAAATGATGAAAATAATAATAATAATAACGGTAGCATGCTACACAGCTTGCAGCGCAGCAGCATCCTCTTTTCGTTAGCCCAGCACTGCTGTCATCAGGTATGTGTTTATGTGATTGTATGTTGTGACAGAAGACAGGGTAAGGTCCCGCAGAGTGATCGCAGAGGGAAACTGGTAACTATTTGTTTCCAGTCTCACTCTGCTCGGAGCCAGAAGAAGCGGTGAATCGAGCCACCTTTTCGCAGCGGGACGAGAGGTGAGTATTGGATTTAGGGGGACGGGGTTTTGGGGGGTGCTAAATGATTTTGCAAAAGCGCAATCAATTAGCACCAGGTTTTAGGTGTAGCTAAACTTTTGGTTTGTGCCTCCCTGTGGTAATTAACGCTAGGACTTAGTAATACCTTACTTATCCTAACGCTAATTATTGATTGCGCTTCCCATGTTAAGTATAGGATGCGGAAATTACATTAAGCTCTCGCAAGCTAGCGCAATCACTGACGCAGTAACGGACTTTTCATGGGTTTAGCGTTAGGGATATGGGGTGGCATGCGTTAAAGTCACTTATCAATTACTCATCCGAACGCTACGGTTAGCATTCACTCGGGAATAGAGCTCCGTATGTATACTGGGTCCCAGCTCACATTGAGTATGTGTGTTTGTCATTGTCTCTGTCTGTAACCATGTGTGTTTCTGTCAATCTCAGTGTCTGTCTTTGTCAGTATAAGTGTCTGTCCCTGTCATTGTCAATGTCTGTCAGTTTGTGTTTGTTCCTCTAGAGCAGTGTTTCCCAAACCTGTCCTCAGGACCCGCTGACACGCCAGGTATTCCAGATATCTGAAGCACAGCACAGGTGATATGATTTGCTGCTCAGTGATTGCAGGATTCAGTCTGCATTTCCCCCAAGGTAATCTGCAAATTCTGGCCTGGTTGAGGGTCCCGAGGACAGGCTTGGGAAACACTGCTCTAGGTCTCTGTTACTGTCAGTGTATCTGTGTCTGTCATTGTCAGTGTGACTGTCATTGTGTCTGTGTTTCTGTAGTTTTCAGTGTGTTGGTCTCAGTGAAATAAAAAAAGTAATAGATATTTGCACTATATAAATGATAGAAAAGTGATGGATAAACACATAAAAAGGACAGTCATATATATATATATATATCACACACACAATATGTGAGACCTGAAGAGAGACACTGTTGGAGGCAAGGGCAAATCACATGAGACATTAGAGTGATGCGATGTCAGCGAGACATTAGGGGGTTAGCGGGAAATACTCAAGTTGGCGGGAAGAGATTAGCAGAGAAACATTAAGCATGGAAGAAATGGGGGATAGGCCTGACAAGAGTATGAGAAGTACTAGGGGAGCAGAGACAATATTTGGTGAGGAAACACAGTGGGGTTCGGCAAAATGCTTTTTGCCTAAGGTGACGGAAATACTTGCAGCGAACCTCCATGACGTGCAGTGGAGGCATCACGTTATCACCATGTAAACATTTACCATCTGTACAATTTACATTACCCAAATGCATTTATAGTGTGCCTTGAGTCATGTTCGTAGGAGACATGGGGTACAAGATGGCCAGGTTCCCTATGAGGGGAAGAAGATGAGAAATAGACCCCCAGTCACAGGAATCACTAGGGAAACTTGCGGTTGCTGTGAAATAGAAAGCGGTGCGCTTTCCTGCCACGTCCCATGAAGTTCCATGAAGTTCCGGGTTCGGAATCGAGAGCTTTAGCTGTTACAGAGGTCACGCGTGTTTGTCAGTTTACAGCAGATAAGGGAAGCAGCAGGAGAAATAGGACAATGAGAAAAGGTGACTGCTTATTTTAACCCCTTAGGAACTTTACAAGGGAAAGTTAAGTTAGTGTTCCTTTAATTGTATGAAATAAAAACCCCTAAAACTAAACCTTTGTACCCTAAACTCACCTATGCTTAACGTTAACTCCTAAACACTACATTATCTCTTACTGCTTCTAATCCATGCTGTAACCTTGATTTTAATCCTAAAGTACCATTAGCCATTCCCTTACATTATAAGCCAGAGCCTTACACGGATTTACTTACCCCTAATAATTTAAACTAGTTGGCCCTAAAATTAAATGGTGATTTATTTTCCCGCTGTAATATACATTAAAGGTACATATTAGTGGTTAGTGAGTTATTTCTATTCAAAAGAAGAGTCTGCAGACTTTGCCTTCCTGACCTATACTTGCGATCACTTACCAGATAGGTCTCTGCACTGATTCCTCCTTCTGCTGTGCACTACTATGCAATTCACAGGGACTGAACTGGTTAGTGAAGCGCATACATTTTGGTCAGGACAGTAAAGATTGCCGATCCACTTTTTAAATAGGAATAATTCAATAAAGTTAGGGCAGTATTACAATGTTGGTGCTAACTTAACCAGAGCAGTTGTAAACTTAAAACCTCCATAGGCTATAATAGCTCTGGGAAGTTTACAACAGCTCTGGTTAAGTTAGCACCAACTATGTAATATGGGCCTTAGAAAATAAATGGCGGTTGCAAATGCTTGTTTAAACATGCTAAATTTGTTCAGATAAATTGCTAAAATTATTTTGTCACGAATAAACCTGTCGAATGAAAGCACCGAACAGCAGGCCAGTTCGACAACTTTTCACCGCACGGTATGTGCAGGCAATTTGCTAAAATTTGGCGAACTTCCTGCCTTCTGAATAGCCGAATGGCCCCGAAATGTCACCGTACAGGGAAATTCCCCTTTCAGTGACATTTTGGGGCCAGATCAGTTCTCTCTGAATAACCCCTATAATGTGCAACTCTAAAAGGGATACAGTGAATACAGAAAGCCCTGTTTGTCACAGGGCGGAAGGGGAGGTTTGGCTTAGTTACAAATACATGATGACTGGATTTAATTATGTTACTACCTCACTTGCTTCATGTAACGTTGTGATAAATGTCTGCTCTATTAAAAGAGATCTGAAGAAAAAAATGTATCCCATACCCCCTTAACTATCTGTTAAAGAAAATGTGAGGCTACAAATTCTTGAATGGCATGTGGAATGATAAATAACATCTCACCAGGACTCTTTGTCGAGGCACAGGGCCCAAAGTCACCAATAGGAGACTCCAAAGGAGTCACTTAGAGTAGCAGAGTTATTTATTTTACATTTACTGTCCCAAAAAACAAGCAAATCTTTCTGGGTGGTCATTCCTAGACTTCTCACCTCCAGGCTGTGCGCTCCGAGGTCTTCTAAGCTGCCCCCAGCTTGCGGTGTTGACGATCTTTGTCTCGTTATAGAACTTGCCCCAGTAAACGAACGACTGGAAAGCTGTCCCTTCTTCACACCCCTGCAGTTATTTGGTATTTTAAAAGCACAGCGCTTGTGATAATTGAGCCCACAGCCTTGAAAAGATGGGGAAACGTGAACATTAAACTAACATTAAAAATATGTAAAACAATCAACTTAAATGGTTATACGGCCAGTCTGACTTATGCTAAGTTGGCCATGAAATATTGCCTGAAAGCTTGAACAATAGGCAGCCTTATTCTCCAAATATTCCATGGTTGCAAAATAATAAAAATTCCCTTTACTTCACTATTTACCCATGTAAAGCTTACAAAAATATTACTTTAATGGCATGACACCTGTTTTATCAAAACAATATTGACAGGCGTCAGAAATTCAACTCAAAAGGTATCATAATGTCACATGGAGTAGAAATAAAGGATAAAATCAGTACCTATATCTTACCTTGGCATTTTAATCCCTGCCTAACGATGCCCCACAACATTTCTCCACAGTAGTCACAAAAGGCAGGTGATTTGTAGGAGTGAACTAATAAGATGTGCGGGCGAATCGAGAAATCGAGGGAAATCGACGCTGTGAAATTTGAAAACATATAAAACCTTTAAAATGTGTTTCATAGATATATTTAGATACAATTTGATAGTTTTGTTGACATAAAGATTATTACAATTAATGATTAAATAATGCATGTACTTCTAATATGATCTAGATCTTAAAGGTCACCATATACCGCAATATTTGCACCAATCAAACACTTCACATAGAAAAGCATTGACGCCCCTATCATGAAGCAACTATCATGAAGCAACTAGCTGACTCTTTTCAGCCCACTTGCAATTACTAAAAAAAGAGGTGCAATATTGCCGGCGCGATATGGTAAATTTCTATTAAATTAAGTGGTATAATCAATTAGCAATGTAAACATGCAGAAAATAAATAAATGAGTAGATGCGATGCTGCCTAAAGTGAATATAACAACCAAGGTAAAAGAACAAATACAACAACCAAAACATGTGCCATATAGAGATTATGCAGAAGAAGAATCCATAAAGCGCATCTAACAGTGCAATAATCAGTGAAATTAGCAAACAGGCTATTAGCAAAATATTCTGTGCCAGAAATAGTCAATAAGGCCATTGATATCATCACTGTTACTAAATTGACTATGTCTGGCACAGGCTATTTTATAGCCATTGTTTGACACTGACACTTTCTATTTGCACCTTTTTATGTGCTTGATGTTCTTGAATTGCCTCTAGGAGAACCACTGTTTTATTCGCACCACCTTGTATAATTATCAGATTCATTGAATTTGTCACTACTTTATTATTGGCACACGGCAAATTTACAGCCCTCGTTTGCTAATTTCACTGATTATTGCACCGTTAGATCCAGTGGAGCAGAGCCTTGAAAGTCACTCTCTTGTGAGGATGCCCAGGAGCGCTGACATAAGAGCTGGAATCCTTTTGATCAGAGAGCCAGGACAATTTATTCCTGGCTCTCTGATTGACAAGTCTTTGTGGAGGAATTGCAATCTTACCTTCCAAGCCCCGTTCTAAAACTAAACAAATATGTATATATGTATATTATATAATCTCCAATGTTTAAAATACAAGCTATAGAATGATACAAAAAAACACTTGGGAAGCTATTGAGATTCCTAATATGCGTTCTGTAAAGTAATACGTTTCTGCTGCTGTACACCATCCTAAATATGTTTGTTATGCTGCACTACACTGTGAGATAAGATTCCTCCTCTTTTGTTTGTTTGCACTGAACTGTTTTCCCTTTTTATTATGTCATCACCTTTTAAAATCTTTACTAAAAATACAATAAGAAAAAGAAAATGATAAAACATGGACTAACTCCTTGCACCATAATAACTTCACTAAACTGGTCATTGTACCCAGAATATCCCTTTAAATTCTGAACAGAAGAATAAAATCTGTATTTTCCATGTGCTTCTCCAGTGCTTAGTGATACTGAATTACCAGGAAATTATGGCCCCTATTACACGCTTCACGCAGCGCATTTGCGTGCGCGTAAATGCGCTTTTGCGCGAGGACAAAACCATTTGCGCGGAACGTCGTAGTACGACGTTCGCGCAAACGATGAGCGGAATCATCCACCGCGATTGACCCTGCGCAAACCCAGCGCGAGCGCAAGTTCGTGCGCGCATCCTATGCTTAACATTGTAAGCGCAAATGTGTTAGCGTGGATGGTACTACAATCTTCGCGCAAAGTCATACAAGCGACGTTTGCACGAATTTTCGTAACGTCTTTGAAAACTTGGTGTTAACTGCAAATATGCTAGTTGTGGCCGAAATGAAATAACTCAGCAATAAAAAAAATACAGCACAGTACAGTTACACATTCTACACATACCCAGACATAAAAAATTTATAATTTGTCAAAATGGGCCTATGTGTATGCCTTTTAAGAACCAGTGACTTAAAAAAAAAATCACATTATCTTTAGTAGAAACACACATACAGTTACATTATTTAAAGATGTAGGTCTCTATCACCTCCTTCAAGCTAACAGTAGTGTCAGCGTTAGCGCTAGCTTAAACGAGGTCATAGTGTTGCGCCCACATTGCCTTTGAATAGCTAACGGGTTAGAAAACCCGATAGCGCTCGTTATTTAGCAATTTGTAGCTTGAGTTTCCTGTACTTTGTGCTCCCTATACCTAACATAAGGAGCGCAAAGTGAGAAAACAGATTAACTAGCGTTAGGACCAAGTGATCCTAAGAGCTGGCGCTACAAAAAGTTACCACCAGCTCAGAGGTGTAATAAACGGATTGCGCTGCTGCAGAATCCATTACCTGCAGCTCAAACACCCCCCAAAATAATTACATACTCACCTCTCATCCCACGGCGAGAACGGCAGCCCGATCCGCTGCTTCTGGCCGCTGGTAGCAGAGGGAGACTAGAGGAAGAAAGTCCCTGCCTCCCTCCGCGATCACTCCACCGACCAGCAGGATATCGTGAGAGGCGAGATCCTGCTGGTCATGTGACCCAGCAGCATGATCCTCCATGAAGTCCTATGGACACCATGCAGGGGAGGCTGGGGACGGCGCTGTAGCGCTGCTCCCAGCATCTGCAAACTTAGCGATCGCTAAGGGGCAGGTTGCTGGACTAATTTTTCTTCTTAGCGTTCTGGTTTTAGCTCAGGGCAGCTGATAGTGCCTGTAGATTATAATCATGATGTCATTATATTGCTCACCTGGTAAGACCACTTCAATTAAGTCTCCTTCATGGATGGAGTTAGCTGATATGAGATGCTCCAAGATATTCTCCGAGCTCATATTGTGGCGAAAGAGTTGTATCTTCTCAGAAACACCCAGGAAGCCATATTCTGGATACTGGAATAATAATATTTGAGAATGTTTACTATACGTTTGATACGTGTAAATCAACCAACTACAAAAAGCAATGCGTAGGTGGTCAAGAGCATTTATATATAATAATTTGTCACATCAAGCAATATCACTGTTAATAAGGTAGCTACTGGAATAAAAATGAAAATTAATTAGAATATCTAATTGAAGATCAATGTCTGATAGGCATCACATTTTTTATTTTCTCCTTACGTCACACATATTCTGTACATACAGTATGTTTCAAATAAATGAAATAAAATATCATTACAGTAGTATTTTAAAACATTAACAGAAGTGAATATTATTATATAACGACTACAAATCAAAAGGTAACAAAGCCAAATCATATACCTAACATGCAACCTGGATAATACCAGTTATCAAGGATGTAATGTCTAACATGAGGCTCATGATAAGCTTCATGCAAACCAAATCTCCCACAGCTGGAGGCCGTGCTGCAAGAACAATTCACAGAGGTAGAAAAGTGGATCAAAGATAACAAACTTTTTTTAAATACTGACAAAACTGTTACGATGCTCTTTGGAACAAAACCTAAACTACACAAATTGCAAAATCCCCATCTATGAGTCAGGACAAAATCAAATGACACGCTGACCACAGTCACTTCTCTCAAATATCTAGGTATGTGGTTAGACCCAAATCTATCCTTTGGCCCCCACATCAAAAAACTCTCATCTAAACTTTACCCCAAACTAGGTGCCCTGTACAGAAACAAATCCTGCCTGAGCCCGCAGTAAGAAAGCAGATTGTACAACAAATGTTTCTGCCGGCTATTGAATGCAGAAATGTAGGGCTATATTACATTCTTCACGCAAAAAGCCTTACGTAAAGCGAAAATCTTTGTGCCAAGCGTTAAACTTTTGCGCGCGCAAATCACCGCTGGAATTATAATCCTTGTGGCTTTTTTCTTCCGCCGATCAATTGCACGCACAAACACGACGTGCATAAATGCAGGCGCAGTACCGTCTCGTGCAAAAATCTTTGCGTGCGCAGTTTCTTGCACCCATTCAGCCAATCAAAATAAAGAAACACACCTATCAAATACAACTGAATTGCGTCTGACAGAGGCATCGGAGATGGGTTCTGCGTCTATGATGCAAAATGAGCACATACACTAGAGTAATAATACAAACACACACCTGCCTTCATCCATTATATTGTTGCTGCATTCCTTTTTATGGGCTGTTTTTTTTTTTTGGGTTAGCCAGGTTGTTCAGATATGCCGTTAGCACCAGCTTTTAGGAGTTGGTAAAATTATGCGCGTAAAGGCTATGCGGTAATTACCACAAATAGATTGTAATACCATCCTCGTACCAGCGCACATTCGCATTTGCGCTCACAATGTTAAGTATAGGACGCGCGCAGTACAGTGAGCTCACGCAGGTTCACCTGCGGTAGACGATTGCGCGCTGTTGTTGTGCTGACTATGTAATATGGGATTAGGCGCAAATGGTTTTACCCCTCACGTTAATATTTTTTTGCGCCGCGCAAACGTTTGCGTGAAGATTGTAATTTAGCCCATAGTGTATGCAGCTGCCCCTCAAACGCACTTTCATAAACTTACTACATTGTATAACTCATTCTCCCGCTTTGTGCTACAATCTAACTACATGACCCACCATTGTGACATGTTAAAAGAGCTAAACTGGCCGTCGATGGAATCTAGATGCACCCTTCACCTTTCCAACCTGGTGTTTAATTGCTTTTCTGGGAAGCTACCACCCTACCTGAATAGGCTGCTTCCCCCAGCAGTTCCCTCATCCTATAACCTCCGATCCAGGACCAGCACCTTACTTGCAATACCGCAATACAAAAAGAAAGTGGCTCGATCCTCATTTTCCTACAGAGCACCGTAATTATGGAATAACCTCCCAGACACCATCAAATCTTCCCCCAGTCTAAATTCTCTTAAGAGCTTCCCTATTAACATACCTCAATACAGAATGCACCTGTAAACATGTAACATAGTGAATATATTTAATACATATTTATGATCTGTTAATCTGTATATTTGTGTTGTTTTTTTAATATCTTGCATATTATTACTTTGAATTTTCACAGTTGGTACAGAAATACAATGTTCTTGAACCCAGGACATACTTGAAAAGGAGAGAAATCTCAATGTATCCTTCCTGGTAAAATATTTTATAAATAAATATCCACAATGAACACTTAAGTTATTTTAAAAAGTCATGGAGGGCTTCCCTTCAAACTGAAAGTTGGGAAACAAAGGCTGCTAAAAATAAACACAAGTGCATTTAAAATGCTCATGTGTCCCATGTGCCAATCACACAACCTCACAATACAATGATATGGACCATTTTATACACACTTGTATTTGTATTTAAATGGTGATTGATTTGTTTGTATATCAAGCATGGTAGGCCGGCTAGGCCAAGATGTAGTTTGATGGTCTTCCTTTGTAACCGCTAATAAATGCCTGTCTTCTGCTGCATGAATCCTGTGCCCTGTCCTGTTGTTTGAGTTTGGATTTGAATATCTAGTGGTGGCCCTTAGCCAAAGTTCTGTCAGAACAGGCAAGATGTCAAAATCCAGAGGTATCCACAGAGAAGTAGCATAGTTCAATACGCCTAAAGATAAAGCACCTTAGCTGTGGGGAAGTGCTAGAGAGACTGAGACTAGCCAGGGTCCCTGAAGAAAATTTAGGAGCGGGCCCCAGCTTAAATTCACCTTGCTCTGTCCCAGAGGCCTCTATCGCATCACCACCCAGCCCCTAGGACCTTCCCCATCTCTCCCTTGTCAATGCTCCGGAGACAAGTAAACAAAGACAATGACAGACAAACACCCAGACAATAACACAGACACTGAAAGAAACAATGACTGACAGAGATACACACACAGACACTAAGGGGCACACACTGGCAAAGACACACAGAGACGGTAACAGAGCGTAAGGAATTCCTGACATTTTCCAGGGTCCTCTGTGTGCTTCTTGATTGATGAAGGTTCTACTCCCCTCCATTTCTGCAGTACATGTTAGTTTATGCTTCATCCTGAGTGTCCCTCTGCCTCTTGCCTCAATCCATCAATTACAGACGATTGACACAGGATGCAACCATCACATGAGGACTTATGCTAGCTCCATTGTTGATCCATCTAGACATTTTGGGGCCATTCGGCTATTCAGAGGGGGGAAACTTGATTCCCCAAAGTGCAGGGAACGAGAGAGCACTGAAACGTCAGCAACATTTCAGTGCTCTCTGCACAACCCCCAATATTTTTCCTGTTCAATCAGCCAATTAAATTGAGCCCCATGTAACTAATAACATCAATTTAATATTTCTAAATAGGAAACAACATAAATGTGGCCACAAACACTATATACAGACAATGCCGTATGATCCATAATGTAAATTCTACAAATTTATAAGATTCAAAACCTGAATTTTTACCATTATTTTGCCTCTCCACACTTTTTCTTCATAATTTATACTACCTTGTTAATTTCCAACCGTGGAACAAGCCTTATTGACCAAAAAACACTTGTTTAGACCTAAGTATCTGACTAATTCATGCATTAGAAATGATCTGTCTTTTAAAGGTTGAGTCTATGGTTAAAGCAAAGCTGCAGAAATGTACACAGGAAATCTATAAAGAGAATCTGGCTAGTTATGAGTCAAGACTTTATCACTGTAACTGTTCTATGTGTATCTTGTCTGTGGCTGCCAGTGTGTATTTTGGGTATGTATACGTATTCCTATATGTGAGTGTATAAGTGCGTCTAAATGTGACTATGAAAAATAGAACAATAACTAGCTAGACAGAACAAAGACTCATATATAGACACTCACTCAAAGCCCAACTCAATCAATTTGTGGCACAAAAAGGACACTACTCAATCTCATAACTTCCATCACACACATCCCCATGTACACTTACACAACTCTCATCACACACATTAGTCATAGATCAGGGCTAACGTCAATAACCCATGTGCTTCAAGCTATCTAGGTATTATGGGACTTCTTATTCCAAATGCCAAGTTTAGCCACATCATTTTATATTTATATAATTTTATATCAAGTCCAGTGGATCCATAGTCGTACGACCAACAGGAGGTTCGTAGTCATACAACAAATCCCCAAACATGGGAAGAGGTGGAATGGCACCCTCTGCAACCGACTTCAAATATTACGACTTCAGTAGATGACATCAGACTAGCAACTGCTCCCATTCGAAAGGGATTTATAAATTGGTCGACCACTATACACAACACACAGAAACACACTATATATACACAGTACACACACATATCTATACAGACCATTTTCTATATATACATACACAATATTGCCAAAAGTATTCGCTCACCATCCAAATAATCAGAATCAGGTGTTCCAATCACTTCCATGGCCACAGGTGTATAAAATCAAGCACCTAGGCATGCAGACTGTTTTTACAAACATTTGTGAAAGAATGGGTCACTCTCAGGAGCTCAGTGAATTCCAGCGTGGAACTGTGATAGGAAGCCACCTGTGCAACAAATCCAGTCGTGAAATTTCCTCGCTGCTAAATATTCCACAGTCAACTGTCAGCTGTATTATAAGAACGTGGAAGTGTTTGGGAATGACAGCAACTCAGCCACGAAGTGGTAGGTCATGTAAACTGACGGAGCGGGGTCAGCGGATGCTGAGGTGCATAGTGCGAAGAGGTTGCCATCTTTTTGCAGAGTCAATCGATACAGACCTCCAAACTTCATGTGGCCTTCAGATTAGCTCAAGAACAGTGTGCAGAGAGCTTCATGGAATGGGTTTCAAAGGCCAGCTGCATCCAAGCCATACATCACCAAGTGCAATGCAAAGCGTCGGATGCCGTGGTGTAAAGCACGCCACCACTGGTCTCTAGAGCAGTGGAGACGCCTTCTCTGGAGTAACGAATCGCGCTTCTCCATCTGGCAATCTGATGGACAAGTCTGGGTTTGGCGGTTGCCAGGAGAATGGTACTTGTCTGACTGCATTATGCCAAGTGTAAAGTTTGGTGGATGGGGGATTATGGTGTGGGGTTGTTTTTCAGGAGCTGGGCTTGGCCCCTTAGTTCCAGTGAAAGGAACTCTGAATGCTTCAGCATACCAAAAACATTTTGGACATTTCCATGCTCCCAACTTTGTGGGAACAGATTTGGAGCTGGCTCCTTCCTCTTCCAACATGACTGTGCACCAGTGCACAAAGGAAGGTCCATAAAGACTTGGATGACAGAGTCTGGTGTGGATGAACTTGACTGGCCTGCACAGAGTCCTGACCTCAACCCGATAGAACACCTTTGGGATGAATTAGAGCGGAGACTGAGAGCCAGGCCTTCTCGTCCAACATCAGTGTGTGACCTCACAAATGCACTTCTGGAAGAATGGTCAAAAATTCCCATAAACACACTCCTAAACCTTGTGGACAGCCATCCCAGAAGTAGACTTGTGCACCGATTTTTTTTTCGGTTCGATTCGGTTCGATTTGTTCGGATGTTTAAAATTTTCGATTCGGCTCGTTTCGACCGATCTCTGTTTCGATTCGGTTCGGCTCGTTTTTCGTGTACATTTTTTTTCGGAATATCGACCATTTTTCGTGGTTTTGGGTCACTTTGCTCGTTTTTTGTAGTGACTTTTTTGTGATTTCGGAAATTTTCGGTTTTTTCGGAACGTCGGTTCTCCTCGTTTCAAAGTGTCTAACTCTATTCGTTTTGACGTAAACTACTATGGTTTAGTTTTTTTATACTTTATATATTTTTTTATAATAAATTTTTGGTTTGTTTTTCGGATCCGATAATTCATTCTGTCGATAAGATAATTCTGGCGATTCTATCGTGTTTTTTTTTTATTAAATAAAGATCCTTTTTTTCTTATGAATATACATTTCACAACTTTATTTAATCATATTAAAATGGTATGAAAGCCAAGGACCAAAAAAAATGAACAAAACGATTTAAAAAACGCTAAACTGACCCAAATGGTCTGACTTTAAAAATAAAAACCAGAACAAAAGGTTTTAAAACGGAAAAATAGTTGATCAAAAATACGCATTTACAAATACAAAATTTACAGAATCAGCGATATAACCGATAATAGTTAAATATACGATGTCCAGAATTACCGAAATGGAACCGAAATCACGAATGGAACCGAAATCATGAATAGAGTGAAAATAAATTTCGATTTGACACATTTCAAGTCCATTCGAAAATTCCGAAAATATTTCGTTTCGGCTCGGAAAACTTTTCGGATCTGTCAGTTTTCGGGTCCGATCCGATTCAGAAAATCGGCCGGATCCGAAAACACGAATCGGGAAATTTCGTGAAAATTCCGAAATTCCGAAACCCGAAACGCACATCCCTACCCAGAAGAGTTGAAGCTGCAAAGGGTGGACCGATGTCATATTGAACCCTATAGATTAGGAATGGGGTGTCACTTACCGTAAATTCATATGCGAGTCAAGGCAGGTGAGCAAATACGTTTGGCAATATAGTGTATCTACATACACAGTGCACACATGTATAAAATACAGCACACACACACAAAGTCTGGGCAGTTAAAAACATGGTTTATGGCTGTGTCTCTGAGCCCTGTTCATGTAGGAGTTAAATTACTCTTTTGATCAAAGAGAACTCATGAGTTGTGTCTGGTTAAATCACCTGCAGTGGATGACATTAGTCATACCCAACTCCTCCTCTTCAATGTCTTTATCAGTTTCTGTACCTCACGGCTCTGTTCTGGGTCCTCTGCTTTTCTCCATCTACACCTCCTCCCTGGGAAAAATCATTAACAGCTTTAGCTTTAATTACCACCTCTATGATGATGGTACTCATATCTACCTCTCCACCCCTGATCTCTCTCCCCCTGTCCTTTCCAAAATTAGCACCTGTTTATCTGGCATTTCCTCCTGGATGGCCTCTAACCACCTAAAGATTAACATGTCCAAGACTGAGCTCCTATTAATACCTCCCTCTAATTCCTCCCCACCTCCAGACTTTCTCCAACATCTAGGGATCTACAAGGAGCAAAACACAAAAATCAAACTGAGATATACTACAGAAGATTCAATATGAAAAGATACCCGGTGTCCAATCACAATACAGGAAGCTCCTGTAGACCATAGAATTCAGTAAATCACATCTTTATAATTGGGAAGTAAACATGCAGCAGTTGAAGCAAACTATTGTTGCGGTAAATCCAAAAAAGAGTATATTTATAGCCAGGTGAGAGCCAGAGGAATGGGTCTTTAATTACTCTTAACCAAATAAATAAGGTTTTGAAAAACCTCAGTGACAAGAAATGCATTACTTACCAACAGACCAGTGAAATGGATAAAAAAAAAGTACCTTTTCTACAAAAAGGGGTTTTCATGCTAGTGATCACATGCCTTTGGAAATGAAACTCCAAAGGTTGAGTCAATATTTTGACGTTGATCTACAGAGGCAGCTTTCCTGGTGTGCACCCTGGTGTCCTGATGCTTCGCATGCTTGCAGGAAGAGGCTGTTTTGTGCAAAAACCTTGTTTTCATGTTGTAGATAATAAAGAAGCATACAGATAAAATATTATACATAACAAACTCTCGTTTACATTACATCTGGCTATATTTATTCTATTAATTGATGTTTGTTCCAAGTTACTCAGACTTCCATATCTATAGTCAATCTGCGATATGTCAACATAAACAATGTTGTCTCAAAGCTAAGAGATCGGTCTTGATGTTGACAGTTCAACTTGCACTTTACTGACTGTTGAAAGAAAACTGAAACCCGTCAGTTTTTGATTATATATTGGGATGTGGGATTTAACGCATACATGGTTATTCAAAGAGAATCGAAAAGTCACCGCACGTTCGGTGACTTTTCGTTCTCTCTTCAATTCGGTGTGATTCGGCGATCCCATTTCGGTGACCCTGCGGTGTATTCAGCAAGGATCACAGGGCCGTTGTAGTGCAGGGAAAAGCCACCGCAAACCCGACGAACACTCACCGCAAAACCTGGCGAAAGCACACCGAAACCCGCAAAAACAACTGGATTAACCCCGCCGAACACGCCCGAGAAACCCGAGCAGCCGCTGATCAGAGCGCAGAGCAGCTGCCGGAAAAAGCCGACACCGCAGACGAATGGAGTGAAGAAAAAAAACAGTACGCTTGAATGTGTGGAAAGTGAAACGCTGTTTGCAAAGAAACTACAGAACAAAAATGTCTGAAATTTACACATAAGATCCAACGAATGATAATAAAAAGGGCTGTTAGAGAAAAAAGAAAAAACGAAAAAAAGTTTTGCAAAAAAATCCCGAAAAATGCCTAAAAGATCCTAAATAATCTATACATAAAGAGACTTTTTACCGCAGAATATTATAATCAACGGTTTATTAGATATGGAATTAAAACATTGGAATATTTTTAACATTGAAGTTTATAGGATTCGCCTGAATAAATCTGCCGAATTAAACCACCGAACAGCAGGGCAATTCGGCAACTTTTCACTGCTGGATTTTGATCTCTGAATAGACAAAGCATTGCTTGTCTATGGGAATTTCACTGCCCTCGAACAGACAACGAACAGGCACCGTATGTGCAGGCAATTCGCCAACATTTGGCGAAGTGCCTGCTCTCTGAATAGCCGAATGGCCAAGAAAGGTAACCGTATGCTGAATTTCACTGTTCGGTTTCCCTTCGGTCACAATTCGGATCTCTTTGAATAACCCTATAGAGGACTTTTTAAAATCTTGATTATGAGTGATATATATTTCCTGCAATATAGTATGCTTTTATATAAATAATTATCTATATGCGGTTTTACTATACCTCACAATATCAATCTTTATATGTCCATCTAACTTTAATTCAAGATAAAAGAAAAACCCAGTTAAAAAGAATAACTTTTCTCTTTTAACAAGTAATTATCAACCTAAGCAATTCACTTGAAACAAACTTTCCAAATGTAGAGCCATATTACAATGTTGGTGCTAACTTAACCAGAGCTGTTGTAAACTGAAAACCTCCATAGGCGATAATGGCTCTGGGAGGTTTACAACAGCTCTGGTTAAGTTAGCACCAACTATGTAATACGGCCCATAACCTTTTAACAGAGGATTCCTCTTTTAGTGTGTCAGACGAGCGCACTCTGAAAGCACTTTGCCTGCGGCGCATAATGGACGCACTTACTAACGGAAGAGACCGTGGACACCAGAAGGTCTGTTATTTATGATTGACGTTGACAAAAAGGAAAAATGGTGGAAAAAAATAGGAAAAGGAAAAAAAAGCTGTTGCCCCCCCACCCCCCCAGAGAAGCCTATGAATATGGCCCCATATGTTTCAAATGTTATAATTTATGCAATTTAATCTTTTAATTACATCAGAAGAATTTATATGAAAACTGCTATTTTATCCAGCATTCAAGTTTACATGTAAGTATTAACTACACATCATGAAGGCCTGAAGCACCTAAGGCGTAGGGCCGTAAGTTGCCTCTGATGCCAGGATGCAGGGAGGATTTTTCTAGAAGGGTTTGCAGCGTGTGTGGAGATTGAGCGGGAGTGGTGTGGGAGGAGTCACCAGGAGGGTACTTAAGGCGCGTGTGGAGAGGCTCTGTGCGCCTTTTTCTCCTGAGGTGGAGCTGTGAAAATCTGTGCTGCGTCAGAGAGCGGTGTTTTTTCGGCGTTTTGCCATTAAAAAAAAAATTGTCTTTGTGGTTGGCGGAAGGAGGTGAACTGGAGTCGCTATTGGAGGAAGTGCGAGAGGCAGCTCGGCATCGTGGTTTGGAGTGGGCCAGAAGAAGCCTGTCGGAAGTGCTGGCGGCAGATTCTGAAGTGGGAGCTCGGCCTGTCAGGATTTCGAGGCCTCCGAGCGGTTCAGTCCGGGAGGCGAATCCAGTGGTGAATCGGCGGCTGAGAAGTTGAGATTGGAGGCTGTGAGAGGCCGAGGACGGTTGGTTCAACGGATGTTGGCTGGAGGTGACGCAGTTGGGAATGAGGCTGGCGTGAGCGCTTCTGGACGTGTGAAAAATAGGAGCTCGAGGCCGGTATCGGGGGCTAAGGATCCTTCCGGTCGGAGGGGTGGTGTGGTGAGCACTACCAGGAGAGAAGGAGTGCAGAGATCGAGTAGTTCCTCGGGTAGAAGAAGAGTTTGGTGGTCCGCCAGGGGTCCCAGAGGTGGAGCGATGGCTGCCTCAGGGACGGATGTTTCGGTGGTAAGGCAGTTGGTGGATGGGGGTGTGGACGGTGGTGTGGCACAGGGTGATGGTGTGTGGGATGAGGTCACTCAGGAGCTCGAAGTAAATTGGTGTTCAGATGGTGGAGCTGATGGGGCTCCGGAATTTGGTGTGGGGGAGCGATATAATGATTTTGGTACTTCGGGTTCTGAGGCTCATCGCACAAATGTTTTTTCGTCCACAGTTCCAATGGTTTGGGAGAGGAGTCCACAGCCGGTTGGTGGTTTCCAGGCTGGTGGAGTTGGTGGAGTTGGAGTGAGGGGAGAGGAAACTGTGGCACAGGAGGTTCCAGGAAGTTCGGGTGGACCTCGTGTGGCAACAGGTAATGGAAATGGTGGTGATGTGAGTTCTTTCATGTCTTTTTTACAGGGGGCCTTTGAGGCTTGGTCAGTTTCACCAGGGGGTGTGAACCAGGGAGTGGATTTGGCTCAAGCATGGAAGGGTGCAGGTGGGCCAGTTGGGAGAGCTAGTGGAGCTCTTGGTGGTGAAGCTATGGCTTCAAGAGGACCGAGTGGCGTGTCCGCAGGGGTGGTCTGCCTTTTGGAGGGTCTGGCGAGGGGGGCTTCCTCAGTGAAACTCGACGCAATGTTACCGTGGCTAAGGCTTTACGGAAGAAGTAGGGTTGCGGAGTTTCTGCAAGACGGTTTTAGAAACATAGAAAATGTTGGCAGATAAGAACCTTTCGGCCCATCTAGTCTGCCCAATTACATGGATACTTTACCTGGATTTAACTTTTATTTAGGATAGCCTTATGCCTATCCCATGCCTGCTTAAATTCAATTACTGTTTTGGCCTCTACAACTTCTATTGGAAGGCTGTTTCATGTATCTACCACCCTCTCAGTAAAATAATGATAGAAACATAGAAAATGTTTTGGTGATGGTTTTTGGATTCCTTTTGTGGTGAGGCCAGGAGGTGGCAAGTTAAGAATTTTAAGTCGGCTAGAGTGTATCCGGAGGTAGTTCGGGAGAAGGTGTTTAAGGAGATTGGGGCGGGTAGGATGGCAGGTCCATTGTCGTGTCCGTCGGTACGGAATTTGAGGATATCCCCTTTGGGGGTTGTGCCGAAGCGGAAAGGCAGGAGAGTTTTGCTTGATTCATAATTTATCCTATCCGCGGGGAGGATCGGTGAATGATGATATTGGTGAGGAGTTGGCTTCGGTGTCGTATGTGTCATTTGATTTTGCGGTGAATTTGGTTCAGGATGCAGGAAAGGGGGCTTTGATGGCTAAGGTGGATATTGAGTCGGCTTTTCGGCTATTACCTATTCATCCTTCGTGTCATCATCTTCTGGGATTTTGGTTTGAAGGCAAATGTTATGTGGATCTATGTTTGCCTATGGGTTGTTCCATTTCCTGCTCCTTTTTTGAGTGTTTTAGTACATTTTTGGAACGGGTGGGCCATGAAGTGGCAGAGTTGGATAAGCTAACACATTATCTGGATGATTTTTTGTGCGTGGGTAGGGAAGGGACAGGAGAGTGTCTGCACATTCTTCGGTCTTTTCAGTGGGTGGCACACCGATTTGGTGTTCCTTTGGCTTCTGATAAAACGGAAGGTCCGGCGTCAGTTATCACTTTCTTGGGAATTGAGATTGATTCGGTTAAGGGTGAGTGTCGTCTACTTGTGGGGAAAGTGGTGGAAGCTTTGAGGCAAGTGGAGGGGGCCCTGTCGGTTAGGAAATTGCAGTTGAGAGAGCTGCAATCGCTGATTGGTCGAATTTTGCGTGCAGGGTCATTCCGGTTGGAAGAGTCTTTTTACATGGATTGGCTTTGGCGACACAGGGTATTCAGGAAGGTCATCATTTTGTTAGAATATCTGGTGCCATGAAGGAAGATTTGGAATTGTAGAGATCCTTTTTGGTTTGGTTTTATGGGGTGGCGAAGGAACTGGCGAAGGAGGGTTTGGCGAAGGAACTGGAATTTTTCACGGACGCCTCGGGAGGTGTTGGATTTGGGGTATATTTTAGGGGACGTTGGTGTGCTTCTCGTTGGCCTGATCGTTGGTTGGCATCTTCATTGGTGCGGAATTTGTCATTTTTGGAGTTGTTTCCATTAGTGGTGCCCTTGGAGCTATAGGGAGGTGCTCTGGAGGGGAGAAGGATTCTGTTCCGTTCTAAAACATGGCGGTGGTGTCAGCGGTTAATTCTTTGTCAGCTTCATCATTGCCAGTCATCAGATTGCTGAAGAGGTTTGCGTTGCTTTGGCTTAAATTTATGTTTTATGCAAGGCACGTCATGTTCCGCGTCGCCTTAACTCAGTGGCGGATGCTTTGTCTCGTTTTCAGTGGGACAGGTTTCATTTCTTGGCTCCGTTGGCGGAGGAGGTGGGCACCCCTTGTCCGGAGGGCCTTTGGCAGCTAGGCTCGGAATTTTTGGAAGATGGGTGAGAGGTTCTTTGTCTGAGTCCTCTTGGAAGGCCTACTCGCGAGTGTGGAGGGATTGGGACGCATTGGCTGAACGGTTCAGGTACGTTTCGATAGGTGGATTGGATGAGGAAAGTTTGCTTAGGGCATACCTCATTCGGTTATTCGAGTCAGAAGCATCTCCTGGGGTGGTACGGCAGTCATTGGCCGCCTTGGCTTTCCTTTTCCAGGTATCGGGGAAAAGAGATGTCACTAAGGATTTTGTTATCAGATTCGAGTGGGTGAGCTGGTGTGCAATTCTAATAGAGGAGGTGGTGGTTTGGGAGCTGATGCGGTTTGGTTGGGAGTTAAGGAAATTGTTATTTGGGTTTCTAACTCCAAGACTGATCAGTTGGGTCGGGGGCTTAGAGTTGGTTTATCCAGTGTGGATAACTGCGTGGTTTGTTCAGTGAAGAACGTTATGGAATTTTTGGAGGTACGGGTGGAGTCTGGAGTGGCCTTTTATGTCACGCGGATGGGTTGGATTTATCGAGGTATCAGTTTGTTACCATTTTTAAGAAGGGTTTGTTGAGTTTAGGGAGAAATCCGGAAGATTTTGGTTCTCATTCTTTTTGTATTGGGGCAGCAACAGAAGCTTCAAGGTTGGGTTTGTCGGCAGTGGAAATTCAAGAATTGGGAAGATGAAACTCGAGGGCTTTTCAGTCCTACATGCGTCCAGGTTTGGTGTTATGAATTTTGGAAAAACTTGTTAATGCTGGGAGGCTATGTGGAGAAAAAGTTTGCTGTATGATCTGTTCTGTTATGTTTTTCACTTTTAAAAAAATAAAATAAAAAGAGAAAATCAAACTTTTACATGGAATATGAATTTATACCTTTTACATGGAATAATTAATTATTAATAATGTGGAGGAGTGTGGGGGTTAGAGGATTTGGAGGTGAGGAGTATGGTCATTGTTTATGTTATGTTTTCTTTGCAGGTATGAACATCGTTTATTTGGTGGGGGTGTGGTGGTTTGGCGAGAGTTTTTTCTTTTTCTGAGTATTTTGTGTGGTGGAGATGTTGGTAATTTGTTTTTGTTTTTTGCAGATCCTTCGAGAGTTGTATGGATCATTGGAGACTCGTTGGTCTTTTGGGCGAGGAGAAGGGCGTGGTGCGAACATCTGGAGTACAGATGGGTTTGCATGGGTCGGCAACACGGGTACGGTGGTTCGGAATCCGTGGACTCCTATGGGAGGCGTTTAAGCCGACAGTTTGGGTGCCCTTAAGCACGGTGAAGTTCCCCATGTGTTGGTGGGACACATGGGAGGGAACGATTTGGGTGTGGTCCCTCTTGGTGTGCTGCTGGAGCAGATGCAGGCGGATCCGCAGCAGTTAAGGAATTTGGGAGTGGTCCCTCGCGGAAAGTTGCTGGAGCAGATGAAGGCGGATCTGCGACAGCTGAGGGATTTGGGAGTGGTCCCTCATGAAAAGCTGCTGGAGCAGATGCAGGAGGATCTGCGGCAGTTGAGGGAGTGGTCACCATGGACAGTGGTGGTGTGGTCCGAGGTGATGCCAAGGATGGTGTGGAAGCAGGCCGAGAATGAGGAGGCGGTGCGCCTTTGCCAGATTATGGTGAATCGATGTATGGGAAGGTTTGTGAGGCAGATGGATGGGGTGGTGGTGCGGCATCTACCCTTTGAAGAGGAAGATGTGGCGTGTTATTTCATGGCGGATGGTGTTCACCTGACTGATGTGGGCAAGGATCTGTTCATCCTGGATCTCAAGGAGGGGATTGAACAAGCCCTGTTTTTCCTTGGTGGGGGAGCTCTCCCATAAGGGGTTATGTGAGGAGCTCGTGGCGGGGGCTTGTAGGCAGTGCTGGCTAGGGGTTCCTTTTTATTTAGGATAATTTTGGTCAGATGGTTGGGAGTTGGGAAGTTTTTGTGGTTGGTTGGTTTGGAGGTGTGTGGTGGTTGTGAGGAGTCCTCTTTCAGCACTGGGTTATTGTTTTAATTTTGTTATGGAAATTTTATGTCATGGTGGTGGATTTATTGGGTGGAGTTTTTTAGCTGTGGCCTATATATAATAAATATATATATTATTCCACAGTTATGTGTTTGTGTATTTTTGAGTATTTATTGTCTCCCTGCGTACGACTCGGTCATCAGTAGGCGACTTATGAAGGCCTGAAGCACCTAAGGCGTAGGGCTCTTAAGTTGCCTCTGATGCCAGGACGCAGGGAGGATTTTTCTAGAAGGGTTTGCAACCTGTGTGGAGATTGAGTGGGAGTGGTGTGGGAGGAGTCACCAGGATGGTACTTAAGGCGCGTGTTTAGAGGCTCTGCGTGCCTTTTTCTCCTGAGGTAGAGCTGTGAAAATCCCCACCCTGTTTTATTTAATTCAGGGTTGGGTTGGTTTTTCGGTAGAGTATTAGTTTTGTTGGGCTCCTTTTGTCACGACGGGGGCTTGTAGGCAGTGCTAGCTAGGGGTTCCTTTTTATTTAGGATAATTTTGGTCAGATGGTTGGGAGTTGGGAAGTTTTTGTGGTTGGTTGGTTTGGAGGTGTGTGGTGGTTGTGGGGAGTCCTCTTTCAGCACTGGGTTATTGTTTTAATTTTGTTATGGAAATTTTATGTCATGGTGGTGGGTTTATTGTGTGGAGTTTTTTAGCTGTGGCCTGTATATAATAAATATATATATTATTCCACAGTTATGTGTTTGTGTATTTTTGAGTATTTATTGTCTCCCTGCGTACCACTCGGTCATCAGTAGGCGACTTATGGGCCATATAACATTCCCGAAGCTAAAACTGGGATGCTAAGGAGAAAAACCTGCGCCCGCTCACATGACCTGCAGGATCTGCCTTGCGAGATCTGGCAGGTCGCCGTAGTGATTTACAGAGGGGGACTGGGGGACTTTTTTCCTCTAGTCTCTCACTGCTCCCAGCGGCAAGAAGAGGTGGTTGGAGTCGCCATTTTCGCCACAGGATGGGAGGTGAGTATGTGATTTTTGGGGGGGTTTCAGCTGGTGCTGACTGAGTCCGTAGTTAGCATCAGGTCCTAGCTGTGGTTAACTTTCGAGTTAACCGCAGCTTGGCATAATTAGCTTTAGGACTTTGTAATCCTAACGCTAATTAACACTTTACACTACCCATGTTAAGCATAGGGAGCGCAAAGTACAGTAACCTCGCACTGAAAAGCGCAAGATCCGAATCGGTAACGGGTTTTTTAACCCGTTAGTGTTTGGATTGTAATATGGTGTGCCCGCGCTAGGGCCACCAAAGCTAAAGTTAACTCTCACACAGGTGAGAGCTAACATTAGCATTATGTATGTAATATGGCTAGTGGCGACTCTAGGAGCAATATATAGGGGGGCACATAAAATACCACAGTCAAAACTGGGGGGCACTAATAATTTTCGCCGCTAAAACATACCACGTAAAAAAACAAATTAAGTATATGTAAATAAGATTCCTAAATCTCAGAGTAATGTGATGAGATATCTTTTTGCTGTACTAACCTGATACATAATTTTAATATTTAATTTGCTGCAATTCGGCGTTTTTCGCTGATGTCCAATAACTGCTTCAGCAACTCCAATTTTCGCAAATTAAAGTGACCATTCGCTAAATAGGGAGTTCACCTTATTTTCGGTGAAATTAAATCCCCGAAATGTGACAAAAAGCAGAGGATCTAAATATGAATAGACCCTTTAGTTTCTAACTTCCATAATAACCCCTAAAATGCCATAAAACCAGGGAAATAAAATAAAAATAATGAACAGTGTGGCAAGTAGCCTACCCATTAACCCCTAAAATGCCATTAATTAAAAGAAAACATTAAGGCCCCTATTACACTCCTGGCGTTAAAACGCGAGTGCAGGGGAGGAAAAACTGTGCCCGCAGTTTCCCCCCTTGCGCCCGCGTTTTAACGCCAGATTACAATGCAGGCGCAAAAAATGCTGCCTGCATTGTTAGCGAGCGTTAAAAATCAGAATGCGCGCGGCAGCGCTGAGCGCAGCCACGCGCATCCTCTCAATGGAGTCCATAGGACTCGATTGAGCTCCCCTCTGCCGGTCACATGACCAGCCAGATCTCGCATCGCATGATATGGGATAGAGATAGGGATATGCAGGGAAAGACGGAGGGGACTTTTTCCCCTGTCTTTCCCTGCTCCCGCCAGCCGGAGGAGGCGACCGGAGCTGCGGTCCTCGCCGCAGGACACAGGGTAAGTATGGGATTTTTTATTTTTAAGCTGGTGTTAACGGATTCTGCACCAGCGGAATCTGTTAACACCAGGTCCTGGCTCTGGTTAACTTTTCGTTGACCAGAGCCAGGCGTTAATCAGCGCTGGGACATTGTAATCCAGCGCTGATTAACGCTTTGCGCTCCCCATGTTAAGTATAGGGAGCGCAAAGTGCAGTGACCTCGCGCTGAACAGCGCGAGGTCCCAAAGACAAACGGGTTTTTTAACCCGTTTGCGTTTGGATTGTAATATGCGGCAGATACCGCAGCTAACGGTAGCGCTCACGCAGATGAGCGCTACCGTTAGGGTGAAGAATGTAATAGGGGCCTAAATTAATAGACTGAGGCATGTAGCTTACCCATTAACCCCTACAATTCCATTAATCAAGAGAAAACATTAAATGAATACACTGAGGCATGTAGCCTGCCCATTAACCACTAAAATTCCATTAATCAAGGGAAAACATTAAATTAATAGACTGTGGGGCATGTAGCCTATCCATTAACTCCTAAACTACAAATTATCAAGTGAAAATGTGAAATATATACACTGTGATCCATGCCTACACGTTAACTCCTAAAATGCCATTAATAAATGAAAAAATAAAATGTATATTGCGAGGAATGAAGCCTGCCCATTAACCCTTAATATACAACTAAACTAAGGCAAAAACAAACGTAATACACAATGAAATATATAGTCTGACCACTAACCCTGTCACTACTGAGCCATTTCCACCCATTGAAAAAAAAAACTGTTTTGTTTTGATTTTATCTCAGTGTATCCTTCCTGGTAAAATCCTTTTATAAATAAATAAAATAAATAAATTATTTATAATTTTGTCTTTACACTGAATATGGTCATGTTCGGTCTCATTGGAAAGACCAGACTCTGCTCTTTCCAATGACATCTTGATCGATGCACGGGGCCGGAGATACATCGGTCCAAAGATGTGGGGGAAGCTGGAGGCTGAATCCTGTGGGAGGCACATTGAGGGGCAAGGAATAACCTAGAGGGGCAATTGCCCCTGCCCCTCCTAGAGAAGCCTATGAATATGATCCCATATGTTTCAAATGTTATAATATTATTTTCCATCAAAGCGTTTTGTTATCAAAAAGTATATTGAATATATTGTTGTAATACAACTGTGTGAATGGACAGTTGGCTGGAATTATGACGATTATGAGACAAATGCACGTGATTAATATGTTTTTTTAATCTATTATTTACAACCATGAATTGAGCATGTAGGCAATAGCATTTAGGCTAGGGTCAGACTGAGGCAGTGCGAACGCGCGTTTAGGCGCACATAATCACGGCCGCACTAGCAGCAAATGACGGGCAATGACAGCCAATATACGAAGTACGGCCGCACGAAAGTCCGGCTGCGCAACGCAAGTGGAAAATGAACGCATTTTTTCGAGAACGTAAAACCGCTAGTACGGTTGTACAGAGTGCGCTGCGTCCGCTAGCGGCGTGTGTGTGTGATTAGGAGATGTCAGACGCTACTAATGTCCAGCCTATATAACGTCCAGATGCACAAAGTGTTTTATTGATAACCGTACAAAATCACGGACGAAAAATGCGCATAGTATGACCGCTATCGCGTACTCCGTGAAAAAATGCGTCCACTCGTTCGAACGCACTTTTTCACAGACAACGTGAAAATGCGTTCGTCTGACCCTAGCCTAAATGTCCTTGCACGTGAATTTGCAAAATGTCAGTGAGCTACAGTTGCCGCCAAACGATGGAAGGTAATGAGAGTCATTCATTTACAATTCATATTGTGTTGCAAGGTCGTCTCAATAAAGCAGTAACTAATAATTACACTGGAAGCTGCCCCAAGCAATACTCTATCCAGAAATTACAAGACAATTATACTTTTTAAAAATCATGCCATAGTTGCTTAGTATTATAGTGGTACAGAGTAGAATCAAAAAAGGGACAAAGACAGAAAAGGGACAAGGGGTTAAGATGGGGTGTGGCTGGGAATGTGGTTAAGAGGTGATGGTGGATGAATGGTGCACAAATACGCTATGTGGACAAAAGTATTGGAACCCACCTCTTAATTATTATATACAAGTGTTTTAAAATCAAACCCATTGGAGCAGGTGTATAAAATCAGGCATATAGCCGTGCAGTCTGCATTAAAACAACCATATGTGAAAAAAAAAGTTTTGATGAGCCCTTTTCTATCTGTGTGTGCCCCAGCGCGTAATACAAGGGCCACAAAGACATGATTCAATGAGATTGGTTTGGAGTGTCTATGATGCTGAGAGCAGTGAAGGTGGAGCCAGAAGTAACATGTAGTATAAAGCCCTATAAGTCTGCCAATGTCAGCAGCGGTTTATGGGATGTATGAAGGGGATAACAAAGGAGTATATAAAAGGAAAGTAAGAAATGAAAGGATTAGGAGAGATTGGAAAAGGAAAAAAAAGAAAGCAATTGGACTGGGGGGAAGAGAACAAACCAAACTCTTACAATCCTTATCTTTTATACTGGTCAGTAATTTGTCTATGTTTGTTGTACTTTTTTTTTTTTTAATTCATTATTTTAGAATTTTTTGCATAGACAGTCAAAAAAGCCATTGGTGAGAAGTGCCCACGCAGGCCCATAATAAGTCATCTAGACAGTCAAAGAACAATAAAAACAATAAACAAACAGGTATGGAAGGGCCAGCAAAGAGTCAGCAAAAACAGAAAAAAAAGGAGCGCAGAAGTTGGTTCCTCCGAGGCCACACAGCCGTGCGCACCAGCTCCCTGCCGGAGGCCTCCAGAATCACCTCCGCCCGGGGCAGCAGCTCCTCGGCCATCCCGTAGACCTTTCATAATGTGCCACCAGGCGCCTCACATCAGCCCCCATCTCCTGCAGCAAGTCATCCAGGCCGAAACCTCCAGTCCAGCTAAAGGGGGCAGCGGCGGGACATCCGTAAGACCGAAATCCCACACGCACTCCAGGCGCCACCTCCACTTGGTCAGCCGTGACAACCGGGGGTTGTGGGCTCTCCGTCTCCCCAGCCCTTCGCATCTGGTCCGGGTGGGGACAGAATAGGCCCCGGACAACACACGCCCGGTGGCCGGCCACTTAGGGTCTACAGAAACTGAAAATCAGCAAAGTCAGCAAGATGCCCCAAGTAGAGAAGGACAAGTTGGAGCTCCACCAGTACACATCCTTCCCCATTCATAGGCGGCCACACTCCCCACTGTATATACAGTGGGTGGGCCTTGAGGATGAGGGGCGTACTGGCTGACTTCAATGAGTCTCCTCGGCCCCTCCCTGAATTCAGGCCATTGCCCTGCAGGGCAGACTGAATCAAAGGCCTGCAGCAGCACCTGGCAGCGGGGTGTACTAGTACCCCCTCCAGCATTTACCCCTGCCCAACAGGCACCACCCACCCATCATTAAGGGGTTAAACATCAACTTTCATGATAATTAGGATACAATTTGGAACCAATGGGGTTCAGGCACATATAAGGCAGAGCACAGTTTAATATACAGAAATTGGGTAAGCAAAGTATGTGACCCTAGGAACGGGCAACATCACAAGGTTTGTGGGGGTTCTGTGAATGGGCAACAGCATAAGTGGCCTGCCCTAGGTTGGGTCCCTGCACAGGACTCACAGGGGTTTAGCTCGTTGGTGCCACTACAGGGGAGGGTGAATCATATCCAAATCTATCTGCTATCACCCAAAAAAGGTGGCTAGAGATGAGATCCCAAAGCAGCCTCCTCTGTACAAGAGGAACCACAGCCCCAACGATCATTTGGGGCTTGTTTGGCCGCATCAGGAACATCACAAATCTTGTTTTTGCTCACTTAAAGTATACATTGTAATCCAGATGTGAAGCCCTTTCTCATGGTGTCTAGAGCAATGTCAGCTATACCCTTCTGAAAAGGCTGTATTGATTGTCGGGGTATTGTATATCTCATGCAGAGATGACATCCTTGGCATTTCACTTCTGGCCACCCTCATTGGGTGATAGCAGTCCGATTTACATATGAAATAAACTTCTCTGTAAAGGTACCATCGTGCTAAAATCTTGTGAGACCAGAGCGTTAATCCACCGTAGAGCAGATCCGTTAGTGTTGCTCGTTCTCAGGACCCTCACAAACCCTGTTTTTGCTCACGCTGAATATGTACACTATTTTGCATCCTCAGAATTTGCAGTACAAAGATTTCTGTTAGAAGCAGCTTATTTATTATTTTATAATAACGCAGATAAAATGGTGTCAATAAACAATAAAATGTACTGTATGTGTTGGGAGGTGTCAAAGAGTTTTGCGCCTTCAGCCCATATACGCATATATTTCATTGTTATCATTGTTATTCTGTGCTGTAGCATTATGCAGGGAGACAGGTTTTACAGGTACAGTATAACCATCATGCATTGAATATGTCAACAATTTGTCCTTGGGCTCTATTTCACACTCCACTAACCTTATATCAGACACAAATAAGCAGACACCATTCAGGACAAGCTAATTTCATAAACAACTGTGAAGCATAAGTTAAAGTCACATACAACACATAGGGCCACATTACATACTTGGTGCTAACGTTTGCGCTCACCTGCGTGAGCGTTAACGTTAGCCCAAGTATTTAACGCAAATTAAAATCCAAACGCTAACGGGTTAAGTAACCCGTTTGCGTATGGTACCTTGCGCTTCTCTGCGCGAGTTTACTGTACTTTGCTCTCCCTATACTTAACATGGGGAGCGCAAAGTGTTAATCGGCGCTGGATTACCAAGTCCTAACGCTGATTAACGTCCGGCCGCGGTTAACAAAAAGTTAACCAGAGCCAGGACTTGGTTTTAACGGATTCCGCTTCTGCAGTATCCATTAACACCAGCCAAAAAAAATTAAAAAGTGAGCAGATACTCACCTCCTGTCCCGCGGCGAGGACCGCGGCTCCAACCGCCTCCTCAGTCCGGCGGGAGCAGGGAAAGACTGGGGAAAAAGTTCCCCCCGTCTCCCCCTTGCGTATCACTACTCATGGCAAGATCTGGCTGGTCATGTGACCGCCGTCGTCTGCTTCAATGGAGTCCTATGGACTCCATTGAGAGGATGCGCTCAGCTGCGCGTAACGCTGCCACGCGCATCCCGGGGGTTAACGCCCGCAAACAATGAAGGCAGCATTTTTTGGGTCTGCATTGTAATCTAGCGTTAAAAGGCGGGAGCAAGAGGGAAAACTGCGGGCACAGTTTTTCCTCCCTAGCGCCCGCGTTTTAACGCTAGGAATGTAATGTGGCCCATAATATTTAAAAAAGTGGTACCGACATCACAAAATCAATCACTTTTCATTAAATAAGGAGTGCTGTAATTAAACAAATCACAAAACATATACGATTTTATTAAAGCACCTGACAGGCAGCACACAACCACTGGACTCGTAAGAAATGTGCTGCCTGTGCGACCAGCTTGGATTTTACCACATACAATTCCTATGCCCTAACGGAATAATTACTCATATTATCTTTATTAAGCTTCTACTACATTGATTAAAACAGCTTCCTTTACAAACAAAAACTGTCCAGGATAATAGTAAATAGATTTATTGGTGTCAATGTATCAATTATTGTTGTTGTGTCACAGTATTTCCCAATACACATATCTGTCTGGGTGATGTCTCCAGCTTTAACACACTTACTATTTACATTCATACAATTCTCATGGTTGTTTACTACATTGGGATCCCTGAGCAGACGAAATCAGTGCTGGTGGAATTATGTCAAACATATTTGACACACCATCCCCATGCACTGGACCCCTCCAGGTCTAAAATGTCATCTCCAGACCATCAGTGTCCCATTTTTTCCAGATCAACCATGACGACTTCAGCCCATCCAATTTGTAATGTAAAGTGCTTTGTGTATGTTTCACAGCAATAAAACTCACAGTAATGTACAGTGTGTATCAGAGTCACATATCCCAAGCGATCACACATCCATATACCCTCCACACGCATTCATTTATCCACACACAATATCATACATCCACAGTGTCACACATCCACCCACACAGAAGCACATATCTATACATCCACACACGGTCACATGTATCCACATTACCTACATACACGGGCACACATACCCACACATTCCCACAAACATGGTCACACACAGTCACAGATATCCACACATCCATACACACGGTTGCACATATTCAGACACACGCTCACACCTACCCATACATCCACATAGGCCCCGACTAGAGTCAGGCAAGCCAGGATCCTGTGAGGCACTGGGAGACCCAGTGAATATTCCTCAAGCTCCCAAGCAGCCATTCAGCCTACCCAAGGCCGTTCAACCTATTGGCCTACCCAAGGTCCCAGCGTGCATTCACGGTGCTGTGGTTTATGGCCGGTGCTACATACTGATGCAGTATCATAGCACAGCCTAAATAGGGCGCTCGGATGTCGCCCTGTCACAAATGGCACCCTAGGCAAATGCCTAGATCGCCTAATGGTCATGCTGTGCCTGTATCCAATTAGGTATTGATTTTAGTCTTGTTATAAGCTGTGTGAGTTAATCTAGCCAACATACAGTCAGGTCCAGAAATATTGGGACATCGTCGACACAATTCTAACATCTTTTGGCTCTATACACCACCACAATGGAGTTGGAATGAAACAAACACAATGTGCTTTAACTGCAGACTGTCAGCTTTAATTTGAGGGTATGTACATCCAACTCAGGTGAACGGTGTAGGACTTACAGCAGTTTGCAGATGTGCCTCCCACTTGTTAAGGGACCAAAGGTAATAGGAAAGTATAATAATCATAAATCAAACATTACCTTCTTAATACTTGGTTGCAAATCCTTTGCAGTCAATCACAGCCTGAAGTCTGGAACGCATAGACATCACCAGACGCTGGGTTTCATCCCTGGTGATGCTCTGCCAGGCCTCTACTGCAATGTCCCAGGACATTATTTGTATAATTTTAATATCTCTAATACCAACTGTATTGCACCATTACTGTTTATTGTTTCTCCTATGTACATGTGAGATCCCAGGACCCCAGAGAGCATTATTTGCGCCGATTCAGGTTATATATTCTATATTCTGTGTGTATTGGTATAGGGGAAACCACTATATCCTGTTATTGGTCATCTGGGGTGCCGTGGTGGTGGATGCATGTTGTGTGGCGCTGCACCATTCTTTGTACAATTTATTTAGTTGCTTAAGAAATTCGTTTCTAGTTCTTTAGTATGAAAACTAATTTCATTCATCCGAAAAACAGCAGACACAATTACTATTGCAGTGGCTCCTCAGAGGGCTGAGATCGGCTGCTTGTTACAGTATCTCTCACCCTCAGCACAATGTGTCAGGAAAAGCTGTTACAGTAACTGAGTGCTGCTCATCACAGCGCTCAGAGTTTCAGTAAAACTAGTAAATAATATTTTTATATATAAGAGGTTAGAACAATATTTCCTTGTTTTACTGAAACTCTGAGCGCTGTGATGAGCAGCAGTCAGTTACTGTAACAGCTGAGCCTGATACATTGTACTGAGAGATAATGTAACAAGCAGCTGATCTCAGCGCTCAGCCACTGGATTTAAAGGGCTAAAAAAAATGCTCGTCTCTGTATAATGTATAGAACATCCTCCTGCATTATTACCCCTCTCTGTATAATGTATATAAGATCCTCTTGCTTTAATTAATACCCCTCTCTGTATAATGTATAGAACATCCTCCTGCATTAATTAATACCCCTCTCTGTATAATGTATAGAACATCCTCCTGAATTAATTAATGTCCCTCTCTGTATATAACATCCTTATCAATTTATACCCCTCTCTGTATAATGCATAGAACATCCTCCTGCATTAATTAATACCCTTCTCTGTATAATGTATATAACATCCTCCTGAATTAATTAATGTCCCTCTCTGTATATAACATCTTCCTCAATTTATACCCCTGTCTGTATAATGTATATAACATCCTCCTGCATTAATTATTGCCCCTCTCTGTATAGAACATCCTACTGCATTGGCATGTGGAGGGTGCAGAACTTCTGACTGCAATGCTTATCCAGCACAGGAGAGGGAACTTCTACTTAAACTTTGTATCTCTGTGGGGGAGACAGACAGGATTATAAAAGCAGGGGAGAGGGAAAATATTAACATAAATCAGTCTGAAAGCTCAGAGAAGAGATGACTGGTGCAATTTTTTTAAATAAAATAAAGCACTTTAAATCAAGGGAAAACATTCAAATAAATCACACTGGAGGCTCATAATGACAGAGTAACTGTGAGAGCTGGACGCTAAATGTATCAGATGTAAAAACCCCTTTATAACAGCACTGGGAGAGGAGAGGGACTTTATATAAATGTGTATTATAGATGATGAAAGGGGGATAGTGCTCCTGGATAATATAAAATGTATCAGACCTAAGCCCCTATTATGCAGAGCGGGTGGGGAGGTAACACACATTTTATAAAGTCCCTCTTCTCCCAGCGCTGCTTGTTATAAAGGGGTTTTTACTATCCAACCCTCCTCTGTCATTAGCTTTCAGTGTGATTTATTTGAATGTTTTCCCTCTCCAGCTGCTTTTATCATCTCATCTGTCTCATAGACATGCAAGGGTGAAGAAAAGGTTTCCTCTCCTGTGCTGGCTGGCTGCTCTGCGAGTGAGTCTTCTGGAGCTCTATCACTGTCAGATTTTCGGGTAGGGGTCGGGAAGGATTACACATACAAGTAGCTTTGTAGCTTTGCGATATTGCGCAAGGACTGAAACTAAAATGTAATGCATTTTCCTTTCGTTTTTTGGACTGAGCAGTTTCATATCTCTTGAGTCATATGAAAACTAAATTATCCCAAAATTCAGACTAAATCGTTTTAGTACTAAAACGAATGCACATGTCTATGTCTCACCAGTGCTCTGTACAGTGGCATGAGCACTTCCCTTTTCCTACTGCTAATACCTCTCCCTACACAACCAAGCATTCTGCTAGCATTTCCTACTGCTCTATTACATTGACTACTTACCCTTAGATTCTCTGCAATAAAAACCCCTAAATCCCTTTCCTAAGATGTTGAGGTTAGGACTGTATCAAATATTCTATATTCAGCCCTTGGGTTTTTACGCCCCAGGTGCATTATCTTGCACTTATCCATATTAAAACTCAATTGCCACAGCTCCGACCATTTTTTTAGTTTACCTAAATCATTTGTCATTTGGCTGATCCCTCCAGGAACGTCAACCCTGTTGCAAATCTTTGTGTCATCAGCAAAAAGACATACTTTACCATTAATACCTTCTGCGATATCACTAATAAAAATATTAAAGAGAATGGGTCCAAGTACTGACCCCTGAGATACCCCACTGGTAACAAGACCTTGCGCCGAATAAACTCCATTTACCACAACCCTCTGTTGCCTGTCACTCAGCCACTACCTAATCCATTCAACAATATTGGAATCCAAGCTCAAAGATTGCATTTTATTGATAAGCCTTCTATGCGGAACAGTATCAAAAGCCTTACTGAAATCTAAATAAGCAATGTCTACTGCACCACCTTTGTCTATTATTTTTGTTACCCAATCAAAAAAATCAATAATATTAGTTTGGTATGATCTCCCTGAGGTAAACCCATGTTGTTTCTGATCTTGTAATCTATCAGGGTTAGTCAAAGAGATTTGAAAAGACACCGCACGTTTGGTGACATTTCGTTCTCTTCAATTCGGTGCAAATCGGCTTTCCCATTTCGGCTACCCTGCGGTGTATTCAGCAAGCACCACAGGGCTGTCGAAGTGCAGGGAAAAGCTGCCGAAAACCTGGCGAATGCACGCCGAAAACCCGTAAAAACATCTGGATTAACCCGTCGAAGACGCCAGAAAAACTTGAGCAGGAGCCGATCACATGCAACGAAGCCTCCGGAAAAAGCCGAGACCGCAGAAGAAGGCAGTGAATAAATTAGCAAAACAGTTTGTATGAATGATTGAAAAGTGAAACTCTGTTTGCAAAGAAACTACTGAGCGAAAATGTCTGAAATTTACATATGAGGTCCAGGGAATGATCATAAAAAGGGCTGTTACAGAAAAAATAAGTAAAGTTAAAAAAATAAGTAAATCAGACTTTTTTTAAAAAAGAGCTTAAAATATCCTAAAAGATCTATAAATAAAGAGACTTTTTACTGCAGAATTTTATAATGAACAGTTTATTAGATATTTAATTAAAATGGGAATATTTTTAACATTGAAACCTATGGGATTCTCTGTCGAATGAAACCACCGAATGGCAGGGCATTTCGGGAACCTTTCACTGCTGGTTTGTGTTCTCTGAATAGCCAAAGCAGTGCTTTTTTGGGGGGATTTCACTGCCCTCGAACAGGCACCGAACAGGCACCGTATGTGCAGGCAATTCGCCAGGATTTGCTGAATTGCCTGCTCTCTGGATAGCCGAATGGCCAAGAAAGGTAACCGAACGCTGAAAATCAGCGTTCGGTTACCTTTCTCCAGCCATTCGGATCTCTTTGAATAACCCGGATATGTGTTTTTAGATGTTCAACAATCCTTTCCTTTAACATGGTTTCCATTAATTTCCCCACTACTGACGTAAGACTAACTGGCCTATAGTTCCCCGATTCCTCCCTACTACCCTCCTTGTAAATGGGCACAACATTTTCTAATTTCTAGTCTTCTGGGACGACTCCCGTTAACAAGGATTGGTTAAATAAATCTGTTAACGGTTTTCCTATTACACCACTGAGCTCTTTTAATAACTTAGGGTGGATCCCATCAGGCCCCATTGACTTATTTGTCTTTACTTTAGACAGCTGCTGTAGAACCTCCTCCTCTGTAAACTCATATGTAAATGTCTTTTTAGTGTTTCCTCCTAGCTGAGGTCCCTTTCCTTCCTTTTCTTCTGCAAAGACTGAACAAAAATATTCATTGAGGCAGTCAGAAAGACTTTTATCCTCTTCTACATACCTTCCTTCCTTTGTTTTTAATCTAACTAATCCTTGTTTTACTTTTCTTTTCTCGCTTATGTATCTAAAAAATGTTTTGCCCCCTTTTTTACTGACTGAGGTAATTCTTACATTACCCAAAACCGCCAGGTGAAGCTGGAAAAAAATGAAAAATTCAGACCTTACCCGGATAATTTTAGGACTAACCAACTGCCCTTGTGTAACAGTCTGAAAAATTCACACTTTACCCAGATGATCTGCAGACTATCCAACCCCCTTTTGGTTAAAACCGAATTTTGTTATCGTTCAGATAAAAGTCTGAAGCTTCACCCGGGTAATCTGAGGACTATCCACAGTTTGATTTGGGTAATCTGCAGAGCATCCAACCCACCTTGGGTAAAAGTGACTTTTGCTATTATTTAAGGATATTATGAATGGAAATGGCAAAAAGACAAACATTAAATGTATTAAGGATATAACGAATATACAGAGTGACGGGATATGTTTCTTATATGAATGTGAAAGAGTTACATGATCTTTTTTATGTGTCATATGTGCTTATATATCATTTATAAAACATAATAACCATTAGGTTACTCTTTATATAATATCTTTATCTTCATAAATTAATTTTCGGACAATTAACGCACAGAGTAACCCGATGGTTATTTAGTGTGGTTTGTGACTGTGGATACAATTTGGTTAAAAAAAACAAACACAATTTTGTTAACAGTTTGCAGCTTTACCCGGGTAATCCTCGGATTTCAGTCAACTGTAACCTGCTGAAAACCCAAGAAAAACGGAGCACCCAGAGGCATTTGGATACTTTGCAGTCTACCCAGATAAAGTCTAATGTTTCATTGCACATCACAATTTATCCACCGGTTGTGGATTCTTGATTTCACAATTTATCCAGCAACACTAGGGTAATGTGTGCTTTACCCAGGTAAAATACAGCAGAAAACCAGAGTACCCAGAAGCCTCTGGATACTTTGCAGATTACCCGGATAAAGTCCGAAATTTCATTTCACTTCGGACTTCTGCTAATGACGCCTGGGTAATGTCAGGACTACCCGGGTAATCCTAAAACTAACTGCATTTCGGACTTTTACCGTAACATATACATTTCATTAAGCTTTTCTCCCTCAGAAATCATACAACCTGACCCTACAGGTGAGGAGGATGCCACTCCTATATTAAAAAGAAACCAAGCCAAACAAAATAAAAAATGCAAATAGCTATTGTCATATGTGTGTCATGTATTTGGAATAAGGAAATGTGCCTCAATTATTCTGAAAGCTGCAATGAATAACTTTACAACTCATAATCATGTGCGCAAGTCTATATTTATCGAAATTAGTGTGTCACTTCACATTCCATACATCAACAACACCCCAGTGTAGCAGCCTATCTACCACTACCAGTTACAGTTACAAGTATTTATAAAGCGCCAACAATATCTTAGCATTGTACAAAACAGAATAACAGATATACATACACGTTACACAAACGGAACAGAAGGAGGGAGGACCCTGCTCGAGAGCTTACAATCTAGGGAGGAGAGGGATGACAAATTAGGTGAGGGTGAATAGGGTAAGTGAAGTAGCGGGTTGCAGGAGGGCTGAGTGGGAAGATGGAGCAAGAAATGTGCAGTGGGAGTTCATGGAGTGAGCGACAGGCTTCTCTAAAGTAATGTGCTTTCAGAGACTTCTTGAAGGACTGGAGAGACGGGGAGAGTCTAATGTTGCGGGGGAGGGAGTTCCATAGAAAGGGGCAGCTCGAGAGAAGTTCTGAAGGAGACAGTTGGGCGTGCGGGTACAAGGAACTGATAGTATCAGATCATTGGCAGAGCGAAGTGGTCAGAATGGGATGTACCTGCTAATATGGGAGGAGATGTAGTCAAGGGCGCAGTTATGCAGAGCTTTGTATGTGAGCACCAGTATTTTGAAATGGATTCTAAAGGAAACAGGGAGCCAGTGTAGAGATTGACAGAGGGGCAAGATGTGAGGTGCGGGAGCTGAGGTGTGTGAGTCTGGCACAGGCATTCATTACAGACTGCAGAGGCAGAATCTGCAGAGGGTGGAAGTACCAAGATCTGGTTAGAGACTGAATGTGATGAGTAAAGGATAGATTGGAGTCCAAGAGGACCCCGAGGCACTGGCGTCGCTAGGTGGGGGCGGGGGATGCGGCACGCCCCGGGTGACACCACCCCCTAGGGCAGTGGTCAGCAACCCGCGGCTCTGGAGCCGCGTGCGGCTCTTTCATCGCCATGCTGCGGCTCCCGGGATGGTGCTCATGCTAGGGCGCAGACAACCCCGACCTGGAGCTTCCCCACACTCCGCCGGCCACTGTCACTGGGATCTATCACCATCACCACGCTGTGCGCTTGCTCTTGGCACAGCGTAATGGAAGATGTTGGCTCGTGGTGGTTGTCCAATAGTATGCTAATACTAATAATACATGGGGGGCTGAGGGTTATAAATTTATACATGGGGGCCTGGGGGTTATTAATTTATACATAGGGAGACACTTGAGGAGTATTATACATGGTGGGGCTGGAGGTTATTCATTTATACATGGGTACTGGGGGTTATTATATATGGGGAACCTGGGTGAGTATTATATATTGGGGTCCTGGGTGAGTATTATATATATGTGGGAACCTGGGGATTATTATATATGTGGGGCCTGGTGGGGTTAATATTTATGGGGAGAAGAAATTTAATAATTATAAATAAATGGCATCATTCATGGCATGGCTGCATTAAGCTCTCGAGCAGAGTCCTCCCTCCTACTGTTCTGTGTGTTTTGTGTATGGATATACAGGTGCATCTCAATAAATTAGAACGTCATGGAAAAGTTATTTTATTTCATTAATTCAACTCAAATTGTGAAGTTTGTGTATTATGTAAATTCAATGCACACATACTGAAGTAGTTTAAAGTCTTTGGTTCTTTTAGTTGTGATGATTTGGCTCATATTTAACAAAAACCCACCTCAAAAAATTAGAATACTTCATAAGACCAATAAAAAAAGCATTTTTAGTGAATTGTTGGCCTTCTGGAAAGTGTGTTAATTTACTGTAAATGTACTCAATACTTGGTAGGGGCTCCTTTTGCTTTAATTACTGCCTCAATTTGGCGTGGCATGGAGGTGATCAGTCTGTGGCACTGCTTAGGTGCTATGGAAGCCCAACTTTCTTTGACAGTGGCCTTCAGCTCATCTGCGTTTTTTTGGTCTCTTGTTTCTCATTTCCCCCTTGACAATATCCCATAGATTCTCTATGGGGTTCAGGTCCTGTGAGTTTGCTGGCCAGTCAAGCAAACCAACACCATGGTCATTTAACCAACTTTTGGTGCTTTTGGCAGTGTGGGCAGGTGCCAAATCCTGTTGGAAAATGAAATCTTCATCTTTAAAAAGCAGGTCAGCAGAAGAAAGCATGAAGTGCTCTAAAATCTCTCGTTAAACGGGTGAAGTGACTTTGGTTTTCAAAAAAACACAGTGGACCAACACCAGCAGATGACATTGCACCCCAAATCATCACAGACTGTGGAAACCTAATACTGGACATCAAGCAACTTGGGCTATGAGCTTCTCCATCCTTTCTCCAGACTCTAGGACCTTGGTTTCCAAATGAAATACAAAACTTGCTCTCATCTGAAAAGAGGACTTTGGACCACTGAGCAACAGTCCAGTTCTTCTTCTCCTTAGCCCAGGTAAGACGGCTCCAATGTTGTCTGTGGTTCAGGAGTGGCATAACAAGAGGAATATGACAATTGTAGCCAAATTCTTTGACAAGTCTGTGTGTGGTGGCTCATGATGCCTTTACCCCAGCCCCAGTTCATTCCTTGAGAAGTTCACCCAAATTCATGAATTGATTTTGCTTAGCAAGTCTTTGGAGGCTGCGGTTCTCTCGGTTGGTTGTGCATCTTTTTCTTCCACTCAACTTTCTGTTAACATGCTTGGATACAGCACTCTGAACAGCCAGCTTCTTTGGCAATGAATGTTTGTGGCTTACTCTCCTTGTGAAGGGCGTCAATGATTGTCTTCTGGACAACTGTCAGATCAGCCGTCTTCCCCACGATTGTGTAGCCCAGTGAACCAAACTGAGAGACCATTTTGAAGTCTCAGGAAACCTTTGCAGGTGTTTTGAGTTGATTAGCTGATTGACATGTCAACATATTCTAATTTGTTGAGATAGTGAATAGGTGGGTTTTTGTTAAATGTGAGCAAAATCATCACAATTAAAAAGACCCAAAGACTTAAACTACTTCAGTCTGTGTGCATTGAATTTATTTAATACACAAGTTTCACAATTTGAGTTGGATTAATAAAATAAATGAACTTTTCCGCGACATTCAAATTTATTGAGATGCACCTGTATGTTTGGTCTCTCCCATTGTACAGCGCTACAGAATTTGTTGGCGCTTTATAAATACTTGTAACTGTAATTAATTGAAATATATATTTTTTTATACTAATGACATGGAGATTGATTTCTTAAAAAAAATATTATTAAAAGTTTTAGTTTAGAGTACCCCTCCCCACCCATAGCATAAAGGTAAAAAACGATATATGCAGTGTTATCTTCATTTTAGATGTCAAAAGGGGTTTGCGGCTCCCAGTGTTTTCTTTTTTGCGGGAAATGGGTCCAAATGGCTCTTTGAGTGTTTAAGGTTGCAGACCCCTGCCCTAGGGTGACACCCTAAAAAAAAATCTAATTTTTTTTTATTTTTTATTTTTTTTTTCTTTTAAATTCAAAATTTTTATTTTATATATAAGTCAGCGTACAGTCAAACATCTAAAGTGAGGGCCTCGCAGGGCCACCCAAAACTGTCAGCATACGCACAATGCAAGAAAAATAATAAACATCCCCAAGTAGGGGGGGGGTCTCAGCAAAGAATGTCCAACAATAGGGGAAAAACAAAAAAGAAGTCATCAAAAAATAGCCAGACATTAACATCCCCAATAGGGGGGGTCTCTTCTATAGTTAGGCAGCGATAGACAACACGAGTCTTCAAGAGTAACAAAAACATGGGGGGAGGGGAAAGGACACTCAAACATAAGTTAGAGATACCATTGTCTGCAGACAAGCAGCGGCCGGGGTACCTGGGCAAACAAAAGTAAATAAAACAAGAGGAGAGTGGGGGGAAAGGGTGGGGGACTGCCCTGGAAAAGGCGACAGTCCTGGCTCGCTCCAGGAACCCCACGGGGAACTGGAGGCCATGGAAGAGGCCGCATGGCTGGGCGATCTGGGGCCAGAGGAAGTGGTCAGAGCCATGGTACCCGCTCCAATGGCACACCCAGAGCTACCCATCGTCCCGCGCACACAAGTAAAAAAAAAAAATACAAAAAAAAGGGGGGGTGGAAACCAGATACCCAAACCACCGCATCAAACCACATCTTGAACAGAAAAATTAAAGTCCGCAGTAGAGTGTCCAGAGGGGGAGGGGGGGTGGGGGTAGGTCAGCAAATGTCTTCAAAAAGTGTGAACAAAAGAGTATTTGGGTATATATACCCAGGACCGCAAAAAAGGATCATGTCTCAGGAGGGGGGGGGGTGCAACACAAAAAGGGGGGGGAAACAAAAACCACTGCTGAAACATCCCCAACCGGGGATATCCATTTCACGGCCGGAAAATAAAAATGAAAAACGTCTGCCAGGCATCGACAGGAGGAACCAACGTAAATATACAGGGCAAAAATAAAAGGTCATCGGGAGCCCCCTTCAGCCAGCATCCCGAAATGGGTGTTTACGCAAGGCAGGCATTGTGCTGCAAGGGAGGCAGAGAAAAGCTGCCCATGCCAACCTGTCGTTGAGGAGCAAGGCATGCAGCTCCGGCGGATCCCGGGTCACCCAGTAATCTACAGTGCCGATCTCATGGGGTGAGGCTGTGGGTATCTGTTGGAGAGTCGGGGCAAAAGGTCCAGGCCGTGTCTTCTTTCCAGACGACAAGGGAGGGTGCTCCTCCACCTCCAAGCTCCGGCCATAACCATCAGGCTGTGTCGGCACACTCTCTGATTCCGCACAGCCCGCTGGTCCATGTACTGCGGGCTCCCCCGGGTCGTACCATGGTGTCATCTTGGCCGCCATCAGCTTCCCAGGCTCCAGATCCGCATCCACCTCTCGTGGGCTGGCAGGCGTCGCGAGGACGCACATCCGTGCACAATCGCCTCCTGTTGAAATCCTCCAGGTCCACCTTCGCTCAGCGTGGCTGCATCGCTACGGTGCTGCAAGGCCTCCGCAAACCACCGCAAGGTGCCCCGCGTCAGCGGGCGTCCGTCATCCTCCAGCGTCTGCAACAGAGCCTCCAGCCTGGAGAACGCGGCCTCCATGCCAAATCCTGAGGGGGGCAGTGGGACATCCATCTGCCGCCCCGCGCGCACTCCGGCTGTCCCCTCCACCAGATCTGTCGCAGCGGCCGGGAGACGTGGGCCCTCCGTCTTCCCAGCCCTCTTCAGCAATTTCAGGGAGAGGTGGCAGGGTTATCAGAGGTGCCGCGGTGCGCAGCCGAGAATGGGATCCTCAAGGGAGCACTGCAGGGAGGCAAAAGGAGCCCAGGGTTAGGCCTCAAAATGGCCACCGGCTGTACACAAACTCCAAGAGAACAGTCGACTAAAGTAGGTCTCTGGTCCGGAGGGGGGACAGAACGGGCTCCGGACAGCTTACCTCCGGTAGCCGGCCACCCAGGGAGTAGTATTGCAATAAATTCACACTTTAAGTCAGCTAAATATCCCATAAAAGAGCAGGGTGAGACGGAGCTCTGCCAAGGCACGTCTTGTTCCCTGTTCAGCCGGCCACGCCCCTCCTTTTAATTTTTTTTTTTTTTACACAAAACTATTTTACCAGGAAGGATACAATGAGAATTCTCTCATTTTCAAGTATGTCCTGGGTAGGCAAGGCCTAGGCTGGCACTTTCCAGGGGGCAGCAAAAAAAACACCACTGAAGGGGATATTCACAGAGCACCGAAATGACGCAGACATTTCAGTGTTCTGTTGTTCCCTGCACTTCAGGGAATCAATTTTCCCCAGTGAATTCACTGCAGGGTCCCTGAAGTGCAGGGAATCAGCCACCGAATGCCACCACGAACCCATCCCCCGCTGTTTTAAAAAAAAATACTGAACGAAAATGTCTGGAATTAACATCTAAGATCCTATGAATGATAATAAAAAGGACTGTTAAAGAAAAAAAAACACTATTAGAAAGAATTTTTTTTTGAAAAATGCCACATAGATAGATACTAAGAAAAAAATCAACAAATAAAGAGACTAGGGATGTGCACCAATTTTTTTTCGTTTCGTTCGTAATTCGCCAATTTTCATTTCGGATCGTTTCGGCCGATTTCCGTTTCAGTTCGTTTCGGCTCGTTTTTCATATCGACATTTTTTTTTCGTGAAATCGGAAATTTTCGTGTTTTCGGATCGGCTCGTTTTTCGTATCGACTTTTTTTCGTGATTTCGGACATTTTCGTGTATTCGTGTGGGAAATGTTTTGCCCCATAGACTTCAATGTTAAAATATTCCCATTTTAATCCAATATCTAATAAACCGTTTATTATTATATTCTGTAGTAAAGACACTCTTTATTTCTAGATTTTTTTAGGATATTTTAAGCATTTTTTGAAAAAAAAATTCTGAGCCACAGGGTTTGGGAAATGTTTTGCCCCATAGGCTTCAATGTTAAAATATTCCCGTTTTAATTCAATATCTAATAAACCGTGTATTATTATATTTTAAGCATTTTTTGAAAATTACCGAAGTGGAACCAAAATTATGAATTGAACGAAAATGATTTCCAATTCCGAAAATTTTTCGTTTCGGATCGGAAATCGTTTCGTTTCAGACGTTTTCAGATCCGATCCAATTCCGAAAATTGTCCGAATCCAAATCACCGAATCGGGCTGATTCGTGAAAAAAATTAATCGGTCTGAAACGAAACGCACATCCCTAAAAGAGACTTTTTACTACAGATTAATGGAATAAACGTTTTATTAGATATTGGGTAAAAACAGGAATATTTTTAACATTGAAACCTATGCAGGATTATTCAGAGAAGGGTGAAAACCTTGAGAATGACTGTAGAATTGAAAATTCTAGGGCAAAATAGTCAAACCAGAAAAATTCTCCCATTTATCTCACTTTCCAAATTGTCTATTTGGTCTAGATTGTTCATTCTCCTGGCAAATCTCAAGGTTTTCACCTCTCTCTGAATAGCCCTGATGGTGTTCGCCTGAATAAACCTGTCTAATGAAACCACTGAACATCAGGACATTTCTCTGCTGTTCGGTGTCTCTGAACAGATTTACCATTACTTCTCTATGGGGACTTTCACTGCCGTCGAACAGGCACTATACTTGCTGGCAGTTCACCAAAATTTGTGTGTGAGTATATGAGAGAGCTGCACAGCAATAAAACTCACAGTAATGTGCGCCGTGTATTATGAGCATTCAGTATTATATGGGAGTACTGATTTATGAGTAAGATTAGTTAAAAAAAAAAATACGTAAAACTCGGGGGGGGAGAGTGACACCATGAGTTACCGCACCGGGTGACACCAATCCTGGTGACGCCACTGCCCCGAGGCAACAAGTCTGAGAGGTAGAAGTAATGGTGGCAACATTCACCTGAAGGGAAATGGGCGCAGGAAAGGAAGTTTTAGAGGGAGGGAAGATGTCAAGTTCAGTATTAGAGAGGTTGAGCTTTTGAAAACGGGAAGTCATCCAGTTGGAGAGATAGCTGAGAGGCAGGCTGTAACACGGTCCAACACCGGAGAAGAGAGATCAGTAGAGGAAAGGTAGATTTGGGTGTCATCAGCAGTTCCCTCATCCTATAACCTCCGATCCAGGACCTGCACCTTAGGCTAAGGTCAGACGAACGCAGTATTAACGTGCGTGCAGCCGCACTAAATCACAGCCGCGCTAGCAGCAAATTATGTCCAACGCCGGGCAGCATACGAAGAACGGCCGCATGAAAGTGCAGCCGTGCAACGCAAGTGGCAAACAAACGCAATTTTTCGAGAACGTCAAACCGCTAGTACTGACGTACGGAGTGCGCTGTATCCGCTAGCGGCGTGTGTGCGTGATTAGGAGACGTCAGACGCTGCTAATGTCCGGCCAACATAACGTCCAGACGCAAAAAGTGTTTTATTGATAACCGTACAAAATCACGGACGAAAATGCGCATTGTATGACCGCTATCGCATATTCCGTGAAAAAATACGTCCATTTGTTCGAACGCACTTTTTAACAGACAACGCGAAAAATGCGTTAGTCTGACCCTAGCCTTACTTGCAATACCACAATACAAAAAGACAGTGGCTCGATACCCATTTTCCTACAGAGCACCACAGTTATGGAATAACCTCCCAGACGTCCCAGGACATACTTGAAAACGAGAGAAATCTCAATTAAAAATTATTAAAGGGACACTCTACACACCCTAAGCACTTTAGTTTTTTTTACGTGCTCAGGATGTGTGGATTTTCCCCGTCCCTCCGGTGCCGTTTGTCTGTAATCATTGTGTGAGAGTTTCCTCCATCCACACATACACACAGCACCAGTCAGCCGGAATTTAGAATTTCCTTGCTGCTGGTCACCAAATCAGCCAGAACGTGCTGACATCAAGCTCTCTCAGAATGCTCGCAATACCTGGCATCTTGAGAGGAGGCAGCCAATGGACTGGTTCTGCGCTCCAGCTCCAATCTATCATTTTGTGCAGGCACCATATGCAAGTTCCAAGCGATGCACAGTTTGCACATTGTAAAAAACACAGGTTGCGTTGATTTAAAAATTCTGTGAAAAAAGTCTGAAGGGACTTCCGCATTTCAGAAGACCTGAGGTGAAGGGGAGGTTTTTCTTCGATAATAAAAATATATAGAAAAAATTTATTGAGCAGATGCTGTCCAATTACAGCATAAAAGGGGAGTACATTTTCATTAGAGTGCACTTTTAATTTGAGTTGATATTCGTGTAGTTCACGGTTTTAACTCATATACACCTTTTTTTCCAGCCTGTAAACAGCCAAAAAAACACACTAGTGCATAAGCCTTGGCCTAGTGCAGCAGATTGGAAAGGGATAAAAGATTTTCCAAATGTCATGTCAGTTAGAGTTTCATTATATTTGAGGGGTGCAGCAAAGCAATAAAAGTACAAGCAATGAGTCTATCACCTTCAAAAAATGCCAGAAATCTTGTGGTGTAAATAAGATACCCCTGTAACAAATCTCAGTATCCCAACTGGATCACATCTGCTAATGCCGCTCCCTCGATCGCCAGACATCCGTTCTCTCATCTGCAGTCTTGTATGCTTTCTCCAGTTCTTAGCTGAAGCTTTAGGGCAGGCACAATGAAAAAAGCAGTGATAGCAATATTCCCCAGAAATGAGGCATGCTCTCAGATCTTGGGTTAAAACAGACAGATTTTAATGAAACACAAGATGGAAAAATATATACAGTGCAAGGAGGGACCTGGAGACCAATGGAAGATGACACCTGGACTATCTCCACTTCTCCACAAGTGAGCCATTCCCTAGCCAAAGCCCATTTTAATCTCCAGACTTGAAACAATAGGGCAGATTGCAATCACAAAGTGGACATGAATAAATTAAATAACAGATAGCACAATCAAACACACAACAGTCTTATAAAGTGTCAATGTTTGGCAAATAATGACCACTCAAACCTTTCAGAGCTGTAAAACATATTCTATACAGGGAGGAAGGGGGTTGGAAAGGGCTACAGTGACACACACAGAAATGATATTAAAAAGAATAAAAGCAACATATAAACATACACAATAACGGTATTAACAATACAATGTTGTACCCTTATAGGCACAGGATGCCTTGGACATAGAAGAGGGTTGGGGAATAACATGATGTGTCAGACCCCCCAGAACCAACAGTCCCGCACCTCTCAACAGTGATGCAAAGTCCAGGTAACCGAGTTCAAAATGACTATTGTCGCAAACTTCTCGCCAATCAGCTACAGTGTACATCACATCAATTGAAAGTGGTGTATCAGATCAGGCTGGAAAGGCTAGGAAGTCCTTACAATATAGCATTGCTTCCATTGTTGTGAACATGAGCATTATTTGTACAATGTCAAGAGTACCACAATGTAGATTAAAAAGAGTTTATATATAATACTGTATACAAAACCTTTTTTTCACTTAATAAATTAATCATGTTGCTGACATGTGTTGTAAAAGAAACAGGTTACACAGGCCTTAGAAGAAAAAAACTGGGAAAAACCACGCAGATACTAATCTCTGTTGTTCCTTCGTTCGTTATGCAGAGTTGACGGCATGGACTGATGGCACCTGCATAATGTTGAACAGGAGATTATATGTGTGTAATGGTAATGGCATACATACTGCTTGATCACAGATAATGCTTATGGGGCTGGGATGGAATTCTAGTTTTCACCTGTAACACTTAGGCTGCGGTCACACGGGCGTTTTTGAGAGCTGAAGGAACGTCCATGAGAGTGGACGTCCTTCCACTCTGGCGCCCATATGGCCACCTCAATGAGCGCAGTTAGCGCGCCCAGTGCTACAAAGCGCGATCCTCCTTAGTGCTAAAGTGCAATATGATATTTATTGCAATTACAATATTATTCAAAGAGAGCTGCACTGGCCATGAAATTGCACCGAACAGTGAATTTCCGCGTACGGTGCAATTTCGTTGCTATTCGGCTATTCAAAAAGCTGGCCGTTCGCCAAATATTGGCGAACTGCCAGCGAAATACAGTGGCAGTGAACTCCTCATAGAGCATAGAGAAGTAATGGTTGATCTATTCAGAGAACACCGAACAGCATCGAAATATCAGTGAAATGCCCTGATTTTCAGTGGTTTCATTCTACAGGTTTAAATAGGCGAATCCCATAGGTTTAAATGTAAAAAAAATTCCCTGTTTTTAATTTTAATTAAATATTTATTCAACTGTTTATTCTTTTCATTTGCAGCAAAAAGTCTATTTATTCTTTAGAATTTTTTTAGGCATTTTTCTGGAAAATAATTTTTATGATTTTTTTAATGGTGGTTTTTCTTCTTTAACAGACCTTTAATTATTATTCATAGGACCTTACATATTAATTCCAGGCATTTTCATGCAGCAGTTTTTTTGCAAACGAGTTTTAAACATTTCAGTGTTTTGGTTTTTTTACCTCTGTGCGGCGGCTTATTTTGCGGGGGTTTTCCGATCGATTCAGCGGTTATGCGACGGTTTTATGTGTTCGGCAGCTCGTTCGCTGCATTTCGAGGGCCTTGCGATGAATGTTGAATTCACTGTAGGGTCGGCGAATTTGACTCGCCAAGTAGGCGAACAGGAGAGAACAGAAATGTCGGTGACATTTCATTGCTCTCTGAATAACTCTGTTAATAAAACGATTCCCTAAATCCAAGCTATCATTATGTTCAAACATTGATATCAAATTTGCATGTGGAGTGGTGGTTTCCATGTGGCATATCAATGATTAAATGAGGAGCAGAAAGGAGAGTTCATGTACTTATTGTTGAAAGACTAGACCCCTGGCGTCAGGTCAGACAATTGGCCACAACTAGCATCTGAGGCTTCAATGTAGATTTTATCTGCTTCACACACAGCAGGTGCTTGCCTTAATCCCTTAATGAAAGAATACACAGCCACCTTTGCCTTAATAAGTAAATAGCAAAAGTTAAAAGGATTTTTTTTCATAAGCTGACGTTTTCCTTACACAGACGGATTTTGTAATAATAAAATCACTCTTTTCACCTTTTAGATTTTTTTATACTGAATAATGTTTTATTTATACATCTTGTGGTTAAATCCTGGATTACACTTGTAATCACTGAATTTATGGCCATTCTATTTGCCTCATTAATAGGAATATGTCCATATGGTTTATTCCCTATGTAACAGATCTCTGTGTCCCAAATGGATCACATCTGTTAGTGCCGCTTCCTTGCCAGACCCCCGTTCTCCCACCAGCAGTCTTCCCTGCCTTTATCCAGCCCTTAGCCGAAGCTTAATGACAGGTACACGGAAACGAGCTTTGAAAGCATTCCCAAGAAATGAGGCAACACGCAGAGCTAGAGGTTTTGAACAGTCAGTTTCTGGGTCAAAAAATGAAACACATTGCCAGCGCTGTTAATTTCTGGTGCACTAGTGTCATCACATTTACTTTAGAAGAAGAAAATACAAACGTTTCGGGGTCACGGCCCCTTCCTCAGTGCGCGATGGCCTTTTTTTCTCTCCAAAATTGATACAGGCACTATGGAGACAGCCTGCTGGCTTTGGAGAAGCCGCCGAATGACACACATGTACAGTTTGTCTGGCACCTCCATCTTGGATTTCCAATATGTGGGTAGCAGACGCCAGGAATAGTGGCAGCCTGTATCACAATACTTATGCTGCGGTATTTATGAAATTTATAATTAAGTTCATGTGTGACTGGGAGGTGTCTACCTTTGCCTTACCTGCATATGGTATTTATATGGGGTTTATTCTGTACAGAGGGTGAGAGCATTGCGCACTGAGGAAGGGGCTGTGACCCCAAAACGTTTGTATTTTGTCCTGCTGCTCAAGTAAATGTGGTGACACTAGTCAGTGGCGTAGCGTGGGGGGGGCCTCGGGGGCGGTCGCCCCGGGCGCAATTTTCTTAGGGGCGCAAAATTTCTAAAGAAATTTGAACCACTAATATTTTCCAGCAGGTATCAGCAAGGTGTCTGCACACAGAAACTGGTGTCCATGAGAGGCCCTTGCACAGGCAGCCGCCAGTTTAGCGGCGCTGGTGGTGACTTAGCACTCAGCGTACGGAAGGGAGGACCAGGACAGAAAATTCTGGTCCTGTCCTGAATCCTCCTTAACGCTGACATGAGTCACGTGAAGCAGCGCAGCATTATCCAACGGAACACCCGGTACCACACTTGTCAGCCCCCCTTGAAGCCCTGTTCCAGCCCTGCGCCGCTGGCAGCCCTGCAGCCGCTGAACACGAAGGAGGGAGGCGTCTGCCCTGCAACACATTTAAAATCCGGTCTCCACTAAGCCCCCTGGACAGCTCCCCCACAGGCCACCAGCAACTCCACGCGGGTATGCGACACTGTGTGACACCAGAGCAGCGTGACCAACACACAGTGAGTGGGTACGGGGAGAGAATGACTGTGGGTGCTTGGAGAGAGAGAGTGACTGGGAGTACTGGGAGAAAGTGGGGTTACTTGGAGAGAGAAAGAGTGACTGGGGTATTTGGAGAGAAGGAGTGTCTGGGGGGTACTGGGAAAGAGTGACTGGGGGTACTGGGAGAGAGTGACTGGGTATAGTGTGAGTGGAACTATGCCAGAGTACACTGGGAGAGGTGACAGGTAGCAGTGGCGTAGCATGGGGGGCATGTGTGCTTCATTTTTTTATTATATCAGTATTTTGTTAATCTACAATACATGTGCTTGTGCGGTAAAGTTTTCAATACTCTACTGGTAGAAGGGAATCTGGGTGTGTTACCGTGTCCACAGGTTGGGGGGGGCGCACAATTCTTGCCTTGCCCCGGGTGCTGACAACCCACGCTACGCCGCTGACACTAGTGCACCAGAAAATAGCAGCGCTTGCAGTATGTTTCATTTTTTGTTCACTGAAATTCTACCCTTTATTTTGATGCAATGAAGGTGATCACTGGTTAGCTGCAGCTGACATTGTATGTTCAGTTTTTGAGGGTAGCACAGACACCCTGGCTCCCTACCCACTATTTTTGTAGTCGACTACTTTTTCGTGCATCTAGTTTCTGTGTCAGCCTTTATTGAGCTCAATATATATAGTCCCAGGAGGGGCCTAGAGGCCCATGGGAAATCTTTCACTGTTGTATGGTTGCAACTGATCTGTAATTCCTGCTCTGCTTTTTACTGCACTTCATCATTAATCCCTCTCCTAGAATTCTTACTGCTCTGTAATTCCTTCTCTGTATCTCAGTGTCTGGGACATAATTAGACCAGAGACAGATAATGGGATTAGCATTGCTCGACATTCCATCAAGACAGAACAATAGTCATTCAAACCTTTAACAGATACAAACACATTCCAGATAGAGGGAGTTGGGAAAGTTTACAATAACCCACACAGTAATCCTGTTAGCAGATAGTAACAGATGCAAGACGTACATCACACCCTATATATGGGGGTGTCCACATATTCAGGAGGTAGTAGTGCCTTATAGATATTCTTTTAATGATTAAAAACATTTATGTTTCCAGGCTGGTGCCCCACCAACTTGAAATGTCACCAGCTGCCACTGAATCTGCGTATGCGTGCGCAGCTCCAATCTATCATTCTGTGCAGGCATTATGGAAGTTGCATACAGTGGCAAGAAAAAGTATGTGAACCCTTTGGGATTATGTGGAGTTTTGTATGAATTGGTCATAGAATGTGCTCTGATCTTCATCAAAGTCACAACAATTTGAAAAACACAGTCTGCTTAAAATAATACAACACAAACATTATATGTTTTCATGTGTTTATTGAACAGAACATGTAAACATTCACAGTGCAGGGTGGAAAAAGTATGTGAACCCCTAGCCTCATGACTTCTCCAAGAGCTAATTGGAACCAGGATTGAGACAACCTTGAGTCCAATCAGTGTGATATAATTGGTTGTGTTTCTGAAAGCTGTCCTGCCCTTTAAAAACACACACCAGTTTTGGGTTTACTGGTTTCAAGAAGCACTGCCTGATGTGAACCATGCCTCGCAAAAAAGAGCTCTCAGAAGACCTACGATCAAGAATTGTTGACTTGCATGAAGCTGGAAAGGGTTACAAAAGTATCTCCAAAAACCTTGATGTTCATGTGTCCACGGTAAAACAGACTGTCTACAAATGGAGAAAGATCAGCACTGTTCCTACTCTCCCTAGGCGTGGTCGTCCTGTAAAGATGACTGCAAGAGCACAGCGCAGAATGCTTAATGAGGTAAAGAAGAATCCTAGAGTCTCAGCTAAAGACATTTTGCAGGAAAATGTAAGACCATCTGTTCGCCAACTGAAGCTCCTCAGAGGATGGGTGATGCAACAGGACAATGACCCAAAGCATACAAGTAATTCAACAAAAAAATGGCTTCAACAAAACAAAATACGCCTTCTGGAGTGGCCCAGTCAGAGTCCTGACCTCAACCTGATTGAAATGCTGTGACATGACCTTAAGAGAGCGATTCACACCAGACATCCCAAGAATATTGCTACACTGAAACAGTTTTGTGAAGAGGAGTGGTCCAAAATTACTCCAGATCGTTGTGCAGGTCTGATCTGCAACTACAGGAAACGTTTGGTTGAGGTTATTGCTGCCAAAGGAGGGTCAACCAGTTATTAAGTCCAAAGGTTCACATACTTTTTCCACCCTGCACTGTGAATGTTTACATGTTCTGTTCAATAAAAACATGAAAACATATAATGTTTGTGTTTATTATTTTAAGCAGACTGTGTTTTTCAAATTGTTGTGACTTAGATGAAGATCAGAGCACATTTTATGATGAATTCATGCAAAACTCCACGTAATCCCAAAGGGTTCACATACCTTTTCTTGCCACTGTATGTAAAGTGCACAAGTCCCATAGTGGTGTGCAATTTGTGGTTACTATGCTACGCAAGTTGTGTAGGAGTGAAAATTGCGCAGAGAAGTATCAGGTACTTCTGGGTTTGGGAGTCCCTGAGCCAAATCGGAGGAGCTGCACTTGACAAGGGCCAAAGGTTGAGTAACAGAGGCAGACAGAGGTTGACAGAGGCTCTCAGCAGCATCTTCCTAGCTATATAAGCGCAAAAAGGGAACTCTATTTTCAATTGCAATTGTTCCCCAGGAAAACAAAAAAATTACACAAATTATTTTTTTATATTTTTACATTTTCTCTATTGCACAAACCTAACACACATTATATATATAATTACACAGAGGGGGAAATTCACTACCCGACACAGTTTAGCTTTGTTTGCAAAGAATGGCAAGTATTGCCATTGTTGCGATAATCATACGTTTTGGCATTTTATTAAAGAGAGATTCATCAGTGACAGGAGAAGTGTCATCAATGAATCTTCTGCTGCTGCAAGAATTTCCCTCTCTGGATTGCTGAAGTTCATCTTCTTTGCAACAATGATGATATTAATTGTGTTTGCAGTAAGGGAAAACTACTGTGGTTGGTGAACAAGCCGCATAGATAATATTTCTGTGCATACGTTTTTCATAATGTGCCTTGTGGTTTTTAAGGTAAAACGTTTGAGATGAGAAACAGAAACCAAAAGGAAATAAACAAAACTGTCTATACCTATTCAGTGTTTGCATCAAACAGCAACCTGTTTAGAGGTTGCATTGCATGGACACAAGCAAATTATGTATTTTGGTCCATGAGCAATCTTTTATAGTGTCCTTGTGTCTCAAATTGTCGCTGATGATGTGTTCACTGTTCACCAGGGTGCACTTACTATCAGGGTTATTCAAAGAGAATCGAAAAGTCACCGCACGTTCGGTGACTTTCCGTTCTCTTCAATTCGGTGCGATTTTGCGATCCCATTTCGGCGACCCTGCGGTGTATTCAGCAAGCACCACAGGGCCGTCGTAGTGCAGGGAAAAGCCGCCGCAAACCCGACGAACACTCGCCGCAAAATTCGGCGAACGCACACTGAAACCCGCAAAAACATTTGGATTAACCCTGCAGAACACGCCGGAGAAACCTGAGCAGGAGCCGATCACAGCGCAGAGCAGCCGCCGGAAAAACCCGACACTGTAGACGAATGGAGTGAAAAAAACCCAGTACGCTTGAATGTTTGAAAAGTGAAACGCTGTTTGCAAAGAAACTACTGAACGAAAATGTCTGAAATTTACATATAAGATCCAATGAATGATAATAAAAAGGGCTGTTACAGAAAAAAGAAAAAACGATTTAAAAAACAAAAAAAGAAAAGTTTTCGAAAAAAAATCCCGAAAAATGCCTAAAAGATCCTAAAAAATCTATAAATAAAGAGACTTTTTACTGCAGAATATTATAATCAACGGTTTATTAGATATTGAATTAAAACGGGAATATCTTTAACATTGAAGCCTATGGGATTCGCCTGAATAAACCTGTCGAATGAAACCACAGAACAGCAGGGAAATTCGGCAACTTTACACTGCTGGTTATTGTTCTCTGAATAGATGAAGCATTGCTTCTCTATGGGGATTTCACTGCCCTCGAACAGGCGCCGTATGTGTAGGCAATTCACCAGGATTTGGCGAACTGCCTGCTCTCTGAATAGTTGAATGGCCAGGAAAGGTAACCGAACGCTGAATTTCACTGTTCGGTTACCTTTCAGCCTCAATTCGGATCTCTTTGAATAACCCTGATTATCTTTACTGCATTTATGATGCAAACTGTAGGATTATATGTAAATTCCAGGCATTTCAAAAACAAAGGGGGTTATTCAGAGAGCACCGAAATGTTGCTGACATTTCGGTGCTCTCTCGTTCCCCGCACGTCCCTGTACTTCGGAGAATAAAAGTTTCCCACCCTGCGGTGAATTCAGCATTCACCGGAGTCTCCGGAGTGCAGGGAAAACCCGCCGCAAAACCACCGCACACCCGCCGAAATCCCACCGAAAACCCGCCGGAACCACCGCAAAAAAAAAACAAACACGTCGGAAAAAGCCAACGAGCCACTGATCACAGCACAGAGCAGTCGCCTGAAAAAGCCGATAAGCTGATGAATGGGGTAAAAAAAAAGAAACAATATAATTGAAAATTTGAAAATAGAAACGTGTTTGCAAAAAAACTACTGAACGAAAATGTCTGGAATTTAGATATAAGGTCCAATAAATGATAATAAAACGGTCTGTTATAGAAAAAAGAAAAAATGCTTTTAAAAAAATACCGGGAGAAAAATTTTGCCGAACAAAATCCTTAAAATGCCTAAGAGATCCTAAAAAAATCAATAAATAAAGAGACTTTTTACTGCAGAATAAAATAATAAACGGTTTATTAGATATTGAATTAAAACGGGATAATGTTTAACATTGAATGGGGTTCGCCTGAATAAACCTGCCGAATGAAACCACCGAACAGCAGGGCATTTTGGCAACTTTTCCCTGCTGTTCGGTGTTCTCTGAATAGATTAACCATTGCTTCCCTATGGGGGATTTCATTGCCGTCGAACAGTACGTGCTGGCAATTCACCAAACTTTGGCGAACTGCATACTCTCTGAATAGCCGAATGGCCCATTGCCCCTCTGCGTATCCTTCTGCCATCCCAACCTAATCTCTTTTGTGCAAGTTCACGTCTCTCTCCATGGAGTCCTATGGATTCCTGGAGCTGATAACACCAGCAACGCTAAGCGTGGCATTGTTATCACCCTGTGGCTCGGATGTATTAGGACTCTAGCAAAGGGATTTGGTCGTAATACAGACATTTAAAGGTGAGTATTATTATATATTGTTTGGCTCATGCCTGTATTGTTGAGACACATTATCTTGCCACTGTTAAAATGAATTTACAGGGGCAATTTATAAGGAAAATGGTTCAACTGACAAATAGATAACAAGTGTAGGACACACACAATGCTAACATGTTTTATTAATCTATATGGTTCTCTAACTGTTCTTGCTACCGATTCCAACAAACACCTTTAATCGCATGATAACCTGAAGGGAGGATAATCCAAAATGCTTAAAGTGAATTCAGGCTGAAGAACAAGAAGAGACAGGCTGGCACATAGACTGGGTCAAGAAAGAAATGCAACGAAACAATTACGCTTTTGACAATGGACTGTGGTGCAGAATGTGTAATTATAATTTCTCATGGGTTTCCAGTTGAGATGTGAATGAGCGATTGTTTTCTATTTCTTTTTTTCCAACGTACGTTAATGTTTACAGTTCTAATGAATGATGGTTTCTAATGTACCCAAGTGTTTATTATTTCTCCTGGAGTCAAAGGTTACACTTGGAATTTATTCAGCATGTATCAATTTCTCGGTGACCAACATTTATGGAGACCACAATGTTTGGGTAATCACTCATATTTTACTAAAGTAAATTTTAGTACATGTTACATCTAGTTTCCATTTCTTAAGCATTGAATATTCAAAGGGTCCTTCTCAGTGCTTTTAAACTAAACCTTAATAAATCCAGACTGGTAAAATCAGAAATTTATCAATTGAAAACATGTAGTTTTACTGCTTCTACAGGGAGGGGGGGGGGGTGTAAACGAGTCACTCTAAGCTACAAAACTGGGGGACCAGTAAGGTTTAGACCTCCACTTTGGTCCTTCCACCTCATTTTTCCCTTAGATTGTTTAAAAACTCACCTATTCTTCCTGCTCTTTTTGGGCAGGGTGAAACCTGCTGCAGGAAGCGGCATAGTCCTGCCCCCTGATGATCACACTCTAGTAACTAGCAGAAGAACTAAGAGGCAACGGTGGAATGACTGGGTTAAATTTTCCTATTTTGATCTAGCCTGATGGAAGGCTGTTCTTCAGGAGTTGACAGACATGCTTCAGGCAGGAGGGGAGAATCCACTTTGAAGGTCTGTCACAGCACCCCGGGACATCTGGGGATGGAGGGGACACTCAGTACACCATGACAAGTTAGTGTGATCATGGTGGGTATTGTCCTTTTAATTCAACTTCAACTGCCTTGGATGGCCCTTGGATATTACCTCTATGTTCTTTTATCTTCCTGAATCAGTAGAGAGGATCAGGGATGGACTGACCATTAGGGCAATAGGGCACTGCCCGAGGGCCCTGGCCTTGATAGGGGCCCCGTGAGGGCCCCTTAAGACTTGATCGGGCCTGCACTTTCAGATTGGTCGCAAGGCCACTTGAAATAAAAATGCATCAGCAGCCAGCTTTAATGCTGGCCTCTGTTGAACAGCGAAGAGTGAACCAGAGGAGCAGTGTCTGCGATGCTCGTGAATGCATAGGGAATGACAGGTCAAGAGCAGTGGCGTGCGGTGAGGTCAGTGGCTGGTGAGGCACTGGCTATTATCAGAGCCAGATATACACAGGGATACGCAGTCGGAATTTACGCATTTGATTATCGTTAAATGGGATAATAGAGTCTCACTATTTATAAAGTAAAGTTCGCATTTTTTTTTTACAGATCTAAGAGCATGCACTTACAATGATGACTAATAGAGGGTGCTATTACACACATGCTGACTGCTGAGCTCTGCCTGCCCACCCACCCACGACTGACGAGGACAGTCACATGACTGTCCTGCGTCAATCAATCCATGGGGAGCTCTGCCTCCCATGGGGGGCGTTTTTTTTTAAAAAAAAAAAGAATTGCGTGAGACCAATGGAGATTTCCCATTGGCTCAAGCTTTCAATTGCTCTCAGTACCTCTGGAGGCACTGAAGAGCGTAGAACCAGGAAGCCAAGCCAGCTTGAGCTATGCAATTAGTGTAGCATTCAGCTGCGCAAATTGTGTAGGCTATGCTGGCTCAGTGCTGCCCCTGCTGTCTGTGTAGTGACTCACACACACAGCAGTCGGCAAACTGAAAGTGCAGGGGGAAACAAATCGGAGGACAGAGAAGCAAACCAAGGGAGCATGGAGAGGTGAGTATGAGAACTTTTTTCAATAAATACAATTTTATCTACAGTTTAAATATACACAGATGTCATTACAGCACAATAAGCACATTAATTTACTGGAATGGCAGGGGAGGCCCTCAGATCAGCTGTCAGTGTGATAAAGGAATGTGACAGACCGCCTGGCACCGAGACTGTGCGTCTCCATCAGACTCTCGCTTTCTCCAAGCTGGAACCCGAAAACCAGGAACCTCAGCCAAAATCTCCCTAAATTACCTGGCAGAACAAGTAACATTTAGGGCTGGAACACAAACTCCCAAAATAATAAAGATTTACCCCAAATCACTAGGCAAGACCAGTGTTCAGAGTAGTAGCAGTAGAACTAACTATTTACTCACACAGACATACAGATATCAGCAGTAGAGGAACAACCCCCCTTCATGAATACAACACAGATTAGATGAACAGATCCAGCAACAGGACAAAGGGAGGGACATTCAATCAACAGACAGTTTACATAGTCACTAGGCAGCCCTTATCTTAATCTGGCTGTTTAGAGGAATCTCCCTCCCCCTCCTCAGTCTCCATGATGAAAAATATGTCCACAATAGTGAGGCGTGCCCACCAGGATGCCAAAACACAGTTCAACATAAATCCTGGATTCCCTGGGCAATTCTTTTGGCAAACCACAGGTAGCAGTCAGGTGTCACAAGGAAGATAGCTTGTTATTATCACGTTCCCTTCATATTATTGCTTTCTATACAAAGTATAGGAGGCGTTAACATACAGTGACCACCTATAGGACCCAAGCCGCAATAGATGTATCAGCTGGAATAAGACATGAGCCCATAGCAATAAGGAATTAGCCATTAAGTATAATGACCCCATTCGTTAACGCTAACAGATAATAAAAATAAAGACCCAAAGCTGCTTCACTATAATTAAAAGTTAGGAATGGACATTATATATCAAATTCAGCTTCACTTTCTTAATTGGTCTTTAAATTATTATTTAACTATATGTTATCAAAAAGCTAATGCATAAAGAGATATGATTAAATAAATAAAAGCTATACAGAAATTACAAGCAGAACCAAACAGTAATGGAGGGTGAATGGGAGCCTGGAAAGGTGACATCTGGATACAACACAAACAAATCTATACAATCGAAGTGAAATTATATGAGTAATTATGTTTCTACCATTGTACATAAATAAATAAGGTCACATTAACTCAGTTTGCAAAGTAGTGCAACAATATATTAAACAATATAACAGTCATTTCATACATAGGATAAATAAGGCTTGGGCACCATCAGTAGTTGGTAATTGGATGGGGGTCCTTGCTTCACGGCCCCAATGTCACGGATCCCCCTTGTCTATGGGTCTATGATGCTGGTCCCTGTACACGGTATCCTATCTACCCCTCCGATCCTTGGATAGTTGCTAAAGCTAACTACCTTCAGGGAATCAATCTTGTAGCACCCACCAAGGGTTAACAGGCCCCAGAATAGGATAACACAGTAGGCCCTGATAGCATAGGTCTTAATGCCAGTAGAGAGGGTCAGCCTTATACCAAGGCTTACACTCAGAGCCGGGTTGTCAGGAATAGCGATGGTCATACACAAAGCAGGGTTCTCAGAAATAGCCATGGTCATACACAAAGACGGTTCGTTATCATAGGCCAAAGTCAATCACATAATAGAAATCGCTAAAAGCAATGGGGGAAGCAAACTCCAAGTCAGGGCAATGTGTCTGCCTGAGCAGACTGACTTTAAACCCGGAGACTTTGCATCATCACGCCTCGCCCCGCCCCGCCCTGCCCCCTGACCACCCACATGTCCGCCGCGGGCTTGCTTAACACTCGACGCCCGGCCAGTGAGCAGTGAGGATGGTACTGCCGGGCAGGGTCCTGGGCGCTGGACGTGACACCCAAGAAATAGCAGTATCAATAAAGCTCCAATAAACCAGAATATAAATCAAGTGAATTTATTCCATGACCCACAGTAGGATGACAACGTTTCGACCAAAAGGTCTTTGTAAAAGTCTCAACAATATATATTAAAGAAATATAACAGTCATTTCATACACACATTTATTCAGTAATGGGTAACCAAATAATCTGCTCTTATGACGTTTTTATAAAAATATAAAAACTGCTCTTAATTGCAGAGATCTGCTGCTAACTGGCATTTTATTTGTAGAAATGTGTTTATGGCAGGTGATGCCTAAGCAAGGTTTTCTGCAATATGCAGTAGCTGTGTCAAAGTCTAAAGTAAAGTCCCAATAGGTGGCTCATTAGTTATTTACAAGGAATCCGCTCCCTTCTCTGAATGCAGATTCCTAAAATACCGGTAGAACATAAGCGTCATGATTACATGCAGGCACGCGGATAATGTGAAATGAACATGTCTGCTTTACAAGCAATTAACAATACAGAGTGAACATGGCACAGTCCCTTGATTTATGAGGACTAAATGCACTTGTTATTATATCTAAGATTTCAAAATAAACCTGCCGCAACTCACACAACTTTGCACATATGATAGGGCAGGGTCAGCAACCTCGGCCCTCCTGATGTTTTGGAGCTACATTTCCCATGAGCCTCAACTAGCATAATGAATGGCTAAGCATCATGGGAAATGTGGTTCCAAAACATCTGGGGGTCCATGGTTGCTGACCCATGTGATAGGGTTTTCAATTCTACTTACAAAATGCTAAAACGTTCTTTGCAAATGACCAACCCGTCCAACCCACATCTGCAAATAAAATGCTTGACACAGATGTCTGTGCTGACCGCTGCACCAACGTGCAGTCATTGGCATGCTTGGGTGTACACACATGGAACATTAATTACAAACTGCAGAAAATTATAAAAATTCTAATTTCTCGCTCTTTGGCATGAGATAAGGGACATCTAAAAAAAAGTATTGATGGGGACCAAACGGTGGACAAGAGAAACCAGTGAGAAGCCCCGTCTAGGAACACTTAAGGTAGAGATACATATAAGAACAGGAGACACAAGATGTTGTCCTACTCTCTGCAGTGGCTGACTCTGCAGAGGCCAACAGGTCTAGGTCACAATTGAAAACTGATTGTGGTTTAATCAAAGTTGGGGACATGGGGATCTGGAATGTGAAGCCCATGGGCTAGAGAGATGGAATCTCCTGTTGCTGGCCCAAAAGTAAGCCAAGTTTGGCCATAGATCATCTAAAACATGGTGTTCCATCCCTGGGTCTCAAGTACCCTCCTCTAACAGTTGCCAGATATCTGAAGCACAGGTGATAGGATTAACTGAAATGTTAGGGTTACATGGAAACCTGGGTTGGGAATCACTGATCTAGAAGATATAACATTGATTTTTATGGCCACTGCTTGAAGAGATATTGGAAGAGTTTTTTGTCTATTGTCGCCCACCTAATACCACGCTGCAGTATCTGTGCGAACATGAAAAGACTTATAATGATAGACAGACTCTAGCCACTATGACCTCTTACTTTAAAGGGCCACTTCCAATTACATTCCAAAAAATGAAATGTCCTTATTGTGTTTATTTGATGTTGCTGATATCTTACATGTGCTTTGTTTTGCTCTTGTATCTTTAGTTAAGAAAATATTTTCTATATGTGCCACTTGGTGCATTCATTGACACTTGCTCCTCACTGTGTGGCTTTGGCAACAGAATGGAGTCTATGAGCCGATCACTGACTCAAATCTCAGTGTATTGAGTGGGATGTATTCAAAGGACATCACCAGAGGGTAGATTAGAACTATTTTAAACTTCCTGTCATATCTCATTCATCTGTCATCTGTTACGTTAAGAAGCTTAGAGAACAATAGACTCCCTGTCACCTTATCTAAACATGCCCTCTTCCACCTCACTAACTGTTAAATACTGTAGATTAGATAAAACACTGAAGTAAAGAAAAACCTTTGCACAGATTTTGGTAAATATTGCCTCATGGGGAGAAATCAACAAAATGGAAATAGGAATTAAAAAACGAACTTTATTTTGGCTTTTTACATGCAATTACTTCAAACAAATAAAAACAAACAGCAGCATGTGTTTTATACTGTGGTTTTGTTTGTATGCACAAGTAGTCTAGTTACAGTTTATGTAAGTGGTGGTGTCCCTTTAATATAACTGTTAATGGTGGCAGTAGTATGCCTCCTACTTCTATCCCCACCTTAGCTACCCTTGCTTATTGCAACACTGCTTGAAAGTGGAGGTCTTACCTCCAATCGGAAGGCTGTTAATCATCAGCCTTCTGGTGTTTGGGGTTTCCCAGAGTTAAAATGACTGATTTCAGGAGGAATCTAGCATTTTCCAGCTGACCCCTGGATGCCTCTCATTGCAGAAGCACTGAGAGAGACCTTTGATTGGCTCTGTACACACACCATTCGTCATGGGGATAGCTTCTAAGTTGCTTTCTTAGGGCGGTCGAAGGAGACTGCGGCATGGTACAAAAGGTGACTTTAAAGACTATAAAAAAACAGGGCTGGGGGGTCAGCAGTTCTCAACAATATCCCACCCCCAGGTTTTTTGCCCATAACATTCTTTTAACTAAGAATTATTCAGGGACTAATTAAAATACCTCATGTGACTGGAATTAGCAGAATGTTTAAATGAGAAAACCAGACATGCTGGCAACAGATAACCTGCTATTAATATCTGGAAAAACGCAATGGAAAGTTAATGATAAGAATTTTATGCGATTCTTTTGGCCAGTTTACTGTCTTCAAAACAAGAAATGAAGGACTCCGAATTTGTAAAGGAATTCTGTACCAAAAAAATCAATTATACAGTATATACATATTTATTTATTGGAGAAAGTATTTTACCAGGAAGGATACATTGCGATTTCTCTCATTTTCAAGTATGTCCTGGGTGGCGAGTATGTACCGTTGGGTGTCTTGGCCAAGGACACTTGCTCTTGCCAGGATTCGAACCTGTGTCCTCACAGTCTCCACGGTTTAGAGCAGTGATGTTACCTCTACTCCAACCATATATATTTATAAATATACATAATCTTTACATCAATAGACCTACCTTCTTCTCCACGAGTTCCACGGCCAATCTTTTCACAGTCCCAAAGACGGCATCACTTGGATTGATATTATAGACCTCGCGACACAGGCCTATCTGGAGTCTGATGGTAACCATCTTGGTCTGAATCTCTTTCCCCAGTGTCATTGTAAAAACCAGTAGATCCGATTCATAGCAATGAACAAAAAAAATAAAAAGGACCTCAAATGAAAGAAGTCAACTTTTTCCTCTTGTACTGAACTCGTTGGATTTTTGCTTTAGAAATTCCAATGTTAGCACCAAAGACTTTCAGTTCTGTATTATACAAGGTCTTCTTCGGTGATAAGAAGCTGCCAGAAGAATCCAAAAAACACCACTTTTTCTTCAATTAATGATTACGTTTAAATCAGATCAGAATTGGATTCAACTGATTTATTCAGCCTTAACAAAACGAAAAACTCCTCGATTTATAAATACGAAACAAATCACATTAATCATAATTTGATTCTACCGGTGATTGTCAGCTGAGCATTCCATAGGAAGAGTTGATCATCCGCACAAGTCACTGTCGAATGTATTTTTTTAAATGTATTTCATAATATTTACATGTTATCCAAGAAAAAAAACCAATGGAGCGGCAAAATAATCCTTCACGATTGTCCACGTTCCATTGGGTGACTCCAAGAAAAATAAATCCTTTGGTAAAATAGAGTTTTTCTGATGTTGATGAACATAAAATAACACAAGTTTTTAGTATAATGATTTTCTAAGCCTTTGAGCTTCAACATGTAACCTAAAAAGTATACCTAACCAATATTTAGAAATATTTAACCAAACCATTAACCTGTGTTGAGATCCAATGAAGGTCTTGTTAACCATCAAGCTGGGCTTGTCAAACAGTTATTATATTTCCAGTACTTTGTGCTAGACGCGAGCTGTGCATATTCCAGCCGTCAAATAACTCAATTTTCATAGGTCTAACAAAATGACATGGGTGAGGGTATTTTGGCATTGACATCTAGCATGGTTCCATTTTTTATATTTGTAAATAGGAAGGGTCTTGTCACGGTCTGGTGAATTGTTCCTCCTGTTGAAAAAAAATAAAGAAGGAACTGATGAGCTATAATAATGGATAGTTTCACTGAAATTTTACATGAAAAATGGCGAATGGCAAAGAAAGACACATTGAGCTGAATCTTAATCAAATCCGGCTTGTTTAAAATTAATTTATTAACACCCATCTGGTTTTCCTATTGCAGTGGTTGCCCTGGGAGCGCTGCTCCGATTGTGGATCTAGTATATCATTGTGTTGATCTGTTGTTTATTTCTGACTTAAGTTCCTGTTACAACATTATTTTGGTGTAACTGGGTTATTCAGAGAGAGGTGAAAACCAGGTGAATGACTGGAGAAGTGAAAATTCTAGGTCAAAATAGCCAAACCAGAAAAATTCTCCCATTTATCTCACTTTCCAAATTGGCTATTTTGACCTAGAATTTTCACTTCTCCAGCCATTCTCCTGGTTTTCACCTCTCTCTGAATAACCCTGTAAATTATCTAGACTTTTCCTGGAATCTGCTCTTCACTGCAACATCAGAACTGTCGGCCTACACAGCTGTGTGAGATGTTCGATAATCGGGATAAATAAGGCACTGGAAGCCATCGTGCCAGTAAGGTCTTTCTAGCAACCAAGGTGTCTACTAAAGTCAAATAAGGTTTACTGAAGAGGTCAATGATTCTATTGCTGAAAAAAGTGGTGTGATTGTCCCTAAAACTGGGACCATGGCATTGGTACAGCAGATATAGCTAAGTAGGGCACTCCAAATGTTTTCAGAACTGCACGTTGAATGATGTTCAGTCAGTCTTATTGTTTTTTCTAATTATACTTACTTATATAGCACCAACATATTCCATAGCGCTGAACAATGGGTACAATATAGCCAGTGGTACAGTACGACAGGATGACATTTGACGAATCATCACAATAGGAATAGAGGGTTCTATTCCTGTGGGAATTTACAATATTGAATATTCTTATCAGAGGCATAACTACCAGAGGTGCAGAGGGTACACCCGGGCCCTTGAGTCTGGGGGGCCCACACTCACCTGCCTGGGCCTGAGGGCTTGCCTGTAATATATATATAATACATTTTTAAATCAATTTTATACCTATTTGTAAGTTTTACTTTGGAGCTCTATGATACACTCATACACACCACATATTTCTGTGAGTTTTGTTGCTGTAAACCTCTGTGATACGTTCCTACACACTGCACATTACTGTGAGTTTTATTGCTGTGGAGCTCTGTGATACGTTCATACACACTGCACATTACTGTGAGGTTTATTGCTGTGGAGCTCTGTGATACGTTCATACACACTGCACATTACTGTGAGTTTTATTTCTGTGGAGCTCTGTGATACGTTCATACACACCGCACATTACTGTGAGGTTTATTGCTGTGGAGCTCTGTGATACGTTCATACACACTGCACATTACTGTGAGTTTTATTGCTGTGGAGCTCTGTGATACGTTCATACACAGCGCACATTACTCTGAGGTTTATTGCTGTGGAGCTCTGTGAGATACACATAGTGCACATTACATTAAAAATGCGATGGACTGAAGATGAAGAGGTCATAGTGGACCTGGAAAAAGTGAGACAATGATTGTCTGGAGTCAACATTGTGGACCTGGAGGGGAACAATACATGTTGACGGGAGGTGGGACAAAATATGTTTTTGCCTAGGGTGGGGGGGCCGTCATGGTTCCCGCACCTGGGCCCCGAGCTTTCTAGTTACGCCTCTGTTCTTAGTGGAACATTCTAATGGTTTACCTACAGAAATTAAGCTTTTTCCTAATTTACATGCATCTTTTAACTCCTTCCTTTAATGCGTTACTCCTGTTTCAGATTTTTCCCTCCTTACCTAAACAGAAGCGTCTCCTTACCATGTAAGTCACTCGTTTGACTCCTGTCTTAGTCCGGGGTCAGACATGTTGCGCTCATCATGTTTAAACGGGATTTGAAGTCATGTTTTAATGTAGGACCCAGACATATTATACATCATTTTTTCCAACAGATGCGGCAGACTAAAATATATGTATATGTGAAACAGCAAAAAAGTGATAAAAATTTAAATTCTGTTAAAGGTTTAACACAAAAAACTGGGGAAAATTTTGCAAAATTTTGCAAAATTAGGCAGTTAATTCAAAATGTTAAAATCTGACTTTTTGTACATGGAACATCTATTAATAAATAAGAAATGGGGGTTGTTATTCATTAAATGGGGGGTTTGGGGGTTTCGAAGGAGTTTTGTTTTTTTAAAATGCTTTTAGAAAACCCTTGTGCTGTGTTTTGTGTCTTAATACTTTTTTTTTAACTTATTGGGGGTCTACACCTTTAAAAGGCATGTCATTGGAAAGGTCAGAGTGCAACATCTTTTATACACTGTGACTCATTATTCTTTCATGTGATTTTATGAATAATCGTCCTTTAATAAAGTTTACCTTGTCTTTATAAATGTTTTTGACATTGGAAAGGTCAGACTGTGGCCTTTCCAACGGCACCTAATTTATGTGTGTATCTCCCCATGATGAGGAGATAGAGGGGTCCAAACGACCCCTCCCAATTCAGACAATAATCTGGCTGTGCCGGATGGCACCTGAAAATTACGTGTTCGTGCAACGACGGCAGCGCAATGAAGGGTGTACACTGAGGGTGGTCCCACTGCAAAGGAAGTGAGACCACTGCGGGACTCAGGCTAGAAAGGGCCACTTTCTCCCCTGGTACTTATTTTGGGGATGGGGCGCTACAGATTTCTGTGCCTACAGGCTCCTGAGATGTAAATCCAGCCTCGGGGAGGGAGATTGCGTGAAATTCTGGTGGATCTTTGTTATATACACTACAGAGCTGGGGAAGCAACACTAGTGACAGAGGGATAGAGCATGGGAGAAAGCTTTGCATTAGAACACAAAGGAATAACTGCAAATTATTAAGCTAAAAAAGGTAAAAAATAAAAGAACAAACGTCATTATTTGAAATTATACAGACTATATTATTGGTACAAGTGAATCCTATAAGAATATCCCTTTAAGGATGGCTGAGCGTCATGAGTCCAGAAACAGCCCCACTGCCACCATTAACGTTAAGCTTTATCAAGGTCCAATATCAGGCACCACAAAGCGCCACGTCAGTAATAAATTAAACATTTGGAAGATAAAAATGGCCGTGCTTTATTTCCTATGGGGTTAAATCGCTGTCAGATTCATCTGTAGTATGACACTTCCATAGTACAGTTAATGGTAAACATTTGGAACCCCAGATGTTTCGGAAACTTCATGTCCTATGATGCTTAGTCACAGGAAGCTGACAGAGCATTATGGGACGCGTAGTTCAGAAACATCTAGAGTGCCAAGGTTCCCTATCACTGCCCAAACTGCTCTAATAAATCGATATTTGTAATAATACATCATTACATGTTATGCTAGCACTTTGAAAGTAATTACAAAATCAAACGTTCCGATCATTTTTAAAAGCAGTAATTTGATCATTATTATTTTACAATGTATTTCTCTCTTTCCTCCGGCAACATACAGTCAACCTTCCTTAATGATCGCTTTTATGTTTCAAACTCAGGTCAACATGATAAGCAACTCCTGGTGTTATTCCCAGGGTTTATCCTTTTCCAAAATATAGAATTACTGAAAAAAATATCAACAAGTATAGCGCTTATTTGGTATATTAAGAACAGTAAAAGAATTACAGACGTTACTAAATAATGTTACTACCCGATACAAAACAATTACAGACATGTTCTGTTTATGTACACAAAATATCAGAAGTAAAACAAATCATGGATTTTGGAGAGATATATAAAGTCTGCTGGAACATTTGGTTTGTACAATTCCTGTACTTATTCTTTAAGGTTTTTTTGGACAAAATATTAAAAAAAAATAAAAGTATCACAAAAGACAGCCTTGCCTTGATGTGTTTCTTACAACATATATGTTTGTCTTAGTCTCAGGAAGAGGGAGATGAAAGGGTTGAAGATCAGACTTAATTAAAGAAAGACATAATTGTTTACCTACAGAAAGTGAAAGAGATCTTCTACAGCATTGAAAAAAACATTAACATAAAAACACACACATAAAAACAAATTTCACTGAAACATTTGGGATTTTGGAATGAAAGGAGTTAAATCAAGAGAGGAATCTTTAGGAAGAGAACTTTATAAGAAAGTATGGGTGAAGGCAAAGACAAGGATCTGAGTGAGGGGTGATAGGGAGAGTGAAAGGAACATGGGGAAAGATGAAATTTGAGAGACAATGACACAGAAAAGAGGCTGCTAGGAGACAACAATTCCAAGAAGTAGGTCAAAAAAATAAAGCATCAAAGAAGTGATTCGAAAGTAAAGGTGAATGAAGTGAAAGAGATACAAACAGAAGACAAAAACAACTGCTACTAAATGACAAAGTAACATGTATGAACTTACTTGTGAATGAAGGTAAGACATCTATACAAGCTGAAGCCTTCACAGCCCTCTGAATGTCTCCTTCCAAACCTATTGCTGTTTCCTCCTTCAACATTGCGATTTTTTTCTCTGTGTATGACTTTCTGAGACAGGAAATTCAAGAGCTGCTCTGGTTTAAATGCCCCTCCTCTCCTCCTACATTCTTCTGAGTTACTCTAACTCTGCTTTCCAAGACAGGGATAAAGGACAGATAGAATGGATTTGTAGATGATAGATGAACTGATAGACAGACAGACAGATAGATAGATAGATAGATAGATAGATAGAGATGAATAGATAGATAGATACATTTTTTGGATAAAGATATTCCTTTGATAGATGATAGATAGATAGATAGATAGATACATTTTTGGATAAAGATATTCCTTTGATAGATGATAGATGAATAGATAGATAGATACCTTTTTATAGATTTATCTTTTGTTTAGGATAGCCTTATGCCTATCCCATGCCTGCTTAAATTCAATTACTGATTTGGCCTCTACCACTTCAACTGGAAGACTGTTCCATGTATCCACCACCCTCTCAGTAAAATAATGCTTCCTGATGTTACTTTTAAACCTTTGCCCCTCTAATCTAAGACTATGTCCTCTTGTTTTGCTACTTTGTTTCCGTTTAAATATACTCCCTTCCTCTACCTTGTGGATTCCCTTTACGTATTTAAATGTTTCTATCATATCTCCTCTGTCTCGTCTTTTTTCCAAGCTGTACATGTTAAGCCTTTCCTGGTAACTTTTCTCCTTCAAGCCGTACACCATTTTAGTAGCCCTTCTCTGAACTCTCTCTAAGATGTCTATATCCTTCCGGAGATATGGTCTCCAGTACTGCACACAGTACTCCAAGTGAGGTCTCACCAGTGCTCTGTACAGTGGCATGAGCACTTCCCTTTTCCTACTGCTAATACCTCTCCCTACACAACCAAGCATTCTGCTAGCATTTCCTGCTGCTCTATTACATTGACTACTTACCCTTAGATCCTCTGAAATAATAACCCCTAAACGCCTTTCCTCAGATGTTGAGGTTAGGACTGTATCAAATATTCTGTATTCAGCCCTTGGGTTTTTACGTCCCAGGTGCATTATCTTGCACTTATCCACATTAAAACTCAATTGCCACAGCTCCGACCATTTTTTTAGTTTACCTAAATCATTTGTCATTTGGCTGATCCCTCCAGGAACGTGAACCCTGTTGCAAATCTTTGTGTCATCAGCAAAAAGACATACTTTTCCATTAATACCTTCTGCAATATCACTAATAAAAATATTAAATAGAATGGGTCCAAGTACTGACCCCTGAGGTACCCCACTGGTAACAAGACCTTGCGCCGAATAAACTCCATTTACCACAACCCTCTGTTGCCTGTCACTCAGCCACTGCCTAATCCATTCAACAATATTGGAATCCAAGCTCAAAGATTGCAATTTATTGATAAGCCTTCTATGCGGAACAGTATCAAAAGCCTTACTGAAATCTAAATAAGCAATATCTACTGCACCACCTGTGTCTATTATTTTTGTTACCCAATCAAAAAAATCAATAAGATTAGTTTGGCATGATCTCCCTGAGGTAAACCCATGTTGTTTCTGATCCTGTAATCTATGTGTTTTTAGATGTTCAACAATCCTTTCCTTTAACATGGTTTCCATTAATTTCCCCACTACTGACGTAAGACTAACTGGCCTATAGTTCCCCAATTCCTCCCTACTACCCTTCTTGTAAATGGGCACAACATTTGCTAATTTCCAGTCTTCTGGGACGACTCCCGTTAACAAGGATTGGTTAAATAAATCTGTTAACGGTTTTGCTATTACACCACTGAGCTCTTTTAATAATTTAGGGTGGATCCCATCAGGCCCCATTGACTTATTTGTCTTTACTTTAGACAGCTGCTGTAGAACCTCCTCCTCTGTATCCTTTGTTAGATGATAAATGAATAGATAGATAGATACATTTTTTGAATAAAGATATTCCTTTGATGGATGATAGATGAATAGATAGATAGATAGATAGATAGATAGATACATTTTTTGAATAAAGATATTCCTTTGATAGATGATAGATGAATAGATAGAGTAGATAGATACATTTTTGGATAAAGATATTCCTTTGATAGATGATAGATGAATAGATAGATAGATAGATAGATACATTTTTTTGGGATAAAGATATTCCTTTGGGGGCGTGGCCGGCTGCCGAAGGGAGCGGACGTGTTCTGTTGGAGCTCCACACGTCTGCCACCTTTGAGGTCTATTTATTATTCCCTCTGCTGTGCGAATTGGACCTGAAGACCCCGGATAGCTGGCCACCGGAACCGAGATGTCCGGAGGCCGTTTTGACCCCCCTCCGGACCTAAGACACTCCTTGCAGCCGCTGGATGGCAGACAACACGAGGCACTGGCGACCATTTTGCGGCCTTCGTTCCGGCTCCTGCGGCCTTTCCGCCTGTTTATCCTGCTGTTTCAGCCCGATGTGAGCCTGTACTGGGAGCTGGGGAGATGGTGGGCCCACGTCTCCCCGCTGCCCAAGCTGGATGCCTGATGGGAGCGGCGTGCGGACCGGAGGGTGATCGGCGGGATGGACCCCCCCCCTTTAGGAGGTACAGACGTCTTCCTTGCAGGCCTGGGGGCCTGTTTGAAGCTGTTAGACGGGGAGGATGTGGATGGTCCCTTAACCAAGGGCGTCTGGCGCCGGATGATGGCTGCTCTGCGGAGTTGTCGGGAGGAGGATTCGGAGCTGGCAGAGGTCGGGACCGCGTCGACGGAACACACCGCTGAGGCCTGTATTCCGGATGCTGCAGAGGTCGGCGTCCCTGCTGGGGTACTGGAGACCGGGGCCCCGGAGTTGTCTTTGGCGGCACCAACGGGGACTGACGGCCTGGGCGCTGAGGGGGGACGGTGCCGGGTCCTGGTTGGGAGACGTTGGAACACTTGTTGGGGCCTGGAGTATGGCGGCCCGCCTGACCTCGAGCGCCTTTTGTAGGCCTGAGGTGGGCTTATGTTTTGATGACATACCTGGCAGGCTCTGTATCATCCTTCCTGCTCAACATTTGCTGCCGTTTCGAGATACAGGCTGAGTGAGAAGAAACTTTGTGCTGGATATGGGCTGAAGGGACCCGTCTCGACTGCCCGCTGCTTGCCCACTGATCGCAGACCCCGGCTTGCCCTGACCCGCTGAGTCTGCCCCGCATATCCCTTTTGATGTTTTTGCGGTATCCCCACTAGCAGAGTTGTCCCCCCCTTCCTTTTTGATGTGAGCCCGCTGTTGACTTACTCCCCATTCCTGTATTCTGAGACGCTTTGGGAATTTTTTGCGAACATTCAGATTTTTCTGCTAGCACTCCCCGGCTGGGGCTGATTTTGTTCTTATTTTCCATTCTTGAGCTCTGCTGGAGATGGTGTATCCATTCCCCCCCTTTTTTTTTTCGTGTTTGGCATTACTGGGTTGCCTGAGGCGCGCCACCATGACTTTGTGTCATGATTGGCCCTTAGGATCCCGGGCCCCGTGACATTGTCCCTCCATGGCCTTCTTCGGGAGCGTGCCAGGAGCGTCACGGAGCTGGCCTTTGCCATTCTTCACACTCCCCACCCCCCCTTTTTTTAATTTTTTTTATTTATTTATTTATTTTTTAATTTTATTTATTTATTTTTACTGTTATTTGGGTCACCATCTCTTTGGCAGCGTTGTGTATATAACCCCCTCTTCCCTATTCTTTTTCTCTTCTTCCCACCCTTATTATCTGAGACACTTTTATCTACATATGTCTATGTTGATGGATCTTTTATGTCCTATGTAATACATATGTGAGTTTTTCTGGCCCTGCGAGACCACTTATGTTGATTGCTTTATGTTCCTGCTTTATGTTCCTGCTCTTGCTTACAAAATAAAAACCTTGAATTACAAAAAAAAAAAAAGATATTCCTTTGATAGATGATAGACTGATAAATAGAATATTTATACATTAATGGACGCTACTACTAAACTACTAACATTAGTTGTAACTATTACTTGTGCATTATAAAAAAACATAAAAAATATTCTACTGTTTTTTCTTTGAAGCAAAATGAATATTAAAAGGAAAACTAAAGTTAGGATTTTATCTCCTGTTTCCATTTTGTGAATTTTTCCCATGAAGCAACCTTTACCAAAATCATAGTACAAGCATAGGATAAAATAACAGTGAAGGTGGTGGGGGTGTGTGGGGGGGATTGTGTAGGACAGGGATCCTCACTGGTTTTTGTTTGGGAGCCACAGCAGCAATAGATCGGTCAAGAGGAGAGTCTCATTACTGAAATACCTATAGCCTTTCAGTTTGGTACCCCCAGATTTCCAGATGTGCATTTACAATTGTGAGGCCTTCTATATATCTTTTACATATAGATAATAAATTGAATGTTCTTAGGGCTGCCCCGACCATGGAGCAGTTCGGAGCAACCGCTCCAGGTGGCAGATTTTGTGGGAGCGGCAAATTTTTGCTGTCAAGCCCCTGCACTATTTTTTAAACAACGCCGCTGCGTTGGCATCTATTGGAGGCCAGCGCAGTGGGGCCGCTCTGCGCCGAACATCCGGACTTACTCCATGTCTGGGCGCTGCCTGCCGACATCACTGGACCATTGCATGCTGGGAGGTGTAGTTCTAGACTGGATTACTGAAAATTGCAGAGAACCAGTCTAAAACTACACCTCCTGGCATGCAATGCTCCTGTAATGCCACTAGGCGGCTGTGACATCCAGGGTGCCAGGGGGCTCGCAAGGACCCCTGGACGCATGCTTCCGCTGGCTGGCCGGGTGCCAGGAACTGCTGATCAGGGGGCGAGGCACAGCAGGATGACGCGGCGGCGCCGGTCTTTAAATTAGGAGCCTGCGCATTGAGCCCTCGCCTTGCCATGGAGTTCCTTTCCCGCAACGCTACTTTACTAGATTAGTATGTATACCCGTTACTGACTTTGTTTTTTTCTTAGGACCCGATCTGTTGCCGACTTTGCCTGCCTAACGACTATTCTCTCTGTGTACCCCCTGTCTGTTCTGTTTGCCTCCTGGTGCTGCTGGTGTGCGCCAATTCTCACCATGTACCATATCGCAGTACAAGTGCTAAAATCCTTGCTGACCCGGATTGTTATAATGACTACTCTCTATGTGCCCCTGTCTGGTGCATCTGTTGCCCAGTGCTGCTGGTGTGTGCTATTGATCCTGCCACATATTGTAGTGCAGTACACAGTGTCTAATCATTGCTGACATGGATTGTTATAATGACTACTCTCTCTCTGTGCCCCTGTCTGGTGTATCTGCTGCCTGGTGCTGCTGGTGTGTGCTATTGATCCTGCCACATATAGTAGCGCAGTACACAGTGTCTAATCATTGCTGACCCGGTTTGTTTATACGATGATTCTCTCTCTGTACCCCTGCCTGATTGTGTTTACTGTTCTGGGGTTGTTCTGGTGCGCTTACATCCTGCCTATTGCTGTAGCGCAGTACAAAAATATATAGATTTTGATCTGTGGTCTTTATTGCTGGTGCAATGTCTCCCTGGCCTTTGTGGCTGCTAGAGGTTAGGGTTAGTGGTCCCGACCATCCTAAGGATCGGAGGGTTAGAGGTCTGTCACTAGGGATCCTTCCAGGTCTGTCCTGGGAACGTCTCAGCGGCGCTTGGATAGTGAGTGAACACGGAGGTTCGCAGATGGGGGGGAACAGTGCCTGTGAAGGCAGAGAAGTAGACGCTGGGCAGCATGGAGGCCAGAGGGAGACAGAACCTGCGGGTAAGTACAAGTCTGTCTCTCTCACCCCCCCCCCAATCCATTCCTCTCACGCCCATCTCACCCCTCCTTCCTGCACTCCCATCTCTCTCCCCCTCCTTCCTGCACTCCCATCTCTCTCCCCCTCCTTCCTGCACTCCCATCTCTCTCCCCCTCCTTCCTGCACTCCCATCTCTCTCTCCCCATCCCTCCTGCACTCCCATCTCTCTCCCTCATCCCTCCTGCACTCCCATCTCTCTCCGTCATCCCTCCTGCACTCCCATCTCTCTCTCCCCCATCCCTCCTGCAATCCCATCTCTCCCCCTCTCTTCCCCATCCCTCCTGCACTCCTATCTCTCTCTCCCCATCCCTTCTGCACTCCCATCTCTCTCCCCATCCCTCCTGCAATCCCATCTCTCCCCCTCTCTTCCCCATCCCTCCTGCAATCCCATCTCTCCCCCTCTTTCCACCATTGTGTGTGTGTGTGTGTGTGTCTGTAGCTCTGTGATACGCTCAAACAAACTGCACATTACTGTGGGGTTTTATTGCTGTGGAACTCTGATACAGTAGTGTTTGTGTGTATCAGAGTTCCACACCAATAAAACTCACAGTAATGTGCGATGTGTATGAGCGTATCACAGAGCTCCACAGCAAGTGTGTATCAGCGTGAGTTTTATTGCTGTGGAGCTCTGTGATACGCTCATACACATCGCACATTACTGTGACTTTTAATGCTGTGGAGTTCTGTGATATGTTTTTACATGTCACATGTTTTTTTTAGGGGGGGGCAGCATTTCATCCATCGCTCCAGGCAGCACAGTGGCTTGGGCCAGCCCTGAATGTTCTACAGGTGGACTATAATCAAAAGGGATTATTCAGAAAGCACCAAAATTTCAGCAAAATTTCAGTGCTTTGTAGTTCGCCGCAGTTTGGCGATTCTATTTTGCTACGGAACTTGTTAGCGCTTTCTAAAAAGTTGTAACTGTAACTGTACCCTGCGGTGAATTCATTAATCACCACAGGGTCACCGAAGTGTGTCGAAGATGGAGTCATCGAAGACCATCGAACTGCAAGAAAAAACCTGAACTCTGCTCTGCTATTCTTCTAACAGGTGTTTAAAACCAATAAAAAATGCATGAAAATGCGTGTAAATAATACAAAACGTTCCTTTAAAAATAATGAAGGCCTGAAGCACCTAAGGCGTAGGGCCCTTAAGTAGCCTCTGATGCCAGGACGCAGGGAGGAATTTTCTAGAAGGGTTTTCAGCGTGTGTGGAGGTTTGAGCGGGAGAGGTGTGGGAGGAGTCACCAGGAGGGTACTTAAGGCATGTGTGGAGAGGCTCTGCGTGCCTTTTTCTCCTGAGGTAGAGCTGGAAAAATCTTGAGCTGCATCAGAGAGCGGTGTTTTTGGCTTTTTGCCTTAAAATTGTCTTTGAGTATGGCGGAAGGCGGTGAGCTGGAGTTAGTGGCATAGCGTGGGGGGGGGCCATAGGGGCGGTAGCCCCGGGCGCAATTTCTGTAGGGGGCGCAAAAATAATTTTGCGCCCCCTAGTAGCTTGAAGCTTCCAGCAGCTGTTATCGGCTCACAGGGTCCTCCCATTGGCTGTGCGGGTCATGTGACACCACAAGGAGGGAACAGGCAGCTGCGGGAAATTCCTCTGACTGGTCTGGAAGGACATGTGACTTCTCATGTCACTGCACCATGTGGGCTCTGAAAAACGCGAGATGCCTGCACTGAGTGGGAGGGCGTGTGAGTGGCTGCATGAGGAATCCAGGAGAAGGAGCATGGAGGGAGCCGTGTGTAACTGCTGGCACCTCCCCTCCGTGCATTGAGCTCTGATCTTTCAGTTCTTGACAGGTGAGAGAAAAGACCAAGGTGTCTTGTGAGTGACCCAACTGTTAGGGATGTATTATTTATTGTGTGCACCCGCTGACGGCTCCCCCCTCCTCCCCCTCATGCAAGCACAGAGATCCTCACCCTGCGCTGTCAATTCTGCAGGAAACACTAAGAAGGCATGGGGGGGACACAGTTGTAGGAACAATATTAATCATTATATTAGTTTAAAAGTCCTTGTCTGGTCTCTCACTTAGGATACAGGCACTGTATGTCACTGTATGGCTGCTGTATGTCACTGTATGGCAGCTGTATGTCACTGTATGGCTGCTGTATTTCACTGTATGGCATTCTGTATGTCACTGTGTGGCAGCTGTATGTCACTGTATGGCATGCTGTATGTCACTGTATGGCAGCTGTATGTCACTGTATGGCATGCTGTATGTCACTGTATGGCTGCTGTATTTCACTGTATGGCATGCTGTATGGCAGCTGTATGGCACTGTATGGCAGCTGTATGGCATTGTATGTCAGATGTACGTCACTGGCAGCTGTATGGCATTGTATGTCAGCTATGTCACTGTATTGCAGCTGTATGTCACTGTATGGCAGCTGTATTGCAACTGTATGTCACTGTATGGCAGCTGTATTTCCCTGTATGTCACTATTGCAGCTGGATGTCACTGTATTGCAGCTGTATGTCACTGTATGACAGCTGTATGTCACTGTATTGCAGCTGTATGTCACTGTATTGCAGCTGTATGTCACTATTGCAGCTGTATGTCACTGTGTGGCAGCTGTATGGCACTGTATTGTAGCTGTATGGCACTGGCAGCTGTATGGCATTGTATGTCAGATTTACGTCACTGGCAGCTGTATGACATTGTATGTCAGCTGTGTCACTGTATTGCAACTGTATGTCACTGTATGGCAGCTGTATTGCACTGTTTGTCACTATTACAGCTGTATGTCACTGTATTGCAGCTGTATGGCACTGTATGACAGCTGTATGGCAGTTCAGGCATCACGATAAGCCCTCCCTCCGTACATACACACACAGAATCACGGTCAGGGTCCTGCTCTGAAAAACAGGTAAGACCTAGAGGTGTCTGGGTGAGATTCTTCATAGCGGTTTAATGTGTGAATGACAGCTGCTGAGGTTACAAATAAATGGCAGGTGACCGTAGGTTTAAGTCCCAGCAATGTATGGCTTGTGTCAGACGTTTTTTCTGCTTTACATAGGAGTGTGAGAGTTTCTGTGTGCATCTGTGCATGAATGTGTTTATTTATAACACAGTGTTTGTGTTATAGTGTGTGTTCATGAGCAGGTCTCTATATTAAATTGTTTGCATCATATGAGAAGAAAGTCTGGTATTGTCTTTTATTGATTACCTTTAGGTTTATCCATTCCTGTGTGCACCTGAATATTTTTTATCCGCATGCATGCCTATATGTGTGTTTGTTTCTGCCTTTGTACGTCAGTACATATGACTGTCTCTATGGTTATATTTTGTCAGTATGTATATAATGGAGTCTGCGTGAAATAAATATTTGTCAATGCTTGCTGTCTTTGTATGTTGTGTCAGAGTGTGTCTTTATGTATGCTTACCTGTAAAGAAATAATTTTTATTGCTGTGGAGCTCAGTGATACCCTCATACCCACTGCACGTTACTGCCAATTCTGTGATATGCTCATACACACGGTACATTACTGTGAGTTTTATTGCTGTAGAGTCGATATTGTAGACCTGGAGGGGTCCAGTGCGTGGGGGCGCAATTCTTGCCTTGCCCCGGGCGCTGACAACACACGCTACGCCACTGGCTGGAGTCGCTGTTGGAGGAAGTGCAGGAGGCGGCTCGGCATCGTGGTGTGGAGTGGGCGAGAAGAAGTTTGTCGGAGGTGCTGGCGGCTGAGTCGGAAGTGGGAGCTCGGCCTGTCAGGATTTCTAGGCCTCTGGAGTGGTTCAGTCCGCGAGGAGAATCTAGCGGTGGATCAGCGTCTGAGAGGTTGAGGTTGGAGGCAGTGAGAGGACGGTAGGTCTGGCGGATGTTGGCTGGAGGTGACGCAGTTGGGACTGAGGCTGGCGTGAGCGTTTCCAGAAGTGTGGAAGGTAGGAGCTCGAGGCCGGTATCGGGGGATAAGGATCCTTCTGGTCGGATTGGGTTGTGTGGTGAGCGCTACCAGGAGAGAAGGAGTGCGGAGGTTGAGGAGTTCCTCGGGTAGAAGAAGAGTTCGGCGGTCTGCCAGGGGTCCCAGAGGTGGAGCGATGGCTGTCTCGGGGACAGAAGTTTAGGCAGTAAGGCAGTTGGTGGATAGGGGTGTGGACGGTGGTGTGGCACAAGGTGGTGGTGTGCGGGATGAGGTCACTCAGGAGCTCAAAGTAAATTGGTGTTCAGAGTGTGAAGGAGTAGTGGCTCCGGATTTTGGTGTGGTGGAGCGGGATAATGCTTAAGGTACTTCGGGTTCTGAGGCTCATCGCACAAATGTTTTTTCGTCTACAGTTCCGATGGTTCGGGAGCGGAGTCCGTAGCCGGTTGGTGGTTTCCATGCTGGTGGAGTTGGAGTGAGGGGTTCGGAGAGTGTGGCGCAGGAGGTTCCAGGAAGTTCGGCTGGACCTAGTGTTACAACAGGTAATGGAAGTGGAAGTGATATGAGTTCTTTCATGTCTTTTTTAGAGGGGGCCTTTGAAGCTTGGTCGGTTTCAAAAGGGGGTGTGAGTCAAGGAGTTGATTTGGCTCAAGCATGGAAGGGTGCATGTGAGCCAGATGGGAGAGTTGGTGGAGCTCTTGGTGGTGAAGCACTGGCTTCCATAGGACCGAGTGGTATGTCGGTTTCACTCAGTGAGTCCGCAGGGGTGGCGGATGTGGCCAGGAGGAATGCTTACGTGTCATTTTCTGGTCCTTTGGGGTTTCATTTGAAACAAGAGGTTAAAGAAGGTATATGGCGGGGTGAGTATGTGGAGCTATTTTCCCTGCTTCCTTTGGATGAGGTGGCTGGGGTTAAGGATGATTCGTCTAAGGAAGGTTTAAAGGAGGAAGAGGAAAGGAAAAAGAGGTATCGGAGGATTCCTAAGTCGTTTGGGAATTGGCTCCGGGCTTTTTGTATTTTGGCAAGTGTGGTTGGGGAGAAGAACCCACAGCACTGTTCGGCTCTGTTTTGTTATGTGGATGGGATTTGGGAGGCTTATCAGATTTATGGTGATAGGGCGTGGTGGAAATACGATGAGCAGTTTAGGCAACGTTTGGCGGCTCACCCAGGGATGGGGTGGGATCAGATGGATATTATGCTGTGGTTGTGTCTGATGAGACTCAGAAGGCTGTGCCCTTTCCAGGGGGCGCCGGTGGGGGAGGGGTCAGTTCTCCACCGGCAGGTGTTAAAAAGGGATCTTGCTGGCAGTTTAATGAGGGTCAGTGCAAGTTTGTTAATGGGTGCAGGTTCAAGCACAAATGTTCAAATTGTGGAGGTTTGCAGTCATTGTCCAGATGTTTTAAGAAGGCAAGACAGGGAGGTCTGCCTTTTGGAGGGTCTGGAGATGGGGGCTTCTCCAGTGAAACTCAACGCAATGTTACCGTGGCTAAGGCTTTACGGAAGACGTAGGGATGGGGAGTTTCTGCGGGACGGTTTTGGTGCTGGTTTTCGGATTCCTTTTGTGGTAAGGCCAGGGGGTGGCAAGTTAAGAAATTTAAAGTTGGCTAGAGTCTATCCGGAGGTAGTTCGGGAGAAGGTGTTTAAGGAGAACAGGGCTGGTAGGATGTCAGGCCCATTCTCGTCTCTGCCGGTGCGGGATTTGAGGATATCCCCTTTGGGGGTGGTGCCGAAGCGGAAGGCGGGGGAGTTCCGCTTGATTCATCATTTATCCTATCCACGGAGAGGATCGGTGAATGATGATATTGGCGAGGAGTTGGCCTCGGTTTCGTACGTGTCATTTGATTCCGTGGTCAATCTGGTCCGTGATGCAGGAAAGGGGGCTTTGATGGCTAAGGTGGATATTGAGTCGGCTTTTCGGCTATTGCCTATTCATCCTTCGTGTCATCATCTTCTGGGATTTTGGTTTGAAGGCAAATTTTATGTGGATCTATGTTTGCCTATGGGTTGTTCCATTTCCTGCTCCTTTTTTGAGTGTTTTAGTACATTTTTGGAATGGGTGGGTCGTGAAGCGGCAGGGTCGGCTAATTTGACACATTATTTGGATGATTTTCTGTGCGTGGGTAGGGAAGGGACAGGAGAGTGTCTGCACATTCTTCGGTCTTTTCAGTGGGTGGCTCACCGTTTTGGTGTTCCTTTGGCTTCCGATAAAACAGAAGGTCCGGCGTCAGTTATCACTTTCTTGGGGATTGAGATTGATTCGGTTAAGGGTGAGTGTCGTCTACCTTTGGGGAAAGTGGTGGAAGCGTTGAGGCAAGTAGAAGGGGCCCTGTTAGTTAGGAAATTGCAGTTGAGAGAGCTGCAATCGCTGATTGGTCGTTTGAATTTTGTGTGCAGGGTCATTCCAGTTGGAAGAGTCTTTTTGAGAGGATTGGCTTTGGCGACACGGGGTATTCGGGAAGGTCATCATTTTGTTAGAATATCTGGTGCCATGAAGGAAGATTTGGAAGTGTGGAGATCCTTTTTGGTTTTGTTTAATGGGGTGGCCATATTCCCTTCGAAAGAAGTTTTGGTGAGAGGGGGCATGGCCTAGCGCTGGAAGAAGATGGCCGCATAGCTCTGTAGCTCCCGACCAGACCGCCCGAAATACGCTCTGATTAACTGCTTTTTGAGCCATGGGGAAGATTAAAAGAAGGGCGGAGGACCCGGCTCTCCCGGACACCCCGAGACAGCTTTCATCGGGGACTTTGGATCATTATTTACGCGCACCGCGGGATAGAGCTGCGGAGCCAGAAATGGTGGCCCCACCTTCTCAGGCCGACTCGGAGGAATCCTGGCTGGACAGCGACGCTAGAACATTGTAAACAATGCTAGAACACGTCGGATCGAGGAGATGGTAACTGCCTTACCCACGAGAGATGACATCCAGCGCCTCATCGGAGCAGTCCGGGAAGACCTCCGCAAAGACATCACAGAGGTACGTGCGGATATGGCGGCAATGTCGGACCGCGTGGCGCAGCTGGAGGAGGCCGCAGCGAGACCAGCCGCCCCAGTTAACACCGCTCAGGCCGGAACCCCGGACCAACTATACACAGTGGCGCGCAAGATCGATGATCTCGAGAATAGATCCAGGAGACAAAACATCCGCATCAGAGGAGTGGCGGACTCTAGATCCTCGCTGGGGACTTTAATGTATTCTTAGATCCTCGGATAGATACATCAAAGGGATCCTCCTCAATCCCCCCTAACATTCTCCGACATATTAAAAGATCCCTTCACTCATATAGATTGGTAGATGTTTGGCGAGCATATCATGCCGGGGAAAGGGACTACTCGTTTTTCTCAGGGGTCCACCAAAGCTATTCCAGACTCGATCTTTTTTTTCTTCCCCAACATCAATTGCACATGGTAACCAACACATATATCGCTACACAAACATGGTCAGATCACGCACCAGTAGTCATGACCCTGACCTTCCCTCTTTACAGATCACGAGAACACACATGGCGCCTTAACACATCTCTCCTCACAGACCCAATGCTCCGAGCAGAAATTGACGAGGCACTCAAACAGTATTTTTAAATTTAAATTTTTTATTATTTTTAAAACACAAAGTCAATGGGGGTACAGAAAAAAGATAAGGGAGGGGAAGCAAACATGTTTGATAATACGCTTACAATATTAAATTGAGGCGGGAAGAGAGCAAAGGAAAACAATAATAAAAGAGGGGGAGGGGAAAAAAAGCTCAAAAAAAGGGGGGGGAACATCACCATCGCCTGTAGATTAACAGCCATTGTATATGATTTACAGATAAAATAAAATTCTGGCACCCAATATCTGAGACCTCGGTTCGCATATTGGCAGGATCACTCGGTAACTTCCGAAACGCTCACCTCTTCCCTATCGTTAGGCCTGCTCTCCCCTCCTTGCACACACTGTTTCACTAGGTATATGTCCCATAATTCCCATGGGTCCTGTTTAGGAGGGGTTACCGAGAGAAACTCTATAGCCATACTGTCATAGGTCCTATCTCTAGTCATGTACGTCTTAAGGAGCCCCAGAGAGGGGACCGTATCTGATTTCCATCTCTGTGCTATCAGCAGTAATGCGGTGGACATAATATGGAATGTCATTCTGGTCTGTTGCCTAGTTAACTTAGGGCCCCCCAATCCCAACAATACGAATCCGGGATCCATAGGAATAGGGGTGCTCACCACTACTGTAGCAAACTCCACCACCATAGTCCAAAAGGGAATTAATAGAGGGCATTGCCACCAGATATGTATATAAGTACCTGTCTGTGACCCACATCGCCAACACACTGAAGATGAGGATGGAGCGAATTTAGACGTTTTATCCGGCGTCCAGTACCATCGGTAGAGAACCTTCCTACTTGTTTCAAGGAGTGTCGCGTTTCTAGACACCCCCACATCTCTACGGAACACAGCTGCCCACAATTCTGGCTCAATGGAACGTTCCAAATCTTTTTCCCACGCAGTATGATATCGCCATAAGGGTAATTCCATGTCCGTCATAATTGCATTGAGGCCGATTGAGATTAGACCTTTTGGTAACAATTGGGAGACCCCCAGGGATTCAATTAACGTCAGGGCCGGTTTATGGATCGAGTAGAATGCCGTGAATCCCTGAGTCCTCAAATATGAGCGCAATTGGCAATAAGATAGAAAATAAGAGTCATTCAGGTGAAATTTAGATTGCACCGACGCAAATTCCAATACCCCGCATTTATCCGTTAATTGGCACAAATTGAAAACCCCCTTCGCCGCCCAACATTGCGCATTAAAATGTGGAAGGATATATTGAAACATCTTCAGTGGTGCCGCTCTTGACATGGGGCCCGTCCCCGATATCCGCAGGAACATACTGTCCCATATTCTCAAGGAGAGTGTCGTCGTAGTAAACAGAGACGCGAACACCCCCCTTGGTCTATTCGGAGGAGGAACCCATAACAACACCCTTAAATCGTGAGGGGTCAGAGCGATGGCCTCCATAACTGCCCATTGAGGGCGGGAGGCATAGCCCAGGCATACTGTCATCGCTGCAACATGGACAGCTCGGCTATATTTTGCAAAATCCGGTACCCCCAATCCACCCCCCTCGATCCGGCGTGAAAGAACAGGAAATTTAATTCTGGGGCGCCGATAGTTCCATAAGAAGGTATTAACCGCTCCCTGCAGAGAAGAAAAATACGCTCGAGGGATAAAAATAGGAAGGGCTCGAAAAACATACAAAATTTTCGGGAGTATCGTCATTTTCACTGCCGCTATGCGACCGAACCACGATAGTCGTCGTGGATGCCAAGTCCGCAATAAGGTTTTAATTTCTATTAACAATTTCCCATAATTGCTATCGAATAGGACATGAGGCAAAGGAGCTAGTTTAATTCCCAAATACGTAAGAAATTTAGTTCTCCAATCAAATGAAAATTCCTGCTTTAATGTAGTCAGCACGTCCTCTGGGATATTAACCGGCAGCGCCTGAGTCTTGGAGAAATTAATCTTATGATATGAAAATTTGCCATATTCATTCAATATTGTAGTAAGAGCCTCTAAGGATGATTTAGGGGAAGTCAATGTAAGGAGAATGTCGTCAGCAAAAAGATTTAATTTATGTGCCTGTGGACCCACCTCTATACCCCTTACGTCACCAGACTGCCTGATCATTTGAGCCAGAGGTTCTAATACTAACGCGTACAGTAGTGGGGACAACGGGCAGCCCTGTCGTGTGCCGTTCGTGATAGGGAACGCTTGAGAATGGAAGCCCGCAAATCGTACTGTGGCAGTCGGAGAAGTATAAACCGAAAAAAAACCCTTAACAAACTCGGGTGGGATAGAGAATTTGGCCATCACCTCCGACATAAAACCCCAATGTACTCGGTCAAACGCCTTTTCCGCGTCCAATGACAGTATTAGACCAGGTGTAGAAGACGAAGTAAGCACTTGAATGAGATTGAGTAGTCGACGAGTGTTATCCGGACCTTGACGGCCGGGTATAAATCCGACCTGATCCATCCCAATCAAACTCGTGATAGTCAATGCCAAACGATTTGCCAGGATCTTAGTATATATTTTAAGGTCTACATTTATCAGAGAGATGGGTCGATAGTTTTGACAGCTAGTGGGGGGTTTACCTAATTTGGGTAAGGTGACTATGGCGGCATTAAGTAGGTCAGAAGGGAGGTTCCCACTATCCATCGCAGAGGTGAACAAGCCATGGATATGGGGAAGTAGCACTTGATGGAAAGTTTTGTAATAATTAGACGTGAACCCGTCTGGGCCTGGGGCCTTGCCTTTAGGTAAGGATGTGATCACCGCCGCAATTTCCTCGCAAGTTATCGGAGAGGCCAAAGAGGCACGTTGTGTCTGAGATAGAGTAGGTAAGTTTATTTTATCTAAATAGTCTCGTATGTCCGATACCGAAGGTCCCGTACCTGTGGTCCCGTCTCTCAAATTGTAGAGAGCCCGATAATATGTCGCAAATTCGTTCGCTATTTCCTGGGGTTTATATATCCTTTCCCCTCGACTATTTAACAAAAAGGATGTTCTGGTTGATTGCTGAAGAGTACGGAGGCGGAGTGCTAACGAGTGTCCCACCTTATTTGCGGTCGAATACCTATTTGCTCTAAGGCGTTGTAATGCGTAGAAGTGTTTTGTACTGTCTAGTTCGGTCAGGTCCGCGCCCGCTTTGGCCAGTTCCCGAGCCGTAAGTGGATCCGGGTGTGTTTGGTTAGCTTTGGTCAAAGCGTCTATACGGGTCAGTAACTCCAGTCTATCCGATATATGTTGTCTCTTCCTGATAGATGCCCATCTAATGCACACCCCTCTCATAACCGCCTTGTGAGCTCTCCAGAGAATAGTCGGATCTGATGAAGAATCCTTGTTCTCCGAGAAGTAATTGGCAAGTGTGGACTGTAAGTCCGACAGTATCTCTGGATCGCTCAGAAGAGTGTCGTTGAGGCGCCAAGGAGGCCTGCTAAACACTTGGAAATCATCGGCTAGTGTCAAGAATACTGGGGCATGGTCCGACAGTGTGAAGCTAGAGATGTCGCAATCTCGAACAGAAGGCAGTAAAGAGCCTCTTATGCAAAAAAAGTCTATTCTGGAGTATGAATTATGAGGCGGGGAGAATAAAGTATATCCTTTTTCGCCCGGATGAAAAACCCTCCACACATCATATAAATTAAAATGAGACAGGAGTTCCGTCAATTCTCTACCTTGTTTTCTAATGTGTGCGTATGATGAGGTTGACCTATCTAGAAGCGGATCTGGACATGCATTAAAATCGCCCATCACAATCACCTCGCCAGTTGATACTGTTAACATTTTTAGCAATACATGTTTAAGAAACGATATTTGAGATGAGTTAGGACCATAGACGTTGCATATAGTGAACAATTTCTGATTAATCGTGCACACTAAAATAAGGTAACGGCCCTTCGGATCACTCAGCTTTCTGTGAAGTTGGAAAGACACTCTATCATGCAGTAGTATAGATACCCCTCTAGACTTGGTGGGGCCCGTAGCATGGAATTGCGTGGTATAACGAGGTACCTGTAACAAAGGGTGAGACAATCTACGAACGTGTGTCTCCTGTAGACAAACCATATCGGGGTCTCCCCGTTTTATCTCTGAACATAATGCATGTCTTTTAAAGGGAGCATTTAAGCCCCTAACGTTGAAGGACATAAGTTTCATAAAACTGGGACTAAAAACTGTATACGGATCCTGGGCCAACAGAGCCCCCAATTCTCATTTTGGAAAGACAAAGCAGCCCACGTGGCTCGGCTCGAGCGTGTTCGAGAGCAGTCAGTGAATGGTGATGGAGAAAAAAGAAAACAACATATAAAAAAAAACCAAAAAAAACACCAGACGGTGTCAGAAAAACTATATACATGTCCCAAAGGGACAGCCTCTCTTGAGAAGCCCCGAGAAGCGGGTGTACTTCTCATACTCCTCAAGTGAAGAGCGAGAGTGGGGAGCCAAAAAAAGCCCAGCAGAGCGCCCAGATGGAGAAACAAAAAGCTGCGCCGTGCTGCGCACGCTGGGACCCAGCAATTCCAGCTGATTCCACAGTCCCGAAACATGGACCATGTTTATGAGAGTATGAAAGAACAAGAAAAATACCCCTGAGGCACACTCGGTGAAATACGATACCGTAAAGACGATGAAATGTCCCGAGAATATTCTTCCTCTGCCCAAAGCACGTGGCGACTGGAATAGTCGTAAGACATCAAAGCAAAAAGCCAATCACTTTTTCTTCTTATGCCACTCCGGGTCAAGTCGTGATGGAGGATCTTGCCGCTGTGACGGAGGGGTACCAGGTTCCATTCCCCAATCTTTCAGGAGTTGTAGTCCCTCCGATACTGAAGTCACTGAGTGGAAAACTCCATTGCGAGATATCAACAATTTGGTTGGGAAGCCCCACCTGTATGCGATATTGCGGTCCCGGAGCATCGTTGTCACCTGTTTAAAGTTGCGGCGATGTTGGAGGGTAGTGCGAGACAGGTCTGGGAAAATAGCAATATGATCGTAGGTCGGGGATAGTGCCCCAGGATGTCTCAGGGCACGCAATATGTCCTCGCGAGGCTTATAGTAATGGAGACGAAGCAGGACATCTTTAGGCGCCTTAACCGGAGCTGACGGTGGTTTAGGAAGTCGATGAATTCTGTCAAAAAGGAGGGAATCCGAGGTGGCCTCAGGCAGGAGATGTTGAAATAGTTCAGTAACATAATCAGGGAGGTTATGAGCTGATACCGAATCTGGTATTCCTCTTACTTTCAAATTATGGCGACGAGATCTATCTTCCAAGTCTGCAATTTTAGTAAGTGCCCCCAGAAGTTGAGATTGTAAATCCTCTACCTGTTCTGTCAGATTATTATGTGCCCCTGCAAAGTCCGCCATCTTTGTTTCCAATCTATCCGTGCGGTCTCCTATTTCTTTAATATCTTTTTTAATGTCCGCCGCCACGCTGTCTAGTCGAGTCGATAATGCCTCAGATAGAGCTGTCAGCATAGGTGCCAGTTTGGCCGTCACCGCATCGATTCCTGAACATTCTTCAGCAGGGGAGGCAGATGCACGTGGGGACGAGGAGGATGAGCCGCCGCCATCTTGGGAGGCCCCAATGCCGCGCTGTTTCTGGCTCTTTGGAGCAAAAAAATCAGCGGAACCCGCCTTTTTGTTACCGCTGCGGGAGGACATGCTGTGCTCCACTAGTTCCCCAGGTCCTGTGCCTCAGCTGCGCTTGCTTACTGTCGTTTTTCCCCGTGTTTAGTGGGTCCCTCGTGCGGAGCTCCGGCGCTACACGTCCACCATCGAACGGAGTCAGGCCACGCCCCCCACTCAAACAGTATTTTGAGATCAACACCACCCCTGAAGTCTCTCCTCACACGATCTGGGAAGCCCACAAAGCCACAATAAGGGGCCTGCTCATCGCGAAAGCGACAGCCCAAAAACGGGAAAGAAAGGCTGAACTCACCTCTCTACTGGATGAGATACGAACCCTGGAAACGTCTCACAAGACTGATCAATCAGCAATGGAATACCAACAACTTATCGACAGCAGAAAACGACTTAATGACCTGCTACAGGCAGACATCCAATTCATGGCAGTCAAGTCCCGAGCTTTTTTCGCTCTTCAGGAAAATAAACCAGGCAGGTTATTGGCTAGACTCCTACGAAACGTCAAGAACAATCCTATGTACCACACATTAAGCTTAGAGATAACACCCTGACTACCAGACCTGACGAAATACTGCAGGAATTTGTCCGCTACTATACAGACCTATATAACAGTAGAGATGAGACACAACCCCCGGATCTTTTGCCTCGCATCGCTGATTATTTAAAGGACAATGTGGCCCGTCACCTCTCGAAGGCCCAGGCAGCATCCCTAGAGGACCCTATCCTCCAGGAGGAACTCGCGGCAACACTTAAGCACATTAAGAATAATAAATGCCCTGGTCCGGATGGCCTTCCGGCTGAATATTATAAAGCTTTTGCAAAAACTCTTTTCTCCCCTATGCTCACAATGTTCAACGCGACACGAGAAGGCTCAAAATTTTCCCATCACACACTGGCAGCCACCATTGCAGTGATTCCTAAGCCGGACAAAGATCTAACGGAATGCAAACATTTTAGACCCATCTCGCTCTTGAACGGTGATGTTAAGATCTTGGCCAGGATTCTTGCTGACCGACTTAAGAAATTTTTACCGATCTTGGTTAGAGCTGACCAAGTGGGATTTGTCCCAGGAAGAGAGGTGAGAGATGCGACGACGAGAGTCCTGGACGCTATTGCACTGTCCTCCGGAGCTGGGCAGGGCCTTCTCTTGCTGTCTACGGATGCAGAGAAGGCCTTCGATAGGGTTGGCTGGCCTTTCTTCTTCCAGACATTGGAGGCTTTCGGTCTCCCCACACACTTTTTGCACTGGATACGTTCCCTATACGATTCCCCCACGGCACGGGTTGGGGCCAATGGAGCCTTATCACCCTCCTTCCCCATTTCTAACGGAACTAGGCAGGGCTGCCCCCTATCTCCCCTCCTTTTTGCCCTATTCCTGGAACCCTTTCTAGAAGCTATCCGTCGAGACAGTAGAATTCAGGGCATCCGGGGCGCAAAATATACCCACAAAGTGTCAGCATACGCAGACGACCTGCTGTTCCTTCTACCGCAACCACGAACATCCATGCCACATCTTTTAGAATACATTAAGATCTTTGGGGACTTATCCGGCTATAAGATCAATAACGACAAATCTAACATGCTGAGCCTTAATGTCATGCCTGCTGGTGCTCCTGCAGTGCGGCCTTCCCAACAGAGAGGCCGCCAGTCTCTGAATCAGGCCACTTTGAATGCCGCACCTGGTCAGGGATCTAGGCCTTTAAATATCAGTCACTGACTGTGCTCTGGGCCCTGACGTGGTTATGTCTAGCCCTCAGCGTGTGTTTATAGCTTATGCATATTGGTTTTCTGGTTTGACTTCTGGCTTGTATATTGACTGTGTTTTCTGTGATTATCCCTTGGCATATGTTTATCTCGTGTACCGACCTCTGGCTTGTTATTACTACGTTATCCCTCCTGTCCCTGATCTGTACTTCTATGTATTTTAGATTAGTACCTGGCCATTCTAAGGACCAGCTTCTCAGTTTAGGGTTCTTTCTTGCCTTTCTGGGTTTTGTCTGCGTGCTGGGTGACTCTATATCCTTACATTACGTCAGGGCCATGGACCCTGCAGACATTGCCCAGCAATTTGCTGCTTGCTGTTCCCATATAAGGGAGGCTGATGACAAGATGTATCATTTAGCAATTTTGCTGGAAACGTTCATGGAGAATACAGATTGCGTGCAGTCTTCCTCACCTGTTCCTTTAACCCATTCTGACACTTCTATGGTTAAATCCACTGTTCCAGTGCAAATGTTGCCCTCTGTTACTTTCAGTGGTGAGGCTGCTGCATGCAGAGGATTTCTGAATCAAATTGATGTATGTTTTGAATTAAATCCTCATATGTGTATAACTGACAGAGCTAAAGTATGTTTTCTTTTTAACCATCTCAGAGACAAGGCCTTAGACTGGGCTACTGCATTATGGGAGTCTAAAAATCCCATAATAAATAACTACGAGGAATTCGTTACCACCTTAAAAAGTGTGTTTAACCCTTCCAGAAAAACTAATTCTGCTATTAAACGGTTAATGAGGTTAAGTCAGGGAGACAGAACTGTGTTGGAATATGCTGTTGAGTTTCAGACTCTTGCTGCCGAGGTTAATTGGGATAATGAAACTCTGGTGTCCTGTTTTCTGGAGGGTTTGTCTGACTCGTTAACCCTTGCTATTACAGCAAGAGATCTTCCTGGGAATCTGAATGATCTAATTCCCTTCTGCATGGAGATGGAAGACCAAATCAGGGACCTGTGTAAAACAAAAGCGCAACATAATAGGTTAATACCGTGTGTGTCTCCAGAGTTTAACCCTGCTGCATCTGACAACCCTGTACCTCAACCAATGCAGTCTGAAGAGATTAAACCGCCAGAGGAGAGGGGACTGGTATCGGAGGTTATGACATTGTCTCCTTCTGTCTATAAAAGGCGCTGTTACTTTACTATTATGATTGAGGTGGGTTCCACCATTATTCAGGTAGATGCACTTCTTGATTCAGGGGCAGAGGACAATTTTATGGACACTACTTTTGCATTGGAGAAAGGGATTCCCTGTGTGGAAAAACCCCCACCTATAGCTATTCGTGCTATAGATGGCAGACCCCTTTCCAACCCATATATTTCTAAGGAGACCAGTCCTATTTCCATGTCTGTAGGAGTTCTCCATAAAGAGACTGTGGTATGCCAACTCCTATCATCTCCTTCATGTCCTCTTGTTTTGGGGTATCCTTGGTTACAAAAACACAATCCAGTCATAGACTGGAGAAGAAACACTGTTCTGTCATGGAGCAAGTCTTGTTTTGATTCATGCATGATTCCTGTCAAGTCTGTGCACACCATAAATGTACCCACTGCTGCTCCTTTATCTGTACTGGTTCCTATACAGTATGAGGAGGTCAGCGAGGTTTTCAACAAAGGAGGGGCTGAGACTTTACCTGAGCATAGACCCTATGATTGTGCTATTAATCTTCTTCCTGGCACTTTTCCTCCCAAGGGACGAGTGTATCCTCTGTCTCAACATGAGAACCTCATATTGGAGGAGTACATAAAGGATTCCCTTGCTAAGGGCTTCATAAGGAAATCCACATCTCCTGTTGGTGCTGGGTTCTTTTTTGTCTCTAAGAAAGAAGGGGACTTAAGACCTTGCATAGACTATAGGGGATTAAATAAAATAACTGTGAAAAATGCCTATCCCATTCCATTGATTGCTGAACTCTTTGACAGGTTAAAAGGTTCCCAGATCTTTTCTAAGCTTGACTTAAGAAGCGCGTATAATTTAGTGCGTATTAAGGATGGTGATGAATGGAAAACCGCTTTCAATACCAGATCTGGTCACTACGAGTACCTTGTAATGCCCTTTGGGCTATGTAACGCTCCAGCTGTGTTCCAAGATTTTATAAATGATATTTTGCGTGATTTCATACACGACTGTGTCATTGTGTATTTGGATGATATACTTATTTACTCACCTGATCTCGCTACTCACCACTTGCAGGTTAAAAAGGTTCTTCAGACGTTGTTGAACAATGGCCTTTACTGTAAATTGGAGAAGTGTCTCTTTGACCAACCTAAGTTAGCATTTCTAGGTTATGTCATTTCCGAAGAAGGATTTTCCATGGACCCGGCTAAACTTACTGCTGTTACTGACTGGCAATGTCCTATAGGGCTAAAAGCTATTCAGAGATTCATAGGGTTCGCCAACTATTACCGCAGATTCATACTCAATTTCTTCACAATACTGGCACCCATTACCAATATGACCAAGAAGGGAGCTAATACCCGTATTTGGTCCCCTGAAGCCGTTAAAGCCTTTGAGACTCTTAAAGAGGCTTTTTCTACGGCCCCTATACTTGTCCACCCTGATCCAAGGAATCCTTTCATCCTAGAGGTTGATGCCTCTGAGACAGGAGTAGGAGCTGTTCTCTCCCAAAGAGAATCCTCTGACCAACCACTCAAGCCTTGTGGCTTCTTTTCCAAGAAATTATCTAGTGCTGAAAGGAACTATGATATCGGTAACCGAGAACTCCTGGCTATCATTTCTGCTTTGAAGGAGTGGAGACACCTACTTGAAGGAGCTCCTACTCCCACTATGATTCTGACTGACCATAAAAGCCTGACCTTTATTGCCGATGCCAAAAGACTGTCATCCCGTCAAGCCCGGTGGTCTATGTTTTTGAGTCACTTCAATTACATAATCACCTATAGGCCCGGTAACAGAAATGCTAAGGCAGACGCACTTTCCAGGCAATTTGAGGTCACAGAACAGCAAGATAGACCAGTTGAGTCGATTGTTCCTCTGGAGAGAGTAGTGGCAGCTACTCATCTCACCCTTACTTCTACACTCCTTACTCGTATCCAAGCTATGCAAGGTACAGCTCCTCCTGAGACTCCTTCTGACAAGTTGTTTGTTCCTGACGCAGAAAGAAAGGAACTACTCTCATGTTATCATGCCTCCAGGCCAGCCGGTCATCCTGGTATAAAAAGGACATTGTCAGCCCTTACACCGATGTACTGGTGGCCAGACATTGCCAAGGATGTGAGGGAATATGTACAGGCATGTGTGGTATGTGCACAATCCAAAGCCTCTACTCAATGTCCTGCAGGGCTATTGCAACCACTAGCCATCCCTGACAAACCATCTCACATATTTCTATGGATTTCATAGTAGATTTGCCACCTTCTGAAGGGCATACAGTGATTTTGACCATTGTTGATCGCTTTACTAAAATGGTTCATCTGGTTCCTCTCAAGAAATTGCCAACATCTAAAGGTCTAGCCAACATATTCGCCAAAGAGGTATTCAGATTGCATGGTTTGCCTCATGAAATTGTCTCTGATCGAGGTCCCCAGTTCATTTCTAGATTTTGGTGAAATTTCTGTTCACAGTTGGGCATTAAAGTATCATTTTCTTCTGCTTATCACCCACAGTCCAATGGAGTTGCCGAACGTGCTAATCAGTCTAGTGAGAACTACATTCGTAGCTTCTCTTCTCAAGGGCAGGATGATTGGGTTTCTTTACTTCCTTGGGCTGAATTTGCTCTGAACAGTAATGTGAATGCCTCGTCTGGTCACTCCCCGTTTTTTGTTGTACGTGGTTTCCAGCCTACATTTTTGCCATCCCCTAGTGCTGACACTGGCCTTCCTGACTTGGACTCCTATGTTCAGTCTCTTCATAAAGTGTGGACTTTGGTACGTTCCAACCTCTGTCACGCTGCAGTCCAACAGAAGACCTATGCAGATAGGCATAGGCGGATGGGTCCTTCCTATGTTCCAGGCCAGAGAGTCTGGTTGTCTACCCGTAACATTAAGTTACGTGTGCCATCGATGAAATTTGCTCCGCGGTACATTGGTCCATTCAAGGTCCTAAGACGTATCAACGAAGTCAGTTATGCGCTGGACCTCCCTCGTACCCTCCGTATACCGAATACCTTTCACACCTCCTTGTTGAAGCCCCTTCTGTACAATCGGTTCACCACTGACATTCCTCAACCTCGTCCTGTACTGGTCCAGGGACAAGAAGAATTTGAGGTCCAGTCCATTGTTGATTCCCGTCATTCCCGTGGTGGTCTTCAATATTTGGTGCACTGGAGAGGGTATGGCCCGGAGGAACGCTCATGGGTTCCGATTTCTGATCTCCATGCCCCCCGTCTGGTCCGTGCCTTTCACCGCTCTCATCCCACTGCCCCGGGATCTCGGCGCCCGGAGGTCGCTCGTGGAGGGGGGGTACTGTCATGCCTGCTGGTGCTCCTGCAGTGCGGCCTTCCCAACAGAGAGTGCGCCAGTCTCTGAATCAGGCCACTTTGAATGCCGCACCTGGTCAGGGATCTAGGCCTTTAAATATCAGTCACTGACTGTGCTCTGGGCCCTGACGTGGTTATTTCTAGCCCTCAGCGCGTGTTTATAGCTTATGCATATTGGTTTTCTGGTTTGACTTCTGGCTTGTATATTGACTGTGTTTTCTGTGATTATCCCTTGGCATATGTTTATCTCGTGTACCGACCTCTGGCTTGTTATTACTACGTTATCTCTCCTGTCCCTGATCTGTACTTCTATGTATTTTAGATTAGTACCTGGCCATTCTAAGGACCAGCTTCTCAGTTTAGGGTTCTTTCTTGCCTTTCTGGGTTTTGTCTGCGTGCTGGGTGACTCTATATCCTTACACTTAATATGTCTCCAACGGATGTCTCCTATGCCCGATCTCATTTTCCATTCCAATGGTGCACATCTCGGCTAAAATACTTAGGTATTTGGATCTCGCACACTCAGGAAGGAACATATAAACACAATTATGGACAATTATTGCAGGACTTCCGCTTAAACTTGTCTTCATGGACTTACCTCCCCATCTCGTGGTTAGGTAGAGTCAGCGTACTCAAGATGAATGTGATGCCCCGTCTTTTGTATACGCTACAGGCACTACCTATACTACTGCCACGCTCGTTTTTTAAGGAACTTGACTCTATCTTCCTCACCTTTATATGGCCTAAAGGTCACCCGAGGGTCCGAATACACCTTCTTTGTCGTCCTCGACTAGAGGGCGGATTGGCACTTCCAGATGCAAAACTCTACTTCTACGCAACACAACTGACACGCTTGTTAGACTGGATGACCGAGAAACCGGATAAGCTATGGCTAGACTTGGAAGAACAACAGGCAAACAGACCTCTCTGGACCGTGCCATGGCTACCCGCGCACCTAATGAGACTTGAATTACCTCCCTCTAGTTTGTATAGGGACACCCTTTCGGTGTGGTGGAGGATCAGAGGCCTTTTTGGCCTTTCTCCCTCCTTATCGCCACTCTTGCCTCTTCAACACCACCCGGAATTTTCTCCAGGATTGGGAGCCACACTACGGAGACGTTTCACGGAGGGATCTAGATTATTCTTGTTTCAAGTACTCCAGGACGATATGGTGGGGATACCAGGTCCTGGAGATGGCAGGAGTGAACTATCCTTCAGAGAAACCTTTGCTCTCCACAGACTACGCCATTTCGTGAACTCACTCCCGAGAGGTTTTCGCCCTCTACGTCAGCTTACGCCCTTCGATAACTTCTGTAGACTGGCCTTACCACTTTCTAGGAGCATTTCAACCATCTATGCCCTACTCCAAAAAACTGATGCTTCCCTACCGCCTTTGTGTGGAAGATGGGAAACGATCCTGGGGCTTGAGTTTACCCCTCAGGCATGGCACAAGACTTTTTACCTTACACTGTACGGCTCCCGAGCATTTAAAGTGATCGAGACCTCATATAAACTACTGACGTTTTGGTACTACACTCCTCATCAAACTGCGCATTTTTCGCTTACATATGACTCAATTTGCTGGCGCTGCGGATTGCAGACTGGAACTTCCTTACACATCTGGTGGTCCTGCACAAAAATTGCTCCTTACTGGCGCATGGTGGAAGAGGTGGTGGCAGAGATCACGGACCTAACCCTATCCTTTACACCAGAAGTATACCTTCTTTTGCATCTACCTGGCACGCAACATACTCAACGCAACTCGGTGTCGCTCCACCTTATTCTAGCCACAAGGCGCCTCATCCCAGCCCGTTGGCGATCTTTAGAGATTTTCCTCCCTTAGGGACTGGGCGGAAGCAATAGAACACTTGAGGACAGTAGATGACCTAGCAGCACGACAATCTGAGAATCAGAACCCAGATCACCTATTGAAATGGTACTACTGGGACAGGTTCCGCACTTCATCTGCGTTCCGCCAACGTCTTACACCAAGAGACAACGCAGACTAGAACCCTGCCTTCAGTCTCCATGTGGAGAAACCCCTTCAGGGAACAACCGCTTCTGAATCAAACGAGCCCAGACGCGATTCCCACGTGACCAGGAACATGAAAGGAGATATACCGCTCTCTCCTCTCGTGGGCACCTAATCCCCTCCCCCCTTTTTTTTTCCCCACCCCTCTTTTTCCTTTTTTCTTCTCCCCTCTCTTTTCTCTCTCTTAGATCTCTCCTGTCCTCTTTCTCCCCTACTTTCAGTTTCACTCTGCTCTTCACCTTCTTTCTCGACCTTCTGTTCTCCGATGATCTACACACTCACTCCCCCTTACACTGGGATTGTTTTCACCGAACTTATGCGGAGATACACTCCATTTATTTACTCTTTCTAGTGTATATTCACACTAGAATAACGACACTTACTACTCATTTGGCTTACAAAATATAGACTGTACTGAACCATGCTATTTGTTATTGCGACTGCATTTTGCTTCTTCTTTATATATTTGATGAAATCTATTTTTATTGCTCATTGGATTGTTATCTGTTCCAAACCTTAATAAAAGCCTTTGAATACAAAAAAGTTTTGGCGAGGGAGCTGGAATTTTTCACGGACGCCTCGGGTGGTGTTGGTTTTGGGGTATACTTTGGGGGGCGTTGGTGTGCTTCTCGTTGGCCTGATCGTTGGTTAGCATCTACATTGGTGCAGAATTTGTCATTTTTGGAGTTGTTTCCATTAGTGGTGGCCTTGGAGCTGTGGGGAGGTGTTCTAGAGGGGAGAAGAATTCTGTTCCTAATTCTTTGTCGGCTTCATCATTGCCAGTCATCAGATTGCTGAAGAGGTTTGCGTTGCTTTGTCTTAAATTTAATGTTTTATGCAAGGCACGACATGTTCCGGGTCGCCTTAACTCAGTGGCGGATGCTTTGTCTTGTTTACTGTGGGACAGGTTTCGTTCCCTGGCTCCATTGGCAGAGGAGGTGGGCACCCCTTGTGCCTTTGGCAGCTAGGCTCGGAAGTTTTGGAAGGTGGGTGAGAGGTTCTTTGTCTGAGTCCTCTTGGAGGGTCTACTCGCGAGTTTGGAGGGATTGGGACGCATTGGCTGAACGGTTCAGGTACGTTTCGGTGGGTGGATTGGATGAGGAGAGTTTGCTTAGGGCATACCTCATTCGGTTATTCGAATCAGGGGCATCTCCTGGGGTGGTACGGCAGCCATTGGCCGCCTTGGCTTTCCTTTTCCCGGTATCGGGGAAAAGAGATGTCACTAAGGATTTTGTTATCAGGTGTGCAGTTCGGGGTTATGTGAGGGGGAGGTGCAGGGTAGACGCTCGTCGTCCAGTTTCAAAGCAGTTATTGGAAGGTCTATGGGATTTTGTCGGGAATTTTTGTTCTTCACCTTATGAGGTTCTGCTTATGAGGGCTGCTTTTTGTTTGTGTTTTTTTGGGGCATTTCGAGTGGGTGAGCTGGTGTGCAATTCTAGGAGAGGAGCTGGTGGTTTGGGAGCTGATGCGGTTTGGTTGGGAGTTAAGGAAGTTGTTATTTGGGTTTCTAACTCCAAGACTGATTAGTTGGGTAGGGGGCGTAGAGTTGGTTTATCCAGTGTGGATAACTGCGTGGTTTGTCCAGTGAAGAACGTTAAGGAATTTTTGGAGGTACGGGTGGAGTCTGGAGTGGCCTTTTTATGTCACGCGGACGGGTCGGCTTTATCGAGGTATCAGTTTGTTTCCATTTTTAAGAAGGGTTTGTTGAGTTTAGGGAGAAATCCGGAGGAATTTGGTTCTCACTCCTTTCGTATTGGGGCAGCAACAGAAGCTTCAAGGTTGGGTTTGTCGGCAGCAGAAATTCAAGAATTGGGAAGATGGAACTCAAGGGCTTTTCAGTCCTACGTGCGTCCAGGTTTGGTGTTATGAATTTTGGAAACACTTGTTAATGCTGGGAGGTAATGTGGAGAACAATTTGCTGTATGATCTGTGCTGTTCGGTTTTTCATTTATATATAAATATATATATATATATATATCAAACTTATACATGGAATATGAATTTATACCTTTTATATGGAATATATATATTTATTCTATTTTATCTTTGTATATTTGTTTGTTGTTTGGGGAGGAGTGTGGGGTTTGGAGGATTTGGAGGCGAGGAGTATATTCATTGTTTATGTGATGTTTTTCTTTGCAGGTATGGACATTGTTTATTGGTGGGGTGTGTGGTGGTTTGGCGGGGAGTTTTTTCTCTTTTCGGAGTATTTTGTGTGGTGGAGATGTTGGTAATTTGTTTTTGGTTTTTACAGATCCTTCGAGAGTTGTATGTATCGTTGGAGACTCGTTGGTCTTTTGGGCGAGGAGAAGGGCGTTGGTGCGAACATCTGGAGTACAGATGGGTTTGCATGGGTTGGCAACACGGGTACGGGGGTTCGGAATCCGTGGACTCCTATGGGAGGAGTTTAAGCCGACGGTTTTGGGTGCCCTTAGGCACGGTGAAGTTCCCCATGTGCTGGTGGTACACATGGGAGTGAACGATTTAGGTGTGGTCCCTCTTGGTGTGCTGCTGGAGCAGATGCAGGAGGATCTGCGGCAGTTGAGGGAGTGGTCACCATGGACAGTGGTGGTGTGGTCCGAGGTGATGCCAAGGATGGTGTGGAAGCAGGCGGAGAATGAGGAGGCGTTGCGGCTTTGCCGGGTCAAGATGAATCGCTATATGGGAAGGTTTGTGAGGCGGATGGATGGTGTGGTGGTGCGGCATCTACCCTTTGAGGAGGAGGATGCGGCGTGTTATTTTATGGAGGATGGCGTTCACCTGAATGATGTGGGCAAGGATCTGTTCATCCTGGAACTCAAGGAGGGGATTGAACAAGCCCTGTTTTTTCTTGGTGGGGGAGCTCTCCCATAAGGGTGTTATGTGAGGAGCTCTTGGCGGGAGCTTGTAGGCAGTGCTGGGTAGTGGTTCCTTTTATTTAGGCTAATTTTGGTCAGATGTTGGGAGCTGGGAAGTTTTTGTGGTTGGTTGGTTTGGAGGTGTGGGGTGGTTGTGTGGAGTCCTCTTTCAGCACTGGGTTATTGTATTATTTTTGTTATGGGAATTTTTATTTCATGGTGGTGGGTTTATTGTGTGGAGTTTTTAGCTGTGGCCTGTATATATAATAAATATATATATTATTCCACAGTTATGTGTTGTGTATTTTTGTGTATTTATTGTCTCCCTGCGTACGACTCGGTCATCAGTAGGCGACTTATAAAAAATATCTGTTACAGAATAAAATAAAAAAAAAACTTTTAAAAAAATTGGCAATCACAAATTTAGACTAAAAAATGCAAAAAGGTGTTCCCGAAAAATAAAGAATTTTTTTTGCAGAAAATTAAAAGAATAAATGGTTTAATGAAAAAAACTCTGATAATATTGATTTACAACATTGAATCCTATGGGATTTGCCGGTTTAAATCTGTTGAACTAAATCACCGAAAATTAGGGCACCACCCTGATACATCTGTGCAGTTCGGCCTTCAGTGACTAGATTAACCATTACTTCTCTATGACAATTTTGCTGCCGCTGAAGATCACACATCTGCGGCAAACTGCACCGTATTTCGCTGTCAATTCACAAGTATTTGGTGAATTGACAGTTTAGGCTGGCGGCACACGAGCGTTAACAGAGAGAGGAAGGAACGTCCGTGAAAGTGGGCGTTCCTTCCACTCTCTGCGCTCAGCGTACAAAGCGCGATCCTCCTATGGAGAATCGCGCTTTGTATCCTTTCAGCGTCCGTTTAGCTTTTTGACGGGGAGGGCTTTTTCACGTCCGGTGGATGGCTTTCCCCGTCAAAAACGCACGGACGCAGGGAATTGCGGGCGCACATGAGCCGTAAATACGCTCGTGTGCCGGGGGCCTTAGTGAATAGATGAACTGCCACGAAACTGCACTGTGCGGTGAAATTCACTGTTCGGTGTAATTCGGTGACAAGTTCGTCGCTTTCTGATTATCCCCCAAAGTTTAGAAACCTCTCAAACATGATCCATGGGAATGGGATGCATTTATTTCAAGTGTAATTGGAAAGGGTCTGAATGCTTATGCCAATGGGAAATTTCCATTTTCTTTTCCTTAATAAATTGGAATTGTCAAAAATCTGGGCACCTACTCCATAGTTGCTGGTAAAGGGGAGACGTAAGGGGAAAAAAATCAGCAAGAGTTGAATTTCCTTGCCAGCTTTGTTTTACGGTACCCGTTCCAACCAAGCCACTGTATTAATGGCTGGCCTTGAAATAGGGAGGCGCAGACAGAGGCCGGCAGTGGTGCTCGCCATAGGACTCCATAGAGCCCAGCAGGACCCTGTGTGATAATAATTTCAGCATGGGGCTTCATCATGAAAAATGTGGAAAACATTAGGGGGTCTGAACACCGTACATAACGTATGTATAGCATTAGGGGGGGGGGAGGAACTAGTATCACTTGATAGTGTATTACTATCACTGTGTTTTTCAAACAAGAATATTTTTTCTTCAGATCAGGGGTTTTCTGGATGAGCAAAAATTTGATTTTCCTGTAACCTTTCTCTCTTTTCCTTCCTACGCATTTCCTTTAACTTCTTCCAATAAACAAGAGAGAGTTTTAGACACCGCACCATCGGCATAATATTTTATGATCCAGTAGCTCTTAACGCCTAGATTAACATGCTAAAAAAACAACAACAATGAAAACATTGTTAAATATTACATTGAGGCAATTTTTATATGAATTGTGGAATATCGTTACTAACAACTAAAGCACGGGATAATAAAATAAATCCGAGGCAGTTTACGAGGTATTAAGGGGTAAGAGTATGACTCTGTATTTTGTAGCATTTATGCTATGTAAGATAATTATATAATATTAAAGTTTATTATTGCAGAAGCCACTTGCACATCGCAGCAATTCAAAGTACTGCATCCCAGAGCTCCTCTGCTACATTCCCCATTTACAACATAGAACTCTGGGTAAGACATGCAATGACATCTGTCTCACTTTTTTGCATCCTGGGTCTGCTTTCTCACAGAACCCTTCAATCATTGCCATGCCATACTAAATGACTTTTTTTTAGAAGAGGTCAGGTTTATGCAACGGGTCAAAGCCACTCCTGGACAGCGCTGTTTCGAGTTTATTGGACCCTCTTCAGCAGGAGCTAGGCATGACCAGTTGCAGTTTGATGCTTGGCCCGTAGGGTAAATCAGTACTTATTTGAGTTGTGGGGGAGGACAAAAAGTGAGATAATGTGAGATCCACACTGTAATAAATAAAGTTTATTATTATATACACAAGCGTCAGCACGCTATAATATATTTGATACATATCCTGCAAATGTACCCTGCACATTGTCTTCATGGAGTCCTATGGGCTTCAGGAAATGATATCAGTTGTGCCGTTGCCGATATTTGTTAGTGGATCCTTTTTCTTTCTGGTGAAGCCGCTAATATACTGGCTCGTTTACGACAGAGACAGTAGTAAGAAGCCAATAAGGGTTAGATGTTCCTGCTGACTTGCTGAAATTACTTTTTCCCATATGACAGAGTAACTCTCCCTTTATACAGATAAGCATTTTTTCGCTGACCTATATAATGTACAAAACAGAGATATTCTATTTCCAAGTTTTCCCCTATCCCCATGTGACTGTGGCATGCCGCAAGGAGGCTGACAGCTATTAGCAGAATGCATCCTATAGAATCTCCCTCTGCTCACTATGAGTGCTGCATTGTCTGCTTTCCATGATCTGAGTGACAGGCGGCATAGCACACTAAGGGCCCTATTACACTCTGCACGCTAACAGTAGCGCTCACCTGCGTGAGCACTACCGTTAGCTGCGGTGTTCAGGGCATATCACAATCCAAACGCAAACGGGTTAAAAAAACCATTTGCGTTTGGGACCTTGCACTTCTCAGCGCGAGGTCACTGCACTTTGCGCTCCCTATACTTAACATGGGGAGCGCAAAGTGTTAATCAGCGCTGGTATTACAAAGTCCCAGCTCTGATTAACACCTGGCTCTGGTCAACAAAAAGTTAACCAGAGCCAGGACCTGGTGTTAACGGATTCCGCTTCTGCAGAATCCGTTAATACCTGGCCGGCGGGAGCAGGGAAAGACAGGGGGGGAAAAGTCCCCCTGTCTCTCCCTGTGTATCCCTACGCCGACCGGCCGGATCTCGCGAGGTGAGATCTGGCTTGTCACGTGACCGGCAGGGAGGAGCATCCCGGCTTTTACCGCCCGCAAACAATGCAGGCAGCATTTTCTGCGCCTGCATTGTGATCTGGCGTTAACCCCTTATGGACCGCTGACGTACTTTGTACGTCCTGCCCACGGGTCTCCCTTAGACCCACGGAAGTACATAGTACGTCAGCAGCGCCTATCCTCCCTCCCTCCCGATACTTACCTCCCTCGCTGGATTTCTCGCAGAACAGGCAAGGAGGAAGCCTGCTCTCGTGATTTGCATGGGCCGGCGAGCTCGATGACGTCACCATGCAGCGTGGTGACGTCATCAGCAGGCGCCCCCATTGAAATCAATGGAGGGGGGGCTCATTCGGAGCCCTCTATCTCCCCAACCATTGAAGATAGAGAGATGCAAGAGATGCAGAGATGCAAGAGTCTCCCCTTTTCAGCGGTGTACTGCAATAACGGTTTCACTGCCGGATCGCAAATATGCGCCGAATTGCAATTCAAACCTGGAGGGGGCTGACATCGAGGATGTCAGCCAAGCCTCCAGGTCACCCCCCACCCACTGACATCCTCACCATATGTGTGAGTATGTCAGTGGGCCAGTTAACCCCCTAGCTGCCATGTGGAGATAGGGGATCTTTGGATTCCTTTATCTCCAGATCCGTGGCAGTGAGAGGGTCATATTTGATATCATTGGAAAGGCCTGATCATGGCCTGTATGATCAGTGCACTTCACTTGCTGCCTGTTGCTTAGTAACAGAAGAAGTCACACCCAGGCCCGGATTTGCAATCTCAGAAGCCTGTAAGCACAGAAATGTGGAGCACCCCCCCCCCCCAACAGAAAAAAAGAAACATGCCAAAAGGGCTTTTTAAATTTTCGTTTCGGGGTAAACTATAGGAATGAATTAAAAAATTCTCTTTGCGCTCAATTCAAAAGAAGATGCAGAATCTTCTTCCTTAGTTGAGTTACTGCAGTGGCATTCTTTGTTTTATATTACATAGTTACATAGTTATATAGGCTGAAAAAAGACATGCGTCCATCGGGTTCAGCCTCTCCCACATAACCTACTGCTGTTGATCCAAAAGAAGGCAAAAAACCCAGTCTGAATGCTTGCCAATATGCAACATACTGGGAAAAAATTCCTTCTTGACCCCAGAATGGCAGTCAGATTTCTCCTTGGATCAAGAAGCTTTTACCCACATATATTAAATATTATAACCCTTAATATTCTGTGTCTGCAGGAAGTCATCCAGTCGTTTTTTAAAAGTCTGTACAGACTCTGACCCAACCACCTCAACAGGCAGAGAATTCCACAGCTTTATTGTTCTCACCGTAAAATAACCCTTCCTATGCTTTAAGCTAAATTTTCTTTCTTCCAGTCTAAATGGATGACCCCTTGTCCTATGTATAGTCCTGTTAATGAATAGGTTATCAGACAATGGTTGATAATGGCCCCGTATATATTTATATAAGGTTATCAGATCCCCTCTAAGGCGCCTTTTCTCTAAACTAAACAGGTTTAAGCTTGTTAGTCTTTCCTCATAACTTAACCCTCCATCCCCCTTATTAATTTAGTTGCCCGTCTCTGCACTTTTTTCTAACGATTATAATATCTTTTTTAAGACAGGTGCCCAAAATTGCACGGCATATTCAAAGTGCGGCCTGACCATTGATTATATACAGAGGCAAAATTATGTTTTCATCCCGTGAGTGAACTCCCCTTTTAATGCATGCCAGTACTTTGCTGGCCTTGGCGGCTGCTGTTTGACATTGCACATTGTTACTTAGTTTGAAGTCTATGATTATTCCCAAATCCTTCTCCTGCTTGGATTTCCCTAACTCCGTACCATTTAGGGTATAAATTGCTTGTGTGTTCTTCACTCCAAAGTGCATAACTTTACATTTATCTAGATTAAATCTCATCTGCCATTTAAGTGCCCAGTCTCCCAATCTATCTAAATCCCTCTGCAGCGAAGTAACATCCTGCTCACATTGTATTACTTTTCCTAGCTTGTGTCATCTGCAAACACTGATACATGACTTTCAATGCCTATCTCAAGGTCATTTATAAATAAGTTGAATAGTATGGTCCTATAAACAGACCCCTGAGGGACACACTTACCACTGGTGTCCATCTTAAAAATGTACCATTTATGACCACTCTCTGTACCCTATCTTTTTTTTATAATTCTTTATTTTGAAAAAGTTTTAAACACAAAAAGACAGGTAAACAGCCACCTGTGACATCGCCTCGCAGGGCAGAGAGGGCAGGCCTCATAAAACATGGTTTGGCTCAACTCATAAAATCAAGGTGGAAATAGAAAAAGCATACTGGTTGAGATCGGATGAAATGTAGTAAATCAGCCCTTATGCCCAGCGCTTGGCATGCCACGTAGCCGACAGGACAGGACTAACAATAAGCCACGTACGACAGGAGAGGAAAAGAGAAGGAAAGATAAGGACAGAGAAAAAAGGAAAAAGAAAGAAGGAAAGAAAGGAAGAACCTCCCGCTTTAGCTCCCTTTAGGTGTTAATCTGGCTTTAATTAGTTTCTTCCCAACGACTCCAGGTTTTATAAAACGAGGGAAGAGAGTTGTGAATCACCGCAGACAGTTTATCCATGTGATGCGCCTCGGCTATATAAGCCCGGGCCACCTCAACGGAAGGCACCTCCCCAGCTCGCCAGTGTTTAGCGAGAGCTCTCCTAGCTCCCAACACTATCCTGGGAAGAGTTTGCAATCCGGCCCCTGAAGGGATGCCGGTGACCTATGGAGCAGGAAGGCCCAAGGATCAAGAGGGACAGGTTGTTGAAATACCTCCTCTAATAAATCACCAATCCGGTCCCAGAAGGATCGCACCTTCGGCACAGCCACCACATGTGAAACAGGGTACCTCGAGCCCCACAGCCCTTCCAACACACATCAGGGGTACCGGCTGCAGATGCGAGAGCAAGACCGGGGTGGCATACCATCGTACAACGTTTTATATGCCTGTTTTTTCAGCGTAACACATATAGACACTTTTGCAATATTTTCCCACATATCTTGCCACTCTCCTCCTCCAACTCCTCCCCAATATCCGCTCCAGCGGGCAATGAATCCAGGGGTCAGCCAGGAGACATCCTCGCATGAAAAATGATTATATAAGGTGGAAATCAGAGCTTTTGGAGCCCTTCCGGAGTCACACATGGATTCAAAAAACGTTAATTTTTGACTAGCTGCTCGTGAAATGTTATGTTGAGATTAAAAAGTCTCGTATCTGTAGGAATCTGAAGTGGTCGAAGGTCCGGAGGTCACCCTTCGATTGTAGGTCCGAGAAGGAGAACCAGTCACCTCCTGGAGATCTGAAATGCTTAATCCTCTGCAGGTCGATATTTTCGAAAGCTGTAAAGGCGGAGGGGGACAGTCCCGGAACAAAAGCTCTGTTGCGTAAATATGGCATTAACGGCGAGAAGCAAGAGCAGAGGTGAAATTTGTCCCGGACGGAGTCCCAAACCCTCAGTGAGGTTAGAGTCGCTGTACAGGTGGACCGCAATAGCGGGCGGAACTCTTTGGGTAGCCAAAAATAAAATTGCGGGAGGTCTGGTGCAAATAGATCCGATTCCAAATCGGCCCAACGTTGGGAGTGTTGGGGCAGATGAAACATTACAAACTGAGCAATCTGAGCCGCTTGGAAATATTTATACAAGTGCGGAAGGCCCAGACCCCCACGTTCTTTAGGGCGGTATAAGACATATTTAGAAACCCTTCTCCTGCCCCCCGCCCACACAAAACCCTCAATTTGGGACTGCAGCTGTCGAAGAGATCGGGGGCACACCCAGATCGGCAGGGCTTGAAATAGATATAATAATCTCGGAAGCAGGTTCATTTTTATGCAATTAATCCTGCCGATCCAGGAGACCCCCTCCCTCCCCCACCTCTCCAGGTCCTCGCCCAGAAGTTAAACATTGCCTCATAGTTTAGGGAGTGCAATCCATTCACATCAGGCGTAAGCCACACTCCCAGGTATTTCAAAGAGGATCGAGTAAAACGGAAGCCCGAGGAACTCTCAATTTCCTGACAGATCAAGGCCGACAGGGAAAAGGGCATAGCAACCGACTTTTCAAGGTTAACCTTATAACCCGAGACTGCTGAAAAGTCGCGCAGGAGGGAGAGCAGGGGAGGAATGGAGGCGGAGGGATGGCTAAGAGTGAGCAAGACATCATCGGCGTACGCCGATACCTTGTATTCCTCCCCACCTACAGTCACTCCCGTAATATGGGGGGAGTGGCGAATAGCCGATAAGAGGGGTTCGAGAGATAGGGCAAAGAGGAGGGGGGACAAAGGGCATCCCTGTCGCGTCCCATTTCCTACAGAGAAGCTCGTGGGAACAGTGCCTGGTGTAATGACAGCTGAGGTAGGGGAATCATACAGAGATCGGAGGGTCGAGATAAAGGACATCGGGAAGCCCCACGTGGTCAAAAGTCGAAATAAAAAGGGCCATTCCAGTCGATCGAATGCCTTCTCTGCATCTAAAGAGATGAGCAGAGAGGGCAGTTGGGTGTCAGTCATTCGCTCCATCAGCACCACAGCCCGTCTGGTATTAGCAAATGCATGCCTGCCCGGGATGAACCCCACCTGATCCGGATGAATGATGGAAGTTAAAAAGGAGTTCAGTCTATTTGCCAGTATTTTTGTGAATATTTTATAATCAACATTCAAAAGGGAAATGGGCCTGTTATTTTGCGGGTAAGACGGGTCCTTTCCTTCCTTTGGAATTAAAATTATGTCAGAGCGGAGAAAATCTGCTGGGGCCGGGGCACCCTCCCACAGAGACAGATAAAATTTGTGTAAGTGTGGAGACAAAGTTTGGGTAAAGGTTTTATAGTAAAAGGCAGAGAACCCATCCGGGCCAGGAGCCTTGTGAGGTTTGAATGCCTTAATAACCTCAGCTATCTCTTCCTCAGATGGGGGGTGTCTAAGCGCCTGTCTCTGTGCTGGGGATAGCCGGGGAGAGGAGCACTCGACAGGAAACGGTCAATCGATTGGCCCAATGGAATAGAGTCGGAAACGTGGGTCGGGGAGTGGTTGTATAATGTCTGAAAGTATGAGGTAAACAATTTATTAACTGTAGCTGGGGATGTGTGCAGGACTCCCTCCCCATCTCTGGCTCCCGTTATATGTTTGGACCTAGTTTGGTTGCGAAGTTTAGACGCTAGAAGGGTGTGAGATTTGTTGGCAAATTCAAAATAGGTTCTCTTGGACCAAGCCAATGAGCGGGCCGCGTCCTCCCCGAGTAATTGACGTATGGCGGTCCTGATCGTTTTAATCTGGGCGGTCAAGGCGTCTGAGGGTGAAAGTTTGTTCAGGGTTTCCCATTTAGACAGGTCTTTGGTCAAAGAAACCAGGGAAGCGAGTTTTTGTTTTTGAGTCTGCTACCTAATTGTATGAGATGGCCCCGGATCACCGTTTTATGGGCCAGCCACAGGGTGGTGGGGGAAGGGTGGGTGAGTCATTTTCCAGAAAGTAGTCTCTAAGTTGTTGCTGCAGTTCTAAGATGTGTTCAGGTTTATGTAGTAAAGAGGAATTCAAACGCCACGACCACGCCGGCGTGTAAGACGGTATGGATAACGTCATGGAGATCGGGCGTGGTCCGACCACACGTAATATCGCCGATGCTTGAGGTCGGAATTAGAGGCATCGTCGACAGGGACACCAGGAAAAGGTCTATACGGGAGTAAGAGTGATGGGGGTTGGAAAAAAAGGTGAAGTCCCTATCACCCGGGTGATGGAGACGCCATGCATCCACCAGGGAGTGGTCAAGCATAAAGGACTCCAGGGAAGCATCCTGGGGGTATCCCGAAGGCGTCCCCGAGGAGTCCCCCGATGCCTTTCTGTCCAGAGATGGTTGAGGGACTGCATTAAAGTGTCCGCCAAAAATAACTCGACCGTCAGCTTTAGTTGTCAGTAAAGAAGATATTTCTGTCCAGAAGTCAGGGTCATAACCATTAGGAGCATAAATGTTAAATAAGGTTAGGGTGGTGGAGGCTATCTGTCCCACGAGCATCAAATAACGTCCAGCTGGGTCTGAAACTTCAAGGTGTATTTTAAAGGGACAGGAGGAGTGAATCAAAGTGGCCACTCCCTTTTTCTTTTGTGGAGATGATGCCATGTAGGTAACCGGGAAGGCCTTGTCTCTTAATGAAAATTGGCGGGAGGAAGCAAAATGGGTCTCCTGGATCAATGCTATATGGCACGCGGATCGTTTGAGCTCCCTTAACAGCAAACGCCTCTTTTGGGGTGTGTTTAATCCCTTAACATTAAGGGACAAAATCTTTAAACCGCTATCCCCCATACAGAGTCAACAGGAGGGAGGTGAAAAGGGAGCAGGGCACCACAGATGTCCCCCCCATCCCCAACTGAGGGCGAGAGAGGGAAACTGGAATCAAGGGCAAGAGAGGAGGTAGAGAAAGAGAGATGAGGAAAGACAGAATAGAAAAGGAAAAAGCAAAGGAGCGGGTGGCACGCCCAAGAAACAAAGACCCACCAACAACGTAAGACAAAAACACAACATAACACAGAGAGCGCCTGGACTTATGGAGTGCCAGGCCGACCTTGGAGGGGAGGACACGGAGACCAAAACTCCCCAACCCCAAACCCCAACCCCACACCCACACCCAACCAAGGTTGATAGACACTAGCAATAGCTGGACATGGCATTATAACCGATAGGGGGAGAACCCCGGGAGGGAGGGTCCCCCAACCCGCCCCGGGTAGAACCGCAGGGCGGACCCTCCCCGGGGGGGCCCCCGACTGACAATAGAAATTCAATGAGGCATACCAGAAGCTTTTAAATCAAATAACAAAGTGAACATCAATGACATCAGTAAATGGCCCTGAGCCAAGGGCTATTAAAACAAAAGAAAAAGAAAAAGCCGGAGAGCAACAGCACACAGACCTCCCGTGTGGATCATATGATGACCCACCACCATCTGGACTCCTGAGCAAACAACCCTCCAATGAGGGGGAATTTTGAAGGAGAAAAAAGAAAAGGAGGAACGGGCCTCCAGGCCACAGATACATCCTCAGCCATCCCCGCTCGTGATGCCAACTCGAGTCCAGCGCTGCTGTAGACGAGGGAAGGAAGAAGGCGGGAGCCCGGGGGCGACAAAATCTTCCAGAGGTGGGCACTTCACTGCGGCCCAAAAGGCGGCAAGCTCTGAGGAGGGGGTGAGGGCCACCTGCCGGCCCGCCACCGACACTTGTAAGCGAAAGGGAAATCCCCACGTGTATGGGATGTCGTTAGCAGATAAGTGTTCTGTAATGGGGCGCCAAGCCCTGCGTCGTCGAGGGTTGCGGGATCCAAATCCTGGAACAGCTGTAGGGGTTTATCCTCAAAATCCAACTGGAAGGTGCGTGCGGCATGAAGGATCTGATGTTTCGCCGTGAAGTAATGCATGCGGAATATCACGTCGCGTGGAATAAGAGACGAAATATTCGGGGGTCTCTGAGCTCTATGAATCCGATCCATTAGCAGCTGAGCTTCCGGTATATCCGGTGCAAGGCGACGTAATATACCCAGCACCGTCCCATTGAGATCTTTAGGTGACACAGTTTCTGGGAGACCTCTCAACCTGATATTATTTCTCCTGGAACGATTAGACAGGTCCTCCATCTTAGATTCCAAGAATGAGACTCTTTTAGCTAGGTCCACGGTGCCCTCCGCTAAGTCGTTATGGGCCTGTGTAGCTCTGCGGCCTGGTCCTCCAGTTCAGCCGTGCGTGCGCCCAGCGAATCAATCTCTCCCCGCAGTTCTGTCCCCAATTTCGCCACCTCACCCGCCAGAAAGGTCTGCATCTGGGACATCTTGATAAAGAGGCGTTCCACGTCTCCCCGCGAGGCCGGAGCCGCTAAGTCCGCTGAGGTGGATAACTCGTCCTCCGAGTACAGCGTTTCACCGTGGCCGCCATCTTGGAAGGCTTCGGCCTGCTTTTTAGCTGGGACGAAATGCTGGGCTACGGACGGGTCCGGCGGCCGCGTTTTTTTTAGCGGTTTGGAGGCTGGCATGCTGCTGGAGCTATAAGAGGCTTTTTGTGAAAGAAAAAATCGGCTCAGGGGTGCTCAAACCAGAGGCTTTGGTGCTAGGTGTGCGGGAGCCCCGGGATCACGCGGCCATCTTGGTTGGGCGCTAGCCTGTACCCTATCTTTTAGCCAGTTTTCTATCCAAGAACAAGTATTTTCATCTAGACCATTTTTTCTTAATTTAAGTAGTAACCTTTTGTGTGGAACTGTGTCGAAAGCTTTGGCAAAATCTAAGTAAATCACATCCACTGCGACCCCCTGATCTATACTTCTACTTACTTCCTCATAGAACGTAATTAGGTTAGTCTGACATGATCTGTGTTTCATGAAACCATGCTGATTTTTGCCAATTACATTATACCTCCCAATAAATTCCTGAATATTATCCCTTAGTAACCCCTCAAATACTTTCCCAGCCACAGATGTTAAGCTCACAGGTCTATAATTCCCAGGCACAAATTTTAAACCTTTCTTAAATATAGGGACCACGTCAGCTTTTCTCCAATCCTCTGGTACTATTCCTGAAAGAAAAGAATCTTGAAAGATTAAGAACAGAGGTTTACATATGTCAACACATAGCTCTCTTAGTACTCGCGGGTGAATTCCATCTGGCCCTGGGGCTTTATTAACATTCACATTGTTTAATTTGTGTAAAACCTTGTCCTGAGTCAACCAGTCACTTTGTATTAGTAAGTTTTTATTAATGAATTTCATGTCTCCTGTTATAGGTTTCTCTTGATAAATACTGAAGAAAAATAATCATTTAAAATTTCTGCTTTATCCTGATCTTCAGTTAACAATAACCCTGACTCAGATTTTAGTGAACCTACATTTTCACTCTTGGGTTTTTTAGAATTTATGTACCTAAAGAATCTTTTAGGGTTGGTCTTGCTCTCTTTGGCTATTTCTTTTTCGTTATCTAGTTTAGCCCATCTAATCGCATTTTTACATGCTTTATTGGCTGCCCTATATGCTTTATAGGATGCCTCAGATTTATCAAATTTAAAAGCTTTAAATGCCTTCTTTTTATTTTTCATTTCCTTAGTTACCTTCCTACTAAGCCACATTGGTTTCAGTCTGTTTCTTTTATATTTATTAACCAGTGGAATATATTGTGACGTGTACTTTTCTAGTGTTAGTTTAAAGATATTCCACTTATCCTCAGTGTTTTTCCTGTGAAAGAGTTTCTGCCAGTCAATGACATTGAGAGCTTCCTTTATTTTAATAAAGGTGGCCTTTTTAAAATTATATATTTTAGCATGCCCCTTATGAATGTGTTTTTTTGAGTTTATTTCATGTAAAAGCATATATTGCCTCTGCCGTAGAACCGAGAAAAAATTAATTTTGCATTTACTTTTTTCAGTTTTTTATTTTTACACATTACATGTTCATGTTTGTATCATTGTAAAGACCAGAATCTGACCTTTCCAATGACACTTCACTTAACCTTGTGCCGTGTACAATTCAGAGATGCAGGTTCCAAAGTCCCCCTGTCTCTCCTCACTGCAGTGCCACGGTCTAGGTTATCAATGAAACAATGCATTGTATCATCAGCTCCATCCACACGTGCTGGCAGTAAGGAAATGAGAAGGTGAGTTAGCGCAGCATCACTGCTCACTTTTTAATTGTAAACTGAATAATAATGCTGCGATAGGAAAAGAAAAAGAGAAAAAAAATATTTTATCATTTTATTGTTACATAAATCTAACCTGGTTATTTTTAAAATCACTGGAAAGGCCATAATCTGGCCTTTCCAATGATACCTCATATGTCCCGCTAGAGGGCTCCAGAGATACAGTGATCTAAATCAGTGGTTCCCAACCGCGGTCCTCAAGTACCCCTAACAGGCCAGGTTTTGAGGATCACCTTGGGGAAATGCAAACTAAATCCTGCAATCACTGAGCAGCAAATCATATCACCTGTGCTGTGCTTCAGATATCTAGAAAACATGACCTGTTGGGGGTACTTGAGGACTGCGGTTGGGAATCACTGGTCTAAATGATTGAAAATTGTAAAAAAAAAATAATAATATACAGATCAAGTCTCCCCCTTGTGGCAGGCGCCTGTATGCAAATGCCAACTTTGCCTAATTATAAATCCTGCCCTGGTCACACCTGACTCTACCCCACCTCCTCTGCTCCATCTTGTCCTGCCACATGGATCAGCAGCATGTGTACTGTGGCTGGGGCAATGAAAAGACAAGTGTAAGCAAGAGTATGACTGCAGCACCATGAAATAATACGAGGGGACAGAGAGAGACGGTTTTATGTGCTGTAATTTCGTAGGTCAGTGGTTCCCAAATACGGTCCTCAAGTACCCCCAACAGGTCAGGTTTTCCAAATAGTTGAAGCACAGCACATGTGATATAATTTGCTGCTCAGGGATTAAAGGATTCAGTCTGCATTTGCCCAAGGTGATCCTTAAAATCTAGCCTGTTTATCAAGTATTTTGCCAGGAAGCATACATTGAGATTTCTCTCATTTTCAATATGTTCTGGGTTCAAGAACATTGAATTGTTACAGTCGTTACAGAAATACAAAGTAATAAAATGAAGATATTAAAAATAACACAAATATGCATATTAACAGAGCCTAAATATGTAAGTAATATAGTCACTATGTTACATATTTACAGGTGCATTCTGTATCGAGGTATATTAATAGAGATCTCTTAAGTGACTTTAGACTGGGGGAAGAGTTGATGGCGTCTGGGAGGTTATTCCATAATTGTGGTGCTCTGTAGGAAAATGAGGATCAAGCCACTTTCTTTTTGTATTGCGGTATTGCAAGTAAGGTGCAGGTCCTGGCTCGGAGGTTATAGGATGAGAAAACTGCTGGGGGAAGCAGTCTATTCAGGTAGGGTGGTAGCTTCCCAGAAAAGCTCTTAAACATCAGGTTGGAGAGGTGAAGGGTGCGTCTAGATTCCAGCGACTGCCAGTTTATCTCTTTTAACATGTCACAATGATGGGTCATGTAGTTACATTGTAGCACAAAGTGGCAGAATGAGTTATACAACATAGTAACTTTTGAAGGTGTGTTTGCGGGGCAGCAGCATACACTACATCTCCGTATTCAATAGCCGGCATAAGTATTTGGTGTACAATCTGCTTTCTTACCGTGGGGCTCAGGCAGGATTTGTTTCTGTACAGGTCACCAAGTTTGGGGTAAAGTTTAGATATGGTTTGTATAGGTTTTGTTTTAGGAGTTCCTTTATATTTAAGGAGTATGGCTATCATGTATAAGTAACATACAAGCACCCCCTGTCCACTCCCAGCCGGCTGCTGTCAAAGTAAACAACCAAACCCAGCCACACCCCCTAGATGTAGCAAATGCCTTTAATGATTATTTTGTTGGATGTGCCACCACCCTGATTGCTAAGCTAGGAAATGACATGCAATCAGAAAGGCCACACGCAGGGCAGGCCCCTCCAACTGTGCAAAGACCCTGTATCAGACAGGAATTCAGTTTTAGACCAGTGCCTGTCAGTGCTGTTACTAAACTTCTCCGTAACCAAAATATGAAATACCAGTCTGGACCTGATCAAATACCAGCAATGCTGCTGAAAATCAGTGCGCCGGCAATTGCAAATCCTATCGCAACCCTAATCAATGAATCACTGTCGACTGGATACATACCCAAACTCTGGAAGACTGCGAGAGTGGTACCTATCCATAAAAGTGCTTTGGTGTCACGGTGGCCCCCGCACCCCGGCGCCTGGCAGCAGCTTCCTCGCTGCTCGCTGGCCAGGCGCCGAATGATATTGCGGTCGCTTCCGCACACGTGGGGAAGCCGGGGGGCGGGGCCTGGCGGGCTGACGCGGACCCGCCGGGTTTAAAGCCCAGGCTCTCAGAAATGCCGGTGCCCTGACGTGGTAGTTACTTCCCGCAGAGCTCTTGTATATTTGGCAAACAACTATTCTGTGTATTGACCCCTTGGCATTGGCAAACGACTATTCTGTGTATTGACCCCTTGGCATTGGCAAACGACTATTCTGTGTATTGACCCTTGGCATTGGCAAACGACTATTCTGTGTATTGACCCCTTGGCATTGGCAAACGACTATTCTGTGTATTGACCCCTTGGCATTGGCAAACGACTATTCTGTGTATTGACCCCTTGGCATTGGCAAAATACCCTTCTGTGTATGACCCCTGGCATTGGCGAACGAACCACTCTGTGTATGACCCCTGGCATTGGCGAACGAACCACTCTGTGTATGATCCCTGGCATTGGCGAACGAACCATTCTGTGCATAACCCCTGGTATTGGCATCAACTCTTCTAATTCTGGTATTCAGTCTGTGTGTGGCACCCTAAGCACACATCAGACTACCCCTTGTGTTGTTAGGGTCTTGGGAAGAGCTAATTATTCTAATTTCTTGTGTATCATTCTGTGTCTGTCTAGTCGTGCCGACCACTCTAAGGATCGGAAGGGTAGAGACTGTTCTGTGTCTAGAAACCACTAGTCAGATAAAGCAGAGGGATCCGTGACGTCTCTCTTGTACGTGCTCTGTACTGCCATTCTTGTAGTCTGTCTAGTCGTGCCGACCACTCTAAGGATCGGAAGGGTAGAGAGTGTCCTGCGTATAGGGACCACCACTCTAGTATCAGGGGGATCCGTGACATTACGTCAGGGCCATGGATCCCGCAGACCTCTCTAATCAGTTGACACGTATTGCAGCCAGACAAGAAGAGCAGGACCATAGAATGGACCAGATTGCTCTTGCCCTGCAAACCCTGCTAAACCGATCCAGTTCTGGTACTGCAAGCCGCCAGACCCAGTAGTGCCTAGGGTCAGTTCGGCCGCTCTCGAGGGTTGTAGGCTCAGTATGAAAGCACCCGTACGTTATGACGGAACACCGAACTTATGCCGGGGCTTTCTGACCCAACTCGAGATCTTATTCGAAAACAATCCCGGGTCCTGTATGTCTGATAAAGCCAAAGTAGGCTATCTGATTAATCACTTGACCGAAAAAGCTTTATTATGGCCACGCCCTTGTGGGAGAACAAGAAACCCATCATATATGACTATGAGGGTTTTACCTCCGAGTTAAAGCGTACTTTTGATCCCTCTAGACGGGCTACCAATGCGGGTAGATCCCTGTTTCACATCAAACAAGGTAATAGGAGGGTTCCGACTATGCCATAGAATTTAAGACTTTGTCTTCTGAGGTACACTGGCCGAACGACGTTTTAACCCTGGCCTTTACCGAAGGTCTGAACGAGGCGTTTATGTTTGAATTGGCTCCCCTAAAATTACCAGAACATCTGGATCATTTGGTTGATTTCTGCATCGCCATGGACGATCAAATCAGGGAAAGGAGACACACCAGAGACAGACCCAGAAGGGTCCTACCTCCTTTACCCTTAGTACCCAGGCATACCACTGCATCAGGTAACCTGGAGACCGTTAAGACCGATGTACCGGCCATTGAACCTATGCAGATAGGTAAAACGGGTATTTCAGAGGCAGAGAGAGCTCACCGGAGAGAAAGGGGGCTCTGTTTTTATTGTGCCGGGGCAGATCATTTCCGCCTTCAATGTCCTCAGAGACCCAGGGGTAGCAGGGGTGAGAGTGGCAAATCAGGTCAAAAGACAAGTAATACCCAGGTTATTGGTTCTCTGTATGCCTCCTTTGTGGATGATGAAAAAAAAAAAACTCGGATTCTGTTACCCATCTCCCTCACCTGGGAGGGGGTTCACCTCGAGACTGAGGCATTCCTAGACTCTGGAGCCTCAGGTAATTTTATGGATAGATGTTTTGCTGCCAACCACCTCTTACCTCTGGTTCTAAAGGAGAGGCCTCTTATGGTAGAAGCCATAGACGGGAAACCCCTGTCATGCCCCATATCACACACGACACTATCGATGTGTGCATGACTACAGGAGTTCTGCACTGTGAAACCATACGATTCCAGGTTATCGACTCTCCCTCATGTCCTGTCGTTCTAGGGTTCCCATGGTTGACAGAACATAACCCGGTGATTGACTGGGCCCAGCGAGATATAATGTGTTGGGGTCCTAGTTGCCAGTCAAAGTGCCTGGGCAGGGTTAATGTGATTGGTAGTCTCAACATTGCCACAGCACCTCCTTTGTCCACTGAAGTCCCAGAATGTTATATGGCGCTAAAGGAGGTGTTCTCTAAAACCAGGACTGAGGTCCTACCACCGCATCGTCCTTATGACTGTGCTATAGAGTTACTCCCTGGTACTATGCCTCCTAGAGGACACGTATACCCCTTGTCTCAAAGGGAAAATGACATTATGGAGGAATATATAAGGGAGAATCTAGAGCGAGGATTCATCAGACGATCCTCCTCTCCAGCAGGAGCAGGTTTCTTTTTCGTTTCCAAAAAAGAGGGTGACCTGCGACCTTGCATCGATTATAGAGGTTTAAATAGGATTACCATAAGAAATGCATATCCAATACCTCTTATAACAGAATTGTTCGACCGTTTAAAAGGGGCCCGTATTTATACGAAACTTGATTTACGCGGAGCGTACAACCTGGTCAGGGTTAAGAAGGGGCACGAATGGAAAACGGCTTTTAATACACGTAGCGGGCATTATGAATACCTGGTGATGCCCTTTGGGTTATGCAATGCGCCAGCCGTTTTCCAGGACCTCATAAACGACACCCTAAGGGATTTTCTGCAAACGTTCGTTATAGTATATCTGGACGACATCCTGATATACTCTCCTGATAAGGAGACTCATCACGCCCACGTGAGACAAGTGTTGAAGAGACTATTGAGGGCTGGGTTATATTGTAAGCTAGAGAAATGCTTATTCGACATAGAGACAGTGCACTTCCTTGGGTATATAATAACCCCTGAAGGTTTCCAAATGGATCCTAAAAAACTCTCAGCGATTCTTGACTGGCCTTTACCCCAAGGGCTTAAAGCCATCCAGAGGTTTTTGGGGTTTACTAACTACTACCGGAGGTTCATTAAAAATTTTTCGGCCTTGATAGCTCCCCTCACGGCTATGACTAAAAAGGGGGTGGTGAATCAGAAGTGGACACCCCAGGCCAGTCAAGCCTTTGAGGCACTTAAACAGGCTTTCACCACTGCCCCTGTTCTCCGACATCCTGATCCGGCTCTGCCTTTCCAGGTTGAAGTTGACGCCTCCGAGCTAGGTCTTGGTGCAGTCTTGTCCCAAAGGGAGGCACCCGACAAGCCCTTGCATCCATGCGGCTTCTATTCCCGAAAGTTGTCCCCGGCAGAGAGGAACTATGATATCGGAAACAGAGAATTGTTAGCAGTTATTGCAGCCTTGACGGAATGGAGATACTTATTAGAGGGGTCTAGGGACCCCATTGTCATCATAACCGATCATAAGAATCTCACGTACATTGGAGACGCTAAACGGTTGAATGCCAGGCAAGCGAGATGGTCATTGTTTCTTTCCAGCTTTAATTTCGTCCTCACATACAGACCTGGGTCGAGAAACATTAAAGCAGACGCATTGTCAAGACAGTACGAGTCATACGAACATAACATCCAAGATCAACATCCCATTGTACCCCAGGAAAGGATTATAGCACTTACCACGATTAGTGTCTCGTCTCCTCTAATGTTAAGATTGCAGACCGCCCAGGGCACAGCTCCTGGGGGGAGACCTCCTGCGAAACTCTTTGTACCTGAGAACGAAAGGGAAGAGGTATTAAAACTGTATCATGATAACAAAATCTCTGGGCACATGGGGATCACCAAAACAGTGTCTAGTATACGTAAACTCCTTTGGTGGCCCACGGTGCGCCGTGACGTTAAAGATTACATAACCGTGTGTGAAGTGTGCACAAGACATAAAAGTCCCAAAACAGCGCCTATTGGTTTACTCCAGCCTCTGCCAATCCCCGAACGACCATGGTCGCATTTAGCTATGGATTTTATAGTAGAGTTACCTGAGTCTAGAGGGAATACTGTAATACTCACGGTCATAGATCGATTCTCCAAAATGGGTCACTATGTTCCTCTTCGGAAACTTCCTTCGGCAGCCGAACTGGTGCCCATTTTTGTTTCCAATGTGGTCCGCTTACACGGTATTCCTCTTGGGATTGTCTCGGATAGGGGGACCCAATTCGTCTCCAGATTCTGGAAAGGGTTTTGCAAGAGTGTGGGGATAGACCTATCCTTCTCTTCGGCCTATCACCCCCAGACCAACGGGGCGGCGGAACGAGCCAACCAAAATATAGAAAAATATCTCAGGTGCTTTATATCCGAACGACAAGATAACTGGTCAGACCTGATACCGTGGGCAGAGTATGCCTTGAACAGTGCAGTAAGCGAAGCCACAGGACGTTCCCCCTTCTTCACTGTTTACGGTTTTGATCCTCCCGTGCTCCCTGCTACGTTTCCTGATACCGCGATTCCTGCTCTGGATGAGCATTTAGTGTCATTGAAAGAAACCTGGGGAAGGGTTAAACGGGCACTGGAGGATAGTAGTGTTACCCAGAAGATCAAAGCCGACAGACACAGGAGGCCGGCACCCGTGTATCAAGTTGGGGACAGGGTTTGGCTTTCTTCACGGAACATTAAGCTTTTAGTACCCTCCATGAAACTGGCACCCAGGTACATAGGCCCCTATAAGGTTCTGCGGCGAATCAATCCGGTCTCCTATGCTCTGGCTCTGCCCTCCCATATCAAGATACACAATGTGTTTCACGTGAGCCTTTTGAAACCACTTTTGTGTAATCGGTACACCAGGGCCCGTGTCCCCCCTCCTCCGGTCTCTGTGGAGGGCGAGGAGGAGTTTGAAGTTGAGGCCATTCTGGACGCCAGGGTTTCTAGGGGGGTCCTCCAGTACTTGGTTGACTGGGTGGGCTACGGCCCAGAGGATCGCTCTTGGCTTCCGGCTACTGAGGTTCATGCTCCTCGGTTGGTGAGGGCTTTCTATTTGGCTCATCCCCGCGCCCCTGGGGGTCGTCCAGTGGCCGCCCGTAGAGGGGGGGTTCTGTCACGGTGGCCCCCGCACCCCGGCGCCTGGCAGCAGCTTCCTCGCTGCTCGCTGGCCAGGCGCCGAATGATATTGCGGTCGCTTCCGCACACGTGGGGAAGCCGGGGGGCGGGGCCTGGCGGGCTGACGCGGACCCGCCGGGTTTAAAGCCCAGGCTCTCAGAAATGCCGGTGCCCTGACGTGGTAGTTACTTCCCGCAGAGCTCTTGTATATTTGGCAAACAACTATTCTGTGTATTGACCCCTTGCATTGGCAAACGACTATTCTGTGTATTGACCCCTGCATTGGCAAACGACTATTCTGTGTATTGACCCCTTGGCATTGGCAAACGACTATTCTGTGTATTGACCCCTTGGCATTGGCAAACGACTATTCTGTGTATTGACCCCTTGGCATTGGCAAACGACTATTCTGTGTATTGACCCTTGGCATTGGCAAAATACCATTCTGTGTATGACCCCTGGCATTGGCGAACGAACCACTCTGTGTATGACCCCTGGCATTGGCGAACGAACCACTCTGTGTATGATCCCTGGCATTGCGAACGAACTTCTGTGCATAACCCTGGTATTGGCATCAACTCTTCTAGGTATTCAGTCTGTGTGGCACCCTAAGCACACATCAGACTACCCCTTGTGTTGTTAGGGTCTTGGGAAGAGCTAATTATTCTAATTTCTTGTGTATCATTCTGTGTCTGTCTAGTCGTGCCGACCACTCTAAGGATCGGAAGGGTAGAGACTGTTCTGTGTCTAGAAACCACTAGTCAGATAAAGCAGAGGGATCCGTGACGTCTCTCTTGTACGTGCTCTGTACTGCCATTCTTGTAGTCTGTCTAGTCGTGCCGACCACTCTAAGGATCGGAAGGGTAGAGAGTGTCCTGCGTATAGGGACCACCACTCTAGTATCAGGGGGATCCGTGACATTACGTCAGGGCCATGGATCCCGCAGACCTCTCTAATCAGTTGACACGTATTGCAGCCAGACAAGAAGAGCAGGACCATAGAATGGACCAGATTGCTCTTGCCCTGCAAACCCTGCTAAACCGATCCAGTTCTGGTACTGCAAGCCCGCCAGACCCAGTAGTGCCTAGGGTCAGTTCGGCCGCTCTCGAGGGTTGTAGGCTCAGTATGAAAGCACCCGTACGTTATGACGGAACACCGAACTTATGCCGGGGCTTTCTGACCCAACTCGAGATCTTATTCGAAAACAATCCCGGGTCCTGTATGTCTGATAAAGCCAAAGTAGGCTATCTGATTAATCACTTGACCGAAAAAGCTTTATTATGGGCCACGCCCTTGTGGGAGAACAAGAAACCCATCATATATGACTATGAGGGTTTTACCTCCGAGTTAAAGCGTACTTTTGATCCCTCTAGACGGGCTACCAATGCGGGTAGATCCCTGTTTCACATCAAACAAGGTAATAGGAGGGTTCCGACTATGCCATAGAATTTAAGACTTTGTCTTCTGAGGTACACTGGCCGAACGACGTTTTAACCCTGGCCTTTACCGAAGGTCTGAACGAGGCGTTTATGTTTGAATTGGCTCCCCTAAAATTACCAGAACATCTGGATCATTTGGTTGATTTCTGCATCGCCATGGACGATCAAATCAGGGAAAGGAGACACACCAGAGACAGACCCAGAAGGGTCCTACCTCCTTTACCCTTAGTACCCAGGCATACCACTGCATCAGGTAACCTGGAGACCGTTAAGACCGATGTACCGGCCATTGAACCTATGCAGATAGGTAAAACGGGTATTTCAGAGGCAGAGAGAGCTCACCGGAGAGAAAGGGGGCTCTGTTTTTATTGTGCCGGGGCAGATCATTTCCGCCTTCAATGTCCTCAGAGACCCAGGGGTAGCAGGGGTGAGAGTGGCAAATCAGGTCAAAAGACAAGTAATACCCAGGTTATTGGTTCTCTGTATGCCTCCTTTGTGGATGATGAAAAAAAAAAAACTCGATTCTGTTACCCATCTCCCTCACCTGGGAGGGGGTTCACCTCGAGACTGAGGCATTCCTAGACTCTGGAGCCTCAGGTAATTTTATGGATAGATGTTTTGCTGCCAACCACCTCTTACCTCTGGTTCTAAAGGAGAGGCCTCTTATGGTAGAAGCCATAGACGGGAAACCCCTGTCATGCCCCATATCACACACGACACTATCGATGTGTGCATGACTACAGGAGTTCTGCACTGTGAAACCATACGATTCCAGGTTATCGACTCTCCCTCATGTCCTGTCGTTCTAGGGTTCCCATGGTTGACAGAACATAACCCGGTGATTGACTGGGCCCAGCGAGATATAATGTGTTGGGGTCCTAGTTGCCAGTCAAAGTGCCTGGGCAGGGTTAATGTGATTGGTAGTCTCAACATTGCCACAGCACCTCCTTTGTCCACTGAAGTCCCAGAATGTTATATGGCGCTAAAGGAGGTGTTCTCTAAAACCAGGACTGAGGTCCTACCACCGCATCGTCCTTATGACTGTGCTATAGAGTTACTCCCTGGTACTATGCCTCCTAGAGGACACGTATACCCCTTGTCTCAAAGGGAAAATGACATTATGGAGGAATATATAAGGGAGAATCTAGAGCGAGGATTCATCAGACGATCCTCCTCTCCAGCAGGAGCAGGTTTCTTTTTCGTTTCCAAAAAAGAGGGTGACCTGCGACCTTGCATCGATTATAGAGGTTTAAATAGGATTACCATAAGAAATGCATATCCAATACCTCTTATAACAGAATTGTTCGACCGTTTAAAAGGGGCCCGTATTTATACGAAACTTGATTTACGCGGAGCGTACAACCTGGTCAGGGTTAAGAAGGGGCACGAATGGAAAACGGCTTTTAATACACGTAGCGGGCATTATGAATACCTGGTGATGCCCTTTGGGTTATGCAATGCGCCAGCCGTTTTCCAGGACCTCATAAACGACACCCTAAGGGATTTTCTGCAAACGTTCGTTATAGTATATCTGGACGACATCCTGATATACTCTCCTGATAAGGAGACTCATCACGCCCACGTGAGACAAGTGTTGAAGAGACTATTGAGGGCTGGGTTATATTGTAAGCTAGAGAAATGCTTATTCGACATAGAGACAGTGCACTTCCTTGGGTATATAATAACCCCTGAAGGTTTCCAAATGGATCCTAAAAAACTCTCAGCGATTCTTGACTGGCCTTTACCCCAAGGGCTTAAAGCCATCCAGAGGTTTTTGGGGTTTACTAACTACTACCGGAGGTTCATTAAAAATTTTTCGGCCTTGATAGCTCCCCTCACGGCTATGACTAAAAAGGGGGTGGTGAATCAGAAGTGGACACCCCAGGCCAGTCAAGCCTTTGAGGCACTTAAACAGGCTTTCACCACTGCCCCTGTTCTCCGACATCCTGATCCGGCTCTGCCTTTCCAGGTTGAAGTTGACGCCTCCGAGCTAGGTCTTGGTGCAGTCTTGTCCCAAAGGGAGGCACCCGACAAGCCCTTGCATCCATGCGGCTTCTATTCCCGAAAGTTGTCCCCGGCAGAGAGGAACTATGATATCGGAAACAGAGAATTGTTAGCAGTTATTGCAGCCTTGACGGAATGGAGATACTTATTAGAGGGGTCTAGGGACCCCATTGTCATCATAACCGATCATAAGAATCTCACGTACATTGGAGACGCTAAACGGTTGAATGCCAGGCAAGCGAGATGGTCGTTGTTTCTTTCCAGCTTTAATTTCGTCCTCACATACAGACCTGGGTCGAGAAACATTAAAGCAGACGCATTGTCAAGACAGTACGAGTCATACGAACATAACATCCAAGATCAACATCCCATTGTACCCCAGGAAAGGATTATAGCACTTACCACGATTAGTGTCTCATCTCCTCTAATGTTAAGATTGCAGACCGCCCAGGGCACAGCTCCTGGGGGGAGACCTCCTGCGAAACTCTTTGTACCTGAGAACGAAAGGGAAGAGGTATTAAAACTGTATCATGATAACAAAATCTCTGGGCACATGGGGATCACCAAAACAGTGTCTAGTATACGTAAACTCCTTTGGTGGCCCACGGTGCGCCGTGACGTTAAAGATTACATAACCGTGTGTGAAGTGTGCACAAGACATAAAAGTCCCAAAACAGCGCCTATTGGTTTACTCCAGCCTCTGCCAATCCCCGAACGACCATGGTCGCATTTAGCTATGGATTTTATAGTAGAGTTACCTGAGTCTAGAGGGAATACTGTAATACTCACGGTCATAGATCGATTCTCCAAAATGGGTCACTATGTTCCTCTTCGGAAACTTCCTTCGGCAGCCGAACTGGTGCCCATTTTTTGTTCCAATGTGGTCCGCTTACACGGTATTCCTCTTGGGATTGTCTCGGATAGGGGGACCCAATTCGTCTCCAGATTCTGGAAAGGGTTTTGCAAGAGTGTGGGGATAGACCTATCCTTCTCTTCGGCCTATCACCCCCAGACCAACGGGGCGGCGGAACGAGCCAACCAAAATATAGAAAAATATCTCAGGTGCTTTATATCCGAACGACAAGATAACTGGTCAGACCTGATACCGTGGGCAGAGTATGCCTTGAACAGTGCAGTAAGCGAAGCCACAGGACGTTCCCCCTTCTTCACTGTTTACGGTTTTGATCCTCCCGTGCTCCCTGCTACGTTTCCTGATACCGCGATTCCTGCTCTGGATGAGCATTTAGTGTCATTGAAAGAAACCTGGGGAAGGGTTAAACGGGCACTGGAGGATAGTAGTGTTACCCAGAAGATCAAAGCCGACAGACACAGGAGGCCGGCACCCGTGTATCAAGTTGGGGACAGGGTTTGGCTTTCTTCACGGAACATTAAGCTTTTAGTACCCTCCATGAAACTGGCACCCAGGTACATAGGCCCCTATAAGGTTCTGCGGCGAATCAATCCGGTCTCCTATGCTCTGGCTCTGCCCTCCCATATCAAGATACACAATGTGTTTCACGTGAGCCTTTTGAAACCACTTTTGTGTAATCGGTACACCAGGGCCCGTGTCCCCCCTCCTCCGGTCTCTGTGGAGGGCGAGGAGGAGTTTGAAGTTGAGGCCATTCTGGACGCCAGGGTTTCTAGGGGGGTCCTCCAGTACTTGGTTGACTGGGTGGGCTACGGCCCAGAGGATCGCTCTTGGCTTCCGGCTACTGAGGTTCATGCTCCTCGGTTGGTGAGGGCTTTCTATTTGGCTCATCCCCGCGCCCCTGGGGGTCGTCCAGTGGCCGCCCGTAGAGGGGGGGGTTCTGTCACGGTGGCCCCCGCACCCCGGCGCCTGGCAGCAGCTTCCTCGCTGCTCGCTGGCCAGGCGCCGAATGATATTGCGGTCGCTTCCGCACACGTGGGGAAGCCGGGGGGCGGGGCCTGGCGGGCTGACGCGGACCCGCCGGGTTTAAAGCCCAGGCTCTCAGAAATGCCGGTGCCCTGACGTGGTAGTTACTTCCCGCAGAGCTCTTGTATATTTGGCAAACAACTATTCTGTGTATTGACCCCTTGGCATTGGCAAACGACTATTCTGTGTATTGACCCCTTGGCATTGGCAAACGACTATTCTGTGTATTGACCCCTTGGCATTGGCAAACGACTATTCTGTGTATTGACCCCTTGGCATTGGCAAACGACTATCTGTGTATTGACCCCTTGGCATTGGCAAACGACTATTCTGTGTATTGACCCCTTGGCATTGGCAAAATACCATTCTGTGTATGACCCCTGGCATTGGCGAACGAACCACTCTGTGTATGACCCCTGGCATTGGCGAACGAACCACTCTGTGTATGATCCCTGGCATTGGCGAACGAACCATTCTGTGCATAACCCCTGGTATTGGCATCAACTCTTCTAATTCTGGTATTCAGTCTGTGTGGCACCCTAAGCACACATCAGACTACCCCTTGTGTTGTTAGGGTCTTGGGAAGAGCTAATTATTCTAATTTCTTGTGTATCATTCTGTGTCTGTCTAGTCGTGCCGACCACTCTAAGGATCGGAAGGGTAGAGACTGTTCTGTGTCTAGAAACCACTAGTCAGATAAAGCAGAGGGATCCGTGACGTCTCTCTTGTACGTGCTCTGTACTGCCATTCTTGTAGTCTGTCTAGTCGTGCCGACCACTCTAAGGATCGGAAGGGTAGAGAGTGTCCTGCGTATAGGGACCACCACTCTAGTATCAGGGGGATCCGTGACATTTGGTATCCAACTACCGTCCAATATCATTGCTCCCTGTAATGTAAAAAATTTGCGTCTACACACAATTACATGATTATTATCAATATTGGAAGTACTTAACCACGGATCAATCCGACTTTTGTCCAAATCACTCAACTACAACCGCCCTTTTAAAAGTCTGCAATGATATCCAAACTGGGATGGAACAAGGAAGCCTAACTGGAGCCATCTTCCTTGATTTTGCCAAAGCCTTTGACACAGTGGACCATGGCATCTTTGTTAAAAAAATTTAAAGACTCTGGTATTGGTGATCGCACACTAACCTGGTTTCAGTCATATGTATCCGACTGATGGCAATATGTGTCCATTTCTGGCAGCTCCTCCCTCCCCCTCCCAGTCACTTGCGGTGTACTCCAAGGCTCAATACTCGGCCCCCTGCTATTTACAATATTCATAAATGATCTGCCTAACATCTGCAAAAGCCTCAACTGTACATATGTACGCAGACTACACCGTAATCTATACCAGCAAACCAAATCTCCCACAACTGGAGGCCGTGCTGCAAGAACAATTCACAGAGGTAGAAAAGTGGATCAAACACAACAAACTTTTTTTAAATACTGACAAAACGGTAACGATGCTCTTTGGAACAAAACCTAAACTACACAAATTGCAAAATCCCCATCTATGTGTGGGGACAAAATCAAATGGCACGCTGACCACAGTCACTTTTTCTCAAATATCTAGGTATGTGGTTAGACCCAAATCTATCCTTTGGCCCCCACATCGAAAAACTCTCATCTAAAATTTACCCCAAACTAGGTGCCCTGTACAGAAACAAATCCTGCCTGAACCCCGTGGTAAGAAAGCAAATTGCACAACAAATGCTTATGCCGGCTATTGATTACAGAGATGTAGTGTATGCAGCGGCCCCGCAAACACACCTTCAGAAACTTACCACATTGTATAACTCATTCTGCCGCTTTGCGCTACAATGTAACTACATGACCCACCACTGTGACATGTTAAAAGAGCTAAACTAGCCGTCGCTGGAATCTAAACGCACCCTTCACCTTTCCAACCTGGTGTTTAAGAGCTTTTCCGGGAAGCTGCCACCCTACCTGAATAGACTGCTTCCTCCAGCAGTTCCCTCATCCTATAACCTCCGATCCAGGACCAGCACCTTACTTGCAATACCACAATACAAAAAGACAGTGGCTCAATCATCATTTTCCTACAGAGCACCGCAATTATGGAATAACCTCCCAGACGCCATCAAATCTTCCCCCAGTCTAAAGTCACTCAAGAGCTCACTATTAACATACCTCAATAAGGAATGCACCTGTAAACATGTAACACAGTGAGTATATTTCCTACATATTTATTTTCTGTTAATCTGTATATTTGTGTTTTTTTAAATATCTTGCATTGTATTACTTTGTATTTCTGTAACAACTGTGACATTTTAATGTTCTTGAACCCAGGACATACTTGAAAATGAGAGAAATCTCAATGTATCCTTCCTGGTAAAATCCTTTATAAATAAATAAATAATAAATAAATAATGTGGGTATAATAAAATGAAGATAAAGTATTTTATGTATGTGTGTGTACTCTAATATATATATCCTGTCAAAGATGGGGTACATTGGCGACTGTGACAGGCTTAAGCAAATTATGATCATAACTTTGTGAACTGAATCCCCATCATTTTACCTCAGTCAGGCTTTTTGAGCATTTTTTTAAAACTGTGTTTTTTTTCCACAGAAAATGATGGAAGAAGGTGGTCAATAATATGGAGTGCTCTTTCTTGGTGTTTTGTATATATATATATATATATATATATATTGTATGTATATATATTAAAGTAGAGAGAATCATTATATATCATTGATATCATTGTGAGATCCGATCCCCCAGCATGTCCACAGTATCGTATCTGGCCTACTACAAAAAATATTGAAACATCCATGCAACAGAGGAAAGAAAAGGAAAGGTGAATCAGAAAGGCTTTTTTTTCAACCTGTACAACAATGTAATTATTACGTATCACTTTTGTTATTATGACACATTCAAACTATATGACAATCTAAATGCGTCATATTATTATTGTTCCACAAAGCTGTGAACAAAATGGTACTAAAACAAACTCCATAAACATGAACTGAAACTATGGCGTCAACATAGAGGTGTGTTCTAATATTAACATTCCAGTGACACATTATTAGTTACAAAGAGGATGTCCATCACAATTTTGACAGTGTGCCAGGGCTGTGGTGTTTTCCTCAGCAGAAATAAAGGTCTGTGTCACAACCAACATATACTGTACTACATTTCCTTTTTTAACTTATTCTTCTTTTCCTCACTGCTAAAACCTACCTTAATTCCCACTATTTATTATGTAACATTACATATTCATTGAGATTGAACCAATGCTTAATGCAATCCTAAACTGTGTAAAATAAATCGGCGCTCTTAAACCTTATGTTAGGGAAGCACATTCAATGCACCCATTACTAGATACTCTTTGTTCTGGCATGCAGTGGTTAAAAGTTGAATCATACTGATTCGTGCCATCAATTAATGCACCACCTTTGAAAAAATGGTCATACAGATTGCGGGTTTAAGCTAAAGCGTAAACTCCCCTATACAAAATATCATGAACTCCTGGGGCACCCCAGTCTGAGCACACATATACAAGGATAAATTAGGGGTCTTATAGCCAGGGATGGATTAACACAAGGGCTATTGGAGCTGCAGCTACAGTCCGACACCCCAAAATAAAACCAGCAGAATCTTAACTATGTCAGGACCAACTGCCACCAAAACATTTGGATTAAAGGGGATAGAGAAGTGACACAATGGGAGGTGAGAAGAATAGGGCAGAGGCACAATGGGAGGTGAGAAAAATAGAGCAGAGGCACAATGGGAGGTGAGAAGAATAGGGCAGAGGCACAATGGGAGGTGAGAAGAATAGGGCAGAGGCACAATGGGAGGTGAGAAAAATAGGGCAGAGGCACAATGGGAGGTGAGAAGAATGGGGCAGAGGCACAATGGGAGGTGAGAAGAATGGGGCAGAGGCACCATGGGAGGTGAGAAGAATGGGGCAGAGGCACCATGGGAGGTGAGAAGAATGGGGCAGAGGCACAATGGGAGGTGAGAAGAATGGGGCAGAGGCACAATGGGAGGTGAGAAGAATGGTGCAGAGGCACCATGGGAGGTGAGAAGAATAGGGCAGAGGCACAATGGGAGGTGAGAAGAATAGGGCAGAACAGAGACACAATGGGAGGTGAGAAGAATAGGGCAGAACAGAGACACAATGGGAGGTGAGAAGAATAGGGCAGAACAGAGACACAATGGGAGGTGAGAAGAATAGGGCAGAGGCACAAATTTGAATTTAGACCAGTGTTAAGGCAAGGAAAAGGTCCCCACGCTTTAATTTTGTTTAATTTTACCATTTCATTAATAAAGATCAAATGCTACCACACTCAAACAAAGGTTATTTTCAACAAACTAGCTATTTCCCACTTTAAACAGACAGTATGCTGTGAATTTGATCACTAATGTTTCTGTGAAATAGCCAAAAATTCTCAAAATGGATGTGAATACTCCTATTATAAATATTAAAAAACAAACAATCGCAAGTGGTTTAAAGTGGGTTTATTGCAATGCCCACTGAAATGCCCCTCTAAATAATGAATAGTAAATTAAATTTTTAAAAAAAACAAGCTTTATTAATTTTAATAAATTAAAAATATATTAATATATGTTTATTTACCCTACTCTGGTACAGTAAGGAAAAGATAAAAGGCCATATATCTATTAGTGTTGTAATTGTTGCCAACGGTTTATTACAAGCATGTACAATGAAACAATGCAGTTGTATTTTCCAGGAAATACATTTCAAAAATGATATTGCTACAATTCAGTTTCTTAGGTTTTACATAGGATGATGTAATGCTGTGGCATTATTAACTTCCTGCTATCTTTCACGTTAGACTTCATTCTATTTATAAAAGTTACAGTAACAAAGAAAAGCTGCCCCTTGAATTCATGTCAATTGCGGATTTAGTAGATCTTTAGCCTGCACGATGCCTAGGAGCAGGGCCGGATTAACATAGGGGCAGATGGAGCAGCAGCTCCAGGCCCATGCCCCAGAATAGGCCCACAGAAAGGATAAATTTGTCTGCATTGATGGGCATTTGGACCCATATATCTCCACCTCCATAGCAGCTATATGGTCATGTGAGGTATCACCAGATACCAAACATGACCAGGTTTTACGTAACAATAAAAGTCAAATAATAAATATTTTATTTTTTATTTTTCTTTCTAACACAGCAATGTTTTTCACTTTTCAATTATACAGGGAACAATGATGCTACGCTAACTCACCATCTCATTTTTCATGTCACTAACAAGCGTGGGGGTGATGGTACAATCCATCATTACGAATTGTTACATCAAGAACCTAAACCGCCACACTGCAGCGCACTGGGGGGGGACTATGGAACCCTGCGCCACTAATCTTTACACCTCGCAAGGTCAACTGAGGTGTCATCGGACAGGTCAGAGTCTGGCCTTTGCATTGATACCAAACATGACAATGTAAAATCTAAAAGAAAAAGAAACCAAAAAACTTTTTTTCATTTATTTTTTTGTTCCAAAGCGATGGTATTGTCCATTTGTCATGTATAAAATGAGCAATACCACTGCCATTACTCACTTCTCCTTTTCCACGCTGGGGGCAAGGTCAGTGCTTTATACATTGTCATATTATTCAGAAAACACTATTATCCAAAGCACATGGAAAATATAAAATATTTGTTCAAATTTTATGTTTTCTCAGAAAAATGCAGTAACAGGTTCCCATTTAATTTTTTTTTAACAATAATTCCCTATAGAATATATAACCACAGAGGTTTGGATGATAATATATGAAAAAATAATTTTACAGGCTGTAAATGATTGAAATCTGAATGGAAATTTACTCACAGTATCTGCCTGGTTAGATATACCTGTATATGCAATATTAAATAGCCTAAAATAGGTTTTCAATTCACTAAATTCCAAAAAATGCCCACCAAAATATTCAGCTCCAGGCCCATAGAGATCTTAATCCGGCCCTGCCTAGGAGAGCGATCAGACTGTTTATTCTTTATCACACACAATAGAATTTGTTCTTATTCGCTCAAAATTCTATTTACCTACAACTAAAAGCAGAGAATTTTTTGCCTACTATAGTGCACTTCAATATTTCTTGTGTTTTGTAAGATATGTGGCTGGCTGCTAGCTTTAATGCGTTGACCTAATAAATTCTGTTGTTGATTATTTTTTCCTATCATGCAGCCCAGTCCTTTGCCTTTAGTCTCTACCTCATTTGCTTGTTGTTCTAAATGTGTTGTATCTGGTATTGGGTATAAATATAAGTTACCAGTTACAGTCTGAGCTCAAGCAAACCAGATGCTACATACAGACATTAATGTGTTGGCTGTTTGCATGAAATATTTTACACTTATGCTTTCTACTTCTGAAAAAAGACAACAATATAAATGAAATAGTAGCACTTTACGAGGCACTTAGGAAATATATAAAAAGAAAGAGAATATAGCATGTTTAAAGCAACACTCTTCATATCTCAGGCTGTATCACCCTAACAGTCACTTTACCTTTTGTATGTTTTTTCACAAATGCACTTCTTATTATATTTCGTTTTTCACTGTGTATTTCACTTGACCTAAGAGATTTGCATTGATATGGCAGGTGGGCTTATTAGTCCTTGCTGCTTCATGCGTTGGAGACACAATGATGTCAGCACACAAGTGTGCTGACATCATCGGCTCCCGAAATGGTCCCAGCAAACAGGATATTCAAAATCCCATCTGACAAGTGAAGCTGTATTGGCGGAGGAAACTCCTTCGCTTCACAGAAAAATGGAAGTTACTTTTACGAATCCCGGCAACCCTCTCTAATCCATTACAATACTTCAACGAGTTAAGTGATAAACTCGGACACACAAATACATATATACGTATCTTAAGATATTGACCCCTTCTGGATGGCTCCTATGTTCTTCATCCGTGTATAGACAATAAAAAGTAAATGAAAGAGAAGGGGTGTCACTGCATAACAGAATATACATACATAGGGCAATATAACCAATACAAGACATCTATTTTAACCTCTGCTGTATAAAAATGCTCACAAGATCAAAGTATAATAAAGGCACATCAATATTACTCAGCCTCCTTGTTGCAGTGGGATGTCACCGCTGCACTTCACTGCTGGAAACGACCCTCGAACGAGTGAGAACCATATAAGGTCTGGACAGCATTATATGGTGTATGAAAGGCACTGGAGTTGATGTAGATCAATTAAAGAATTTATTGGACATAACAACCGACGCGTTTCATCAATGCGACATGACTTTCTCAAGGTACAATGTCCATCTGGACATTGTACCTTGAGAAAGTCATGTCGCAGTGATGAAATGCTGGTTGAATCAGATGATGCAGTGAAGTGCAGCGGTAACATCCCACAGCAACACGGAGGCTGAGTAATATTGATGTGCCTTTAATATACCTTTATCTTGTGAGCATTTTTATACAGCAGGGGTTAAAATAGATACCATGTATTGGTTGTATTGCCCGTTGTATGTATATTCTGTTTTGCAATGAGACCCATTCACTTTCATTTTCTTTCTAATCCATTGCCTAATAGACTGGCAGAGCACAGATTTGCAAAAAATATATATATATACCCTATCTTTTATATATATATGCTACCTTAGCAATAAATAAATATTTTCCATGATAGGAAATAAAAATCTCAGGGGCTGAAATAAGCATTAACTAACATAGAAAGAGTATAATTTGTTGAGCTGGGAAACAATATAATAATCAGCACACAGAGGTTCAAACGTATGTACAAAAAATGTTATTAATGATTAATTTCGTCTTGTCAAACACTGTTAATAATTACTTTTTAACCATATTAAAATTCATTTTCTCCATGTATACCAAGTGTTTTTTGTTGTTTTTATCTTTTATAAACTAACACCATCTGTTCTTCTAATCACAGCATAAATATTTTGATTTACTTGTTTTTTACTTCAATATTGTATTTTATAAAACAACCTGAACATTTTTATTACAATGTTTATCAAAACATCTCTCAGTGATTTACAATAAAATACATTTGTATCAAAGCAGAAACACAGTAGCTGATGCACCTTGGCATCAACAAATTTCAGGATGGAAGCTTCTCTGGTTCTGTTACTAGATACACAGCCGTCTTTTTTTATACATATTTGTGTTTTACTGAGAAACATTTTAGTATCAAATCCATGATTAATTTATAGTATTATTGCAGCATTTCCCTCTTATGCCAAATGAATTACACTTGAAAAAGGAATCCTACATGAATGCATTCTAGTGGTTTCTAAAGTACATTTTAATAATTCCAGTGCCCTATTTTGACCTTGCCTATAAGTGGCAGCCACAAAAGAAAATATTAGCATGAGACGAAAACCATTAACAGCTAGCTAATGAGTGGATGAACCTCAGGGGAGATGTAGTTCCAAAACATCTGGAGGGCAAAGGTTGCTGACACCTGCTTGAACCATTTTTCAAACCGCTTCACCAGACCACCAACCTCCCTTTAGATTGTGAGCTCCTTAGGGATCAGGGCACAGTTGGGACAATACTGATAAACTGAGGATAATACCTGTAGATACTAGAGTTTGGTGACAAAATTTTTCCCTAACCCCTTAACGCCGCAGGACGTACATTTACGCCCTGCATTAGGCGGGCTTTGACTCCCGCGGAGTCAGATCAGTGTGAATCCCTCCTCCGGCGCAGTGAGTTTCAGGTGTCCCCCCCCCCGCCGGAGCAGGGGAAGCGCCTGAGGGGGAGGGTTGGATCCTTTGGACCCCTCTATCTCCCGATCGCCAGGGACCAGGCGGCTGTGGCCAGCATCGCTGGAAGGGTCACAGCCTGACCTTTCCAGCGATGTATGGGGGCTTAACCCCTTAGTTGCCAGGTCACGACCAGGCACTAATTTGTGCCCGATCGCGGCCTATTTCCGGTAGGGGCCGCCATCTTGGATGGCAGCCCCCACCTCTGGGTCCCCCCCCCCCGGTCAACTGACTCATCGCGCCATGCGCGATGATGTCAGTTAACTGGGGAACCCCCTAGCTGCAAAGGGATTTCCTATGGAAATCCCTTAGAGGAGATAGGGGGATTCTTTGAACCCCTTTATCTCCTGATCAGTGGCAGCTAGGGGGTCATGTATGATATTGCTGGAAAGGCCAGAGCATGGCCTTTCCAATGATATCAAACATGACCATGTTATAAGTAAAATAAAAGTTTAAAAAAAGTAAAAATAAAAATAATAAAAAAATAATAAATTAAATAATAAAAAAATAAATACGTGTTTTTTTTTTTAATGCAGCACTATTGTTCACATTTCAATTATAATGTGAACAATGATGCTTCACTAATGATTTTTTTTTTGGGGGGGTTTAGCTAAAATCACGCAATTTCTCCCCCAAAAAAAAATGGGTTCCCCGTTCTAATTTTTTTAACAAATCTACCCTATAGAATATGACCGCAGAGCCTCGGATAATAAAATTAAAAAAAAAAACACTTTACACACAGTGGAAGATTGAAATTTTATTGAAAATTCAAATTTTTTTACTTTTTTTTTAATTTTTTGTTATAGCATCTTGGCAGGGCATGACATATACATATAATAATGATATATTATTAATCTGCCGAGTCTGCCGGAAAGAACGATATATAATTTGTCTGGGTGGTATAATAATACGTGACTTAAAAATGGTCCAAATGAGCTCAGCAAACTTCTACTTCCGAAACAGCGCCGAAGTTGTAAAATTACTCCCGTCCTTAAGGGGTTAAAATTGGAGGGGTCGCGTTATATTCGAGACATCTGCATCGCTTGAAAATAAAAAAAAAACTTGCCTTGCTCTGGATCCCAAGTCTCCCGGAAGTTCCGGTAGTCTCGCAGAAGTGAATGCAGGTTCCCTGATGCTTGCAAACACTTCAGGAACTCCCGGATTCGGGAGAATTGGGATCCATCATGGCCAGAGGGCAAGCTCGGTTTAAGCCAATCAATCACCTCGCTCGCCTCTGCCGGCCATCTAATCGCTAGTAAAGACGGGTAGACGGCGACTTCATACTTAGTATCAACTGCAATCATTCTAGAGCAGAGCACCCTGGCCTGAGGGGAAGCCTGACAGTGTTGAGAGAACCTGGAGGGATTTTAATGTTTTACCGGTACAGTATAATTTTGCTCCTCGCGTTATATTCGAGTCTTGAGTATTCTCTCATTTCCATAATAAAGCTTTATCCATCGCGTTATATTTGGGTCGCGCTATACTCGAGTATCTACAGTAATAATTTTTGATATAAATTACTAGGGAACCATTTATGTTGTGTTTGCTCTCATAGCACTACATTTAAATATTTAATGTAAAAGTATAAAATGACTGGGTTAGAGAATCATTCTTTCATCAAATCGTAAAAAGACTCAAACAGGGTTATTCAGCGGGGCGTGGCTTGGTGCCTGGAGAGAGCAGTCGCATGCCTGAGCAGCTCCTGCTGAATTACCCTGATATCAAATTTTTCACGCTGCCCTCTGACTATCCCTGCCTGCTTTTCATACTGCGATCTGCCCGGGACCGGGTGACACTTAATTGTTGCTGTGGGACTTTCACACGTTCACCCTGACTGAGCTGCTAGTTTCGGGCCTAGTGTGGAGAGACGCTGATCACCATTTTGCTACCTCGTGCTTTTTCTTTCTACACAATCCCTGTGCACCACCCAGCAATGGGCAAGCGGGATAAGAAGTCCGGAACAGTGGAGTGCCCAGGTCTTCCGGATATTCGGGACGCGCTTGCGGGCCGGAGGGACGTGAGTACTCTACCCCGACCCCCGGCGGAGGTTGTGACCTGCGAGGTGCGCCCTGATGTCTCCCCGCGACCAGCACATCTTACCCTACAGAACTCGGAGGACATCCCGGCGACGAAACGGGACATTCGAGCCCTTCTGGCTGATGCCTGCTCCTCGTGGGTTACGGAGATTGCGGAGGTGCGCTCCGATCTCTCCTCCCTTCGCGAGGAGGTGGTGGAGCTTGACACCCGGACCTGCAGCTTGGCGGTGACGCAAGATGAGGCCTCTTCGCAAGTTCGTGCACTCCATGCCCAGGTTGCCGGTCTGCAGTACGCCCTGTTGGTCATGGAGGCCCCACATCGAAGGCGGAACCTAAAGCTGAGGGGTATTCCGGACGCTTTCCCTGCCTCTGACCTACTGCTACTGGCCAACCGGATGGTAAAGGCCGTCCTTTCCCTCCCTGATGGTGCCTCGGACCCAGTGATATCTGCGATCAGGGTCCGCAAGGCGGCGGCGGCCCCTCAGACTGCCATGAAGGACGTTATCGTGGTGTTGGGAGATGTCGCTGTGCGAAAACGCTTTCTAGGGGCGACGATCCGTGCTCCTCCGCTCCGATTTGAGGGACTGGACATTACTGTCTTCAGCGACTTACCATTTCTGGCCCTGGCAGCCCGGCAACAATATGGACAGATTATGGCCACTCTCCCGGCCCACGAAGTCCGTTATCATTGGGGAGTGTCAGGATCCTTACTTATCCATCAGGGCGCTGAGGTTCTTGTGGCCTCGATGTTGGAGGAGGTCCGGGCACACCTGTCGGCCTTGGGTCTACCGCGGCGTCTGGGCAATGTTGACGGGGAACAGTCGCGGTCACCGTCGGTCGTGCAGCCCTATGACCCAGACTAACCTCTGAGACACGACTGCCCTCCACTCCCACCCAGCCGAGATCGGCGCTGGTCGCTCTCCGGCCCTCGCTATAACCAGAGCTGCTACCTGACGACTTCATGCTCCCCTTCCTTCCTTTCTTTCAACCCACTCTCTCCCATCCCCCCTCTCCTACCCACTTTTTCTTCCCTCTCTTCCCCCCTTTATTATTTATAATATTTTTTTTGGGTTGGAGGTATGGTTTTGCTGAGGGTGAGCCATAGGGCAGTCACCTAGGCTCTCACTGCCCCCTTGGCCCCTCAGTGACCTTTGCCCTGTGGTTCCCTCTGTGGCCCTCTGTTTCCCAGTGGGGTCTCAGAGGCGTGCTGCTGAGCACCACCTTTGATATGGGCTGCCTTTCCCATCTTCTCTGGTTTACCAGTGATTTTTTTTTCTATCTTTCTCCTCTCTATCCCATCTCTTCTCTCCCCTTCACTTATCCTTCCCTGACTCCCTTCCCTTTTTAATGCCCTGCGATCGCCTACAACGTTTGTTACCCTGTTTATGTTGGTGGTACTTGCTGACCTCTCTTGTTGTATTTCCCTGTACTTATTTAATGGCCTGTTTCCTCGCAAAATACAATCTAGCTGTGGCCCTGTGTGGCTTTCGCTTTCCTGGCCTTACTGCATTTATTTGTGATGTGCATAATCTTAAATAAAGAATTTAAAAAAAGGAGCCCAGTTGCTCAAGGGGGCCCATACCAAAAAAAAAACCACAGGGTTATTCAGAGAGAGGTGAAAACCAGGAGAATTGCCAGGAGAATGAACAATTTAGACCAAATAGAAGATTTGGAATGTGAGATAAATGAGAGAATTTTTCGGGTTTGGCTATTTTGACCTAGAATTTTCACTTCTCCGGTCATTCTCCCGGTTTTCACCTCTCTCTGAATAACCCTGTTAGTCTCAACTTGCCCCCAAGCCAGAACTCGCCAGTCCTTCCCTACAACACTTACAGGGTTATTCAGAGACAGCTGTTCCGGCCCAGAAATGGCACCGAACAGGGAATTTCCCTATACGGTGCCATTTCCTGGCCATTCGGCTATTCAGAGAGCAGGCAGTTCGCCAAATTTTGGCAAATTGCGAGCAAGTACGTTGCTGTTTGAATGAAGTGAAATCCCCATAGAGAAGCAATGGTTAATCTATTTAGAGAACACCGAACAGCAGTGAAAAGCTGCCGAAAAGCCTTGATTTTTGGTGCTTTGATTCGGCAGGTTTATTCAGGCGAACCCCATAGGTTTCAATGCTAAAAATATTCCCATTTTTATCCAATACCTAATAAACTGTTTATTCTTTTAATCTGCAATAAAAAGTCTCTTTATTTATTGTTTCTGTAGGAGCTTTTAGGCATTTTCAGGATTTTTTTTTCCTGTAACAGCGTCTTTTCGATTTTCTGTAACAGACCTTTTTATTATCATTCATAGGACCTTACATTTACTACGTTCAGTAGTTTTTTTGCAAACAGTGTTTAAATTTTGACACTTTCAATCATCCTTTTTTTTTTTTTTACCCATCCGGCGGCTTGTCGGCTTTCTCCTGCGGCTGTTCGGCGCTGTGCTCAATGGCTCGGTGGCAGCCTTCCGACAGGTTTGGAGCGGATCTCCAGCGGGTTGGCAGCAGCGGTGGGTAGGTTTGTGGTGGCATTCGGTTGCCAATTCCCTGTACTTCAGGAACCCTGCATTGAATGGTGAATTCACCGTGGAGGTCGGGAAATTTGATTCCCGAAGTGCGGGGAACGACAGAGAACTGGACTGTCGGCGACAGTTCGGATCTCTGTGAATAACCGCTTAGGTTGTCACCCAGTTTTCAGGAAGGGAAAATGCACAGTGAGCATCTGTTTATTTGTGCTAGTATGCTGACATTGTTAAAGTCCGGGCTATGTCATCTTGAGATGCCAAGTGTCTTGGAATTATGAGGACCATACATGGACTCCCCACCCTATGTCATATGCATCTGTTGTAAAAATATGCATCGAACATCAAACTGACCAAAACCACAATAAAGAACTTTCTCTGAGAAACACCACCTACGGATTTGGGTCAGGGAGACCATGCACCAGTTTCTATATTTTTGTAAATATATATTTTAACCATTTGAATTTACCCCAGTACAGCAGCACACGTTTCGAGAGTGTAACTGTCTTCTTCAGGTCAGGGGAGGTACACTCTCGAGAGCTTGTCTTTTAACCCTGTCTATGTTCTGCCCATTGTACAGCGCTGCGGAATATACTGACGCTTTATAAATAAAGAATAATAATAATAAATGTAACGTTAGTGCAATAAAATGAGTGTCACTAAGTACTGATATACTCTTGTGATTTTGGCATCTGGACCAACTCGGCTTATCTAATCTACAATACCATTTGAATTTATATATATTACTCTTTTACCTGGGAAAATCAAGGAATTTACGTCCAACCTAACGGTTCACGATTAATTCAATTACTATCTGATGTTTCATTAATAGATTGCTTACAATTTGCTGTCTCTTTAGCATCTATCAAGCTGCACTTTATTAACACATTTCTTCAATGGACTGTGACCTGCAGGTGGTATTTCTCAATTCAAATTTTGGATTAACTTTGATTTAGCAGATTTTGGCAAATCCAAAACTAATTAAGGCCTTTGTGTTCATCTTTAAAATTCAGCTTTGTTTTGGTGACTTCTTCTAGTTCAAGTGTTAAAGTTTCATTCTTTTAGATCTCTTCAGGTCTTCCACAACCGCAGTGGATAACATAAACAACAAATGTGATGCAGATGATAATGTGGTTTTTAATTGAGAAAAATAGCCCTCATTTTTTATAAAAGTGCTAATATATCTAAATGTCTTCAGAATTCTTGTTTTAGTGTAAAAAGCCATACAATGATAACATCTATAGAAGCTTTTAAAATTGTTGTTGCCTAAACCAAAGACTGGGTGTGTTGTCATTTATTACAATACTATGAGCTAATTGACTTATTATTAGCTTGATTTAAGATAGGTTTTAGATTAACTAATATTTGCAATAGGGTCATGGTGTAGCATACTCTCTGTTAAAGCCTTTTTGGATTTAGATCTTTCTTCTGTTTTCATTTCTTTTTTTTTTTGAAATTCAACATTTTATTTTATATAAGTCAGCGTAAGTCAAACATATAAAGTGAGGGCCTCGCAGGGCCACCCAAAACTGTCAACATATGCACAATGCAAGAAAAATAATAAACATCCCCAAATAGTGGGGGGGTCTCAACAAAGAATGTCCATCAATAAGGGAAAAACAAAGCAAGAAGTCATCAAAAAATAGACAGACATTAACATATAGCATCCCCAATAGGGGGGTCTCTTCTATAGTTATGCAGTATAAACTGAGAAATCAGCTAAATACATCTAGTGAACTGAGTGAAAGAGGAGAGGGGGGAAAGAAAAAAAAAAAAAAAAAAAAAGAGGGGCTAGGGGTAGTGGCAGAGGCCATACTTGTGTCTCCCCTGGTAGAACCTGCAGGCCCTTAGGACCGCGGGAGGCCAGGGGGAGTGAGTGACACTTGGCCCGGGGACTGGGGGCGCTGACGCCAGCTCCAGGCCACGTAAGCGTACCCACAGATACCCGAAAACGCCAAAAAAAAAAAAAAAAGTTGCGATAGCGTCTTCACACGCAGGATCAAAACTTTTGCAGGTGGGGGGGGGGTCGTAAAGAAAAAGGGGGGGAACAAAAACATCCTCGAGTAGAGGGGTCTCATCTAAAACTCGGCCAATGGCGTCAAAAAGAGAACGACAAAATACTCAGCGGCAGGGGGTATAAGAGAAAAAATAAAACTGTCTCTAGTAATCAAAAGCGTCCCCAGCCGGGGATCAGCGACAAACAGCAAAAAGCAAAAAAGGTGGAGAGAACCATAGGTGTCTCTTCAGCCCGCATCTCGGAAAAGAATTCCTCGTGAAGCAGGTAGGGTGCAGCATGCCAGGCCAGATCCGTCAGCCCACAAAGGACCACCAACGAAGCGCAAGGCCCGCAACTCCAGCAGCAGCGATAATGCGCATCTGTCACCCTCACCAGGATCTCGGAGGACATCCAGCGGCAACCGCAAAGCGATGGGTGGAGAGTCAGTTTCAGGCTGTTTCTTCCGCCCAGTCGACAAGGGGGGTGCATCTCCACTTCCGAGCAGCGACCTCTGTCTGCAGGCTCCTCCAGCACTTCAGCCGACTCCACGCAGCTCGACAATAAGTTGTCATCAGGCACCGTAGCCCTGCATGGCAGCGTCGCCTCCGCTGTTGCGATAGACCGCAGCATTCGGCTCGCAGGGTTCCCGCTCACACTTCGCTCCACCTCGTGTTCCCCCAAGGCTGAGCAGCCGCGCACGCCTGGTCCCCGCTGGAGACCGCCAAAACCACCTCCGTTCGGGAAAGCCTTTCCTCCATTGCCTCGCAGGACCTCCATAAACCGTCGCCAGTCGCCCCGTGTCAGCGGGCGGTCATCTTCTCCCATCTCCTGCATCAGGTCTTCCAGGCCTGTAAGCACGGCCTCCATTCCAGTCACTGGAGGGAACGGTGAAACAACCGTCCCCCTCCCCGCGCATGCCCCAGCCGTCTCCAGCACTCGGGTGGCCGGGAGATGTTGGCCCTCCATCATCCCAGCTCTCATCAATAAAAATCGGCGGGAAGGCACAGCAAGGAGGTGGTAGGAGCTGGAAGGGTAGGCCTCAAGATGGCCGCCAGCAGTGCGGACCCACCAGAAACACCGCTGGCAATCCTCAGTCTCTGGTCCGGTGGGGGGGCAGAACGGGCCCCGGACAGCTCCTTCCCGGTGGCCGACCACTCCTGGGCCTCAGGATCAGAAATTCGGCAGCAAAAAGATAACAAAGAGCCCCAGTTAGAGAAGGACGGGTCGGAGCTCCATAGACACGCGTCCTTCCCCGTGTGCAGCCAGCCACGCCCCCATTTTCATTTCTTTTAAGCTTATTTCACAAGGGAGTTAAAGTACAAAACAAAATAAACACATGTTGAATATTAAAAAAGAACAACATAATTCTGTAAGGATGGAAAACTAGTAATTAATCCAACATATCCGCAATTATCATATATATTGAACACATGTGCGTTGTTTTGTAAGGATACAAAAATATAAAAAAGAAAGAGGAAGGGAGGTATTAGGAAGGTCACAGGGAATAAGGAAACTAAAGTAAAATCAATCTGATGATGTATCCACTATTGCTGCTTTAATTCAAGGTGTGCCTGGGTCTGGTTCATATGAAAAAACTGCAGGAAATCGATGATGCTCGTCATTGCTGCTTGACATGGAATGACTATGATAATATCAACTGCATGAGTGACTCGATATGAATCACATCTGGTGATTCAGACATATTTTTGCATTGAATACGTTGGAATCTTTCTCCTTTTTTTCCCTGTTGTACTATGTTACAGTTCTGCATAAGCATTCCAGTCCTTTTTTATATTTATGTGTTACTAGCCTTATGTTATCCGCTTTCTGTATCCCCAATTTTTATGGCAGCCAATGACACGATCAGCGCAATGTAGGCAGGTCAAAGGCCAACCCCATCACCAGCGGAACGAGCTATGCCACCCAGGGCCGCCATCAGGGGATTATGGCCCATTTTGCTGTAAGAGGCCCGGGGGCCCGCCGTCGGCGGCAACTTTGTTAACTTTAGGCCGCAGGACTCAGAAGTTCTGCGGCCTACATGGGCTCGACCGCCGGGGAGCAGGGACTCCAAGATGGCCGCCGGTGGGCCCCCTCTGATGTCAGAGAGGGCCCGCCAGACGTTTGTAGCAAGTGGTGGAACCATAGGGGGTGCAGGAGGTGCCATGGCACCCGGGCCCCTGAGGCTGGGGGGGCCACAAGCTGCTGCCTGCTATTTCAGGGGCAGACTGATCCAAGGGCCCCCCCATTTTTAAGATATTGGGACTAACACTCTGTAATGTGACCACGAATCACAGTAAATATTGATTTCCTATGGGAAGAGGGGATCGTGGGGGGGGGGCTATTCTGAGGGTCAGTAAGGGGCCCAAAAATTTCTGATGGCTGGCTGGATGCCGCAACAAGGCATTAAGGTACCGCCTTGCAGCCTGGAGCTTCCGGCGGCAAGGGGTTAAGGCACAAGTGGGAGTAGACACAATGTGGTGACTAAGTAAAATGCATGAGAGGAGGGAAATAGGACACAATGAATATGAAGGAAAAGAAATGCATTTCAGGTTCTCATAAATATGCAGACGCACACCTGTGTTCGCACAGACTGCACACTGTGTTCACAGAGCTATAAATATCTATACGTATATTCAAAAAGAGAATCCAGCATTCACTAGAGAGAAATCACTAATGGTTTCTTAATGCCCCGGTGCAAACATTCAGAAAAAAACCAAATAGTATGGCGTGGCTGAACTCAGGGACTTAAGTTAAAACAAATAAATTGTTAATTCATATCTTTTAAAATATCTGTGTCCAGCGTTTATCAATTTTTTCACGTTGTGGCAGGCTACTGTAAATTAACGGCTTCTATACGGTGTATAGTTTGCATCGGAGCCATCATTTTGAGGCCAGAGTGAGAAGAATGAGCTATTCCAACACAGCTTGTTCTTCTCGGCTCAAGCTGGCATTCTGCAAAGAATATTGGCTTTCAGAGCCTGGTGTTAAGTGGTTTTACTTTTGAAACGAATTTCTGTGTGACATGTAATTTCATCTAAATGTGAATTGCTACAAAATTAAACTGCAATAAAGTGCATGACCTCATCTCAAAATTCTATACCCAAAGACAAACGAGTTGAATTTATGTACACTGATTAGGATGGGGACTGAGATCTTGTTACAGAGTGATAGAGGAAGACAAAGTTAGAAAAAAGCAACAGCTGTATTCAAGAACAAACATAGAAAATGTCGGCAGATCAGAACCTTTCGGCCCATCTAGTCTGCCCAATTACATGGATACTTTACCTGGATTTACCTTTTGTTTAGGATAGCCTTATACCTATCCCATGCTTGCTTAAATTCAATTACTGTTTTGGCCTCTACCACTTCTACTGGAAGGCTGTTCCATGTATCCACCACCCTCTCAGTAAAATAATGCTTCCTGATGTTACTTTTAAACCTTTGCCCCTCTAATCTAAGACTATGTCCTCTTGTTTTGCTACTTTGTTTCCTTTTAAATATACTCCCTTCCTCTACCTTGTGGATTCCCTTTACGTATTTAAATGTTTCTATCATATCTCCTCTGTCTCGTCTTTTTTCCAAGCTATACATGTTAAGATCATCAAGCCTTTCCTGGTAACTTTTCTCCTTCAAGCTGTACACCATTTTAGCAACCATTTAAACCTTTAAAAAATATTATAACAAGGCTTTTTGAATGATTCCAAGAGAATTATGGTGTAGTTTTTCATTGGATAGATTATATCTAGGGTATAATTGAATACTACAAGAATATTCCCATTAGGCTATTGCTGCAACAAAGTGTTTGCGTCTTTGACACTAGATAATGTGGCTTGGCAGTATTCCTTTGGAATCTGCGTAACATGCAATGAAATACAGAAGTATTGCAAAGCACAGCAGGCCAAGCTATAGAGGGTTATTCAAAGAGAATTGAAAAGTCACCACATGTTCGGTGACTTTTCATTCTCTTCAATTCGTTGCGATTTGGCGATCCCATTTCGGCGACCCTGCAAGCACCACAGGGCCGTCGTAGTGCAGGGAAAAGTCGCCAAAAACCTGCCGAACACTCACCACAAAACCCAGGCGAATGCACACCGAAACCCACAAAAACATCTGGATTAACCCCGCCAAAGACGCCGGAGAAACCCGAGCAGGAGCCGATCAGAGCGCAGAGCAGCCGCCGGAAAAAACCGACACCGCAGACGAATGGAGTGAAAAAAATAAACAGTATGCTTGAATGTTTGAAAAGTGAAACACTGTTTGCAAACAAACTACTGAGCGAAAATGTCTGAAATTTACATATGAGGTCCAATAAATGATAATAAAAAGGGCTGTTACAGAAAAAATAAACGTTAAAAGAAATCCCAAAAAATGCTTAAAAGATCCTAAAAAATCTATAAATAAAGAGACTTTTTACTGCAGAATATTAAAATAAACAGTTTATTAGATATTGAATTAAAATGGGAATATTTTTAACATTGAAGCCTATGGGATTCTCCTGAATAAACTTGTCGAATGAAGCAACCGAATGGCAGGGCATTTCGGCAACTTTTCACTGCTGGTTTTTGTTCTCTGAATAGATGAAACATTGCTTCTCTATGGGGATTTCACTGCCCTTGAACAGGCAACGAACAGGCACCATATGTGCAGGCAATTCGCCAACATTTGGCGAACTGCCAGCTCTCTGGATACCCGAATAGCCAGGAAAGGTAACCGAACGCTGAATTTCAGCGTTCGGTTACCTTTCGGCCCCAATTCGGAGCTCTTTGAATAACCCTGATAGTTGTCAGAAAAGCGTCTAATATTGGATACTGTATATGGTACCGTTTCCCAAACTTGTGCTTAGAAAGCACTAACAGGCCGGGTTTGCAAGACCACAAACGCACAGCTAGTTGATACCATTTGCTGCTCAGTGATTGCAGTATTCAGTCTGTATTTCCCCAAGGTAAACTGTAAAATCTGGCCTGTTAGTGGGTCCTGAGCACAGGTTTGGGAAACAGTGGAAAATGGGAATCTCTTGATCCAGTGCAATATGCACACCTGATAACTTTCAGACTCCTTTATAACTTGTAAAATGCCTCAGGGTTAGGGCTATAATAGCATTTTACAAACTGACATAGGTGTTTGATTAGCGTTTACTTCACAAGCCTGATAAGTAGGGATCAGCTGTTCGGTTCGATATGTTCGCAGTTCGATTCGAACATCGCCAGTTCGTATGTTCGCGAACTTCGAACATTTCCACGTGTTCACAGCATGTTCGCCCACAATGGACCACAATGCACTTTTCCACTGGCCTGAAGCTTGTAATTGGCTACAGCCTGCACCTGACCACAGTTTAGGTGCAAGACAGGTGCAAGACTATAACAATCACGGTTCAGAGTGCTGATTGGGCAAATTTTGCCCAATCATGGGCTCACAGAGCTAAGTCCCGCAGCACACTATATAAGGCTTCACACAGCGCCTAGCACGTGTTTTGTGAGAGGAGATTGTTGTGTTACTGTGTGTTCTCACTGCCAGTCTGCCAGCAGCTATTGGGGGGGTCTCACTTCTACAAAATATCTGGGAATTGTTGTAATCTTTGTGTTCTCACTGCCAGCAGCTATTTTTTTAACTTTTTTTAGCTATATTTTTAAACTTTTTGTCCTTGTTTCCTGTCCCCCAGGGCACTACCCGGACCCCCATACACCTTTTATGGCAAATATCTTGCATATATGCCCTCTTGGAGGGCACTCTAAAAATCTAACTTTTGAGTCCCATTGACTTGCATTGAGTTCGGTTCGTGTTCGCGTTCGAACTCGAACTTTTGAAATTGTTCGAGTTCAAAATGCGAACCGAACACTGGGGTGTTCGGCTCATCCCTACTGATAAGCCGAACACAGCACTACCAGAGAGGTACAGTACAGGTGGTTTTAACAAAATGACAATGAAACAAACGCTTCAACCACAAATGCCGATCAGGAATTCACTCCTCAAAGACCTTTTAAATCTGTTCTTAAAACCCTTTAGGTTTTTATTCTATTGTTTCTACCAATTTATCTAAGAAATTGTTCAGATTGTCTGTGTTTCCAGTACATTAAAGACATCTCAGCCATGTCTCTAGGATGTAAATGATGGGGTGTGTATAAGAGAAAACGCCCTTCTTTCATTATCTGCAAAGGTTTTTATAACAAGAATTCCTCTCTGCACTATAAATAAAACCTCCCACGCAGAAAAGGAAGTCACTGCCCCTCAAAACAGGAAGGGATTTTAAAAACGACTTGGATGGACAATGCGAGCTGTTTATGGATGTCTTGAAAGCCACGCCTATTCAACGTCACCGACCAAGAAGAAGAAAAAAATCCTCACAGAAATGTTATGCTCCAAATTATTCAATATTCCTGTGTGAGATTATAAAATGAATGACTTTTTAACATTACTGCTGTGTATAAAATCTCAGTATAATATTCATTTGAAAAGGTTATATTTAATCCAATATTAGTTTCTATACATTAAACATCACAATGGATTCAATTCACTTCACAGAATCATTCAGCTCATTTAACATTACAAAGACAAATGACATAAACAATATTTATTTTTATGTGTAATTCCATAAAACATAGTACAAAAGAGAGATGGTGTCCATGAAAAATAAAGAGGATTCATCCAGAAAAGCAACGCAGCAAGGCCTTTAATTGAGTCATCTAGTATTAATTTGTTTGATTGTTCTCAGTTTGATTATTTTCAACTAGTTTGATTGTTAGTGTGTATAATGTATATACAGTGGGGCAAAAAAGTATTTAGTCAGCCACCAATTGTGCAGGTTCTCCCACTTAAAAAGATGAGCGAGGCCTGTAATTGTCATCATAGGTACACTTCAACTATGAGAGACAAAATGAGAAAAAAAATCCAGAAAATCACATTGTCTGGTTTTTAAAGAATTTATTTCCAAATTATGGTGGAAAATAAGTATTTGGTCACATACAGTACAATACAAACAAGCAATATTTCTGGCTCACAGACCTGTAACGTCTTCTTTAAGAGGCTCCTCTGTCCTCCACTCGTTACCTGTATGAATGGCACCTGTTTGAACTTGTTATCAGTATAAAATACACCTGTCCACAGCCTCAAACAGACACACTCCAAACTCCACCATGGTCAAGACCAAAGAGCTGTCGAAGGACACCAGAAACACAATTGTAGACCTGCACCAGGCTGGGAAGACTGAATCTGCAATAGGCAAGCAGCTTGGTGTGTAGAAATCAACTGTGGGAGCAATCATTAGAAAATGGAAGACATACAAGACCACTGATAATCTCCATCGATCTGGGGCTCCACGCAAGATCTCACCCCGTGGGGTCAAACTGATCACAAGAACGGTGAGCAAAAATCCCAGAACCACACGGGGGGACCTAGTGAATGACCTGCAGAGAGCTGGGACCAAAGTAACAAAGGCTACCATCAGTAACACTACGCCGCCAGGGACTCAAATCCTGCAGTGCCAGACGTGTCTCTTTGCTTAAGCCAGTATATGTCTGGGCCCGTCTGAAGTTTGCTAGAGAGCATTTGGATGATCCAGAAGAGGATTGGAAGAATGTCATATGGTCAGATGAAACCAAAGTAGAACTTTTTGGTAAAAACTCAACTCGTCGTGTTTGGAGGAGAGAGAATGCTGAGTTGCATCCAAAGAACACCATACCTACTGTGAAGCATGGTGGCGGAAACATCATGCTTTGGGGCTGGTTTTCTGCAAAGGGACCAGGACGACTGATCCGTGTAAAGGGAAGAATGAATGGGGCCATGTATCATGAGATTTTGAGTGAAAACCTCCTTCCATCAGCAAGGGCATTGAAGATGAAACGTGGCTGGGTCTATCAGCAGGACAATGATCCCAAACACAACGCCCGGGCAACGAAGGAGTGGCTTCGTAAGAAGCATATCAAGGTCCTGGAGTGGCCTAGCCAGTCTCCAGATCTCAACCCCATAGAAAACCTTTGGAGGGAGTTGAGATCCAGTTGAGAGTTGGGAGTTGAGATCCAGAGTATTGGAGGGAGTTGAGATCCAGTTGAGAGTTGGGAGTTGAGATCCAGAGTATTGCCCAGCGACAGCCCCAAAACATCACTGCTCTAGAGGAGATCTGCATGGAGGAATGGGCAAAAATACCAGCAACAGTGTGTGAAAACCTTGTGAAGACTTACAGAAAACATTTGACCTCTGTCATTGCCAACAAAGGATATATAACAAAGTATTGAGATGGACTTTTGATATTGACCAAATACTTATTTTCCACCATAATTTGCAAATAAATTCCTTAACCCCTTAAGGACCCCTGACGTACCCTGTACGTCCTGTCCACAGGTCTCCCTTAGACCCGCGGACGTACAGGGTACGTCAGCGGCGCCTAATCCCCCTCCCGCCCGATACTCACCTCCCTCGGCGGATCCCTCGGGGATCTGGCAGGGGAAGCCTGCCCATGTGATTTACATGGGCAGGTGAGGCTGATGACGTCGCCATGCTGCGTGGTGACGTCATCAGCAGGCGTCCCCATGCAAAGCAATGGAGGGGAGGGGGGGCTCCTTCGGAGCCCTCTATCTCCCCAACCATTGCAGCTAGGGAGATGCTTTTTACACCATCTCCCCTTCCCCCCTTCTCCCCCCTCCCCGAGAGTCTCCCCTTTTCAGCGGTGTATAGCATTAACTGTTTCGCCGCCGGATAACATTTCGGCACCAATTGGCGCCAAAAAGCGATTCGAACCTGGAGGGGGGCTGACATCTTGGATGTCAGCCAAGCCTCCAGGTCCCCCCCCACCCACTGACAACCTCACCATATGTGTGAGGATGTCAGTGGGCCAGTTAACCATCTAGCTGCCATGTAGAGATAAGGGGATCCTAAGGATCCCCATATCTCCCGATCCATGGCAGCTAGATGGTCATATTTTACATCATTTGAAAGGCCTGATTATGGCCTTTCCAATGATACCAAACATGACCAGGTTTGGTTTAAAAATAAAAATAATAATAATAAAAACATTAAATAAAATAAATTAAAAAAAAAAATTTAAGTTTTTTTTGTCTGGGGGGAGTTTAATTAAATAGGACCTAGGCTGTCATCTAAAAATAATTAGCACAAAATGGTCAGAATGAGCGCAGCGCACATAGGTGAACTGTCTCAGCAGTGAAGGGGTTAAAAAGCAAAAGCATGTAAAAATTGGGTATTTCTAGTCTCGGGACAAAATTTTGAACCTATTTAGCTGGGGTCTTTTTGGGTGGTTGTAGATTTTGGGGATTAAATTATGAAAAAGTGTGTTTTTACCATTTTTTCATCATATTTCATATTTTTTTATAGTAAATTATTCGATATGATGGAAATAATGGTATTTCTAGAAAGTCCATTTAATTGCGGGAAAAAGGGTGTATACAGGGCCGGTGCAAGCATTTTTGTCTAGTCAGGCGAAGGTGCGTTTTGGTGCCCCCCCATCCGTGTCATGTCAAGCCAATCAGGATAGAGGTGCCATAATAATCTCTATATATGCACACATACATATATACACACTCTAGTGTCGCACCGATACCACTTTAAGACCGAGTACAAGTACCAATACTTTTTTCAGGTATTCACCGATATCATGCCCACTCAGATACATATATACAGACCAGAACATGTCCAGATACATATATATATATATATACAGCACAGAGACCTCAGACCAGAACATGTCCAATATATATATATATATAGCCCCCAGCTCACAAGGGTATATATATAGCCCCAGCTCACAAGGGTATATTTGCCCCCAGCTCACATATGGGTATATTTGCCCCCAGAGCTCACACATGGGTATATTTGCTCCAGCTCACATATGGGTATATTTGCCCCAACTCACATATGGGTATATTTGCCCCAACTCACATTTGGGTATATTTGTCCCAGCTCACACATGGGTATATTTGCCCCCTGCTCACATATGGGTATATTTGCCCCCTGCTCACATATGGGTATATTTGCCCCCAGCTCACACATGGGTATATTTGCCCCCAGAGCTCACACATGGATATATTTGTCCCCAGAGCTCACACATGGGTAAATTTGCCCCCAGCTCACATCATTCTTCCCCTCAATTAATTTCACCCCCTCAATTCCTCCACCCCCTCAATTCCTCCACCCCTTCAATTCAATCTCCCCTTTAATTCATTTCATACCCCTGCTCACACGCGCACATCACCCCTGATCACACATCACCCCTGCTCACTCCCACACACACACACACATCACCCCTGCTCACACAAACACACATCACCCCTGCTCACACACACACACATCACCCCTGCTCACACACAACACACACACACACACACATCACCCCTGCTCACACACACATCACCCCTGCTCACACACACACACATCACCCCTGCTCACACACACACACATCACCCCTGCTCACACACATCACCCCTGCTCACACACATCACCCCTGCTCACACACATCACCCCTGCTCACACACACACATCACCCCTGCTCACACATCACCCCTGCTCACACATCACCCCTGCTCACACACACACATCACCCCTGCTCACACACACACATCACCCCTGCTCACACAACACACATCACCCCTGCTCACACATCACCCCTGCTCACACATCACCCCTGCTCACACACACACATCACCCCTGCTCACCCCTGCTCACACATCACCCCTGCTCACACAAACACACATCACCCCTGCTCACACAAACAGACATCACCCCTGCTCACACATCACCCCTGCTCACACATCACCCCTGCTCACACACACACATCACCCCTGCTCACATCACCCTGCTCACACGCACACATCACCCCTGCTCACCCCTGCTCACACATCACCCCTGCTCACACACACACACATCACCCCTGCTCACACATCACCCCTGCTCACACATCACCCCTGCTCACACGCACACATCACCCCTGCTCACCCCTGCTCACACATCACCCCTGCTCACACACACACACATCACCCCTGCTCACACATCACCCCTGCTCACACATCACCCCTGCTCACACGCACACATCACCCCTGCTCACACATCACCCCTGCTCACACATCACCCCTGCTCACACAAACACACATCACCCCTGCTCACACAAACACACATCACCCCTGCTCACACATCACCCCTGCTCACACATCACCCCTGCTCACACGCACACATCACCCCTGCTCACACATCACCCCTGCTCAACGCACACATCACCCCTGCTCACCCCTGCTCACACATCACCCCTGCTCACCACACACACATCACCCCTGCTCACACATCACCCCTGCTCACACATCACTCCTGCTCACACATCACTCCTGCTCACACACACACACATCACCCCTGCTCACACATCACCCCTGCTCACACATCACCCCTGCGCACACATCACCCCTGCTCACACACACATCACCCCTGCTCACACACACACACATCACCCCTGCTCACACATCACCCCTGCTCACACATCACCCCTGCTCACACACACACATCACCCCTGCTCACACATCACCCCTGCTCACACAAACACACATCACCCCTGCTCACACAAACACACATCACCCCTGCTCACACATCACCCCTGCTCACACACACACATCACCCCTGCTCACACACACATACATCACCCCTGCACACACACACCCACCCACCCCCATACTCACACCCACCTCCCCATGCTCACACCCACCTCCCCATGCTCACACACACCTCCCCATGCTCACACACACCCAATGCTCTCATTCACCCATGCTCACACACACAGACACACACTCCATGCTTACACACCCACCTCCCCCATGCTCACCCCCATACTCACACCCCCTGCTTGCTACATACCCTAGGATTCAAATCCCTGGCTGCCTCCATGGTTGCAGCTCAGCTGGTCTCTCTCCACTCCCCCCACCCTGCACGTGCTGGACACTTCCCGCACAGGAGCAGGGGAGGGAGGCTCTGCTAGCTGCTGTGAGGAGGAAGGGGGTGGATGGGCGGGGCCAGCATGTTCCCATGTAAGCTGTGGTCTGGCAGCCTCGTCTTCCTCCTCCTCTGCACCCCCCCCCCCGCAGGGCCTTTACTTCCGGTGCAGCGTGTGGGAGTGGGATCCCACACGCTGCCGAGTAAATGGGAAACCTTGTGCCCGATCCTTGCAAGGCCTCCGCTCGCTGGGTGGTCCAGATTTTTCCGCCCCTCAACTGGCAGAAAGCCAGAATAGTAAGGCAGCCGCCTGTGCTGCCTTACACTAGCGCCGGCCCTGGGTGTATAATATGTGTGGGTTGAATAAACGAGTAAGAGGAAAATTTGACCTAAACACTAACAGCGCAGAAACGTAAAAACAGCAGCGGTCACTAAAAGACGGATTTGTGTAAAACCGCCCGGTCACTAAGGGGTTAAAAATCAGACAATGTGATTTTCTGGATTTTTTTCAAATTTTGTCTCTCATAGTTGAAGTGTACCTATGATGACAATTACAGGCCTCGCTCATCTTTTTAAGTGGGAGAACCTGCACAATTGGTGGCTGACTAAATACTTTTTTGCCCCACTGTATATATATATTATATATATATATGTGAAACTCGAAAAATTTGAATATCGTGCAAAAGTACATTTATTTCAGTAATGCAACTTAAAAGGTGAAACTAATATATGAGATAGTTCAAGCTGTGAGTTGTCATAATTGTGATGATTATGGTTACAGCTCATGAAAACCCCAAATCCACAATCTCAGAAAATTAGAATATTACATGCAATCAATAAAACAAGGATTGTACATAGAACAATATCTGACCTCTGAAAAGAATAAGCATGCATATGTATTCAGTACTTGGTTTGGGCCCCTTTTGCAGCAATTACTGCCTCAATGCGGCGTGGCATGGAAGCTATCAGCATATGGCACTGCTGAGGTGTTATGGAAGACCAGGATGCTTCAATAGCGGCCTTCTGCTCTTCTGCATTGTTCGCTCTCATGTCTCTCATCTTTCTCTTGGCAATGCCCCATAGATTCTCTATGGGGTTCAGGTCAGGCGAGTTTGCTGGCCAATCAAGCACAGTAATCCCACGGTCATTGACCCAGGTTTTGGTGCTTTTGGCAGTGCGGGCAGGTGCCAAGTCCTGCTAGAAAATGTAGTCAGCATCCCCATAAAGCTCGTCTGAGGAAGGAAGCATGAAGTGCTGCAAAATCTCCTGGTAGACGGCTGCGTTGAACCTGGATTTAATGAAGCACAGTGAACCAATACCAGCAGGTGACATGGCTCCCCAAATCAACACAGACTGTGGAAACTTCACACTGGACTTCAAGCATCTTGCAGTGTGTGCCGCTCCATTCTTCCTCCATACTCTGGCTCCTTGGTTTCCAAATGAGATGCAAAAGTTGCTCTCTTCAGAAAAGAGGACTTTGGACCACTGAGCAACAGACCAGGTCTGTTTTTCTTTAGCCCAGGTAAGATGCTTCTGATGTTGTTTGTTGTTCAGGAGTGGCTCGGCAAGTGGAATACGACATTTGAAGCCCATGTCCAGGATCCGTCTGTGTGTGGTGGCTCTTGATGCACTGACTCCAGCCTCAGTCCACTCCTTGTGAAAGTCCCCAACACTTTTGAATGGCTTTTTCCTGACAATCCTCTCCAGGCTGCGGTCATCCTCGCTGCTTTTGCACCTTTTTCTTCCACACTTTTCCCTTCCACATAACTTTCTATTAATGTGCTTTGATACAGCACTTTGGGAACATTCAACTTCTTTTGCAATTACCTTTTGAGGCTTTGCCTCCTTATGGAGGGTGTCAATGATGGTTTTCTGCACAACTGTCAGGTCAGCAGTCTTTCCCATGATTGTGATTCCTACTGAACCAGATTGAGAGACCATTTAAAGGCTCAGGAACCCTTTGCTGGTGTTATGGCTGAATTAGCTGATTAGAGTGGGACACTTTGAGCCTAGAATATTGCACCTTTTTACAATATTCTAATTTATCTGAGATTGTGGATTTGGGGTTTCATGAGCTGTAAACCATAATCATCACAATTATGACAAATCACGGCTTGAACTAGCTTGCCTTGCATGTAATGAGTCTAGCTTATATATTAGTTTCACCTTTTAAGTTGCATTACTGAAATAAATGAACTTTTGCACAATATTCTAATTTTTCGAGTTTCACCTGTATATGGCAGGGGCTATTCCCTTACTGTGCTGGATACAGCCCTCAGTAAGACCCGACACAGATGGCGCACAAATTTACCAAGGGAGGACACAGCCCCAATTGCGCATCGCATCACCATACCTCTTACACAGTGATCTGGGCTTTATTAAAGGACGGTCTTATCCCTCCCTCTTACATTTGTATTTTCATTGCACTTTCATCCCACCATGGATTTCATGGGTTGTTTTTACATGATTGCTTGTCGTTCACTTTGGTTGTGCACTGCAACTGGATTTTTTCACTCTATTTTTGATTCATTGCCGCATCCTTCTCACTCCTTTCATTTTTCTTATTTTTCTTCTTTTTCATTTCCCTTCACTTGTTGTTTTATTTTTTATTTCTTATTTTTTTAATTTTAATTTTCTTTTCATTTCATTTTCCATTTTTTTTTATAATTCAAGCATTTTTTATTGTTTATTATTTTTCAGTACACAGCCCTGTCGATCACGGACCGGCCATTAGCATTGGCGGGTGCCCATACATATACATGTTTAGTTGTTTTCCGTTAGGAGGTTATTGGCTACCCCTTCGCAGGGCTGCTGGATAACCAGGGTTGTGAACGGTAACCGGGCTGCCAGCACGACGACTTGCGCCTATGATATGTGCAGTGGACACTCAGCATAAGTTGTCATTCTTTGATTCTCCATAGTTGGCCTCTACGGGTCTCCTGGGGGACCGTTTTCTCCCCATGGAGAGTTGTCATGTTTGTTTTTAATCACGTACTGTGTTTGTCCGGCACCGTCCTGCCTAAGCGTCATGGGTTGACATGGTTATGCCCCTTGACAGCGCAACCCGATGATGTCATTGCACCGGTCTCCCCGACACTTCTGGGTTGAGCTCAGCCGGTCTCTGATGTGCAATGGGATGCGATAGGTGAGTCTTCTCTCATGTACACCTTACTATCCCTATATATATATATATATATAGTGAGAAACAAGGGGGTGTTTGTGAGGGTCCTGAGAACGAGCAACAGCACAATGGCCTGCTCTACGGTGGGTGCCCGCTCAGGTCTCACAAACAAGGTTTTAGCTTGATTGTGCCATTACAGGGATGAATTTTCCATATGCAAATCAGCCTGCTCTCACCCAGAAAGGGTGGCCAGTGCTGATTGCCAAGGACGTCGGGGGTTGCTGCACCTCTCGTGCAGGGATGACGTCCTTGCCAATCAGCACTGGCCACCCTTTCTGGGTGAGAGCAGGCTGATTTGCATATGGAAAATTCATCCCTGTAATGGCACAATCAAGCTAAAACCTTGTTTGTGAGACCTGAGCGGGCACCCACCGTAGAGCAGGCCATTGTGCTGTTGCTCGTTCTCAGGACCCTCACAAACACTCCCTTGTTTCTCACTTTATATATATATATACTGTGTATATATATTATGTTGCTTTGTTATATAGGTTATCTTTCTACCTTAATAAAGGCCTCTAGGGGCCGAAACATTGGTTTTTATATGGATTAAATTAACGTTTTACCTTTTACAAGACCCGGAGTGCCTCCCGCTACCCATTTTTTTCTACTTCATGTCTAGGGGAGTTTGCACCGGGGCAATATCTACTGAGCAAGGAGCATGCTCATTGGAATTGGATAACGTGTGCCAGCTTCCATATACTTTTTATATAGTAAGAATATTGTTGAGTAGACAATTATACGGAGCAAAATAAAGTAATACCTTAGAGTGGTCTACCACTGCTTAGTATGGGCAAAACACAGCAGCAAAATAGCAAGAACAAGTTAAAGTTAGTATTACAGGAGGACACAAGATAAAGATACAAAAAAAATCGCCTGGAAACACTGTAGCAATGAAAATACCAAGTGTGGGCGAGACCTTTCAGTGATGCAAACTTGTAAAGGTCATAAACAACTGGTTTAGAATTCTGACACCCTTGTTAAGATAGATGCAATCACTCTGCTGATGCTCCAGCATCGAGGATCGGGTGCTCAGTACTACAACATGCAATGTTATGTCAAGTGCAATTAGGGTTATTGTATGTGAACTTTACTATGTATTGTGAACAATCATAAACATGATGTCAAAAGATGCTGACCAGCACCTGATAATGGAGAGTTAGTGCAAAATGATTTCAATCATATGTATCTGATCGGTCGCAATATGTGTCCATTTCTGGCAGCTCCTCCCTCCCCCTCCCAGTTACGTGCGGTGTACCCCAAGGCTCAATACTTGCCCCCCTGCTATTCACAATATTCATAAATGATCTGCCTAACATCTGCAAAGCCTCAACTGTACACATGTACGCAGACGATACCGTAATCTATACCAGCAAACCAAATCTCTCACAGCTGGAGGCCATGCTGCAAGAACAATTCAGAGGTAGAAAAGTGGATCAAACACAACAAACTTTTTTTAAATACTGACAAAAAACGGTAACGATGCTCTTGGAACCGCACCTAAACTACACAAATTGCAAAATCCCCATCTATGTGTGGGGACAAAATCAAATGGCACGCTGACCACAGTCACTTCTCTCAAATATCTAGGTATGTGGTTAGACTCAAATCTATCATTTGGCCCTCAACATCGAAAAACTCTCATCTAAACTTTACCCCAAACTAGGTGCCCTGTACAGAAACAAATCCTGCCTAAACCGCATGGTAAGAAAGCAAATTGTACAACAAATGCTTATGCCGGCTATTGAATACGGAGATGTAGTGTATGCAGCCGCCCCGCAAACACACCTTCAGAAACTTACTACATTGTATAACTCATGCTGCCGCTTTGCGCTACAATGTAACTACATGACCCACCATTGTGACATGTTAAAAGAGCTAAACTGGCCGTCGCTGAAGTCTAAACATACCCTTCACCTTTCCAACCTAGTGTTTAAGAGCTTTTCTGAGAAGCTGCCACCCTACCTGAATAGGCTGCTTCCTCCAGCAGTTCCCTCATCCTATAACCTCCGATTCAGGACCAGCACCTTGCTTGTAATACCACAGTATAAAAAGAAAGTGTCTCGATCCTCATTTTCCTACAGAGCACCGCAGTTATGGAATAACCTCCCAGACGCCATCAAATCTTTCCCCAGTCTAAAGTCACTCAAGAGATCTCTATTAACATACCTCAATAAGGAATGCACCTGTAAACGTGTAACATAATGACTATTTCCTACATATTTATTTTCTGTTAATCTGTATATTTGTGTTGGATTTTTTTTTTTAATATCTTGCGTTGTATTACTTTGTATTTCTGTAACAACTGTAACATTTTAGTGTTCTTGAACCCAAGACGTACTTGAAAACAAGAGAAATCTCAATGTATCCTTCCTGGTAAAATCCTTTATAAATAAATAACAAGAATCAGAAAACTTTCTGCAACGGCAAACCTTCATGTTTCTGCAGATCAGGTGGAGGACCGAGTTACATGTTTCTACATTTTTAAAGTTAGATATTAGTGTACATACAATGTGAGAATGTCTTGGTTCTTCTGAAGCTGCTTATTTGCTCCGGAGATGCGGATCGTTGTACGAGTTATCTCTGTGACATCAGACCAAGATTTTACGTCAGTACTTGGAGATTGCAGTGATCCATCTTGAATGCCACAGGCCCTTCACATTATTGATGGAAACGAAACGAGTACCCCTGGGTACACCTAATGTTCATTCAGAGTTATTTTCTGACGGGCCAACTAGACCTGGGACTAGAGTACCAGGCTGGAGGAGGCTGCATTTTCAGAAATATTTGCAGAATGAGAGAAAGAGTAATTAGTTAGGAGGTGAAACGTAAAAAGAAATCTTATTCCCTAATTTTTTTTCCCTTAATGTTTGTTCTTTCAGAGGTCCAATGTATGTGGGTGTATGACAGAACTGCAAACCAGTAAACCTGACAGTAATGAGACTTTAATATATTATAAATATTTTTATAAATAATTTGTTGTAAATAAGAGAAGTTGAAAAAAAACAAAACAAATGAATACCATATCTGGATCCGACACATTGTGACTATTTGTCGTTAAGTCCAAGGCCATAGTTGGGGGGGGGGGCAACAGAATGTGGAGCACCTATAGCAGCACAAACTTAAATATGCCCATGCTTTTTCCCAAAGAGAAAGAAGACCAACAAATCCTCAGTGATGGGGAGCTCACCCCGCTGGGGCATATGGTTTATACATGGACTACAACAGACCTCAAAATTTCCACTTGCCTGCTCGCATTTGGCGAGTGGAAATTACATGAGGGTGAGTGGAAATGCAGAGGCAGGCAGGGCAGGATAGGGGTTAGGTGGGGCAAGTAGTTGCACTGGCGAGTAACGCTTAAGGCTTGGCTAGTAGCTTGGGACTTGAAATTTTGTGCCCTGGGCTACAATATGAACAGAATGCCCCAGAGCCAGATAAAAGGGCTTGCAAAACCTCCTTATTACAGGATACTTAACGAATCCCCAGACAGGGTCCTGCACTAACCCTCAGATAGACGTAGAAGTGCTGCTGGTCAAGAGGAGACAATTAAGCCATTACTTGTAGATATTCACAGACTGGGGCAAAGGACATAGTGCAGGTTAGAAAAGTATTGGCTCTCAAAAACCAATGGATGTATTCCAAGGTTGGTGTTAACTTAACCACAGCTGTTGTAACAACCCCATAGACTATAATGGCTCTGGCAAGTTTACAACAGCTCTGGTTAAACTAACACCACCCTTGGAATAGGGCAATAGTTGACCTTAAAATGGAGACGGTAAGCAGGAAAATCAGAATTTCCATTACCATCTCCATTTTAAACCATGGAATAGGGCACAAAGTGTCTAACAAGCAGGCCACGGAAGTGTTGGTGGAGCTGGGGCTGTCTAGCTCTGACGCTTGGGTGGATGCCATTCAGAAACAAGTTTACCTCGTGTCCCGCACAGTCACGGAATTAGACACAAGACATAAATAGCAGAATGTCAGGCTTATTTTTTTTCTTTACTTATAACATGGTCATGCTCTGGCCTTTTCAATGATACTAAACATTAACCCCTAGCTGCCATGGATCAGGAGATACGGGGTCATTGGACCCCACCACCTCCACCATAGGTGGCAGCTAGGGGTTAACTCCCAAATTGACGTCATCGCATCCTTCCGCGATGACATCAATGGGCGGGGGAGATCCCGGAGGCTTGGTCGACATCCAAGATGTCGGCCACCTCCGGGAGAGGACCGCAAATCACGATCCAGCCCCTAAGGGGTTAAAGGCAGGGACCGCCAGGGAAGGTCAGACTGTGTCCTTCCAAGTGGTGCCTGCTTTTTTCTCTGCCCCTTACCGATGGGGGAGAGGTCCAACGGACCTCCTCGTAAGGCACTTTCCAGGCGGCCGCTGAATGCACTGGTGTGATGTCACCGCAACTCCCATGATCCACAGTGAGGGACGAAATCCCGGATGTCAACCATCACTGTTTGCCGCCGGGAATCGGGGCCACAATGTTGCTTCGCTGCTGAGACGCTCGGATGCACTGAGAGTGTCCTCCGAACAGTAGCAGGAATATCCTGGATGCGCTCAGCACGTCCATAGCAGCGAAGTGGCTAATATTGTTACTGCACACATACTCCTGGAGAACATTTATGGAGCATTTGTCTCATAAATTGATTAACCCATTTATGTGTTCCCCTAGGTTGGTGTAAATTGTAACAAGTTTGGCTGCAACTGGGGTGCTTTTTCTTCAGATGTTGCTGTATATTTATATGTTGATTTTTCTTATATTTGCAGTTAATCGGTGGGTTTTATTATATATTGAATAAAGATTTTTGTTTTCACCTCTACACTAGTCTTTTGTGATGTGGTTTGATGTTTTTAATCATGAATAGGAATGTCTATATGGCACTACGTCCTCCAAAATATCTGGATGATCCCAAAAATAGGGAATAAACGTTATAGACATATTCCTATTAATAAGGGAAATAAAATGGTCATAAATTCAGCGATTTCAAGAGTAATCCAGAAATTAGCTGCAAGATGTATGCAAAAAACATTATTCAGTTTGAAAAAACAACAGTGAAAAAAGTGATTTTAGTATTATTTGCTAAAAATAAAAACTGAACGCTAATCCTACCAACTTTATTTTAAATAACTGAGTATACAAAACCTCAGTGTATGAAAGAAATAAATCCTATTTACTATTGCTAATTTTTTCATCCCTTTAATATGTCTGTTATTAACTAATACTATTACAATCTGAAAAACATGGTTCCCGGGAGCTGACAAAAAACAAGTTTGGTCAAATTGCTTCTGATTTTTCCAAAAATTAAATCTTAAAGAGAAAATCAGTTTCTAATCAGTTATACTATACTGCCTGACCAAAAAAAGGGCACACACTTTTTTAAATTAGACTGACTTTTCCTTTGATTACGGTACACATTCCCCGTGGCATCGTTTGGATAAGCTCATGCAATGTCACAACATTTATTTCCATCCAGAGTCGCCTTAATTTGTCACAAGATCTTGTATTGATGATGGGAGAGTCGCAGCGCTGCGTAAAGTCTTCTCCAGCATATTATCACAAAGATTCTCAATGGGGTTAAGGTCTGGACTTTGTAGTGGCCAATCCATGTGTGAAAATTATGTCTCATGCTCCCTGAACCAACCACTCTTGCACATGTAGCACTGTGTTTAACTTGGCTCTGAGAACTGAAACCATATTGCCACTAGGGGGAGCCAGAGTATAACGTATGGAAAAGATTGTAATGGACTTATGGACTACATACCCCAGAAACCCTTGGGACAAAAGGAAGGAAGCAAGCTCTTGCGCCAGGAAGTGAAGGGCATTGTGTGTAGAACAGAGTGAGCAGAGAGAGAGAGCAGTCTCATGTATGACACTTTCTGGGATCTTTGCAAGTTGGAGCGCGGAGAACCGGCGGCATCTATTGCTGGAGTGATCGGGGAGAGTGTGTATCGCTCTGCTGTGCATCACGCTGGACTGTTCCTGTTTCAAGTGCATTCGGGAGAAGAAGGACCTCGAGTAAGGAGGCCGCAGACGGTGCGGAGTGCTGGGGGCAGTTGGATTCTGGCTGAGGAGAACCGGATCGGGAGTGCAGACTTCGACAGCATCCGGTTCCAGGTGGCAGAGAGGACAGCTCTTCTTGAGAGGGACTTTTCTCCAGCGTTTCACCTGTCCGGGACAAGCTGTTTCGCCGGTTGGGTGAGAAGGCCTGAGGCCTATGACGTTGTTAACAGTGCGCACTTAACTTGTTTGCTACCTTAAGGGCCCCCAACGTTGACTAGTCGAAGATATTTCGTCCATCCACTGGCCAGTGGACTTAGTACCCGGGTACCCTAGGACAAACATATATATTTGGGTTTCTAGACTGGGACTTTGAACCAAAGGACTGAGAATCATATTAGTGGTTTAGTCGTTATACAGTAACCTTCTTATATTGCTGCCATTTATATTATTGAATGCTCGATTCTCACAGTTATAATACAAGTGCAACTATTGAGATTTATTGCATACAGTAAAGTATATTAAGAAAAATCCCATAAAGGTGTGCTGGCATCCAGTGATTTGTTACACACAATTCGAGCCCGATGAATCCTGGCATGGCCATCTTGGAATATGCTTGTGCCATAAGGAGAAGAAAAAAAAACACTGAATGACCAGATTTTTTCCATCAATATTAAATTTTTCCGCTGACCTCATTTTCTTGCCAGATGAAACATATTAATCAGTGCAATAATTATCCAATGGAAGGCTCTTATTGGATAAATCCAAGTGGTGACCTTTTTGACCTGGCACTCTATATTCAAAAAAATAATCAAACATAATCCTTTCAGAAAGGAATTCAGATATTGGTGAAACAGGACATAAATTGTCTGTTTCAATTGAATTTCAGATAAAAAGCATACATTGAAATAAAAGTATATTTTATAACAATTCAGAATTAATTTTGTAGTTAAGTATAGCGTTACATAGTGCAAGGTATTAAAAGCACCATAATGCTGTTTTGGTACTTAATAACTAAACCTAGTGAATGGATAACCAGACGCTAACTAGAAAAATGTAGGTGGATGTCCTGGAGGCCTAAACTTTGGGACCCGTACAATACCATTTCCTAATGTAATTTGAGCATTGAAAAGAGATGCAATTAACATTATGTTAGTCATAGTGATGTAGCAATACCTTTTACAGTTTATGTGGAAATTAGAAACAAATATGAAAAATTTAAAAATAAAAATCCTAGCTGATCGAGTAGTCCTGGCCATCTTGTAGGACGGTTGTTTTACAGATACACTGGCTTGCAGGAGTGATGGACGGCTGAGAGATATTTTTTATCGGGAATTACTCAAACATTCCCTATAGATTAGCAGGAAGTCTAGCATATATGTAGTTAGTAATTTATTAGGTTACATCAAAAAATTAGGGCTCTATTAACTGCTTCGCGCAAAAGCGCACGCCCAGAGCTATTTTTTTTGCGCGCAGCGTTAAACGTTAACGCGCGTAAATTAACGCTGGTATTTCATCCGTCAAAAAATAACGCGCATAAAAAAGACGCGCAAAAATGCTGCGCGCAGAAATCGGTGGGTGGACTGTTTTTTCACGCAAATTCAGCCAATCAGAATTAAGAACCACAATTGTCTCCCGTTAGATTAATTTTGACAGGTGCAAAAAACTTGAGTATATACTGTATGCTGCAGCAATAATATAACCACGTACAACCTCTCAATTTTATTGTTTGGGTATGTGTAACTATACTGTGCTGTATTTTTTTTTTTTCATGCTGGTGTATTTGGTTTCGGCCAGGCGTTCAGATTTGCCATTAACACCAGCTTTTAAAAGACGTTAAAATTATGCGCGCAAACGTTGTCCTTTAAAATTTGTACATAGATTGTAATACCATCCGCATACCAGCGCACAAACGCATTTGCGCTCACAATGTTAAGTATAGGACGCGCAATGTACATTACGCTCGCAAAGGGTTCGCGCAGGTTCACCAGCGGTAGACGTTAACGTGAATTTTTTGCACGGACATTGTAATACGACGTTCTGCGCAAAGGGTTTTTCCCCTCGCGTTAATGCGTTTTTGCGCACGCGTTAACATTTGCGCAAAGTAGTTTAGAGCCCATAAAGTTTAGAATGCATAAAACCATGAGAGGACCTGAAATGTTGCCATACAGCTTCTGCAGATAAAATTGCACGTATAGGACTTTGCATGTGCTAGATCCTTGTGTTCTCCTAAGAAATTGGAGATTTGCCACTACAGGTCTATTGCAGTTCAAGAGTACCTTCCTCTGATTTTGCTATATACAATGTGGAAAGCTCTGCTCTCCTCACGCTGCATCAGTTTGGCCTCAGTGGCACTGCTCTTTCCTGGTTCTCTTCCTATCTCTTCGCTCCTTCAGTGTTTCCATCGGTGGTGCCTCTTCACCAAGTCCCTCTTTCAGTTGGGGTACCTCAAGGCTCTGTTCTGGGTCCCCTACTCTTCTTGATCCATACTGCCTCTCTGGGCAACCTCATTTCTTCCTATGGACTCCAATATCACCTCTATGCTGATGACACCCAAATCTACCTTTCCTCCTCCGATCTCTCTCCTCCTATCGGCTGTCTCCGACTGGAAAACCTCCCGCTTCCTAAAGCTCAACCTCTCCAAACCTGAACTTCTCTCCTTCTAAAACCAAACATTCCTGCACCTATTTCCTTTCAGGTGAATGGTGCCACCATTACTTCTACCTCTCGGGCTCAATACCTTGGTGTCCTCTTCGACTCTGATCTCTCCTTCCCTCCTCATATTCCGTCATTAACCAAATCTTGCTACTTCCACCTAAATAACATTGCTCGCGTCCGTCCCTGTCTTAAATCAGGACTCTGCTAAAATACTCATCCAGGCTCTTATCTCCCACATTGACTACTGTAACCTTCTCTCTGGCCTTAAGAGATCCCAGATTCTCCCTCTGCAGTCCTGCCTGTGCTAAACTCATCCACCTCACCCCTCTGTCAATCTCTACACTGGCACCCGGTTTCCTTTTCAAAATATTGGTGCTCACATACAAAGCTCTAAATAACAGCGCCCCTATCTATATCTCCTCCCTTATTAGCAGGTACATCCCATTCCAGCTACTTCGCTCTGTCAATGATCTGATGTTTAAAAGGGAGTCCAGGAGAAATGGGATTATTTAAAGGAAGCATTATTGAAGGCCACAGGCAATTGCATTCGGCTTGATAGCAAAAACAAAAAAGGGAAGAAACCACTGTGGTACTCTGCAGAAGTGGCCAAAATAGTGAAGAACAAAAAGACAGCATTCAATAATTATAAAACAACTCAGGCAAACCTATAAGATTAGGCAGAAAGAGGCAAAGCAATTTATAAGAGCTTCCAAAGTACACGCAGAAGAGAAAATAGCTCAGTCAGTAAAAAAAGGGGGACAAAACATTTTTTAGATACATAAAACGAGAAAAGAAAAGTAAAACAAGGATTAGTTAGATTAAAAACAAAGGAAGGAAGGTATGTAGAAGAGGATAAAAGTCTCGCTGACTGCCTCAATGAATATTTTTGTTCAGTCTTTGCAGAAGAAAAGGAAGGAAAGGGACCGCAGTTAGGAGGAAACACTAACGAGACAATTACATATCAGTTTACAGAGGAGGAGGTTCTACAGCAGCTGTCTAAAGTAAAGACAAATAAGTCAATGGGGCCTGATGGGATCCACTCTAAATTATTAAAAGAGCTCAGTGATGTAATAAATAAATCTGTTAACGGTTTTGCTAACCAATCCTTGCTAACGGGAGTCGTCCCAGAAGACTGGAAATTAGCAAATGTTGTGCCCATTCACAAGAAGGGTAGTAGGGAGGAATCTGGTAACTATAGGCCAGTTAGTCTTACGTCAGTAGTGGGGAAATTAATGGAAACCATGTTAAAGGAAAGGATTGTTGAACATCTAAAAACACATAGATTACAGGATCAGAAACAACATGGGTTTACCTCAGGGAGATCATGCCAAACTAATCTTATGGATTTTTTTGATTGGGTAACAAAAATAATAGACACAGGTGGTGCAGTAGACATTGCTTATTTAGATTTCAGTAAGGCTTTTGATACTGTTCCGCATAGAAGGCTTATCAATAAATTGCAATCTTTGAGCTTGGATTCCAATATTGTTGAATGGATTAGGCAGTGGCTGAGTGACAGGCAACAGAGGGTTGTGGTAAATGGAGTTTATTCGGCGCAAGGTCTTGTTACCAGTGGGGTACCTCAGGGGTCAGTACTTGGACCCATTCTATTTAATATTTTTATTAGTGATATTGCAGAAGGTATTAATGGAAAAGTATGTCTTTTTGCTGATGACACAAAGATTTGCAACAGGGTTGACGTTCCTGGAGGGATCAGCCAAATGACAAATGATTTAGGTAAACTAAAAAAATGGTTGGAGCTGTGGCAATTGAGTTTTAACGTGGATAAGTGCAAGATAATGCACCTGGGACGTAAAAACCCAAGGGCTGAATATAGAATATTTGATACAGTCCTAACCTCAACATCTGAGGAAAGGGATTTAGGGGTTATTATTGCAGAGGATCTAAAGGTAAGTAGTCAATGTAATAGAGCAGCAGGAAATGCTAGCAGAATGCTTGGTTGTGTAGGGAGAGGTATTAGCAGTAGGAAAAGGGAAGTGCTCATGCCACTGTACAGAGCACTGGTGAGACCTCACTTGGAGTACTGTGTGCAGTACTGGAGACCGTATCTCCAGAAGGATATAGACATCTTAGAGAGAGTTCAGAGAAGGGCTACTAAAATGGTGTACGACTTGAAGGAGAAAAGTTACCAGGAAAGGCTTAATGATCTTAAGACGAGACAGAGGAGATATGATAGAAACATTTAAATACGTAAAGGGAATCCACAAGGTAGAGGAAGGGAGTATATTTAAAAGGAAACAAAGTAGCAAAACAAGAGGACATAGTCTTAGATTAGAGGGGCAAAGGTTTAAAAGTAACATCAGAAAGCATTATTTTACTGAGAGGGTGGTGGATACATGGCACAGTCTTCCAGTTGAAGTGGTAGAGGCCAAAACAGTAATTGAATTTAAGCAGGCATGGGATAGGCATAAGGCTATCCTAAACAAAAGATAAATCCAGGTAAAGTATCCATGTAATTGGGCAGACTAGATGGGCCGAAAGAAAAATGTTGGCAGATAAGAACCTATGTTTCTGTGTTATCAGTTCCACGTACCCAAACCTCCGCCTTCAAGACTTCTCCCAAGCTGCCCCCTTTCTATGGAACTCCCAACATTACACTCTCCCTGTTTCTCCAGTCCTTCAAGAAGTCTCTGAAAACACATTACTTTAAAGCAGCATATCGGCTCACTCCATGATCCTCAACTGTACGTTTCTTGCACAATCTTACCACTCAGCCCACACGCACCCCGCTACTTCAGGTTCTCTATTTACCCTCACCTAGTGTGTCATCCCTCTCCTTTTAGATTGTAAGCTCTCGCGCAGGGTCTTCTCTCCTACTATTCTGTGTGTTTAATTTGCATGTATATTTGTTATTCTGTCTCACCCATTGTACAGCGCTACAGAACTTGTCAGCGCTTTATAAGTACTTGTAACTGTTAAGTGTCATACCATTTCCTACTTGTACCACTTTACTACTGTATATGGAATCCTTTCTTCTCTGAACATAATGCTTCCATCTAGTGGTCACTGAGCAGAATGAGTGATATCACATTTGCTTTGTAAGGTACAAATAAATCAAATACATTGAAGGAGACCAAGATGTAAATCTTGAAAAAGACCCACAGGGTGAAATTGCTGATCCCGCAATTTTTTTTTTTTTTTTTTTTTTTAGAACAAAGTGTGTTAACTTTATTAGCATCTTCCTCTTCGTATGATTTTATAAGCATAGTGATAATTATCATTTTATTACTTTGTATTTCTGTAACAACTGTAACCACTCAATGTTATCGAACTCAGGACATACTTGAAAACGAGAGAAATCTCAATGTATCCTTCCTGGTAAAATCCTTTTCAAATAAATAAATTAAAGTGACACTACCACTAAAATGAAATGCCGTTATTGTGTTTATTTTATGTTGCTGATATCTTACATGTGCTTTGTTTTTCTCTTGTTTGTTTAGTTAAGAATTCTTTTTACTCTATGTGTGTCACTGGGTGCATCCATTGTGATCTTTTGTGTTGTAAACTCTCCCCCCCCCCCCACCACAGTATCTTTCCATCACTTGCTCTTCACTCTGTGGCTTTGACCATAGAATGGGCTCTATGGGTCAGTCGCCAACGCAAACCCTTGTATTGTGTGGTATGGATTCAAAGGACATCACCAGGTGGTAGATTCAAAGTCTTTTAACCCCTTCGCTGAGGAGGACGTGCAGGGAACTTCCTCACCGACTCCTGCACGTCCTCCACTTGCGAGAGCCCAGTGAAATATACTTGCCTCTCTCCAGGGCCGGATTAACATAGGGGCAGATGGAGCGGCAGCTCCAGGCCCATGCCCCAGAGAAAAAATAACAATATCTGCATTTATGAACATGTGGACCCCATTATCTCCAACACCATAGCAGCTACAGGGTCATATGAGGTATCACTGGAAAGGCCAGAGTATGCCCCTTCCAATGATACCAAACATGACCAGGTTTTATGTAACAATAAAAATAAAATAATAAATATTACTTTATTTTTTCTTTCTAACACAGCAATACTTTCCACTTTTCAATTATAAAGTGAACAATTATGCTGCACTAACTTACCATCTCAAGTGTGGAGGTGATACACGATCCGTTAATACGTATTGTTACACCAAAAACCTAAACCACCGCACTGCAGCAAAGTGCACTGGGGGAGTGACTTTGGAACCCTGCGTTACTAATCTTTACACCTTACAAGGTCAAGGGAGGTGTCATTGGACAGGTCAGCGTCTGGCCTTTGCATTAATACCAAACATGACCATGTAAAATCTAAAAGGAAAACCCAAAAACTTTTTATCTTTTTATTTTTAGTTCCAATGCAATGGCATTGTCCATTTGTCACTTATAAAATGAGCAATACCACTGCCATTACTCACCTTCTCATTTCCCACGCTGGGAGCAAGATCAGTGTTTTATACATAGTCATATTATTCAAAAAACACAAGGGAAATATTTCATTTTTTTTGGTTAAAATTTTATATTTTCTCAGAAAAATGCAGTAACCGGATCCCATTTTAAAAAAAATTAACAAGAATTCCCTATAGAATATATAATCACAAAGGTTTGGATGATAAAATGTGAAAAAATTATTTTACATGCTCTAAATGATTGAAATCTGAATGTAAATTTACTCACACAGCATCTGCCTGGTTAGATATACAGTTGTGTTCAAAATTATTCAACCCCCAATGCTGTAAAGGGTTTTAGGGAATTTAGTGTACATTTGTAATTGTATTCACAATGAAATCCTACAAGGACTTTTTAAAGAACCATATGCAACTAAAATGACATCAATTGGTTTTGTAATACAGTAGTAAATGTTTCTTTGTGAATTCTTCATTGACACAATTATTCAACCCCTTAAAGACTACCACTCTGAAGAACAGAGGTTCATTCAAGTGTTTTCAATCAGGTATTGAAAACACCTGTGGATGTCACGGAGCAGCAATAAAGCATAATAAGCACCAATTAGGCAGCTTTAAAATGACTGTGATACTCAGCTCCTTCTAGACATTTACTGGTGTGGTTACAAACATGGTGAAGTCAAGAGAATGGTCCAGGAAGACAAGAGAAGAGGTGATTACTCTTCACAGGAAGGGCAATGGCTATAAGAAGATTGCAAAGATGTTAAACATACCAAGAGAGACCATAGGAAGCATCATTCGCAAATTCAAGGCAAAGGGCACTGTTGAAACACTACCTGGTCGTGGCAGAAAGAAGATGCTGACTTTGACTGCTGTGCGCTACCTGAAGCGTAGAGTGGAGAAAAGTCCCCGTGTGACTGCTGAGGAACGGAGAAAAGATTTGTCAGATGTGGGTACTGAAGTTTCAGCTCAGACAATACGGCGCACACTGCGTAATGAAGGCCTCCATGCCAGAACTCCCAGGCGCACCCCCTTGCTGTCTCCAAAGAATAAGAGTCGACTGCAGTATGCCAAAAGTCATGTGGACAAACCACAGAAGTTTTGGGATAGTGTTCTGTGGACTGATGAAACAAAATTAGAACTGTTTGGGCCCATGGATCAACGCTATGTTTGGAGGAGGAAGAACAAGGCCTATGAAGAAAAGAACACCTTGCCTACTGTGAAGCATGGCAGGGGGTCAATCATGCTTTGGGGCTGTTTTGCTTCTGCAGGTACAGGGAAGCTTCAGCGTGTGCAAGGTACCATGAATTCTCTTCAGTACCAGGAGATATTGGATGACAATGTGATGCAGTCTGTCACAAACCTGAGGCTTGGGAGACGTTGGACCTTTCAACAGGACAATGATCCCAAGCATACCTCCAAGTCCACTAGAGCATGGTTGCAGATTAAAGGCTGGAACATTTTGGAGTGGCCATCGCAGTCATCTGACTTAAATCCGATTGAGAACCTCTGGTGGGACTGGTTATTTCATTATAAATGTTATGTTATATTTGTCTGACCTACACGTGCCTCTTTGATTTAATTTTAAGCAAGATGACTGAATGATCAAAATCAATGTCAAACTGGCCAAAACACTCAATTTCAGTGGGGGTTGAATAATTTTGAACACAACTGTATCAGTATCTGCACTATAACGTAAAATATGCTTTCATTTCACTAAATTCCAAAAAAAGCCACCAAAATCTTCAGCTCCAGGCCCATAGAGATCTTAATCCGGCCCTGCCTCTCTCTCTCCGGGGACCCGCGGCGTTCTGGCTTCCTGGAAGTCAGACGCCAAATTTATGGGCCTCCCCGCGTAAATGACATCATCGCGCCATGATGTCATTTTCAGGCAACCCCCCCGGCAATGCCTGGAGATCGCCTGAAGGGGAGGGGGGGGGACCTTTCGGATCCCTCTCCCTCCCGATCGGGAGGTGTGATATGGACAAGTCAGGCACCGTTTAGAAAGGGGAGAGTCTCCCCTTTTAAGCGGTACCTGGTTTTAACCCCTCAGGCACCAGGCCGCCATCCGGATCTCAACCTAGCTATGGTGGGGGCTGCAATCTTGGATGGTGGCTCCACCTCCGGGTCCCCCCCTGGCTACCTGATGTCATTGCACATGGCGTGATGACGTCAGTTAGCTGGGGAACCCCTAGCTGCCCAGGGATTTACTGTCAGGGTGGCACCAGGCATGGGCCATGGTGGGACCCAAGTTCAGGGAGTTTGAGCCCAGTGTGCGGGGATGCACCGTTGGTACCTTGGTGTTTGACGGTTTAACCCCTTTCAGTGCTGGTTAGGTATGAGGGCAGCAGTTTTCAGGCATAGCACACATGCAGGTAATGTTTATTTGCACAAACAGGTACTGATCCCTGACATGATAAAAGAGCTAAACTGGCTGTCGCTGGAATCTAGACGCACCCTTCACCTTTCTAACCTGGTGTTTAAGAGCTTTTGTGCTAAGCTACCACCCTACCTGATTAGACTGCTTCCCCTAGCAGTTCCCTCATCCTATAACCTCAGATCCAGGACCAGCACCTTACTTGCAATACCACAATACAAAAAGAAAGTGGCTTGATCCTCATTTTCCTACAGAGCACCGCAAATATGGAATAACCTCCCAGACGCCATCAAATCTTCCCCCAGCCTAAAGTCACTTAAGAGATCTCTATTAACATACTTTGTTACAGAATGCACCTGTAAACATGTATCGTAGAAAATAAATATGTAAGAAATATACTCCCTATGTTAATCTTAGGACCCTGCGAATCATAAATTTTCGCTCGAATCGAATCACATCTCCTGTAAAGGTTCGAACTCGAATCGAAAACGTCTGAAAATTGACGCTTTCGTGTACGATACACAGCCTGGATAGGTATGCTTTGTTTATGTATACAGCCTCAGGTTCAGCTGACGTTACAGCTGCAATCTAACAGTGATGGGCTTAATATACTAGTCTATAGCAAACTACACATCATGAAATGTAAAAAAACTTGTATATGATTATATATTTAAAAATTATTAATTATTATAAATTATATAAAATTATCTCCCACACAGAGCAGAGTGACCCCCATATGATTATCTCCCAGAGCAGAGTGACCCCCATATGATTATCTCCCACACAGAGCAGAGTGACCCCCATATGATTATATCCCACACAGAGCAGAGTGATCCCCATATGATTATCTCCCACACAGAGCAGAGTGACCCCCATATGATTATCTCCCAGAGCAGAGTGACCCCCATAGGATTATCTCCCACACAGAGCGACCCCCATATGATTCTCCCACACAGAGCAGAGTGACCCCCATATGATTATATCCCACACAGAGCAGAGTGATCCCCATATGATTATCTCCCACACAGAGCAGAGTGACCCCCATATGATTATCTCCCACAGAGCAGAGTGACCCCCATATGATTATCTCCCACACAGAGCAGAGTGACCCCCATATGATTATATCTCACACAGAGCAGAGTGACCCCCATATGATTATCTCCCACACAGAGCAGAGTGACCCCCATATGATTATATCTCACACAGAGCAGAGTGACCCCCCATATGATTATATCCCACACAGAGCAGAGTGACCCCCGTATGATTATCTCCCACACAGAGCAGAGTGACCCCCGTATGATTATCTCCCACACAGAGCAGAGTGACCCCCGTATGATTATCTCCCACACAGAGCAGAGTGACCCCCATATGATTATCTCCCACACAGAGCAGAGTGACCCCCATATGATTATCTCCCAGACAGAGTGACCCCCATATATAATTATTAGATTTTTTTTATGGATATATAAAAAATGAGCAGCAAATAAAAAAAAATTGGCTTGGCAAAATTAAAATATATTGTTCTTTTATAGTTGCTAGTTAATGCCAGGGTTTTTCTTTTTACATTTGATTCCTTTTTTTTCTCTCATTTGTTCTGCATAAAAAAATGATGGGTAAGGGCCCCCCCCCTGGATCCCCCCCCCCCCCGGCGGCCATCTTCTGGCTTCCTGCAAAAGAAGCACATTGTAAACGTGACAGGGATACCGATAATTAAATTATACTCACCAGCACCATCCAAACTTGACACGACACAGCCCAGCCTGTACTCGCTCCTCGCTCTGTCCTCCGACCTCCGACCACGTCCACAGCTCCAGTTCAGACTCCGTCCAGGGCCTCTACGCAGCTTCCTTCCACCGCAGCTTCCTCTGAACCTTGGGGTGGGCGGCTCCTAGCAGCGTGCCGTGACGTTCCCAGCCGTGTGCTGAGCATCTGGAGGCACGCTGTGATCTTCCCAATTCGAAATTTAGAATAGAGCTGCAAATTCGAATTCAAATCGAATTCGACCAGCGATTCGATTTCGAATCGAATTTCGAAGCTTCGCAGGTCCCTAGTTAATCTGTATATTTGTGTTTTGTTTTTAATATCTTACATTTTATTACTTTGAATTGTTACAGTAGGTACAGAAATACAATGTTCTTGAACCCAGGAAATACTAGAAAATGAGAAATCGCAATGTATCCTTCCTGGTAAAATACTTTATATATATAAATAAATATGAAGTCACCCCATTCCCCACATGTATCAATAATGGTCTTAGGAACAATCTACGAAAACGGTTAAGAGACCCTGAAATACTTGGCAGGTGACCAGAAAGGTATCAGTCCAGTCTATAGAGTCTATCCCCAGATCTAAATATATGGGATAGAGTGCCAGTCCATCCTGGAAGCAATGGGTTCATCATGGTGGACTACCACCATCTCCACAAAATCCTTCAGGGTCGCCATGCACTCACCTATGGCTCAGACCTCTCCACCAAGCAGGGCCACAGAGCGGGAGACCTCCATCCAGACAGGAACATCTAAAGTGAAGCAATCTTTATGAGGGGTGTGAAATCAGTCCAAGACACAGGGTCTACATCTGTCCTCCATGTAGGATGGGGAGGCCCACAGGAAACCAGATGTGTGTCCACCATCCTGGCCTGTATCTCTGTGTCTTGAACTGGAGGGGAAACATTCAGGCTCATGTCTGTTTTCTTTTTCGGGGACTACATGTTCCTGAAGACAAAGAGCACATGGACCTTACTGGTAACTTACAAAAGCGACAAATTGGGTCTGGCAAAGTGCTAAATTCAGCCAGATAGCCTGGTGGTGTAGAGAGCTAGCAGTTCGTATGTCCATTCACTTCACTGGCCAAGCAACGCTCCCATATCATAGGGTTTTTACCATGCTTTTATGATCGTGCACAGTAATTTTGTGGGTGCTATGCATCCTTAAAATAAGTTGACAATGATATACGTTCGACAGTTTATTAAAAAAACATTTACAATTTAGAATCAGTGCAAACTGTGACAGAATGTAAAGACAAGATAAAGAATGAGGGGGAAAAAAAACAAGGCATGTACTTGTAAAAATACACACCATCCTCCATAAAAAATGTAATGAATGTCAACAATATGTATTATTTCTCAAACACACATACCAATATAAACAGGTATTCAACGTGTAGCTAGAATTTGCATAGAAAATTCTTTGGTTAGAATTTAAAGTGAATTTTCCCAGGTTCCCTGTTGCTCATTTAATGGCATTAAAATCCTGCTAGTCAAACGATGATCATATTTATACTTTTTACTTTAGTCATTAATCATCGTAGTTTACGGTTGTTGCAAATAGAAGAACTTCGCCATTTCCCAAAAGGAAAATTCAAACAGCAGCAGACATTTCAGCATTATTTCGTCTCATGTTGCTGTTTGAATTTCCCTATTATCACCCAAATAGGGACAAAATGTGTCACTTAAGCACATTATTTTATTAGCAGTTTCCCATATAGGTTTTGGGCTCTTTATTGCTGTCCCAACCATAGATTCTCTCTAGCAGCTTTGCCCTATGTACCAGTTCCGGTTTGGGTCAGATTCCAGTGAGCAGATTTCCCAATTTATCCTGTGACCAGATTCCTTTGAAGTGAATCCAGGAGAGACCAGTTCCGAAAGACAACTGAAAGCAGATTACAGCTATATGCTTTGATACTGCATACATCCTGCGAGCTTATGTCCAGCAGGTGTTTATTCTGCACAGTCATCTTGCCTCTATGATTTTTCTGCATGTACAGGTGTCCCATTTCACCTTTTTCCATTGTCCTAATATTGGAGGAGGACCACCACTCAGACACTTAGCAATATACATATTTATGAATACATTTTTGTTGAAAACGTATCGATAAATAATTATTCTTAGGAGGTGGTTGCTGCTGTAATTTGTGGTATTGACATCAGTAAACGATGTTGGTTAGTGAATAGCCATGTTTACTAGAATAACCAGCCCTCCTCCCAATCCAACACTCACCTCCATTGGCATGTGAAAGAGCAAATGTCTCCATGCAGACCCTCTTGCGCTCCTTTAATAGGCTGATTGTGGAGCCTGTCTGTCAGTGTCAGTATGGAGGATCAATAGCGTGACTCCTTCATCAATACCTTCTGGAGCAACAAAGTCAGAATGATGGGGAGAACAGAGTCGCTGATCGGGGGAAAAAAAAATAAATCCTGAAGTGATGAGATATTGTATTTATCACAGATTAGTGCAGTATCCTCAGTTTATGGAGCAATTCATGAACCTGACCAATCCAAGTACACAATCTAGAAGGGTCTTTTCTGTTAGCAAGACATATTCCACTTCCATGCTGCAAGAAAAATAAAATACACCTAAATCGATCTATAAAAACATAATTGGAGGGATACTTTAGTGAACAAGACCAGCTAATTTAATCCGTCGTGGTGAGCTGCGTGTCTCCCCACCTACCAGGTGTGTCTGTGGGCTGCAACAGCCTTTCAAAGCGGAGGGCTTTCTTCTGCCCAGAAGGCTATCAATCACCTTGTAAATCGGCAGCCATACAGGTCTACAGACAGCGGTACACAACACCGATCAACATCATACAGTTCCCCAATAAAGTTCAAATTTGAGAGGGGTCTTCTTGTGCCTGAGAAGTAAAGCATGTCAACTTTTGTAGCAAATCTGGGCACTAGCACGTTCCCATAATCCTCTGGCTGCATTCAGGTATCTGCCTGTAAAGTGCATTTTGAAGGCTTCTGTGTCCATATCTTCTGCAGCAGTCATAGATAAGCATTCTCATGGCTTTCAATAGGTTCCCTTTTCCTGACATATCCCATCAAACATCATGGATATCAAAAGGATCTTAAAGAAAAACCAATGTTGATTTACAATATTTATAGGACTGACGGTTTAGGCTGCTTTGCAATCTTTGTGACATCCTAGCAGTGACAGGATGAAAGCTTTAGGCAGGGGCCCACATGAGCGAAGAAAATACCTCTGTTGTAAGTCATACGTTTGCTTGGATGTACATGTGGACACCACACAATGCGCATGAATTTTGATTTTAAAGATTAATAAAAATTAAAAAAAGGAAAACCCTCGAGAAATATGGATGCTGAAGAAGCTGGTGCGTTATGTAGTCAACGTCGTACACATGTGACAAACGTCAAATGATCACTCGTCTGATGTCCTGTACTGCCTCTAGAAAGCATCAGGTCTGTAGAAATGCATCTTGGGCTAGTGTCAGACGAGCGTCTTTGGAGAGCGGAAGGAACGTCCGTGAGTGGACGTTCCTTCCACTCGACGCCCGTCTGGCCACCTCGCTGAGCGCAGTTAGTGTGCTCAGCGCTGCAAGACTCGATCCTCATATGGAGAATCGCACTTTGCAGCTCCGTCAACATCCGTCCTAGCGCTTTGCCGGAGAGGCTTTGATACCGGACGCTTGTCACAACGCTGCGACGGACGCTGGTAAGCACGTCAGTACGGGCGCACATAGCGTTTTAACGGTGACTTAAAATCCACGTTCATTCTAACATGCATGAAAAAGTGCAGGCATACTTTGGCCCCTATTCCAAGGTGAACACAAAAAAGGAGATGGCAAGTATTTAAAATTTGCCCTTTTTTCTGTCTATTCCAAGGTAGGCGCTTCATCAGCGCCTGGCCCTGGGAGGAAGCATAGGACAGCCGGTACTGCGCACTGCCGTGAGTATAAGCTCAGAGTGCATAAGACTCCATGGAGCATTGCGCGTGCAGGCCGCGAGTTCGCTCGAGAACGTGCAACGCCACAAAGGGAGACTGGGAACTATTTGTCCCCAGTCTTCTGCTGACCGCGGTGAGAGAAGAACTGGTGGATCACGCCTCCCTCTTCACCACCGGATGAGAGGAGAGTATTTGAGTACTGGATTTTTAGGGGCAGGGGGATTAGGACAGTGTGTTAAGTGCTAAGGCAAAAATCACGTAAACACCAGCTTTTATGAAATGGTATTTCACTGAGAAATACATTCTCCCAGGTGGAAGCACAAGCTACCTAGGAATAGCTTGCACTTCCATGCAGGAGGTGGAAATTAACATTTTCTACACAAGGTAGGCTGGGTGCACACGAGCACGTTCAGTGTGGAAGGAACGTCCGTGAGAGTGGACGTTCCTTCCAATCGATGCCCGCCTGCCCCCCCCCCTCAGCGTTGCAAAGCTCGATCCTCCTATGGACCGGCCCCATCGCAGCGCCACATGGCTGCGACGGGCGCTGGTAAGTGCGTGCGCACAGGACCACTAGGTGCGCTTGTGTGCACCCGGCCGTATAGGAGATGTGAAGTTATAGTATGCATGCGCAAGGATGCACTACACTCAAGGCACAAGCCCAGAGTGGAATAGCAATTCCAGGTGATGAGATAACTTTTCAAGAGGTTATGTGTAACGTCTCAAGAACTTACTGCCAACCTTGGAATAGGGCTCTTTGTGTGTAGTTCACTATATGATCCTTCATTATTCATTTTTGGGGGTCACGATGCACGTTACAACGGGGGATTTAGTTCACTTGTGTGGCCCCAGCCTTATCATTAAATAGCTAATATGGACACTTCTACGAATTGTAGGTTTATTCTCTTTCTTGAATAGGAAAGATATTATTAAATTCTATGGAAAGCACACACAATACATTCCAGGGAGTGTGAATGCAGAAAGAAAAAAGAAAAAAAAAAGAAGGAATATAAAAAATATTTATATATTTTCACACACACAGTTCAATACACTTTTATCTGCGCATATGCAACAGAATAGAAACAAACGGTTTTCTTCACAGCCAGGAATTTTTAAGGAAAGCCTGAAAAAAAAAAAAGAAGTAATTTGAGTGCAATTCAACTCCCCACTTACTATGCAAACCAGGGCCGGCCCAAGACATTGTGCTGCCCGGAGCGAAGGATGAAATGCTGCCCCCCCACCCCAAAAAAAACAAAAAAACACGCAGCGTGTATGAGCGTATCACGGTGCGCCACAGCAATAAAATTCAAACACGCATACACACCATACATTAGAACTCTGTGATACAGTAATGTGAGGTGTATATAACTGAGCCCAGCGTCACATACCCAGCAGTGCCCAGCGTCACATACCCAGCAGAGCCCACACATGGATATATTTGCCCCCAGGCTCACTCATGGAAAGGCTCACACATGGATATATTTGCCCCCAGACCCACTCATGGATTTATTTGCCCCCAGGCTCACACATGGATAGATTTGCCCCCCCAGGCTCACGCATGGATAGATTTGCCCCCCAGGCTCACGCATGGATAGATTGCCCCCAGGCTCACACATGGATATATTTGCCCCCAGGCTCACACATGGATATATTTGCCCCCAGGTTCACTCATGGATAGATTTGCCCCCAGGCTCACACATGGGATAGATTGCCCCCAGGCTCACACATGGATATATTTGCCCCCAGGCTCACACATGGATATATTTGCCCCCAGGCTCACACATGGATATATTTGCCCCCAGGCTCACACATGGATATATTTGCCCCCAGGCTCACACATGGATAGATCTGCCCCCAGGCTCACACATGGATAGATTTGCCCCCAGGCTCACACATTGATATATTTGCCCTCATCATGGATAGATTGCCCCCAGGCTCACCTCTGCCGGCCCAGGCCCCTCCGACGAGCAGATCATGCGGCCGCCACGTTCCTTCCTTCAACAAGCGGCAGCCTCATGAGTATCTGCCGCTCGCCTGGGATCCACCTTCCAGCCTGCGATCTTGCAAGATCACGTGATCTCGATCGCGGCAGGTTGGCGGATGGATCTCAGGCGAGCGGCAGATACTCATGTGGCTGCCGCTCGTTGAAGGAACGAACACGGCGGCCGCACGATCTGCCGCCGCCGCCGCCGCAAAAAAAAAAAAAAAATAGTGGAGAGCAGCAGCGGTGCCAGGGGCTGAAATTTGCCGCCCCCGAATTTCTGCCGCCGCTGCTCCGCTCTGCACCATTGTCGGGCCGGCCCTGATGCAAACATAGAACACAACGAGAGCATGGCTTTAATTAAACTACTACAAACCAGAAAGAGAGCACACCAAACATATGCAAAGTTCAAAAGGAACAGCCACAGCCGCTAAATCAGTGGTTCTCAACCTGTGGACCCTCAGGACTGACAATTGTCCTTTGAATTTCTGAAACATAATTTATTCTACAAAACAACGTGTGCAATATTCTACAATGTATGCACTTTTTAAACAATTTTGTAAACAGGCATTCTTTCCAAAAAGGATAGTGCAGTAATCACAGCACTAGCGAAAACGAAAGTACTGCGGAGGCAAAAACCCAGTAGAATAAATTGTATTTAAAACATATGAAACTAATTAGAATTTAAGGTGTCTCAAAGTCTGGGATAATGGTAGAAAAGCAACTCTAAATGAATAAAATATTATAAAAAAAACAAAACTCATGTGTTCCGCCAACTGTCTCTGCTGATGCGCACATTATTTTTTCATGGCAGCCTGCCCTCCCTGAGCCTTACGCAATTTGCGTAGCTGAACGCTACGCTAAATCGCATAAGCTCGCCAAGAGATTGAAGTCTGCAGCGCCTGTCTGGTGCTGCCTACTTCCTGAACCTACGCTCTGCAGTGCCTCAGAAAGGCACTGAAGAGCAATGGAATAGCTTGGACCAATGTTAAAGCACCATTGGTCCAAGGCATTCAAACAACTCCTCCGTGGGAGGCTGGCCTCCCATGCATTGATTGACACAGGACAGTCATGCGACTGTCCTCGTCTCGCAGTCAGTGGGTGCGGGGCTGTGCTCGGGGTGTGACTGTTCACTGTTTCGGCACCTCCTCTCTGCAGGTGGAGGGGGCAGTGCGTGGCTGCCTGGAGTGGACAATGCAGATCCTGGGGAGCATCGAGAGCAGCCAGTTCCTGGGGAGAACCGAGAGCAGCCAGTTCCTGGGGAACACTGAACGTGAACCTACATAACCTGTGTATATCTGGCTCTGATACTAGCCTGTGCCTCACCAGCCACTGACCTCAACGCACATCACTGGAATGCAGGGAGGCTGGGATCAGGAAGCAGTGTGTGATTCTGTGAGAATTCTCAGTGTACAGTCTAGTTTTCTGCAGGGATTATCACATCAGCAGGAAGGCAGGAAAGGAAGAGGAGTGAGAGATTTATAGAGTAAAAGGGAGAGAGTGATAGAGGGAGAAAGGAGAGAGAGGAGGAGAAATGGAGAGGAAGACATAGATAAAAGGACCGATAGAAAAATACACAGAAGGACACACAGATATAGATGGACAAACAGAATAACAGATTCAAAAAGAAGGCTGCATAATTAGGTAAAAGGACAGAATAATAAAAGGCCAGAGACTCCGTACTCCCAACACCATGAGCCACTGTGCAAAATGCATGTCTCGGTGAAGCAAAAGGCTGTTGGGTAAGGGGGGTCTCCCTATGTATATTTGACACAATGAAATATACATAGGGAGCCTGCCCCTTACCCAACAGCTTTTCACTTCACTGAGATGTGCAATGTGCATAGTGGTTCATGGTGCTCGGAGTACTGAGCTGCTGCCAGTCACTGAGTCCCACCCCCACACCTTTCCATTACAGATTCTCTCCCCCTCCTACCTTGCAATTACAGAGCATCTTACCGGATGCAGCGGGCCCCAAATGGCACCTGGGAACATTCAGAGGTAGCCGCGCCGCCTGGAACCTGCTGCTGCAGGTAAGATGCATCAGCGGGTCCCAGGCATTAGAGAGGCCTGGGGGCACTTGCCCCGCAACCTAGTCCGGCCCTGGTCACGACCCACCACTTGAGAAACACAGCGCTAAATACATTTAAACATGGAGATTTTACCAGATTTAACCCTTGCAAGCTTACAACAATTCTTACCCCCTTCAGGATCACAGCAGTACATGACCCTTCCAGGACTTTTTACAGGGTTTTAACACGAAGCTCTGTTGAAAATGGTGGAAATTTAGTTTGCAATGAATGGGCACGCACCCCTCCCTGTCAAGGTGCTCCACCCACAGGTTCTATTTCAACCTTGAACTGCAGGAAGCTCCAGATAGGACTTTGTCCACAGTAAATGAGTTAATCCCATAAGGGCAGTCAGTAGGTTGGCATGGTGGGACCAGAGTAGGACCGGCCAAGGGTGGAATACATTGTCGCTGTTGACAGGCTTAAACAATTTATGACCATTATTATTCTTCTTTATTTATAAAGCGCCAGCATATTCCGCAGCGCTGTACAATAAGCACAGTATAGACAGGGTTACAATACATTGAACAACATTTGACAAACAGTACAGGAGGAGATGAGGGCCCTATTCCCGTAGGAACTCACAATCTGGGAGGGTTGGGGTTGGAAACAGGAGGAGAGGACTGTAAGGTGAGAGTGATTGATGGTTGCGTCAGTGAGTTGGGTGGTAGGCTTCCCTAAATAGGAATGTTTTCAGGGAGCGTTTGAAGGAAGAGAAGTTAGGGGAAAGTCTGACAGTACGAGGGAGAGCGTTCCAGAGAGTAGGGGCTGCGCGTGAGAAATCCTGCAGTCTATCATGGGAAGAGGTGATGCGGGGAGAAGCTAGGCGCAGGTCACTGTTTGACCTTAGGGAGCGGGCTGGGGTGTATTTGGTGATTAGTGAGGACAGGTAGTGGGGAGCTGAGTTAGTGAGGGTTTTGTAGGTAAGGATAAGGATTTTGAACTTAATTCTGCAGTGGATGGGGAGCCAGTGAAGGGACTCGCAGAAGGGAGCGGCAGAGACAGAGCGGCGGGTGAGGTGAATTAGCCTGGCGGAGGCGTTCAGGATGGATTGTAGGGGGAGAGGCGGGACAGAGGGAGGCCAGATAAGAGATTATTGCAATAGTCGAGTCGGGAGATTACCAGGGCGTGTATGAGTTGTTTTGTGGTGACAGCGGTAAGAAATGGCCGAATACTGGAAATATTACGCAGTTGGTATCGGCAGGAGGAGGAAAGAGACTTGATGTGGGGGATGAAGGAAAGAGCAGAGTCAAGTGTAACTCCAAGACAGCGAACTTGGTTTGATGGGGAGATGGTGATACCATCAACCATGATAGAGAAGTCAGGAGGTGGGGAGGCATTGGAGGGAGGAATAAGTAGGAGGAATAAGTAGGAGTTCATTGCTAAATAAATTTCCACCATTTTCAACAGAGCTTAGGGTTAAAACCCTGTAAAAGTCCTGGAAGGGTCATGTACTGCTGTGATCCTAAAGGGGGTAAGAATTGTTGTAAGCTTGCAAGGGTTAAATCTCCATGTGTATTTAGCTGCTGTTGCTGTTCCTTTTGAATTTTACATATGATGTTTGGTGTGCTCTCTTTCTGGTTTGTAATATTACTATATTGTCTTGAGATGCACCCATACTGAATGTTTAGTAGAGGTTGAGTGCTACCCTCCTTGTGTTTAATTAACCTACTACAATGTGCACACTTTCATGTTTTTAATCTACAATAACTTTTAAAGTAATCATAGAGTTATCTTGTAGAAAGAGCTTGGATCTAGAGGGGAAAAATAAAAATATAACCCCCAGTCTGAAGTGTAGCCCAGTCACTTTTCTATATATTTATTAACCCCCTTCTTTACCAAGCACTTTTGGTTGAATTTTATTTATAATATTTATTTGAAGCATGGAATGCGAAAATAACAAGAAACTATAGGGTAAATGAAATCTTGCACAGAAATTGTAGCTCTGAGTTAAAAAATAATGGAAATTTGCAAATTTTTAATTTTTCAAGTATTTGTTTATCCTTTACAGAAATATTGTTGGAATGAAAGATTCTGAACTCTACATGGTGTTTACATGGGGTCTGCATGATCAGCGTACAGTCAGAAATAGCTTTTGTCTCAAATACAGTAAATGTGATAAAGATTGACAATAAAAGTGGTCAGATCTACTTATGGGGCTTTGTATTGATCACAGTGAGCGTATTAGCAATGCAGCTTCCAAAAAACACCAATAGAGTATAAACATATCTGTATGTGTCATAATGCCAGTGTATGGAAATTACAGCAATACCTTGTATCTGTACTGTACAAGGGTTTTCAGTAATTATTACCTCTGTAGAGTAGTGCCCGTGTTCTGCCCTCTCCCCGGCTGCTGTAATGCAGGAGCAAAGTTTCTAAACATTTGTCATTATGGGTGGGAGAGCTGCTCTTTGTAGCTTGTTTACAGTAAGACAGGGTGGAAAGAACGAGATAAGACCGTAGATTTCATTTCTACAAACGGTGCAACTGATCTGGCTTGATAAAAAAGGTATGCAAATTGAGTTCTGCTATGCTAATGATTGTGGATTAATGCAATGGTTCCCAACCGCAGTCCTCAAGTACCTCAGCCAGGCCAGATTTTATGGATCACCTTGGGGAAATACAGACTGAATCTGCAATCACTGAGCAACAAATCATATCACCTGTGCTGTGCTTCAGATATCTGGAAAACCTGGCCTGTTAGGGGAACTTGAGGACCGCGGTTGGGAACCACTGGTTTAATGTATTACAATGCAAAGTTGATAAAACGCACATAGGTGTAAAGGGGTTTTACCCTGAGTGTTATAGCACTGCTAATTTTGCACTCACAAACGGTGATTTTAATCAGGCATGTAAGTAATTCAAAGGATCCAATTTCTTTCTTTGGATTATTTTCTCATTTTCCATAACCAAGTGGTCATATAGAAAGAGGGGAAGAAAAAAGTATGCAATAGTGACGGACCACAAAAACTAGTTCAAATTTAAAGCAATCCTCATTTATTGCACGTACTCTTAACAATTTAAAAAAAAGGCACATATAAAAGTCACCCAGTCCAGGGATACACCTTGGACCCGAGATGTATCCCTGGACTGGGTGACTTTTATATGTGCCTTTTTTAAATTTGTTAAGAGTACGTGCAATAAATGAGGATTGCTTTAAATTTGAACTAGTTTTTGTGGTCCGTCACTATTGCATACTTTTTTCTTCCCCTCTTTCTGTATGACCACTTGGTTATGGAAAATGAGAAAACAATCCAAAGAAAGAAATTGGATCCTTTGAATTACAAACAGTGATTTTAATCAGGCATGTAAGTGAGTGCAAAATTAGCAGTGCTATAACACTCAGGTGTAAAGGGGTTTTACCTACTTGTATTGCAGATATCCCCCTTTTTTCGATTTTTGAATGCAAAGTTGAGTTAACTTGATTTTTGGAATAAAGGGATTAAAGGACACTCTAGAATTCAATTGGGGAGCTGGAGGGGTTAATTATCATTGGAACCTGGAGTCATTGATGATCATTACATATTTCACAGACCACATAATCACAATACAACATAAGAAGCCTGAATGATTTATGGAGGTCCCTAGAAACCATTCTGACACGCTCCAGTATGATCGTATTGACAAAGGTAAGATAATTATAAGACAATATTGAAATGAGATTATTTACCTACTTTCACTTTGGGTACGGACTTTCCACATAGGGGTTAGAGGTCAGCAGCCTTTTGTGGAAGACTTGTCTTGCTGTAAAATTAATTCCGTCTCCCACCAACTTGGATTCCACCCACGGAGAAATCCAGACGAGGTACCACCTCTCTCCCAAAAAGTTCCTGGCATTCCTCTTCCAGCCATGGTCATAAGTACGTGCAAGGCCACCAAACCATTCTTTGGTTGTGGCCCCGCGATACAGCAGGGAACAATGCAAGACAAGAAATGCAAAGCAGAATAGAAACCCAATCACGCATGTGTCAGCCACAAAAGCGAAGATGAAGGTTGATGGTGTAACTTGACCTGGTGTGAAAGAAAATAATAATAATAATAATAATCAGTAAAAAAAAAAAAAAAAAATTGTAAAATATTTGAATTCACTGTAAAAGGTTAAAAATATAATGTGACTTTATTTTGCAACACTTTGGTTGCATGAAACCGCTACACAATTTTTGTTTGGATACACAGTAATAGTGGTTGGCCCAATTCTATCCAATTTTAGAACTTAAATTCCTGCCTGGAGACACTTGAGAAAGATACTCGCTGGAAGCAAACTGCTTAGGCCAAATATGCAATATACTAAGATTGGTGAAGCCTGGTTTTGCAGCTTGATCTCAGGCTGTGTGGGAGGTTTTATATTTTAGAGCTCGGATGAGCTAGGTTTTTCTTTTGTAGGAAAATTGCAGATAATAAACAGTGTATTTTTGGGATGCTACAAGATTGGTTAATCAATACCCTAGAGCAGTGTTTTCTAACATTGTCCTCAAGCACCCCTAACAGGTCAGGTTTTCCAGATATCTGATGCACAGCACAGGTGATATGATTTGCTGCTCAGTGATCACAGGATTCAGTCTGCTTTTCCGCATGGTAATCCTTAAAATCTGGCCTGTTAGGGGGTACTTGAGGACCAGGGTTGGGAACCACTGTGCTAGAAAACTGCTATTTTGGAAAAACATGGTGCCTGTGCAGGATCATGGTATCAACGGTTTCCTGGGAGATGGCACATCTTATGAAAGCATTAGGGGTAAAGACAACAACAAACCAATATAAGACACCCCAGTAAGAGCCTGTCACAGGTTTCTATAAGCATAACATTGCGGTGGAAGCAGAAGGTCTTTTCACAAAAGTCTGAATATCGGTCCCTAAATATATTTTGAATCTACATTTCCCATGAGGCTCAGAAAACCTAATGAATAGCTGAGAATCATGGGAGATCTAGTTCCAAATATTCCAGAGGACCAAGGTTGCTGTCCCCATATGTGCACACACCAACCGAACCACTACCAACCCTAGACCTGAGCTGCCGGTCAGTTTAAGAAAATAAGATGCATAAGGAGGTTCTACCAGGAAACACAGGGATCACTGATGGATAATGCATGAAAGTAATGGATACCTTTCCGAATGGAAATATTGCACGCAAGCCACAGGACATTTATCCTATACTCCTAACCAAACTTGACCCATGCTGCCCTGCTCCAGGAAGACTCGTTTAACGGTGGGAATAGATTGGACAAGATTTCCACATAGTAGTAGCCTATCATAGTAAGAGTTTAAAAAAATAACTTTTTTTTAAAAGAGCACCATTACTATCCCATGTCTAGGCGATTTCCAGATCTAGCAGGTGGGTTAAAGGTGAAGACGCCTTTTTTTTTTCAGTCAAGTGACGCTGCGACAGTGCCGGTCACATGCAAGCGTCAGCCCAGAAAGCCTCTCCATTGACACGCTAGACGCGCGTCAACGGGGCTGTAAAGCGCAATCCTCCATAGGAGGATCGCACTTTGCAGCTGAGCGCACCGAGTGCGCTCAGCGACTGCGTTCAGCGACTGCGTCGAGTGGAAGGAACGTCCACTCTCACGGATGTTCCTTCCTCCGGCATAAGAGGTCATCCGATTGGTAATTACCTACAGTATTTGTGCTACTTTCTAAATATCATTTAACACCATCTCGTATATGTGGCATCACCCACTTTCCCAGCATGCCACAGTAAGTGAATAACCCCTTTAGGATGCTTTACTAGCTTTGCTTTTTTTGTTCCCTTTTGCACCAACAGGGGTGATAAAGTAGCCTTGTTTTACGTATAGGATGGAAAAAAAAAAAAAAAGGTTTCAAAATCAGTTATTGAGCCCATTTACCCAGACTCACCGTCACTTTTAAAGATCGTTGTAGGAACGCAAGGTCAGGGCACCGCATACGGTTAGCACAGGCTTGGATATCATTCACTGATCAGACACTTGCAAGAAATGTTAGATCTATCTATGTATTTACCTGTAAATAGCATCATCCAGGGCATGAGGAGCAGGAAGAAGCTGTGGAAACTGATACCGTCATGGAGTAACTCTATGAATATCTCAGCGTTAAGAATTGTGGAAAGAAGGAGAGCCAACCAGCCGTAAAACAGGGAGCAAAAGAAATAGCGGTAGTTTGCATGCCCGACGCACTGTGAGAGAAGGGCGCAGTGATGGTCGCGTCGGAGGATGCACACATTGCAGTTGTAGCAGTGCTGACATCTTGGGGGAACATGAGTCTGGCAAGTGTAGCAGTACCTGGGAAGAAAATGAGCAAAAAGTCAAATAGGATGCGCAAGCATAACCAAAAGACGTTGGAGCAGAGGTCATTACTGATATGCATGGGGCCTGTATGATCCTCCTCGATAAGATCCTCAAATGCCAAATATATACTAGGGTTGCACCGATACTAGCATCGGTGCCGATACCGGGTACTGCAGGAGTACTTGGTACTCGTGCAGTACCCTCCGATATTTTCCCAGATACCGGAAGCTGGCATTGAGCCGGCATCCGAGGGGCTGGGGCGGCTGTCCGAATGCTCTATCGGCATTTGGACAGGCCCTGCAGCTGCTCACTGTGTTCATACTTACCTTCCTGAGCGACGCCGGGAAAGTTTCTGCGCGTGCGCTCGTTGGAAGGCCCCAGCCGCGACCACGTGGTAGCGGCTGGGGGCCTTCCAACGAGCGCACGCGCAAAGACTTTCCCGGCGTCGCCCAGGAAGGTAAGTATCATCGCTGAGAGCTCCAGGTGCCAGGTGAGCTGGGGGGGGGGGCGGAGAATCCATGAGCTGGGGGCATATCCATGTGAAGCTGGGGGCATATCCATGAGCGAGCTAGGGGGCATATCCATGAGCGAGCTAGGGGGCATATCCATGAGCGAGCTAGGGGGCATATCCATGAGCGAGCTAGGGGCATATCCATGAGCGAGCTAGGGGGCATATCCATGAGCGAGCTAGGGGGCATATCCATGAGCGAGCTAGGGGGCATATCCATGAGCGAGCTAGGGGCATATCCATGAGCGAGCTAGGGGCATATCCATGAGCGAGCTAGGGGCATATCCATGAGCGAGCTAGGGGCATATCCATGTGCGAGCTGGGGCAGTATGAAAAAAAAATATATAATATATATATATATATAAAATACACGAGAGGGGCAGCACTCAACCTTAACTACGCTTTCAGTGCGGGTGCATCTCAAGACAACATAATATAAAACACAACGAGAGGAGAGCACACCAGACAATACAAAAGAAACCACAACAGCAGCTAAATACGTTTAAACAGAGTTTTTCCAGATTTAACCCTTTCAGTGCTTAGAAACATTTCTTAAACCCCTTCAAACATTGCAGTTCTTAACCCTTGCATACATATAATACTGAGCTCTGTTGAACAATGGTGGAAGTTTAGTTTGCAATAGATGGCCATGGATTGCGTAAGCCTGCCAACAGCGACAATGTATTCCACCCCTGGCAGGTCCTATCATACTAACCTAATGACTGCTTTTATGGGATAAACTTACTGTGGACCCAGTCCTTTCTGAAGCTCCCTGTACATCAAGGTTTAAATAGAACCTGCGGGTGGATATATATATCTTGGGGGGGGGGGGATATATACATGTGAGCAGGGGACATTTTTATATGGTCTGTTCTTATTGGAAAGCGTCAGATGACATTAAAGAAAAGTATCGGTACTCGGTATCGGTGAGTACTTTTAAAAAGTATCGGTACTCGGTCTTAAAAAAGTGGTATCGGTGCATCCCTAATATATACCCTGGAGAAAAATCGGACCTGAACAACCATCACTCCACAGACAGTGTTTCTTTGTTCTATTGGCATTGAATGTCAACCCCTTCACTACCATGATCGAGTATACGCAATAGCACCTGCTGGTACCCGATATCTATTATACTCGGTCTGGTCTAATTCTGGAGCAACGAAAAGGAATTTTGTTCATTGCAAACAAAATTCGTCTGCAAATGGGCTTCAGAATGTGCCCCCAAAGTGTTAGCACCTCAGACATGACAGCTGAGGTGCCGAAACAATTTGAACAGCTTGGAGGCCCACTTTTTCATTCCAGGAAAAACAGATCCCAAGTTGTATTATGGAGATACAGTAGCACCTTTTGTCCAGCAGAGGGCAGCATCTACCTGACAAATATGAATCTTATGAAAATGTGCTTTTGAGATTTCCAAACACACGTTCACTGCATGGTTACTGCAAAGTGGTTTTCCATAAAGCTACAACGGGTTAATGGAAAATCTCTTGGTAGCGAAGGGGTTAACAAATCTAGTCTAGTAAAAATAATTTTACCAACTGAAGCTATTATTTACTGGCTACAAATGGTTAATTCCATTTCTTCCGCTGCCTTCGGGAGCCCACAAACTGCCGCTCTCTTCTCCTTATCATCCTTGCTCAAAGAAGCAGGTGGAAGTTGCTGCCATAGCGTTAAGTGAAGAGGAGAGGAAAGGGGTAGGGGTCAAAATCATGGTCCAGGAAGAGTGATGTCAGCAAAAGAATAAAAAAGGCATACTCTGCTAATTATTTTTTTAAATGTCCTAACGTTGATCACCTGTCCAAAAATTTGAAGGGAATCATGATGTAATTTGTTTCCCCTATGTAGCAATTCAATGAAACAATTATATGCCTTTAAGACAGGTATCTCAAACTGCGGCCCACCAGATGTTGATGGCCTACAATTCCCAGAATCCTTTGAATGCCAGAGAATGATGGGAGTTGTAGTTCAGAAACATCGGGGGGGGGGCAGAGTTTAAGATCCCTGCTTTAAAGAAGTTTCAAACAAACATTAAATGAAACACATACTGAAATCCACCCCCCCCCCCCAAAAAGAAGTGGATAACCGATCTTGGTGAGAAAAATAAAACCCACTAGAGTTTCCAACTAGATGTAAAAGGTTAACAAGAAAGTATTCAGTGTCTATTTGCACCTATAACGAAGTTCCAAGCTTGTAGCTTTACTAGCTGTGAGATGCTGTTCAGTTCATGCAAATAAAGGTGCGTGCGTTTGTTCTACCAGGAAGTGATGCAGGGCTCACTGATGGATAATGCATGAGGAAAGTAATGGATACCTCCGAGTGGAAATATTGTACACAACCTGCAGGATGTTTATCCTATACTCACACCCAGCCTTGACCCACGCTGCCCTGCTCCAGGAAGACTCCTTTAATGGTGGGACTGGTTCGGACAAATTTCCACATGTTTCCCACAACATTAAATAAGAGGTATGAGGTCAGAATCAGCAGCGCCAGGCAACTGCTCCCCGAGTCACGCAGGATGACGTAAATCAGCTCCAGAGTCATGGAACCAATAAGCATGCATGTTATACAGATTGGAAGCACCACCGCAGGGTCCCAGTCTTTCTTGTTCATGGCTGAACACCTGGAGAACAAACAAAAAGGGTACAGTAAGCATGTAAATAAGGGTCAAGCTCTGGGGTGTGCTCTGGTGGGTGAGCACGGATGGTACATCGCAGTATAAATTGCAGACAGTGGATAATATTTGGAAATATATGGCACCGTGAAGGGTTTGAGCTGCCAAGGGTCCCCAACTCAACTGGCATAAATCCAATGGCACAGAAAAGATGACACCAGGCACAGCGTGCGGTGGAGCTGGAGACAGCGACATTGTATCAGTCACCTCTTCCCATGATAGACTGCAGGATTTCTCCCGCGCAGCCCCCCATCCTCTGGTACACTCTCCCTCATACGGTCAGACTTTCCCCTAGTTTCCCTTCCTTCAAAACGCTCCCTTAAGACATTCCTATTTAGGGAAGCCTACCACCCGACTCACTGATACAACCAGTCCATTACTCTCACCTTGCGGTCCTCGCCTCCTGTTTCCACTCCCAACCCTTCTAGATTGTGAGTTCCCATGGGAATAGGGCCCTCGTTTCCTATTGTACCGGTTTGTCAATTGCTGTTCAATGTATTGTAACCCTGTCTATATTGTGCCCATTGTACAGCGCTGCGGAATATGCTGGTGCTATATAAAGAATAATAATATCAGTCCCGGCACAGGACCTTTCTGGTTGCTTGGGAGAGAAAGGTCCTATGCTAGGACTGAAGCATCGCCACGGTCCCAATTAAACGCTTCATCGCATATTGTGCCTGGTGTGACCGATCCATTGGTTATCGTACACTGCAGTATAGACATGCAGGCCACACTATGCACATTACAATGCACATTACAATGCTCACAGGGAATATTAGTAATAGGATTAGATACCGTGCACGTTACAGGTTTTACAAGCATACAGTGTGAAGTCCAGGTAACTTCAGTATAGGGGCTCCCTGGGACCTCTAATCCAAACCACCCTGAGAGACCGTGGCAGAGTATCCTGGAAGCCAAAGGTCATGACACATGAGGTTTCAGATTGCTGAGCATCCAAGGAACGGCGGTCAACCACACCAGGCTGCTGCCGAGGGCAACACTTTGGAGGGACAAAAGTTGAGCATCCAAGGAGTCTTCGGCCGTGACATAAGATCAGAGAACCTGAGCATCTTGAGAAATTAAAGTCTGTGGCGTGCAGAGCAAAGTACGCTACAGTTGGTAGACGTCCTTCAAGACAAGCCAGTGCATGCAACCAGGGGCAGCAGCTGCAACGTCTGGTCACACATCACCTTCAAGTGCCCGTCATTCGTCGGCTGAGAGAGGCAGTGTGAAGGTGCTGGGGATGCCATGTGTTTGCATGAGTAGCACCATCAGTGGCTTCCAGGCTTGGACTGGCCATCAGGCACGCTGGGTGTTTGGAGAAGGCCATTCACATGACTCTGCCCAGGCCTTGCTGTTGGTGGGTGCAGTGCACCTGGACCTGTGGTTATGTTCCTGGAAGTCCCCATAGTGCTCCTTAAAAAGGTTCCTCATGTGTCTCCTTATCATCTCACCCACACGTCCTCAAATTGCCCCTTCAGTGACATTATTCATTATACCCCACATTACCGTTTACCCATATTTGCCCCTGACACACACACACGCACAAATACCCGCTGGCTCCGGAGGAGTGTGAAGCCATTGTAGGTGTTTTCTAAGCACATTTACACAAACCCTTTATCTAGTTTTGTGCTTATTTTTCTGTGACCGTTGCTATGGAGATTATTTATCATCTTTATTTGCTGTAATACTAGTTTTCTTTCCACACGACTCCAGAGACTGGCATTAATCTCACTCATAAAGAACATTGATTGCCGGTTTCACTTTTCCTGCAGTGTGTCTGGGTTCATTACATTTATAGTATGTTGGTTTTTTTGTTTACCAGCTTTGTTGCCCCGGGACTTTCCAGACCCTCCCCTGGAGACATGCCAATACTCCTGCCCAGTGCTGTGCCAAAATTCAGTTTACTGGCATATGGGGTAAACAAAGTGAGGGATGAGCTGAGGCTTGAGGTCAGTGTGATGGGCCCCAGCTGTCTGTCACACTGTGATTGGCATGGGGAATGCAAGCCTTGCACCGGAAGTAACAGGTGTGGAGGATCATAGGAAATGTAGTGCAGGCACCTGATGCGAGGAAAAGTAACTGAGCATAAAATGAAAGCAGCAGCAGAGGTTGTCACAGACAGTTGTCATTCACCGTGTCGGGGGGCGGGGAGGGCGAATCTCCATGTATTCAGTGTGTGTATGTGCTTCCTGGTTCTACCAGTATCAACGTGAGACACCGTGACACCCCCCCCCCCCCGGGGATAACACCTTACCATACATCAGACCCCCCCCCCCCTCAGAAGCCGACATACATTTCCCCCCCCCCCCTCTCAGATGCCGACATACATACCGGCCAATCAGCTGAGCTAAGGGGAATCAGGAAACTCAACGCGGATCCAACGGTATCTACGTACAGGGAAGCAACATGCCGACCCCTCCCCTCGCATTCCCATTGGTCCACAAATGTGGTACCTCGGAGCCACGCGCCCCCTAGTCTTGCACGTGTGTGCAGCTTGCGCCCCCTATAGGCGGTGTTCTGGCAAAAAGAGAAGGAAAAAAATCTCGGAGGTACGCACGCGCATTCACACTCCGTGCGATTTGTGAAAACGAGCAAACGGCACGTCACCGGATGTGACGTGAACTCCTTTTGACAAATTGCCTATTTTTGACAGCACTGCAGACACTGGGCTGCCAGGCGACAATTTCCATCGTTGCTTGCTGCCATCTTTGTGGGTGTCAGTTTCCCATAGCAACGCTCGCTGTAAAGGGACACTACCACTGACTTACATAAGGTGTATAAGGTGTAACCACATTATAAAACACATGCTGCTGGTTTTTGAATATTCCCCCTCTTCCCCGCCCACTATCCCACCCATCAAAGCTTCACATGAACTACATTTCTTGCTCCATCTTGCCCACAGCCCCCATACACCCCCCATGCACTCACCTGCTGACTCACTCATACACTCACGCTCTCTCACACACAGACTCACTCACCCTTTGAGAGGCATGAGGCTGAAGTTAGCTCCTTATTCGGCCAGCTTCTTATTCGCACACTGAAGATAGCTTCTTATTTAGGCAGCTTCTTATTTAGTGGCTGAAATTAACTGCTTATTTGCCCAGGATCTTATTCCTTAAAGAATAATGTCAATAAAAGGTATTTCGAACAATTGGACAATTCTGACACAATCATATGATGAAATAAATTTATCCAGATAACTGCCCCCCCCCCACTGTTTCAATGGTAAAAAAATGAATAAGTAACTGGTGATTTTCTCTAGGAAAATCATCTTAGCTCACCCCAAACTGACTAGTTTTCTATTAACCCCTTAAGGACGGGAGTAATTTTACAAGTTTGGAACACTTTTGAACACTTCTAAAAGTAGAATTTCAGCTATTCGCTGTTCAACCATAATTTACCTCTTACATATTAAGTGTACCCACCCTTATTATATATCATTTTGTTCAGGAGAAATAGGGCTTTCATCTTCCATCAAAGATTTATATATAAAATATATTATAGTATGAAAAAAACCCTAAAAACTATGAGAAAAAAGGAAATTTTGCAATTTTCAAAGTTCTCCATTGTATTTTTAGTGTGAATGACATTGTACGCTTAGCATTAAATGAAATAAAATACATATATTTCTGGTCGGCAAGGTCTTACGAGTTCAACGGTACCCCCCATGTAGAGGTTTTAGGAGGTTTTGGAAAGTTACAGGGTCAAATATAGAGTTTGCCCATTTCACGTTTTACAACTTGAAATTTGCCAAGATTGGTTTCCTGGCCCTATGTTGACTTTGAGAGGTTATGGCAGCCCAGGTATGAAAAGTACCCCAACATGTCATACCATTTTGAAAAGTAGACAACCCAGGCTATTCCAAATGGTGTACGTTTTGTTTTTTATAGTAGTCTCTTAGTCGCAAACTTGGTCTTCATGTTTGTGTTTTGCATTTTTCACACAAAAACTGTTATTTTGCTGCTAATATCATGCTCAGTCAACCTTTTCCTGGCCTACAACATTGATATTTGTGGTCGGCAATGTGTTACGAGATCAACGGTACCCTCCATTTAGCATTTTTAATTTGCTTTTTGGAAAGTTACACGGTCAAATGTAGAGTTTGCCCATTTCAGGTTTTACAACTTGAAATTTGCCAGATTGGTTTGCTGGGTCTAGGTTGAATTTGAGAGGGTATGGCAGCCCAGGTATAAAAAGTACCCCAACATGGCATATCATTTTGAGAAGTAGACAACCCAGAGTGTTGAAAATGGGGTATGTCCAGTTTTGTATAGTAGCCACTTGGTCACAAACCCTGGCCACACTTAGTTTTCAAGATTGTGTTTTGCATTTGTTTTACACGAAAACTGTCATTTTGCTGCTAATATCCTGCTCGGTCAACCTTTTACTGGCCTATAACATTGATATTTGTGTTCGGCAATGTGTTACGAATTCAACGGTACCCCATATGTAGCATTTTTATTTCAATTTTTGGTAATTTGACAAGTGATTTTCAGGATTTATGTCGACTTTGAGAGAACATGGCACGCCAAGAAAGAATATTGCTCCAAAGATGACGCGCCAATGATTCTAAATTAGTATTTTGAGTTGTTTGGTGCAGCCACTTTAGAATAGCTGGGCTTAACGTAAACAGGGACAGGCCAAATTCAGGGTATTCCAGAAGTCAGAGTAGTCATTATAACAAGCCAATGAGTCGGTACAGGCAGCAAACAAAGAGTAGTCGGTATAACAAGCCAATGAGTCGGTACAGGCAGCAAACAAAGAGTAGTCGGTATAACAAGCCAATGAGTCGGTACAGGCAGCAAACAAAGAGTAGTCGGTATAACAAGCCAATGAGTCGGTACAGGCAGCAAACAAAGGGTAGTCGGTATAACAAGCCAATGAGTCGGTACAGGCAGCAAAGGGTAATCGGGACAAAGCAGAAAAGGGGATTTAGTAATTTAGCTCGGTATGATAAATTTTGAAGCACTCGGTTATGCAGAGGCCAGGTAGAGATGGGCAGGTAGGGCAATAATAACTAGAATCCTTTCGGATTCCTTTCTTGCGGCAGACACGACACTTTTTCTGGGGGGACTTTTTACAGCGGGTGGGAGGGACTCGGGAAGGAAAGTGTCTGCCGCTTAATCTTTGGAGATCTCCTGATTCCAAAGCGGATGTAACGGGGGCCGGGGTTAGGATAAGTTGGGATATGATCTCAAGCATGAATTCTAGGAAGGGATATGGCTTTTGTACTGCTGCCTGCTTGTAGAGCACGTACGCATTAAAAATTGCTATCTCGGTCAAATAGATGGCAATCTTCTTGTACCATGCCCTAGTCTTTCGGTTCACCAGATAAGGCTGTATACATTGATCAGCCAAGTCTACTCCCCCCATAAACTTGCTGTAATCTACAATGCACTTCGGCTTTTCCAGTGGCTCAGTCCTCCCTCTCACAGGCACTGGCACTGTACTTTCGTCATGCACTGTAGATAACATGTATACATCCTTCTTATCGGTGAACCGAAGGGCTAGCACTTCTTCCTGACGTAGAGATGAAGAGGAGCCTCTACTTTTTTTGCCTGCTGTCAGGATTTGGGGAAAACCTCTGCGATTCTTCCGCACTGTGCCACACGCAAGGGTCTCGAAACAATATAAATTTTTAAATAGGTCGATACTGGTGTAATAGTTATCGACCCATAAATGATAGCCCTTGTTGAATAGGGGATAGACCAGATCCCACACAATTTTTCCACTGGTGCCAATACAATCGGGGCATCCTGGGGGGTCAAGGTGGCTATCTTTCCCTTCGTATATTCTAAACGCCCAGGTGTAGCCTGTTGTGGACTCACACAATTTATAAAATTTGACGCCATACCGGGATCGCTTGCTTGGGATATACTGCTTGAAGAGCAGTCTGCCTTTGAATTTCATAAGGGACTCGTCTACAGATATATTTTGGTCGGGAACATAAATTATCGGTGAATTTGGCAGATATAAGACTGATCAGGGGCCGAATTTTATAGAGGCGGTCATGCATTGGGTCGTTTCTTGGTGGGCACAGTGCGTTATCATTAAAATGGAGGAATCGCATGAGATTTTCGTATCTATCCCTCTTCATAACCCTTGGGAATAGTGGAGTAGCCAGGATGGGGTTTTTGTGCCAGTAAGACCGGATACTTGGCTTCTTCACTATTCCCATTACGAGGGTTAGAGCCCAAAATTTTTTTTAACTCTATCACATCCGTTGGGTGCCACTTGTTACGTCTGTGGCGATGTGAATCCGGATGCGCATCAAGATACTGGTTGGCAAACAGGTTGGTTTGCTCAACCACCATCTCGAATACATCGTCCGACATAAACAGGTTAAAAAAGCTCACTGGCTCACAGTCCTCTACCCTTACTGTGATGCCAGGAGTCGCCAGAAATGGGGGTATTTCTGGGGCAGCCATATTTGGGGGTACCCAAATGCTCTCGTGCCTCCCAGTAGATGGTGGGGGGTCACCATCACTGGAGGGTTCACTAAGGGGCTCTATATCAGAGGCTGTGAGGGTGTCACTGTCGGCGAGAGCGTCGCTCTCAGAGGCGGCCAGGATCTCATATGCCTCTTCTGTGGAATAAAAGCAGGAGGACATTTTTATGGGAGGTCGGGGAACTGATGGGGTCAAGTACACAAATAAAATATTAGAACACCTAAACTAAGCCCTTCCGGTCCTTGTAGTGGCCGGTACTTCTATCTATCTAGACAAGGGTAGTCAGGAATGCCAAGGGTCGTATGCCAATGCGGGTAGTCAGAAATGCCAGGGGTCGTATGCCAATGTGGGTAGTCAGAAATGCCAGGGGTCGTATGCCAATGCGGGTAGTCAGAAATGCCAGGGGTCGTATGCCAATGCGGGTAGTCAGAAATGCCAAGGGTCGTATGCCAATGCGGGTTCTCAATCAGGGGTACACTGCAGGCCAGGGGGTACAGTGCCTGGTTTTTTTTCAGGTTTTTTTCCAGTCAGGTTTTTTTCAGTTATTTTTTTCAGCCAGGGGGTACTGTGCCAGGAGGGTACAGTGCCAGTCTGGAGAGTACAGTGCCAGCCAGGAGGTACTGTACCTGGGGGTTTTTTTTTTCAGTTTTTTTTTTTTCCAGCCAGGGGGTACTGTGCCTGGGGATTTTTTTTTTTCAGCCAGGGGGTACTGTGCCTGGTTTTTTTTTTCAGCCAGGGGGTACTGTGCCAGGAGGGTACAGTGCCAGTAGGTGCCTGGGGGGGTACAGTGCCGGGTGGGTACAGTGCCAGTGGGGGTACAGTGCCAGGTGGGATACACTGCCAGGTGGGGTACACTGCCAGGTGGGGTACAGTGCCAGGTGGGGTACACTGCCAGGTGGGGTACACTGCCAGGAGGGTACAGTGCCAGTAGGTAGTGCCTGGGGGTACAGTGCCAGTAGGTGCCTGGGGGGTACAGTGCCAGGTGGGTACACTGCCAGTGGGGGTACAGTGCCAGGTGGGATACACTGCCAGGTGGGGTACACTGCCAGGTGGGGTACAGTGCCAGGTGGGGTACACTGCCAGGTGGGGTACACTGCCAGGTGGGGTAGTGCCAGGTGGGGTAGTGCCAGGTGGGGTACAGCCAGGTGGGGACAGTGCCAGTGGGGGTACAGTGCCAGGTGGGATACACTGCCAGGTGGGGTACACTGCCAGGTGGGGTACACTGCCAGGAGGGTACAGTGCCAGTAGGTAGTGCCTGGGGGTACAGTGCCTGGGGGGTACAGTGCCAGTAGGTGCCTGGGGGGTACAGTGCCAGGTGGGGTACAGTGCCAGTGGGGGTACAGTGCCAGGTGGGGTAAAGCCAGGTGGGGTACACTGCCAGGAGGGTACAGTGCCAGTAGGTAGTGCCTGGGGGGTACAGTGCCTGGGGGGTACAGTGCCAGTAGGTGCCTGGGGGGTACAGTGCCAGTGGGGGTACAGTGCCAGGTGGGATATACTGCCAGGTGGGGTACAGTGCCAGGTGGGGTAGTGCCAGGTGGGGTAGTGCCAGGTGGGGTAGTGCCAGGTGGGGTACAGCCAGGTGGGGTAGTGCCAGGTGGGGTACAGCCAGGTGGGGTACAGCCAGGTGGGGTAGTGCCAGGTGGGGTACACTGCCTGGGGTGTGGGGTACAGTGCCTGGGGTTTTAGGTAGTTTTAGGTAGTTTTTTCTCTTTTTTTCTCTCTGCTCTCTCTGATGTCTCTGCCTCTCTCTGCTCCTCAGATCGCAATGAGGAGCAGGAGAAAGGGGCAGAGACAATGTCTTAGCCAATGCAACCTCATTGGCTGAGACATTCTGACAGTTGCAGAGGTGACAGCTTGTCACCGCTGCAACTGACAGCTCCAGGCGCCGGATTGGCTGCCTTGGCTATTCCACGAGGGAAACGGCCCGCCTCCCTTCCCACAATGCCGATCGCCAGCTGGGAGGGTCTGCCCGGGTGTCAGACAGACCCCCAGCCAGCGATCAGCATTGTGGGAAGGGAGGCGGGCCGTTTTTCGCGCCCAGAAGCAGGAAACACCGCGGGGCGTACCATGCCGTCCTGCGGCATTAAAGCCCACGTGGTGCAGGACGGCATGGTACGCCCTGCGTCCTTAAGGGGTTAATTAGACTGTTCTCTATCAGAAAAAACATAATCTAGCCTGAGCCAAACATTATTGATTAAGCAAACTGGCACACCCCCCCCCCGCTCCATTAAATGCAATGAGAAAAAATGAATAAGTAACTGGTGACTTTCTGTATGAAAATCATCTTGGCTCAACCCAAACTGACTAGTTTTCTATTAATTAGACTGTTCTCTATCAGAAAAAACATAATCAATAATGTATGGCTCGGGCTAGATTAAGCAAACTGGCATCAAAACTCGCGACCCCCCCCCCCCGCTCCATTGAATGCAATGAGGAAAAATGAATAAGTAACTGGTGATTTTCTCTATGAAAATCATCTTGGCTCACCCCAAACTGACTAGTTTTCTATTAATTATGTGGTATTATTTAATTAATTTATTTATTATAAATTACATTATTTAATTAATTATGTGGTATGCATTTGGTTTTGATGCATCCCTACTCTATACATAGCGCTCCCTGCGTCCCTATAATATATTTATATATATCACATGGGGTTGCTATATGATCAGGTCCACCTTTTTTATACTATTCCTATTAAATTGGCAATAATTTTTATGTATTTTATTCAATAGAAACGTTTTTGCCTATATGACATGCACTTTTGTGAAAATAGAAGATTTTTGTGTGTACATTTTAATTTAGCTATTGGATTCCTGTCCAGTACGGAGAGAAGCAAACATCATGCAGTGTAGCCTGGCTGAGAGGCGGAGCGTCGTGAAGTCAAGCCTGCAAAATCTTTGCTTCTCTTTGCTTTACTATGCTGTGCGTCGCTACGCGCTCAGTGTATCTCAGGCTTTAAGCTCAGCCACACGCATCCTCTCCATAGGACTCCATTGAAACAGACGCCGGCGGTCACATGACCTGCTGGAGCTCATCTTGTGAGATCCGACTGCTCAGCGTAGTGATACGCAGGGGGAGAATGGGGGGACTTTTCCCCCAGTATTTCCCTGCTCCCACCGTACTGAGGAGGCGGACAGAGCCGCAGTCTTCGCCGCGGACCAGGAGGTGAGTATACGATTTTTAAGAAAAATTTTAGGCTGGTGTTAACGTATTCTGCAGAAGCGGAATCCATTAGCACCAAGTCCTTGCTCTGGTTAACTTTTTGTTAATCGCAGCCAGACGTTAATCAGGATTACAAAGTCCCAGCGCTAACGCTGATTAACACTTTGCGCTCCCCATGTTAAGTATAGGGAGCGCAAAGTACAGTAACCTCGCGCTGAGAAGCACAAGATACCAAACGCAAACGGGTTACTTAACCTGTTAGCGTTTGGATTGTAATTTGCGTTAACTACTCTACTTGGGCTAACGTTAACGCTCACGCAGGTGAGCGCTAACGTTAGTGTGACAGAACAGCCGTCACTTTCAAGTTATTGGTACATAAAACGTTAAAAGTTCGTTGGTTCAATGTTAAATTTAGTTTATACAATTTATGTCTGTATGATCCCTGTGTGTATTGTGTTTCCCCTCGCAATTCCCCACACCAAACGCACCTGTATTCCCTCACAATTAATACCACCTAAATTGCCCAGTTTTCGTTCCCCCAAGTTTATAATTCGTTTGTACAATTTGTGCTTGTATGACCCTGATGTTTATTAAGTTCTTTGACACCCCTGCCTTGCCCAGCCACCGTGGTTTATCTGCCCAGCGCAACCCTGATACAGCTGCCACCAGCCAAGACCTAGCACAGCCGACATGCCTTAGACCCTGCATCGCTCAGCCCCTGTACATGCCACCAGAGTGCTTTTTGGTCAGAAGGGCCCTGGGAACATGGTGCCACTGTGCGGTGAGTTGTAAAGGGGAGCACCACCGAGATCCCCCCTCAATCAGCTGCTAAACTCAGGCCAGGCTTCCAGGTGCAGAGAAAATCCTGGGTTCGGAATCAGAGCCCGCACTGCAGGAGGGTGGAATTTCACAGGCAGGGAACAGCCCAGGGTGGGCCAGACAGTGTGGCACAAAGAGCAGAGCTCGAGCTAGGGGCAGTGGCAGCCCATGTTAAGTATACGAAAAGGGCTATGGCTGGAGGCAGTGTTAAAACTGGCGCCGGGATGTCTGAGGACGGGCATGGGAGAGAACAATGGGACTGTACCATATAAATGTACCGTGTCTGTATTGTTCAAAAATAAACCAACCTGCTTAACCTGCACTACACCTCAACGAGTATTTGATAAGAGGAACTGTCTGCTAGGTACTTCCTATGGCTGACTCGCTAGCTTCCAGCAAGGGACCTGACGCCGGCTCGCTACTGCAGCTTGACTTTTTGCTGCAGATTAAAGGAATAAACAGTTTATTAGATATTGAATCAAAACAGGAATATTTTTAACATTGAAACCTATAGGATTCGCCGAAAAATAAACCTGCCGACTGAAACCACCGAATAGCAGGACATTTCACTGACATTTCTCTGCTGTTTGGTGTCTGTGAATAGATTAACCATTACTTCTCTATGGGGGATTTCACTGCCGTCGAACAGGCACCATATTTGCTGGCAATTCTCCTAAATTTGGCGAACTGGCTGCTTTCTGAATAGCTGAATGATCCCGAAAATGCGCCGTACGGGGAAATTCATTGTTTGGTGCCATTTCGGGGCCAGACCGGCTCTTTCTGAATAACCCTTATAGTAAAGTTTCAGGGAACTTCGGACTCAGAAGCTCCGTAGTCGAAGAGGGACAAAAGGAGAGTAAAATCACCCCAAAATAAAAAAAAATAATAATAATAATTGTGCAGAGGCTGTTGGCAGCATTTGCCCAATTATTTTATGGAAAAGGGTAAAATCTTTTTTCAATAGAGTGTCATTTTCAGTGATTTTTGTTTTGCACCAAACAATTGATACTTCAATCGACAGAGCTTGAAAAATCGCTCACTTACCTAAGATCCATAGGTGAAGGGGGTGGAGTGACCTGCTGCTTTCTCTGGCCATTATCAACAGACAATTGTGAACAAATATTCCTCAGCATTATTTTTTGGTTCTACGCAACCCCACTGAAGTGAACATGCAGGACTTTTGCAGGATTGCCCTGAGCTCCTTGGAGTCCATTGCACTCTTGGAGCCGATACTGGTGAGAGCGGCACTGCGTTTATGGATCAGTAGCTGAAAAATATGCTGGCTCAAGCCAGAATAGCACCGTTAATGGTGAGCCACAAATAGAAAATAAAACCATTCAGCTTTTTTCCAATTGTGGATCCCAGTTGATGACTGGGATATGATTAGCCCAAGGTCGTAAAAGGGGCTAAAATGAGGAGGGCGAATTGGCGGTCAGGTTGCCCTGACAGTGGTCCAGAAAGTGATCCCAACATTTCTAATGGAGTCCTGATTAGTAGTGAAGGAGAAAAGGGTGGAATGAGGTAGAGCATCACTAATAAAACTGCCTTGCATTGCAGTTTTGGCATCTTGCTTTATTCATCACAAATGCAGGCAGCATACGGACAGAGACACCAGCATTCTATAAACATTGTTTACTTTACTACTGGTTGCACTGCTCTCGGCTGGTAACGTAAGCCAGCATTCTCACTGACTCTTCCATGTCACCAACTCTCCCAACTCACTGGCTCACCCATGTGCAGTTCGTGTACTCCTTTGTCTTCTCACATATCCCACTTTGGGAACAACTGTTCAATGACAATCATTTTGGCTCACCCAAGATTGAATTGTTTTTTATTAAGTGGCTTCTCTTCCGTTGGGAAAAAAAAAAAAAAATTGCCTGAGCCAAACAATATTGAGACAACTCGAACCCTGACATTAATTCTTTTAAATGCTAAACTAAAATGATCAAATCAGTGACTTTTTCAATGAAAACTCTCTTTTTTTTCTTTTGAATTATTTATTTTAGAATTTGAATACAGATAGTAAAAAGAAAAGTAAGCGATGAACAATGGCCATGCAGGACCATAAAATGTCATCTATAGAGTCATGAAATAGTAAAAATAAAATGGAGGGGAAGGGGGTAAAGGAGTAAGAGGAGTAAAACAAATCCAAACAAATCGAGAGGGGCAGACCAAAAAAAGTGGTGTAGTCCGGCAGGGCGGGGGCATCATGAAGGGGGGGGGGGAAATCAAAAGGGGGGGGTGGCAAGGGACTGCCCAGTAAATCATGGAGTATATTTCTGGACCTGACTGTATATTTCACATACACATAATATATACATCATATGCCAGTTTGCTTAATCAATAATGTTTGGCTCAGGCAAGATTATGTTTTTTCTGATAGAGAACAGTCTAATTAATAGAAAACTAGTCAGTTTGGGGTGAGCCAAGATGATTTTCATAGAGAAAATCACCAGTTACTTATTCATTTTTTCTCATTGCATTTAATGGAGCGGGGAGGCTAGGTTTGATGCCAGTTTGCTTAATCAATAATGTTTGGCTCGGGCTAGATTATGTTTTTTCTGATAGAGAACAGTCTAATTAATAGAAAACTAGTCCGTTTGGGGTGAGCCAGGATGATTTTCATAGAGAAAATCACCAGTATCACCAGTACCAGTATTCATTTTTTACCATTGCATTCAATGGAGCGGGGGGGGGGTGCCAGTTTTGATGCCAGTCTGCTTAATCAATAAGGTTGGCTCGGGCTAGATTATGTTTTTTCTGATAGAGAACAGTCTAATTAATAGAAAACTAGTCAGTTTGGGGTGAGCCAAGATGATTTTCATAGAGAAAATCACCAGTTACTTATTCATTTTTTACCATTGAAACAAGTGGAGGGGGGGGGGCAGTTATCTGGATAAATTTATTTCATCATATGATTGTGTCAGAATTGTCCAATTGTTCGAAATACCTTTTATTGACATTATTCTTTAAGGAATAAGATCCTGGGCAAATAAGCAGTTAATTTTCAGCCACTAAATAAGAAGCTGCCTAAATAAGAAGCTATCTTCAGTGTGCGAATAAGAAGCTGGCCGAATAAGGAGCTAACTTCAGCTTCATCTGAGAGGCTCACTTGCGCTCTTTCATGGTTTACATACTCACTCAAACTCCCTCACATCCACTCCCTCTCACACTCTTTCTTGTGCTGTCTCTTATGAGCGGTCTCTCTCACTCCACCTTTTCTTGGTGGCGCTCTGCTTTATCCTGCTGTTTTTCTCTCTTTGACATTTCTTGCTGTGTCTCTGTGCCTTTCTTCGTTGTCCCTCTCTCTGTTGCTTCTTTTTCTCCTCTGTGTGTATGGATTTCTTTCCTTCCCTGTCTGCAGTAGCTGGCGGTGAAAGTGCAGCCCCGCCCTCAGCTCACCGTACAGGAGGGAGGAGGAGCAACTCAGATGCACATGCTCTGTGCGTTTTTTTTATCTATCCCTAGGTATACACACTGATTGGTTAGCTTAAAGTGCCTCCTGAGGTGGGTGTGAAAAACGCAAAGAAAGCAGGTAAATATGAAAAAATATCATATTTACTTGTCTTTTATGTCTGTTGAATGAGTCTACTGACTGATTCAAAAGGCATAGCATGTTTTTAAACGCACATTAGCAAAGCATGCATGTCCCTTTAATATAACACAAACATCAGGGAATAGGGTACAGAAAACACAAACACCCTGCATCTACAATTATAGATGAAGGGTGACTTTTACAAAGGAAAGGACAGGGAAACAAAATGAAACTTCAGGCCTGCACCTCTCAAATCCATTTTTAGGCCCGTATACCCCATGTCCAAAGTGACGCACATCACAACCACTATGTATCTCTCCTCTCTGTCCATCCCCCTCTCTGTGCCTCCCCTGTCTGTTCCCTTTCATACCCCTTCCTAACCTTTGCCTTTTCCCAATCTCCTCTCTATTACTTTCCCTTCTATCTCCCTCTCCTCTTCCCCTTACTTCTTACTCCCCCTTCTCTTTTCTTTCACTCTCACTTCTCCTAAACCCTCTTATATTTCCCTCCCCTTAATATCTTTCTTCAATTTCTCATCCCCTCCACCCAGGGCCGGTGCTAGACTATGTTGCACCCTAGGCAAGACCAGCTACTTGCGCCCCCCCAAAAAAAATTGTTAACTGTTGAAATGCGGGGGGAACACACACACACACACACTGTGTGCGCGGGGGCACACACTGTGCACAGGGCTGCACATGGTCATTCGTTGCCCTTCTCTCCCCTCCACTGGTCGGGTCTGGGGTCGGTCTGTGTCTCTTTCTTTCCCCTGCCCTCTGTGCCTCTTTCTTTCCTCTGCCCTCTGTGCCTCTTTCCACTGCCCTCTGTGCCTCTTTCTTTCCTCTGCCCTCTGTGCCTCTTTCTTTCCTTTGCCCTCTGTGCCTCTTTCTTTCCTCTGCCCTCTGTGCCTCTTTCTTTCTTCTGCCCTCTGTGCCTCTTTCTTTCCTTTGTCCTCTGTGCATCTTTCTTTCCTTTGCCCTCTGTGCATCTTTCTTTCCTTTGCCCTCTGTGCATCTTTCTTTCCTTTGCCCTCTGTGCATCTTTCTTTCCTTTGCCCTCTGTGCCTCTTTCTTTCCTTTGCCCTTTTTGCCTCCTTCTTTCCTCTGCCCTCTGTGCATCTTTTTTTTATTCCTTTCATTCTCTCTTTGGTACCTTTCTTCTGCCTCTATTTTTCTTTCATCTTCCTCTGGTGGGACATGCACATCGTCACCATAAGTCACCCACCTTCTGCGCCGCTTGCATGGGTCCATGGGCCAACAATGTCGGCTTTGTGAGCCACCACTGCCGGCTACACGAGGTGCACAATGAGGAACGGGTACAATAATGGAACTCAGCAGTGCGCCCTAGGCGGTTGCCTAGCTTGCCTAGTGGGAGCACCGGCCCTGCCTCCACCTCTCTCCTCCTTTCCTTTTTGTCTTCTCTCTTACCCCTTTTCTCCTTTCACTCTCACTGCTCTCTCTCCCCTCTCTTACATTCCTGTCCCTTCCCCCCTCACTCCTCTTTCCCATTTCTACTCTCACTCATTCTTCATCTCTTCCCTCTCTCCCTTCTCCTCCACTGTCTCTCCCTTCACTTTCTCCCACGTCCCACCTCTGTGTCTTCTCTATCTAATCACACTATGCTCTTGATTTTTTCCTCTCCATTTGTCTCCTCACACATTCTTTCTCTCATTCTCCCTCCCCATTTTCTCTCTCTTTGGAATAGGTCCCTGTACTCTCACTGTCTCAGTTGCCTACCTCTCTCTCCACCTGAGTCCCTCCTTCTCCCCCTTTTTTTCCTTTAGGTTATGTCCCTTTTGCTCTCTCCTTTCTCCATCCTCTCTCCCCGCCTATCTACCTCTCCCCCTCCCTACTCACTCCTTCTCCCCCCTTCCATGTCCTCTCTCTCCAGGGCCGGCCCGATGATGGAGCAGTGTGGTGCACTTGCTCCAGGTGGCAGAATTTTAAAGTGGCAAATCCGAGCGGATTTGCCACTTTAAAATGGCCACCGCTGGTGCCGGCGTTCCTCTACCTAGAGGCGAGCGGCCGCTGACCTGCAGCTTGGCCGCTCGCCTGGGATAGGAACCACCTGACCAGCGCGTGATCTTGCGGCTGCGCAGCTGGTTAGGTGGTTTCCAGCGAGCAGCCAAGCTGCATGTCAGCGGCCGCTCGCCTCCTGGTATGGAGAATAACGTGAGGCAGCCTACAGCCCCGGCTGGCAGATGGCCTTGAAGGACTGGCACGGCTGGAGCACACACTGAGCTCTGACGGCGCCAATGAGTGACTTTGAGGCGACCGAGACACGCTGATGACGTATCAGCGTGCGGCCGTGCACAAACTTCCTGTCTGGAGGTGAGCACCAGAGGCGCAAGAGCCCCTCCAACCCAGTCCCCAGCACCATGGACCCAGACCACTGGTGAGACATTCCTCCCTCACTCCCACTGGACCATCAGTGATTTTGCCCCCTCCCTGCACAAAAGGTAAGCAGGAGAGGGAGCAATAATTTATTATTAGTAACATTTATTTTTATATACAAAAAATAAAATCCCTCTTTAAAATTTAGTATTTTGATATTTTAAAATAATTAATTTAATCAATAATATATATTTTAATATCATTTTAAATATTTTAATAGACTTAATAGAGAATGTATTTTAATATATAAATTATTATTATTGCCAGCAGAAGAGGAGGTGAGAGACGAGCTGGGGCAAATATATCCATATGAGCTGGGGGCAAATATATCCCATATGAGTTGGGGGGCAATATATACCCATATGAGCTGGGGCAATATACAGTGGCAAGAAAAAGTATGGTATGTGAACCCTTTGGGATTACGTGCAGTTTTGCATGAATTGGTCATAAAATGTGCTCTGATCTTCATCTAAGTCACAACAATTTGAAAAACACAGTCTGCTTAAAATACAACTCAAACATTATATATTTTCATGTTTTTATTGAACAGAACATGTAAACATTCACAGTGCAGGGTGGAAAAAGTATGTGAACCTTTGGACTTAATTATTATTATTATTATTATTCTTTATTTATAAAGCGCCAGCATATTCCGCAGCGCTGTACAATAAGCACAGTATAGACAGGGTTACAATACATTGAACAACATTTGACAAACAGTACAGGAGGAGATGAGGGCCCTATTCCCGTAGGAACTCACAATCTAGGAGGGTTGGGGTTGGAAACAGGAGGAGAGGACTGTAAGGTGAGAGTGATTGATGGTTGTGTCAGTGAGTTGGGTGGTAGGCTTCCCTAAATAGGAATGTTTTAAGGGAGCGTTTGAAGGAAGAGAAGTTAGGGGAAAGTCTGACAGTACGAGGGAGAGCGTTCCAGAGAGTGGGGGCTGTGCGTGAGAAATCCTGCAGTCTATCATGGGAAGAGGTGATGCGGGGAGAAGCTAGGCGCAGGTCACTGTTTGACCTTAGGGAGTGGGCTGGGGTGTATTTGGTGATTAGTGAGGACAGGTAGTGGGGCGCTGAGTTAGTGAGGGTTTTGTAGGTAAGGATAAGGATTTTGAACTTAATTCTGCAGTGGATGGGGAGCCAGTGAAGGGACTCGCAGAGGGGAGCGGCAGAGACAGAGCGGCGGGTAATAACTGGTTGACCCTCCTTTGGCAGCAATAACCTCAACCAAACGTTTCCCGTAGTTGCAGATCAGACCTGCACAACAATCTGGAGTAATTTTGGACCACTCCTCTTCACAAAACTGGTAGCAATATTCTTGGGATGTCTGGTGTGAATCGCTCTCTTAAGGTCATGCCACAGCATTTCAATCGGGTTGAGGTCAGGACTCTGACTGGGCCACTCCAGAAGGCGTATTTTGTTTTGTTGAAGCCATTCTTTTGTTGAATTACTTGTATGCTTTGGGTCATTGTCCTGTTGCATCACCCATCCTCTGCGGAGCTTCAGTTGGCGGACAGATGGTCTTACGTTTTCCTGCAAAATGTCTTAATAAACTCTGGAATTCATTTTTCCATCAATGACAACAATCCGTCCAGGCCCTGAGGCAGCAAAGCAGTCCCAACCCATGATGCTCCCTCCGCCATGTTTTACAGTGGGGATGACGTTTTGATGTTGGTGTGCTGTGCCTTTTTTTCTCCACACATAGTGTTGTGTGTTTTTTCCAAACAACTCAATTTTGGTTTCATCTGTCCACAGAATATTTTGCCAGTAGTTCTGTGGAACATCCAGGTGCTCTTTTGCAAACTTCAAACGTGCTGCAATATTATTTTTGGACAGCAATGGCTTCCTCCGTGGTGTCCTCCCATGTAATCCATTCTTGTTTTTTTTTTTAAAATAAATTTTTTATTGAGAAATATGCCAAACAGTAACAATTATTAATATTCCTCTGAATACAGAGGCAGAACATTTCCTCAGTTTCATCATTATAAAAGTCAGTAAACAATAAAAGAAAAGGGTGGAGAAAGTGAACTGAAAACAGATAAAGATATAGATATAAATATGTAAATATGTATAGGGGCTGCCCAGGCCCCTATAAAAGACAGATTAAAGAAAGAGAGGGAGGGAAGGGGAGAAGCTCTTACAGAATATTAAACATAACCAGCATCCGTGGAGTTGATCCACGAATCTCACTATGACCCACAAGTCTGCCATCAGTGCCCCAGAAAATGAGTGATAAAGGACTATGAAGATAAATAATTCTGCAATATGTCCATCTGTATCCGACCATCACCCATTTGGGCAATCCAAGGGGACCAGGTGTTAAAAAATGAGGGGAGAGTATGTGAAGAGATGGCCGTGAGTTCATCCATTAAGCATACGTCCTGAATTTTAGGTCAAAGGCGTGTGAATGAAGGAGCCTGTGGGCAATTCCAGATTTCCGCCACGACCCTACGTGCCGCCAGTGTCATTTTGGCAAGGAGTTTATTCTCTTGTCTGGTCAGATCCTGCAATGGTCGAGACAATAAAAAGGCCCAAGGATCCATGGGAATGTCCTTGGATAAGACTGCAATCGCCAGAGTGTGAGTTTGTGACCAAAAAGTCATCAGTGTGGGGCATTCCCACCACATATGAATGTAGGTGCCGCGTGCTCCGCACCCTCTCCAGCAGGAGTCCGGGGTCCCAGGAGACATTCGAGACAGCTGGACCGGTGTCACATACCACCTAAAAATTGTCTTTATCAGTTGCTCCTGTTGGGTGGTGCATACGGATACCGACCTCATGGATTCCCATATATCCGCCCAGTCCTCAGCATCTAGAGACTCTCCAAGGTCTGCTTCCCAGGCCGCTACATATGTAATCCATTCTTGTTTAATGTTTTCCTTGTTGTAGATGTGTCAACAAAAATGTTAGCATGTGCCAGAGATTTCTGTAAGTCTTTAGCTGACACTCTAGGATTCTTCTTTACCTCATTAAGCATTCTGCGCTGTGCTCTTGCAGTCATCTTTACAGGATGACCACACCTAGGGAGAGTAGCAACAGTGCTGAACTTTCTCCATTTGTAGACAGTCTGTCCGTGGACACATGAACATCAAGGCTTTTGGAGATACTTTTTTAATCCTTTCCAGCTTCATGCAAGTCAACAATTCTTGATCGTAGGTCTTCTGAGAGCTCTTTTCTGCGAGGCATGGTTCACATCAAGCAGTGCTTCTTGAAACCAGTAAACCCAAAACTGGTGTGTGTTTTTAAAGGGCAGGACAGCTTTCAGCATTACATCCAATAATACCACACTGATTGGACTCAAGGTTGGCTCACTCCTGGCTCAAATTAGCTCTTGGAGAAGTCATTAGGCTAGGGGTTCACATACTTTTTCCACCCTGCACTGTGAATGTTTACATGTTATGTTCAATAAACACATGAAAACATATAATGTTTGTGTTGTATTATTTTAAGCAGACTGTGTTTTTCAAATTGTTGTGACTTAGATGAAGATCAGAGCACATTTTATGACCAATTCATGCAAAACTCCAAGTAATCCCAAAGGGTTCACATACTTTTTATTGCCACTGTATACCCATATGAGTTGGGGACAATATATATCCATGTGAGCTGGGGCAAATATATATATCCATGTGAACTGGGGGCAAATATATATATCCTTGGGAGCTGGGGGTAAATATAGCCATATATTCAGGGTGTGTGTGTGTCTTTTTAAGGGCTCCTCCATATATTCAGGGTGTGCGGGTGTGTTTTTAGGGGTTCCTCCGTATATTCAGGGTTTGGGTGTCTTTTTAGGGGTTCCTCCATATATTCAAGGTGTGTGGGTGTCTTTTTAGGGGCTCCTCCATTTATTCAGGGTGTGCAGGTGTCTTTTTAGGGGCTCCTCCATATATTCAGGGTTTGGGTGTCTTTTTAGGGGTTCCTTTATATATTCAGAGTGTGCGGGTGTCTTTTTAGGAGCTCCTCCATATATTCAGGGTGTGTGGGTGTCATTTTAGGGGGGGGGCAGCATTTCAGCCTTCGCTCCAGGCAGCACAATGTCTTGGGCCGGCCCTGTCTCTCTCCTCTATAGCTCTCCATTCTCTACGCCAGTGGGTCAGCAACCTCGGCCCTCCAGATGTATTGGAACTACATTTCCTGTTGAGGTTCAGCCAATCTAATTAAAACCTAAGCACTTTGGGGGATTTAGTTTCAAAACATCTGGAGGTTCAAGGTTGCTGACCCCTGCTCTACCCTGTCTTTCCCTTTTCCTCTCCTTCTTTCTCTCTCCCAAATTTCTGCCTTTCTATCCCTCTCACATGGTTCCCTCTATCCACCTACTTACATTCCTTTCTCCCTTCTTTTTCTCACCTCACTTTCTCTATATCGCTGTCCCTTCTTTTCCCTTTTCTTATCTTCCCCACTGTCTCCTTTCAGTCTCCATCCCCTCTCACCCTTCCCTCTTTCTTACCTTCCTATATCTCTCTCCTGTCTGTCTTCCTACCCTTCTTACTCTCACTTTCTCCCCTTCCTTTCTCATCCTCCTTTTCTTCCCCCTTTCCTTTCCCCCTCTCTCTCGCCTCTCCATCCCTTCTATTTCTCTCCCCTATATCCCCTTGTGTAATTCTCAAATGGAAATGATCTTCTTTGGCACAGACACTCCAGGCTCTGCAGGGCAGACCACCTGGGATATGCAATGAACTCTGACTCTGACAAAGTCACAGGGGGATTAGCAAACCCTTGTGAATGCATTTGGGTGTTTCTGGGTACACCCCACAGTCACTCCCTGTGTGCACTGTGATCAGTAGCCGTAGACAAAGAGAGGCCCGGATTAAAATCTTTATGGGGCTGGAGCTGAAGATTTTGGTGGACCTATTTATGGAATTGCATGACATGAAAACATTTATTGTTTTAGACAAACAAAATATTTGACTTCTCTTTACAGAACTCTAACAGAAACCGAATTTAAGGTTTCTCTAGGGCCTTACTAAGGCTTTCTACTGACAGGCTCTCATTTTCATCAAACTCCCAGTCTGTGTGTAATGGAGGTTGAGGCGGCCCTGCTGGGAGGGTGCGTAAAGGAAAAAAGTTGGGCCCGAAGAGGAACTGTGTATATTAACCCCCTTTCAAGCCCACTTATTGTTCATTGCAGACCCACTTTTACCACCCTCCATTATAAACTGCAATGGAGACTGATGGTGCAATTCTGAAGTTGAGGGTCTGTAGATAAACCCTTTGTAGGGCTGCCTGAGTTTGCAGACCCCCACTCCTTGCAACCCCCCCCCCAGACAATAAAAACTCTCATAAAATAATAGGGCTCAAGGGCAAACTACAAAAGTCCTTAGAAACACTGAAAGTCCTCCATAACACAGCACCAAGCTGTGTCTCGTCCATTCCCGAAACAGAGGAAAAATCTGATGCCATGTGAAGACTTAAAAGGATACCCATCTTCTGTTGTGGAGTCTATTGATGTGTGTTTTAACTTATTTTATTACTTTATTACTTACTTTATTAATTAGACAAATACAATTTTTATTTTACAACTTCAAATAGAGATTTGTGAGTTTTTTTTATGTTGTAGACATTTGTAGGTGGGGGGGGGGGGGGTGCTTCCGGCATTGAAAACATTGGCACTTGCATTATATACAATACTGTATGGAAGGGTTCATAGTTGAATGTTACATGGATGGTTCAGTGTCAGGAAGCGAGGGCAGCCCACATTTTACCTAAAGGCAGCTGCAACGGCTCTCCAGGGCAAACAGCTGGCAAGTGCTGCTGTGTGCAGAGCCATAAATCACTCCATGGGTAACATGCCATGGCACTGCTAGAGCTCATGTGTTACGTTCCCCAGATGCAGCACAGATCTCTGGGTAAGACATATATTTTAACACCAACAGGAAGAGGAGGTATACACTTTTTTTTTTAGATATTCAAGGTCAAATTGTGTGACTTTAAAATTAAAAATTTAATATTTTATTATAAAACTAATTTTAGTGAAAACTATGTTCCCTCAGCCTCAAAATAAGCCCAACATGAAGGTTCTACCTCAATCAGAAGCAAATTGATGACAATTTTGTGGCACAAGTAAGCAAAAAATTAGCATTTTTTATCACAATGGCAACCCTGCGGTATGAATATAGTGCATCACCAAGGACTACAATTTTACATATGTAAGTTACATCACGTCCACTACCATCCTATCAAATTTCATTAAAATTTGTGATGAACTGAAAGAATAGTCCACTTTTAATATGATTTGGCATGGAATGACCCTGTAAAGTTAGATGGCATTTCTAACTTCCTTTAAAAGCTGAATAATGTTTTGTTATTCCTTTATCAATACTGTACGATTAGCCACATATTACCACATATTGTAGTGTAGCGCTCACTCCCGGAGGAGCCGCTGAATTTAAACCTCGGGTCAGTCTCCCCGCACTAGGGAATAAATATACACCAGCACTGTTGTGGATTTTATACGTTATATAGTTTACTGATCTCAAATAAACTGGCATATATAAAGCAGCACGGTATACATATATATTTACAGGTGTTCGTAATGCGAGAAACGCGTAGCGGAAAAGGAAAATAAATATTAACCCCATCGTTGTTGGAATGTGAGTCCCGTACAGGTTGTGTCCCAAAAAGGTGTACGTGTATGCGTGTGTTGGTACCCGGGTACAAGATTCAACTGGCCAGTGAATAATTTACAGGTATCTTCGACTAGTCACGTTGGGGCCCTGTAGGTTTAGACAAACTTGCAGCGTGCTTTATTATTTTTACTGTGGCCAGGAAGGCCTCTCACCCATCCGCCAGATACTCTGCGCTCTGCTCGACCCAGGACGTCTCTCCGCTTGGCTTGACTGGGACTCTGTGCCACCGGATCCGCTTGTCTTGCTTGTCCGTTTCTGCCACAAGATGCTCAGCTCACCGCCTGCACTCCCATTAGGTCATCTGCGGTCTCCTAACTCGGGGTCCTTCAGCTACTCTGTATCTGTATAAACTTATCAGCGGTGGATCGCTAGGTCTCTGACAAGTAATGTGAACCCGATCTCCAGCTCCGCAAGGCCGCACCTGCGCTCCGGCCTGGTCACGATCGTTGTCTTTCTCACGTGCGTCTTGCTCTCTTCACTCCTCGGCGCGCTCTGGGTTTCCCCTGCACGAGGCTGCGGATGTAAGTCTGTTTCTCCCCATCCACTTCCGGTTCCTGGCGCAAAGCATGCTGGAAAACGTAGTCCCAGTGTCTCTCACATTGCGCTTGTCTCCCTCTGGTGGCCAAAAATAAGTACTACAGCAACAGTGTTTTAAACCAGCGCTACAGTAGGTTAGACACATATTGGGGTTGTCTGTTCTGAGCAAAATGCATTACAAAATTGTCAACCGATAACAGTGATTCACAACCTTTTTTCACTTGAAAGCCCATTTCCAAAAACTGTAACTATTAGCACAATGTTTGTAATTAACACACTGACCTCACCAAATGCACACTGACCTCACCATACACACTCTTACCTCATCACACACACTCTCTGACCTCATCACACTTGCACTCTGACCCTAAACACACACTGATCTCACCAAACACACACTGATCTAACCAAACACACATTGGCCTCAGTAAACACACACTGACCTCACCACACAATGACTTCAAACACACTGCTTTCACCACAAACACTGACCTCAGCAAGCACCGACCTCGCCAAAACCACACTCACCTCAAAGACACACTAATTTGACCAAACAAATGCACTGACCTCACACTCCGACTTCACTATATACACATGCCTAAGATTTGTTGTTGTCTGTGGTGGCTGCAGGGGATAGGGAGATTCTTCAAAGGGACACTACTAGGGATGGGCTGGCGGTTCGATCCGAACATGAGTTTGATTCGAACATTGCCCGTTCCGCCGTTCGGCGAACATCAAACATTTTGTTCTCCGCGTGTTCGCCCACAATGCACCACAATGGACCACAATGCACTTTTTCACTGGCCTGAAGCTTGTAATTGGCTACAGCCTTGCACCTGACCACAGACTATGCCAATCAGGGCTCAGAGTCCTGATTGGGCAAATTTTGCCCAATCATGGGCTCACAGAGCTAAGTCCCGCAGCACACTATATAAGGCTTCCCCGCAGCCCCAGCGTGTGTTTGTAGCAGGAGTGAATCAGAGAGGAGATTGTTTGTTGCATATCAGGCTGTATCACTGAGTTATATCTTATTTCTGGAAATTGGAATCTGTGTGTTGTCACTGACAGCTATGAGGGACAGGCTGTATCACTGAGTTATATCTGATTTCTGGAAATTGGAATATGTGTGTTGGCACTGCCAGCTGCTGCCAGGCTATCAGGCTGTATCACTGATTTATACCAGAGTTGTGTGAATTTTAATCTGTGTGTTGGCACTGCAAAGGCTATCAGGCTGTATCAGTGACTTATACCAGAGTTGTGTGAATTTGAATCTGTGTGTTGGCACTGCAAAGGTTATCAGGGTGTATCACTGATTTATAGCATGGTTCTGGAAAATCTGTATATCTTCAATCTATACCATGTCAGAAAGACCAAAAAGGACAGGCAGACGCTCCCAGACACAGATAAGAGGGCAAGCAGCCTCTGTGTCGGAAGGCTGTGCCCCTGGTCATTGTGGACGTGGTGCATCCTCTGCAGGGTCACGCTTGTACTCCTTTCTAACTGGTGCTGGCTGTCTTAAGCAGCAACAACATACAGAGGATTTGCAGGATTGGCTAACCAGGCCATCCTCATCCTCCGAGTCCTCTGGCAGCCAGGCTTGTAGTGGTTTACAGTCCACCTCAGCTGCCAAAACATCTAATTCAGCCTCCATGTCCACAGCTACTCCTGCCGTAGTCTCACTATCATACACGGAGGATTCAGCTGAATTGTTTGACTACAGAGACAGTGACATGCTGCTTGAGGATGCGCAGCAACTCCAGTGCTCTGATTCAAACTCTGAGGTTGAGGAAGGGAGTATAATCAGCCTAGAGGGAGGGGGTGCCAGTGACACACAAAGAACTGGCACTCATGTTCCCCCAGCAGCTGCAGCATATTGCGAGGTTGGCTCCAGTGACGTAGAGATAGGGGGTGATGACAATGATGATGAGGTCACTGACTCCACCTGGGTGCCTGATCGAACAGAGGAGTCAAGTGAGGAGAAGGAGGCCCAACAAAAACGAGGCACCACGTCCTCTATGAGCAACCGTAACCAGTCCAAGGCATCAGATGTCAGAGCTGCTCAGGTGCAGAGCGCTGTTGTCTCGCAGAACACGTCCAGGATCTCTGCTGTCTGGGAGTTCTTCATGACATGTGCAACAGACTGCAGCGTTGCTATTTGTAAGCTATGTTGGAAGAGGATCAAGCGTGGGAAAGACATCAGACACTTGGATACCATGTGCTTGACGTGACATATGACCACCTGCCACGCATCCCGTTGGCACAACACTTTGCATAGGTCCTCCTCCTCATCAGTCTCTACCCCCACTATATGTCCTGCCATGTCATTGCCTACACCCTCCACTGACGGGGATGATGCTACAGTAATGGGTGTACCACTTCCTTCCTCTGAATCTGCCAGCATCCCATCAGCTGCAGATTTATCCAGTCAGATTTTGTTGCCCCAGATGCTGCAGCGGAAGAAAAAATATTGTCCCAACCATCCACATGCACAACGTCTAAATGCCAGCTTGGCAAAATTACTCACATTACAGCTGCTGCCTTTCCGGCTGGTTCTGCTTCCTTTCGTGAATTTGACAAATGTGCTGTACCACAGTGGCAGGTTCCAAAACGCCACTTCTTTTCACGGAAGGCCATTCCAGCACTATACCAGCACGTGGAAGACAAGGTTATGGAGTCATTGGGAAAGGCAGTCAGCAGCAAGGTGCACATTACTTTAGACACGTGGTCCAGAAAGCATGGACAGGGCCATTACATTTCCTTCACTGCACACTGGGTAACTCTGCTTGCAGTTGGGAGGGATCCAGGACGGGGCTCTGTGCTGGAGCTTGCTCATCCACCACACCTCCAGAAAGCTGCTTATATGAGGTCTGTCTGCTCCATCACCTCTTACTCTTCCTCCTCCTCCTTCAATGTCTCTGGTGAAGTGGCAGTTAAACAGACGCTTGGCAGGAGCTACACAATGGCTCAAGCAAAAAGATGCCAAAGCTGGTTTGTTTAGGGGACAGGAGCCACACCGGGCCAGAAATTCTGTCAGCTCTGCAGGGGCAGGCTCAGAGATGGTTAACACCACGCCAGCTTGAGCTGGGAATGGTCATCTGTGATAATGGCAGCAACCTTCTCTCCGCTCTACTCCTGGGTAAGTTGACGCATGTACCATGCCTAGCACACGTCCTAAATATGGTGGTACAGCATTTCCTAACCAGGGACCCAGGGCTGGCAGAGCTTCTCAGCCAGACCAGAAAAGTCTGCAGCCACTTCAGACGGTTATTCCCAGCAAATGTTCGCCTGTCAGAAATTCAAAGAGAATTCCACCTTCCCACAAACCGCCTGATCTGTGACATGCCCACCAGTGGCTGATGATCAAGGATGCATGCACTGTACTGTCACCATTTGAGGAGGCAACGAGGATGGGGAGCAGGGACAGTGCATGCATCAGTGACACAATTCCTTTAGTGTTCCTGCTTGAGTGCACTCTGCATGGAAATATAGATGTGGCACTAGAGGCAGAGCAGAGGGAGGAAGAGGAGGACTTCCCAAGCTCTCAAGGCCCCAGTCTTTACGCAGACAGCATTCCTGCGGGTCCTCAGATCAGACAGGAGGAGGATGAGGAGGAGGAATATTTAGGTTGTGGGGGCATTGAAGGTGGGGATTCCACAAGGGAGGGTTAGGTGTCCCCAGAAACCCAAGGACTAGTACGTGGCTGGGAGGAGGTAGTGCATGATACGGTCATCCTCAGCGACCAGGTGTAACGTTGAGAGCTTCCAGCCCTACCTGTGTGCTTGAGGGCAGCATGTCTGATGCTGCTCGCTGACCAATGCCCGGTTTAAATGGAGACAGGCAGGGAGGTGGTTGCATGAGGCACGGCTTGAGTGGGGGGCGTGGCCTGGTGAAGGTCTTTAAAAACCCTCAGTGTATTCTCAGCAGTTGCCAGATCGTGGTTATCATACCTGAGCTCCTTGTACCTGACTGCTATATTGAATTAACCCGTTATTGACCTCTGCTTGTTTCTGACTATTCTGCCTTCTGTTGCCCTAGACCATTTTCTTGTACTACGCTACTGCTCTGATATCGACCCGGCTATTCCATTTGACCATTCTGAACTCTGTATTCCTGATTCTGGCTCGGCTGACTACTCCCCGTGTTGTTAACCCTTTCTGTCTAGCTAGTTTACCTGGCCAATTCTAAGGACCAGACAGTTAGAGATCTTTCACGGCTACTCTGTTGGTAGCTTCTGTGGAGTGTGGGGCGTTAAGTACTGCGTGGTGGGATCTGGGAACCGTGACACCAGGAACACTCTGAAGCTAATGCCACCTCCAACCTACGCTGCATGGGCTCCCTTATCCTGCAAAGCCTGCTAAAGGACCGCAGGATTCGTGCTATCAAGGAGAGGGATCATTACTGGTTGGCAACCCTTCTTGATCCACGATACAAGGGTAAGGTTGCAGAGCTAATCCTGCCCTCACAGAGGGAGCACAGGATGAAACAACTTGAGGATGCTCTAAAGCGACACTTGTGTAACACCTTTCCAGACACTGGTAGGTTACCAACTGATGACACAAGTGCTTCTGAGGCTGCTGTTTATCAAAGGAAGAACGGTGAAGGGGGCCGCTTGACTGATGCCTTTTCCAATTTTTTTTAGTCCACGACGCCCAGGGATGTCAAATGTAGGCACCCATTGCCAGCGTCTTCACCATATGTGCAGGACTATCTAGGGGCAAGGGCAGACCTGGATACCTTTCCAGCAGATGATCAACTGGCTTACTGGGTGTTGAGATTGGATCACTGGCCAGAACCTAGCCAATATGCTATGGAGCTACTAGGTTGCCCTTCATCCAGCGTGCTTTCTGAAAGGACGTTCAGTGCCCCTGGAGGTTTTGTCACAGACAAAAGTGTGCGTCTGTCCACCGACTCTGTAGACCGGCTGACATTTATAAAAATGAATCAGTCCTGGACCAGCAGCTATCACTCCCCTGATGCTAATGTAACTGAATAGATCGGGGATCTCTTCTGCATTCCTAAAACCTTCACCACTGCACTCTTCCACAATACCTCAGAGGGGTTACGGTGTGAAGGCTGCCACCAAATGCCCAATATTTGGGTGCACTGACACTGACGCGTGTACCAGATTTATATCATTTTAATATTTGATGGCAGGGTCCACCCCTGCACTCTTCCACAATAGCTCAGAGGGGTTACGGTGTGAAGGCACTAGCTGGCACCAAAGGCCCAATTTTAATGCACCTGTTGTTACTTTCATCCAAAGCCTGCATAAGTTTCACCATAATTTAGCCAAAAAATCACTAAACTTGTTCTGCGTGTCCTAAAACGTCTCCTCTTTTCATACAGGCTGCCGCCCCAAGCAGTTGTTTATGAATAGGTTAAAGGAAAACCATTTACCGTCATTTGAAATCTCAGTTTTTTCTTTTTAAATGTTTCTATACATCCGACAAATCCGCCACTTCACGGCAGGTTATGGGTACCTCCTAGGCATGATATTTGAAGGAATTTTTTGTTTTTATTCTTCTTAACCTTTATTTCATGGAAATATCACTGTTCCTTTAAAAAATGTATTTTTTAAAACTTTTTTTCCCTGTTTCCTGTCCCCCAGGACACTACCCGGACCCCCATACACCTTTTATGGCAAATATCTTGCATATATGCCCTCTTGCAGGGCACTCTAAAAATCGAACGTTCGAGTCCCATTGGCTTGCATTGAGTTCGGATCGTGTCCGCGTCCGAACTCGAACTTTTGAAATTGTTCGAGTTTGAATGCGAACCGAACACGGGGGTGTTCGGCTCATCCCTAGACACTACCACTTACATAAATTGTAACTAGAATACTTGTGCATTACAAATAAAACCACTTTATAAAACACCAGCTACTTTTCTTTTTCTTTGTTTGAAGTAATGGCACGTAAAAAGGAAAAATAAAATAAGCTGTTTTTTTTTATCTCCCTGCCACCTTGTTGAATTTTTCCATGAGGCAACATTTACCAAAGGTTTTTCTTTACTTCTGTGGTTTATCTAATTTACAGTATTTAACAGTTTAATGAGGTGGAGGAGGGAATGTCTAGATAAGACCGCAGGGGCGTATTGTTCTCCAGGCTACCTGAGATAAGAGTTGGCAGCTAAATCGGCTAAAACAGGGAGCGTAAAACACTTCTAATCTACCCCATAAAATAAAAACAATAAGGACATTAAATTTTTTGGCAGTAGTGGCCCTTTAATCTGTCCTGGCTGCATCCCATTAGCAGCTGCTGGAGGTAGAGGTGCACTTGCTCAAAGCTTTGAAGTTCGAGCACTCGGACAGCTGCTCTCTTAAAGCATGCAGTGATCTGCTGGTGGGGGCAGTGAGGTTTCATGGCAGTGGCACTGAGCACAGCTGAAAGTTGGGAACCCTCTGCATTTGCTGGCTTTCTGTCGAGTGTTTATTTGTGATGCAAGTGTAGCGCTGGTTTAAAACAACCAGAGGGATGTAAGAGACACTGGACAATGGGACTACGTTTTCCAGCATGCTTTGCGTCGGGAATAAGAAGTGGGTGGGGAGAAGAGACTTACATCCGCAGCCTTGTGCGAAGGAAACCCAGAGCGCGCCGAGGAGTGAAGAGAGCAAGACGCACGTGCGACAGACAACGATCGTGACCAGGCCGGAGCGCAGGTGCGGCCTTGCGGAGCTAGAGATCGGGTCACACTACTTGCCAGAGACCTAGTAATCCACCGCTGCAAAGTATACAAAGATACAGAGTTGCTGAAGGACCCCCAGTGAGGAGACCGCGATGATCTAGTGGGAGTGCAGGCGGTGAGCTGAGCATCTTGTGACAGAAACGGACAAGCAAGGCAAGCAGATCCGGTGGCACAGAGTCCTAGTCGGGTCGAGCGGAGAGACGTCCTGGGTCGGGCAGAGCGCAGAGTATCTGGCGGATGGGTGAGAGGCCTTCCCGGCCACAGTAAAATAATAACGCAAGTTTGTCTAAACCTACAGGGCCCCAACGTGACTAGTCGAAGACATAATTAAATCGTTCACTGGCCAGTTGAATCTTGTACCCGGGTACCAACAGACGCATACACGTACACCTTTTTGGGACACAACCTGTACGGGACTCACATTCCAACAACGAAGGGGTTAATATTCGTTTTTCTTTTCCGCTGCGCGTTTCTCGCATTACAAACTTCTGTAAATATATATGTATACCGTGCTGCTTTATATATGCCAGTTTATTTGAAATCAGTAAACTATTGTAGCGCTCACTCCCGGAGGAGCCGCTGAAAATGAACCACGGGTCAGTCTCCCCGCACTAGGGAATAAATATACTCCAGCACCGTTGTGGATTTTATAATTTATATAGTTTACTGAAGTAAAAGGCATATAATAAGACACGGTGTTTGTAGATATATTTACAGTATTTCGTATTGCGGTAAACGCTCAGCGGGAAAAAGAAATGCGAGACTTCGTATTTCTGAAAAAACACGCGACCGAGCAGAAAAATACAATGCTTCGTAATTACGAGAAACGCGCAGCGGAAAATAAAATAAGATGCGAATCTTTTCCCCCTTTTCGGATACTAGGGAGTGAGTCCCGAACAGGTTAAGTCCCGAATTGTGAGTGTATGTGTGTGTTATGGTACCCGGGTACTATTCAACTGGCCAGTGAATCTTTTAAGTGAGGTCTTCGACTAGTCAAGTTGGGGCCCTGTGGGTTTCAGAAATAAACAACAGCGTGCGTGCTTGAGCTTTTGTAGAACCGGCCTTGGAGGCCTCTCACCCATCCGTTGATCACCAAGGCTCCGCTGACCCAGGACGTCTCTCCGCTTGTCTCCGCGCTGGGACACCGGCTATTGGATCGATAATCAGGCTCTCTGTGCTCCGGTCCGGACTTATCCAGCTACCGCCTGCTCTCCCATCCAATGGACTCGCGGTACTCCTCACTCGGGGTCCTCAGCTTGTCTGGACAAACACTGGGGTGATGATGGTCAGTGGGTAAGGCTCCTTCTGGCAAGGCAGGATAACCCCACTCGATTCCTGATAGGCCACGCTTGCGCTCCGGCCTAGTCACGGTTCCGCTCTGCAGCACTGCGTACTCTTCCATGCACTCCCTGGCGCGCTCTGGCGCGTTCTCCACGAGGCTCAGGATGTACAGCGTCTGTGTCCCACCCACTTCCTGTCTGTTTGCAAAGCACGCCGGGAAATGTAGTCCCAATGTTCAGTGTCTCTGATCGTGCTTGTCTCCCTCCGGTGGCCAAAAATAGGTACTGCCACAGTAAGAGTTTAAACACAGCGCTACACTATAGAACGTATAAAATCCACAGCAGTGCTGGTGTATATTTATTCCCTAGTGCGGGGAGACTGACACGAGGTTTAAATTCAGCGGCTCCTCCGGGAGTGAGCGCTACACATGCGTATCCGAACGTTTGGAGGTACGCGCGCATCACAAATAAACACTTGCTCCATCAAATTCAGCAATTTGCTGATATGCACATGCGTGTCCCCCATAGATTTACAGTTACAGTTACAAGCAATTATAAAGAGCCAACAGATTCCTTAGTGCTGTACAATGCTAGAGACAGAATAACAAATATACATACACATTACACACATGGAACAGTAGGAGGGAAGGACCCTGCTCAAGAGTTTATAATCTAAGAGGAGAGCGGTGACACAGTAGGCGAGGGTACCTGGAGTATGTGTAATAGCGAGGCGCATGTGGGACTGATTGGAAAGATGAGCAAGAGATGTACAGTGAGGGATCATGGAGTGAGCCATAGGCTTCTCTAAAGTAATGAGTTTTCAGAGACTTCTTGAAGGACTGGAGAGACGGAGAGAGTCTAATGCTGTGGGGGAGGGAGTTCCATAGAAAGGGGGCAGCTCGGGAGAAGACCTGAAAGCGAGAGTTGCGGGTGGGGGTACGAGGAACTGATAGCATCATGGGATCCCATACGCATGCGCGCTATAAACATTACATCCATGATCTCTGATTGGCTGAGAATACTAATCATCCCCGATTCTGACAGCTCCATGTCCGCACAACTGCACGTTAGGTGGGATGAGATGTCCCGCACGCATGCATAAAGAAGCTCCACCTAACTTCATCAAACTGCTAACTTTGATGAGGTTAGTGTAAGCACATTGATGTGTGCGCATAGCCGAAGGCTCGGAGGTACGCACACGCATGCGCACTCCATTCAATTTCTGAAATTGAGCATATGTCACGTCACTGGATGTGACGTGATTGCTCATTTTGACAAATTGCCTTTTTTGACAGAACACCAGTGGCGACGGAGCTTGCGACCCTCCTTCTCTCCCCCACTGGAAGAAGGACACTGTACATCACGCACAGGGAGACCCTCATGGGCCTCTTACTGGGGGCCAGATACGGCAGCCAGTTGGTGTTTTTTTTCCCATAACACAAAAATTTTGAAACTAAGCTCTAATTCTGGAAACGTATTATAAACCAGAAAAATTTCAAGATCAACATTCTACTTAACAACGGATCAGCAAGCTGGAGAACACCCTGAATGCTAAATCTCTAAATATAATATTTGCTCTGAGTGATGACACCCTCCTATTTTTCCCACAGGTGAGATTGCCAGGAGAACGAAGATCCCTTATGAGGTGTGGCTGCATATATTTTAAAAACCCAGTCAACCGGATTCATAGTCATCAGAGAGCAGCAATATGCCTTGGTCTGTGCTCCTGTCTTTGCTGCTGTTCCTCAGTCCTGCTCTATCCTTGGAGGTGGAGGAACCAATAAAAAAAGAGAAGGCCCCACTTTTGGGAGGATGGAATACATTGCCTCTGGAGTCAGAGATAACAGACGCACTAACTGGCCTTGTAGAAGGATGGTACAATCGTCAGAGTGACAGTGGATACATTTACAAAGCTGAAGTCATAAACGCAAGAATGCAGGTAAACCAGCCTATTGGTCTGAATAATGTACACAATGCATTATGCTTTATTTTTTTAATCTCTTTCTTACTATTTTCCTGCCAATTACAACAAGATTGTTTTTTTGTTGTTGTTTTTTAGTACATTACTACATTTCTATGTAATTGTTTCATAATTAACTATTATCTTTAATATCATTATTCTTTATCAAAATACTGATTTGGAAACAGTTACTTTCCCTTTAAAGTGTATATTTAATCAGTGAAAAACTGATGGTGACTTGATATCACTTTTCTGACCTCAACTAGTGTTACTATGTATAGATACAGCGAAGGAAAAGATAATTTGATCCCCTGCTGATTTTGCACATTTGCCCACTGACAAAGAAATGATCAGTCTATAATTTTAATGGTAGGTTTATTTTAACAGTGAGAGACCGAATAACAACAACAAAAAATCCAGAGAAACGCATTTCAAAAAAGTTATAAATTGATTTGCATTTTAATGAGTGAAATAAATATTTGATCCCCTATCAATCAGCAAGATTTCTGGCTCCCAGGTGTCTTTTATAGAGGTAACAAATTGAGATTAAAGGGAGTGCTCCTAATCTCAGCTCGTTACCTGTATAAAAGACACCTGTGCACAGAAGCAATCAATCAGATTCCAAACCTGCATTCTCTGGTTGCTTGTGGGTCATGGAAGAGGCAGAAAACTCGCTACTCGATTCGCACTAGTCTGGCTTTCGCTCCCAGCACTCTACTGAGTCTGCTCTGACCAAGGTGACTAATGATTTAGCTGCTGGCCTGCTGCTAAAACCAAAAATCACTTCTACCTCCTTGTTCTTCTTGACCTTTCCCTGCATTCGACACTCTTAACCACCCTCTTCTGCTCATCACGCTACAGCTTGGCCTCAGTGACACCGCTCTCTCCTGGTTCTCTTCCTATCTCTCTTTTCGCTCCTTCAGCATCTCCTTTGCTGGTTGTCTCTTCACCCCAAGTCCCTCTTTCAGTTGGGGTACTTCAAGGCTCTGTTCTGGGTCCCCTACTCTTAATCTATACTGCCTCTCTGGGCATCCTCATCTCTTACTATGGATTCAATTATCATCTCTACGCTGTTGACACCTAAATCTACCTTTCCTCTCCCGATCTCTCTCCCCTCGGTGTTGGACCGTGTTACAGCCTGCCTCTCAGCTGTCTACGACTGGATGACTTCCCGTTTCCTAAAGCTCAACCTCTCAAAAACTGAACTTGTCATCACTTCTCCCTGCCTCTAAAACCTCCATTCCTGCACCCATTTCCCTTCAGGTGAATGGTGCCACCATTACTTCTACCTCTCAGACTCGTTGCCTCGGGGTCCTCTTGGACTCCAATCTATACTTTACTCATCACATTCAGTCACTAACCAAATTTAGCTACTTTCACCTAAAAAACATTGCACGCATCCGTCCCTTTCTTAATCCAGACTCTACTATAATGCTCATCCTCCTTCTCTCTGGCCTTAAAAGATCTCAGATTCTCCCTTTTGCAGTCTGTCATGAACACCTGTGCCAGACTCATACACCTCACCTCCCGCACCTCACCCCTCTGTCAATCTCTACACAGGCTTCCTGTTTCCTTTAGAATCCATTTCAAAGTACTGTTGCTCACATACAAAGCTCTGCATAACCGCACCCTGACTACATCTCCTCCCTTATTAACAGGTACATCCATTCCCGACCACTTCGCTCTGCCAATGATCTGATACTATCAGTTCCTCGTACCTGCACGCCCAACACTCGCCTTCAGGACTTCTCTCGAGCGGCCCCCTTTCTATGGACCTCCCTCCCCCGCAACATTAGACTCTCCCCCTCTTCAGTCCTTCAAGAAGTCTCTGAAAACGCATTAGTTTAGAGAAGCCTATCTGCTCACTCCATGATCCCCCACTGCACATTTCTTTCTCCTCTTCCCATTCAGCCCTCATGCAGCCCGCCACTTCACATACCCTATTCACCCTCACCTAATGTGTCACCCCTCTCCTCTTAGATTGTAAGCTCAAGAACAGGGTCCTCTCTCCTACTGTTCCGTGTGTGTAACGTCTATGTATATTTGTTATTCTGTTTCTCCCATTGTACAGCGCTAAGGAATTTGTTGGTGCTTTATAAATACTTGTAACTGTAACTTGCTCTTTCAGTTCCTGCTTTGAACCTTTTTGGTCCCCATCTATATTTTGAGTTTTTTCCTTATGTGGTTATTGATAAAAAATCATGAAAATTAACAGTTTATGTGCTAAATAAGTGATTAGTATACAGTTTGAAAGTAATAAATATATCATGGGTACACACCCTATCTTTCAAATCTTGTCCCCCCCCCCCCCCTACACGAGCCCTCATAAGGCCTGTGTTTGAGAATGTAAATAGATGAGGTAAATCAGCTCACCTTCTCTTAGTCAACACCTCGCTTGCAAGCTGTGTAGTGATATTGGGGGGGGGGGGTCAGGAGCAGATTTGCTGCTTGACCCACTCTAGTGTCAATTTAATGCAATGAATCTGCAATTTGTACTCAGCACTGCACTGACACCTGCAGTATATAGTTTACAAAGTAAGCATGAAGTCAGTCAGGTTGAGCTACAAGTTACGGTTCGACTTGGAATAGTAGGGGAGCTGTTATCATTTGGGGCTGGAGCTGTAAGCTTCAACGCCTCACTTGCAAATGATCATGGCATAGAGCCCTATGTATGCACATTTACAAAAGAATATATGCGGAAATTGGCCATTTAAAGTACTTTTTATAGCTGATTTAGGACAATGTACAAAACTTGGTGATGGGACAAAACAAGCTAACAGCTGCATAGCAGAATGTCTGTATTTACTTTTACAGAGTGAGGCTTTTTACAGCTCCTTTGTGCTCAGGCCACTTGGCAAGTAATAAATAACGATGCATTTAATCTTCATTTTTTTTTCCTGTCACTTAATTCTTTTTATTGAAGAGCTATTTACACTGTAATATCCATACCTGCCAAGCCACACTCATAGTGTGATGGGCTGTATCACATAAAAGGGGAGGAATTTTTAAATATTCTGTAATATTTATCCAGTGCCAGCTCCCTGAGATAGGGAGTAGTAGGTCTATGGCTGGGGGCTTTTGTCTGAGGTCGCCAAAAGTGTTCTATTAAAGAATCTACTAATGTCACAAACTGATACATGTTTACACATTGAAAGTTGTGTTCAATTCCAGTTCCGCTTGTATAACCCCCATCTCCCTTAAAGGGACACTACCTACCACTTACATAAGCTGTAACTAGACGTAAACTTTAACCCCTTCACTGCGGCGGACGCGCTCAGTGCGTCCAGCCACGCGGGGACTTGGCTGCGGAGGATGCGCTGAGCGCGTTCTGCCATTGTAGCCGCGATCGGCTGGGCGCGATGACATCTATTCCAGGCACACCCCCCCCCCCACCAGTGCAGGGGAGGGGGCAAGTCCTTTGGACCTCTCTCCTTTCCCATCAGTAAGGGGTACCAGAAAAAAGCAGGCACTGCTTTGAAGGGCACAGCCTGCCCTTCCAAACGGTGGCTGCCTTTAACCCTTTGGGGGCTGGATTGCGATTCGGTGCCAACAGGCGCCAGATCCCGGTCCCCTCCCGGAGCTGGCCAAGCTTCCAGGATCTCCCCCTGCCTACTGGCGTCATCGCACATGGACGTGATGACGTCAGTTCTGGAGTTAACCCCTAGCTGCCACCTATGGTGGAGATAGGGGGGTCCAATGACCCATCTCCTGATCCATGGCAACTAGGGGTTAATGTTTGGTATCATTGGAACGACAAGAGCATGTTTTTTCCAATGATACCAAACATGACCATGTTAGAAGTAAAGACAACAATTAAAAATATAAATAAAAAAATTAAAGTTTAGTGTTTTTTTGTTTTATTAATGCAGCAATAATGTTCCCATTTCAATTATAATGTGAACAATGATGCTGCACTAAAAATGTGACGAGTCCCCATTTCTAATTTTTTTTAACAAGCGCACCCCATAGAAAATATAACCAATGGCTTGGATGATGAAATGTGAAAAAAAAACCACTTTACAAACTGTAGATGATTGAAAATTCAAATTTTATTGCATTTTTTGTTATAATATTCAGGCAGGGCGTGACGTATACATATAATAGTGATATATTCTGAGTCTGCCGGAAAGAACGATATATAATATGTCTGGGTCGTATAATAAAATGTGACTTCAAATCGCGTTTAAACATGATGAGCGAAACCGGTAAAAATGAGCTCAGCACATAGGGGTGAAAAGGCTCAGCAGTGAAGGGGTTAAACTCAGACTGCCAATATCCATTGTCCTCCCACACGTCCTCTAAAGCTCCCGTGCAATTCCGCTAGTGAGAGCTTGCAACAGGGTCGTAATTGTCTCGATGGAGTCCTATGGACTCCAGGAGCCAATACCAGCAGTGCTGCTGGTATCTGTATCTGGCTCCCTGTTATTCAGACTTGAGCCCCTAATATATAAGCAGCCGGGTCAGAAGAAGTACAGTAAACAGGAGCCGATAAGGGCTGCGAGCAACAATTTTGTTCCCTTACAACAACAATCAAATAGGTCCCTTAAATTCTTTTTTCCCCTCAAGATAAAATGGAAACCAAGCTGTGTTATGGAGATGTTGTAGCATTTTCTGGCCAGCAGGTGGTGCAATCCACATGTCAAATAGAGCATACATTTCAATATGTGCTTTACAGATTTTCAAGTATGTACAATACAAATTTCCTTTTCATAAATCCACTGGGTCCTAGCACTGGTTTATGGAAAAGAGGTTGGCCACTTGTACAAGGCTATATGGATACTATGTAGTATATTATTAAAAATTAAGTGAATATATGATCTTAATGGTCTCCTGGAAGGACCTAAGATCGCGTAAGCTTGATCTGGTCATATTCTGTAGCAATGCAAAGGGATTTCATTTATTGCAAAAGAAATTCCTCTGCAAATTGGCTCAAAGTTTCCTTACCTCAGACATGACAGCTAAGGTGCTGGAGCTGTTTGAACAGTTTGGAGATCTGTTTTTCTTTAGCAGAGACACAGATCCCCAACTGTATAATTAGACTTGAAGTGGTGCTTTTTGGCCTGCAAAGGGAACCCTCTGCCTGTCAAATAAGCTTACTCTTACTGAAATTGTATGTACATTTTCACTCTGGTAATGGACACTGGTTTTCCATAAACTCACTGACTTGTGCCAGTGCTTTTATGGAAAACACTTGCTAGTGAAGGGGGTTAACTAAAGGGGTTATTCAGAGAGCACCGAAATGTCGCCTACATTTCGGTGCTCTCTCGTTCCCAGCACTTCGGAGAATCAAAGTTTCCCACCATGTGGAGAATTCAGCATTCACTGCAGTGTCCACGGAGTGCAGGGGAAAGCCACCAAATTCCCGCCGAAAAAACTCATCTGACACGATCCGAAGTATTGGATTACTCAAACCGGCGCAAAAAACGCACTGAACACGACCGGAAAATGCCGCCGATCAGAGTGCAGAGCAGCCGCTGGAAAAAGCCAACAAGGTTTGGAACGAGGTGAGAAAACCCAAAACTATACGCTTGAAAGTGTCAAAACGCTGTTTGCAAAAAAAACACAGAATGAAAATGCCTGGAATTTACATATAAGGTCATATGAAAAATAATAAAAAGGTCTGAAAAAAGAAAAACCGCTGTAAGAAAAAAAAAAACGGGAAAAATATTTTGCCGAAGAGATCCTAAAATATATATATATATATTACACGAAAGGGACAGCACTCAACCTTAACTACGCTTTCAGTGCGGGTGCATCTCAAGAAAGCGTAGTTAAGGTTGAGTGCTGCCCCTCTCGTGTATTTTGTATAATATAGGGTTGACAACCCTTTGGGCAAGCACCCCTCCCTGTCACAGGTGCTCCACCCTCAGGTTCTATTTAAACCTTGATCTGCAGGGAGCTTCAGAAAGGACTGGGTCCTCAACAAGTAAGTTTATCCTATAAGAGCAGTCATTAGGTTAGTATGATAGGACCTGCCAGGGGTGGAATACATTGTCGATATATAATATGTCTGGGTCATATAATAAAATAAGGCTTCAAAACGCGGTTAAACATAATGAGCGAAACCGGTAAAAATGAGCTCAGCACACAGCAGTGAAATGCCTCAGCAGCGAAAGGGTTAAAGAATTAACATCCCCATTATTATAAATAAACAGCTGAAAAATTATTTGGAAGTTGAAAAATTCGTCAAATATTTTAGTGGAAAAAAATGCTTGTTAAATATGAATTAGCCGTAATTCTATGAGTATATCCATTTATACTGTTTACATTAATAATCAGGCTTTTTGTTTGCAATTTCTTAGCTGCCCATTAACAAAGAAGGGTTAGTGTGAATAAATATCAGATATTTTTGAGGCGAGGGAGAATGCTGAGAGTAAACATGGGATTTAAAAGTGCAAACAAAGTATAAACATATATAGTACAGGAGGAGCGGGGTTGCGCCTATTCCCCGATGGGGCGGCTGCAACCACCAGATTCTATCCAGCCCAGCAACATGTATAAGGCTGGGGTCAGACCAGCGCACTTTTAACGTGCGTTCTGGCGCACATAATTACGGCCGCACTAGCAGCAGATGACGGCCAATATACGATGTACGGCCGCACAAAAGTCCGGCCGTGCAACGCAAGTGGAATTTGAACGCATTTTTCTGAGAACGCTGAACCGCTAGTACTGACGTACTGAGTGCGCAGCTGCGGCATAGCGGCGTGTTTGCGTGATTAGGAGACGTCAGATGCTGCTAATGTCCAGCCAACATAACGTCCAGATGCAAAAAGAGTTTTATTGACGATCCGTACAAAATCACGCCAGAAAATGCACGTCTGACCGTTTTTGTGCACTCCGTGAAAAAATACGTCAATGCGTTCGGACGCACTATTTCACGTTCGCGGGGAAAAATGCTTTTGTTTGACCCTAGCCTAAAACATAACAAGAAGAAAAATGTCATCTGTGCTTATTCCTATTACACCATGTGAAACAAAACACAATTAGAGGCTTTGGTTTCTTTTAATTGCCATTAACCACTTGGCTGCTATGGACACGCTCAGCGCGTCCAGCCAAGTGGTTCTCCTGTGCTATCGACGCACTGAGCGCGTCCATGCACAAGAGGCAGCAATCGGCCAGATTTCGACCGATTGCTGTGCCCCCCCCCCCCAGTGCGGGCTGACATCTTGGATGTCAGCCCGGCACTCCGGGACCCCGGCGGGGCCATTAGATGCCATTGCGGCGGCACAATGACATCTAATTCAGGCGCCCCCCCCCGCGTGTGCGGAGGAGGCGCCTGAAAGGGAAGGGGGGAGGTCCTTCGGACCTCTCTCCCTCCCGATCGCCGGGGGGCACAAAGTTAAGGCAGGCACCATTTGGAAGGGCACAGCCAGCCCTTCCAAACGGTGGCTGACCTTAACCCCTGGGGAGCCGGATCACAATTCGGTGCTGAAAAGCGCCGGATCGTGATCCTCTCCCAGAGCTCACCGACATCTTGGATGTCGGCCAAGTCTCCGGGAACTCCCCCTGAGGACTGGCGTCATCGTGCATAGCACGATGACGCCAGTCCCGGAGTTAACCCCTAGCTGCCACCAATGGTGGAGATAGGGTGTTCATTGGAACCCCATATCTCCCAATCCGTGGAAGCTAGGGGTTAATATTTGATATCGTTGGATCGGCCAGAGCATGGCCTTTCCAACGATATCAAACTTGACCATGTAAATAGTTTGTTTGTAAAATAAAATTAAAAATAAAAATAAGAATTTTTTTTTTTTAAAAAAAATAAACAAGTTTTTTTTTGTTTTGTTAATGCAGCAATATTGTTCCCATTTCAATTATAATGTGAACAATGATGCACTAACAATTTTTGTATGCGGTGCGTTTGTTAAAAATAGCGACATTTCCCCCCAAAAAAATGTAACGAGTCCCCATTTCAAATTTTTTTAACAAGCGCACCCCATAGAAAATATAACCGCAAATGCTCGCATGTTAAAATGTGAAAAAAAGCTTTACACATTGTAAATTATTGAAAATTCTAATTTTATTGCATTTTTTGTTATAATATACAGACAGGACATGACGTATACATATAATAATGACATATTATGAATCTGCCGAGTCTGCCAGAAAGAACGATATATAATATGTCTGGGTCATATATTAAAATAAGGCTTCAAAACGCAGTTAAACATGATGAGCGAAACCGGTAAAAATGAGCTCAGCACAGAGGTGTGAAATGCCTCAGCAGCGAAAGGGTTAAGAGTGTAAGCTCACCTGCCAACGTCAAGGCACCTCTAGTGAAGGGAAGTCCTATCCAAAAAATGAAACCACAGACTGCTATGTAGCAAACCATCACTGCTCACGCTGCTTTTCAATCATGAGGTGGACTGGTGGGCCTTTATTTATGCCCTCCCAGAAACAAAATCCACCTTGGGATCAAAAAACAAAGACACGGAACGGAACAGCTGCAATGATGACCTGGCTGGAGGTACAAACAAACATACATAGGCTGGGTGGAGTAGAGGCTACATCAATGCTCTGCGTGGAGAGAGCCTGTGGAGACATGGGTTCCATCCCGGCAAGAGCTCCTCTCCAGTAAGTGTCCTTGGGCAAGACACCTAACGGTACATACTCGCCACCCAGGACATACTTGAAAACGAGAGAAATCTCAATGTATCCTTCCTGGTAAAATCCTTTCTCAAAAAAAAGGAAAAAGTACAGGAGGAGCAATTTTGGATAGAACTCACCTTCACTAGAGGTGCCTTGACGTTGGCAAATATTTGAAAGCCTATAAAGCGGTCGGCTGATATAGGAGTCAAAAACCTGAATGGGAACTCCTAAGGTTGATTTAGATTAAACCTAAGATTTACCAGAGGCTTTCAAAGTAATGCATATCTGTAAAGCAGACGATTTCTGCTCATGAGTTCAAAGTGATTTTATAATGGACCAATCTATAATATTAATCTACCTGTATACAACTCAAAGTGTGTACGCTGGCCAAGTCAAATACAATGTATTATTTTAGTAAGGTATACAAGTGGAGTGCAATGACTTGTTTACAGCCTAGATTAGTTTAGAGTACTACTCAAAAACCTTACACTGATGTTACCCCCGTCCTGGTGTCTCATATGCAACCTGATTCTCCTGACACTTGTTGGCGGGGGGGGGGGGGGTGGAGCTAGGGGTACTATGTATCATATGTGGTGGCAATGTCCAAAGATGTCGGTTTTCTGGGATATTATTGGTGGGGTGCTGGAAGATGTTTTTCGACAAGAGGTTCCGAAGAACCCTTGGTCTTTCCTGCTACACAGAACCCCAGCCACTCCCGGCCTCAGAGAGCAAGCTCTTTCACAGACTGGTGCTGGGAAGCCAGACGGGCCTTGGCGAGAGGTTGATGTTTCTGAGGTTATCATCTATGTTAATGAGACCTATTATATGGACAGGTTATCTGCCGTGGTTCACGACACACTCCCAGCTTTCTACAAAGCGTGGGGTAGCTGGGAGGTTATGCTCCCCTAGAGGGACTGTGATTTGCGTTGCCCCTTCAGTCTCTTCTCCTTCCCTGCTTCTCCCCTCTTATCTTTCTGTCCCCCCCTTTCTTGTTTGTCTTGTCTGTCTCTTGTCTTTGTTGGATGGTGGGCCGCGAGGTGGGTCAATATTTTAATTCATCGATGTCGGGGTAACTTCCTGGGAGCAGGCAATAAACATATCATAAACTTACCATTATTACACTCATCATGGAAGAAAACACATTGGACAATCTTAGGACAGACCTGTTGCATAGAGTTTATATATTGTCACTTTTGCATGAGAGACAGCGTTGTCTGTAAAAATTGTTTGCTCCTGGTTTATAATCACTGTATCTGTTTATTGTATTCTATGTTTACTTTCTTGCATGAATTTTTATTAAATACTATGAATGATGAATTTTTTTTTTTTTCAAAATTTTAATAACGTTACTTATTTTCTTCAAGGTAATTAATGGGTTCAGGTATGTCGTGGAAGAGCTCATGAAACCCACTGGATGCCTCAAAAGTGAAGACATTGAACCGGAGAATTGTCAAGTCCCCAGCTCTCTTGAGTTTAAGGTATGTCTTTTAACTGTGTCGTGACATACGCTTAGATCATATTGAACATGGGGCAGTATTGTGCAGATGAGGTAATTTATTAGAATTATTTTGGTGTACGTATTATTATAAATTTTTATAAAATTTTATGTTTGTGATATCCTAGAATCAGTTTGGAAGGTTATGTGATAACATCAAAATCTGGTATAATCTTTTGTCCACTTTTAAGAGTCCATAGTTTGAACATCATATACAGTTGTGTTCAAAATTATTCAACCCCCAATGCTGTAAAGGGTTTTAGGGAATTTAGTGTACATTTGTTATTGTATTCAGAATGAAATCCTACAAGGACTTTTTAAAGAACCATATATTTAACTAAAATGACAGCAATTGGTTTTGTAATACAGTAGTAAATGTTTCTTTTGTGAATTTTCATTGACACAATTATTCAACCCTTAAAGACTACCACTCTGAAGAACAGAGGTTCATTCAAGTGTTTTCAATCAGGTATTGAAAACACCTGTGGATGTCACGGAGCAGCAATAAAGCATAATACACCAAATAGGCAGCTTTAAAATGACTGTGATACTCAGCTCCTTCTAGACATTTACTGGTGTGGTTACAAACATGGTGAAGTCAAGAGAATGGTCCAGGAAGACAGAGAAGAGGGGATTACTCTTCACAGGAAGGGCAATGGCTATAAGAAGATTGCAAAGATGTTACATACCAAGAGAGACCATAGGAAGCATCATTCGCAAATTCAAGGCAAAGGGCACTGTTGAAACGCTACCTGGTCGTGGCAGAAAGAAGATGCTGACTTCGACTGCTGTGCGCTACCTGACGCGTAGAGTGGAGAAAAGTCCCGTGTGACTGCTGAGGAACTGAGAAAAGATTTGTCAGATGTGGGTACTGAAGTTTCAGCTCAGACAATACGGCGCACACTGCGTAATGAAGGCCTCCATGCCAGAACTCCCAGGCGCACCCCCTTGCTGTCTCCAAAGAATAAGAGTCGACTGCAGTATGCCAAAAGTCATATGGACAAACCACATAAGTTTTGGGATAGTGTTCTGTGGACTGATGAAACAAAATTAGAACTGTTTGGGCCCATGGATCAACGCTATGTTTGGAGGAGGAAGAACAAGGCCTATGAAGAAAAGAACACCTTGCCTACTGTGAAGCATGGCGGGGGGTCAATCATGCTTTGGGGCTGTTTTGCTTCTGCAGGTACAGGGAAGCTTCAGCGTGTGCAAGGTACCATGAATTCTCTTCAGTACCAGGAGATATTGGATGACAATGTGATGCAGTCCGTCACAAACCTGAGGCTTGGGAGACGTTGGACCTTTCAACAGGACAATGATCCCAAGCATACCTCCAAGTCTACTAGAGCATGGTTGCAGATTAAAGGCTGGAACATTTGAGTGGCCATCGCAGTCACCTGACTTAAATCCGATTGAGAACCTCTGGTGGGACTTAAAGAAAGCAGTTGCAGTGCGCAAGCCTAAGAATGTGACTGAACTGGAGGCTTTTGCCCATGACGAATGGGCGAAGATACCCGTAGATCGCTGCAAGACACTTGTGTCAAGCTATGCTTCACGTTTAAAAGCGGTTATAACTGTAAAAGGATGTTGTACTAAGTACTAAGATTGAATCTCACTTGGGGGTTGCATAAAACTGATAATGATGTGAGCACAGAAAAGACATTTGTGCTTATTTCATTATAAATGTTATGTTATATTTGTCTGACCTACACGTGCCTCTTTGATTTAATTGTAAGCACGATGACTGAATGATCAAAATCAATGTCAAACTGGCCAAAACACTCAATTCCAGTGGGGGTTGAATAATTTTGAACACAACTGTAATCTGTGAATACAATCATTCTTTAGACAAAAGGGGGCAAAGTATCAGGGCCAATTGTTTCTCACTCAGTAGTGAATTCCTTACCTCTTCATTGTGGACAATATGTGGGAAATGTTGTCGGGTTTGCACTGCTGATGATGTTACCCCCCCCCCCCCGTCATCCAGAGCGTGGCCTTTTCAATAACCATGTTTTGTGTAAAAATAGTTCTAAAGCAGCAGCATTTTCCAAATTTTGATTACAAAGTGAACAATGCCACTGCAATAACTCATCTTCTCATTTCCCATAATGGGAGCAATTGTGGAGGTGATTATGCAGTGCATTATTATTGCACTGATTCATCCAAAGCGTAAACCACCACACAGCTGGGAGGAAAGGCAGGGGTCCTTTTTTTTTGCACAAGCGCTGTTGCAATGCTAGTGTATGAGCAGCTGTGATTGGCTGCTCAACCAGGCAGCTTTTCATTCTAATGCACTGCTATACGAGTTGTATGATAGTGCCATGGAAAGGTAAGTTGGGGACATAGCTGGTACGTAAAGTACATAGGCCCTATTCCAATAACAGGGAGCCAGTAAGGGATAAAATTTACATGAGTCAATATGCCTTACTGCTCCCTCTTCCATCCCAGCCATTGTATTAGTGGCTTTAGTCAGAATAATCACAGCTGTAAACAAATTCTGGCAGTGGTGCTGCGTGCCACCACTGGTATCGGCTCCTGGATTCATAGGACTGCATGGAACCAACCATGACCCTACCGCAAACTCACCAGAAGCTGCAGAGGAACCATGGAAAGACACTACATTTGGCAAGAGCAGGTGACAGACTGCCATGCGGCGTATGCGTGGTATGAGTCGGAGTTGCAGCGATACTATTCAGGGCAACAGATTGCAGGGCACAGCAATATGTTTATTAAAGGATAAAGCAAAAGCAAACAAGAAATGAACGGAATACATGGAGGAGGCTGGACGGGACAGGAATAAAGCTGGGGCAGAGAGCACAGCACAGCAATAAATATAGGAAAAAGGGGAGACACAGAAAAAGGGCTGACTGAGGCAACAGAGATGAGGACTGTGGATAGTGGGAGTAGAGATAGGGAAACTAAACACTACTAAAACCTAAAGACATAGGAGAAACAAGGAGCACACAAGGGAACTACACTAAACACAGAAGTAAAAGGATACAGGTGCATCTCAATAAATTAGAATGTCGTGAAAAAGTTAATTTATTTCATTAATTCAACTCAAATTGTGAAACTTGTGTATTAAATAAATTCATTGCTCACAGACTGAAGTAGTTTAAGTCTTTGGTTCTTTTAATTGTGATGATTTGGCTCACATTTAACAAAAACCCACCAATTCACTATCTCAACAAATTAGAATATGTTGACATGCCAATCAACTCAAAACACCTGCAAAGGTTTCCTGAGCCTTCAAAATGGTCTCTCAGTTTGGTTCACTAGGCTACACAATCATGGGGAAGACGGCTGATCTGACAGTTGTCCAGAAGACAGTCATTGACACCCTTCACAAGGATGGTAAGCCACAAACATTCATTGCCAAAGAAGCTGGCTGTTCAGAGTGCTGTATCCAAGCATGTTAACAGAAAGTTGAGTGGAAGGAAAAGATGCACAACCAACCAAGAGAACAGCAGTCTTGAGAGACTTGTCAAGCAAAATCGCTTCAAGAATTTGAGTGAACTTCACAAGGAATGGACTGAGGCTGGGGTCAAGACATCAAGACCCACCACACACAGACGTGTCAAAGAATTTGGCTACAGTTGTCGTATTCCTCTTGTTAAGCCATTCCTGAACCACAGACAACGTTAGAGGTGTCTTACCTGGGCTAAGGAGAAGAACTGGACTGTTGCCTAGTGGTCCAAAGTTCTTTTTCCAGATGAGAGCAAGTTTTGTATTTCATTTGGAAACCAGGGTCCTAGAGTTTGGAGAAAGGGTGGAAAAGCTCATAGCCCAAGTTGCTTGAAGTCCAGTGTTAAGTTTCCACAGTCTGTGATGATTTGGGGTGCATTGTCATCTGCTGTTGTTGGTCCACTGTGTTTTTTGAAAACCAAAGTCACTTCACCCGTTTACCAAGAAATGTTAGAGCACTTCATGCTTCCTTCTGCTGACCAGCTTTTTAAACATGCTGATTTCATTTTCCAGCAGGATTTGGCACCTGCCCACACTGCCAAAAGCACCAAAGGTTGGTTAAATGACCATGGTGTTGGTGTGCTTGACTGACTGGCCAGCAAACTCACCAGACCTGAACCCCATAGAGAATCTATGGGGTATTGTCAAGAGGTAAATTAGAATCAAGAGACCAAAAAATGCAGATGAGCTGTAGGCCACTGTCAAAGAAACTTGGGCTTCCATAGCACCTCAGCAGTGCAACAGACTGATCACCTCCATGCCACGCCAAATTGAGGCAGTAATTAAAGCAAAAGGAGCCCCTACCAAGTATTGAGTACATTTACAGTAAATGAACATACTTTCCAGAAGGCCAACAATTCACAAAAAAAATAATTTTCCACGACATTCTAATTTATTGAGATGCACCTGTATGTGGGGCAAGACAGGAGTAATAAGACAAAAGCAAGACTGACGACACAGGGGGTAAGAAACAGAACTAAAGCAAACTTGGTTAAAGTCCATGGCAGGGGTCCAGGCAGAGGGGCAGGCAATAAACGTGGTTAGAATTTGAAGGCAAAGGATCTTGGCAGGCAATAACGTGGTCAGAATCCAAAGCAAAGTTCATACACATTGAAGGAAAGGGTGGAAATAAGCTTGAAGCTTGGCAGGATACACAATGGGTAGACTTGGCAGGGACCACAGTGTGTTACTTGGCAGAGAATACGTTGTCTGAGGGTGCAGAACAGGGAGCTTCAGGTAGCAAGCACTTGTCACACTTCAATGTTGAAGTGTGAAGGAGAGGGTATAGCTTACTCTTGAGCAGGGGCATACCTAGAACATTTGGCAACCGGGGTGGATCCTATATTTGGCACCCCCCCCCCCCACCCTTTAAAATGTAAAAAAAGTAAATTAAAAAAATCTAACACTTTTTTTATGTTTTTCAAAAATATTTTTAGTTATAGCATTCTGTCAGGACATGATGTATAGATATAATAATGATATTATGAATCTGCCGATGGTGGATCATGCTTTCTTTTGTGCTTTGCAATAAGAGGCGAGTGTAGATTCTTTTTGAATAATTGTTATTTTTAAGTGATTTTGCAAACTCACAACATATCCATCCTCATGCTATGAACAAAGGTACACATGTGGCTGGTTTTGTTGATGGGAGTTGTGTGTGTGCTGGGTGACTGGTTTTGTGGATTGGAGTTGCTGAGCAGAGAATGGGTGTGTGTTTTGCAGGTATGAGATGCTGCTATGGTCTTTTTTTCTTTACTATTCCAGTTTTTTAAGACTCCCTCTTCCCTGTCCCGGTTTAATCTGGGCTGCCTATTCCCTGGTGATGCAGTGAACGCAGCCTGGCCCCCTCTATGCAGGACCTCGCCAGGCAGCTCAGTGACAAATTTCTGATCACTGTAGTGCTCGTTAAGGAAAAGTCCACTTTAAACAGCAGTAAGCAGACAGGGCTTCATATTCTGCTGATACCCCCCCTTTACCTGCCGTTTACTGTCATCTCTCTCTGCACACAAATCACATCCCCCTCCCCTCTTCTAGAGCTGCTGTGGGCAGGGGAGGAGCTATGGAGGGAGGAGAGGGGGATTTTTATTCTCCTAATGCAAACGCTCTGCTCCATTGCTCGTTGTTTGAGAACACAGCTCAAAGCTGACACACAGTGGCAGTGGCTTCTCCTAGTACCCCCTAATGACACCCCAAAATCACTGATACCTGGGGCGGCCTGCCCACCGCCCCTCCCCTAAGTACGCCACTGGAACTCTGTTATGCTCACACACAAATTTTGGCTAACTGCAAGCAAGTACGATGCTGTTCGAAGGCAGTGCAAATCACCATAGAGAAGTAATGGTTAATCTATTCAGAGAACACCGAACAGCAGAGAAATATCAGTGGAATGCCCTGATGTTCGTGATTTTATTCAGGCGACCCCCCCATAGGTTTCAATGTTAAAAATATTTCCGTTTTTATGCAATATCTAATAAACGATTTATTTTAATCTTCAGTAAAAAGTCTCATTTATTGATTTATTAATTTTTCAGAATTCTTTCGGCAATTTTTTTTTTTTAAATAGCGTTTTTTCTTTTTTCTGTAACAGTCCTTTTTATTATCAATCATAGGACCTTCTATGTAAATTCCAGACATTTTCGTTCAGTAGTTTTTATTTAAAAACAGCAGGCCACGGGTTTGCGGCGGTGGCATTCGGCAGCCGAGTCCCTGCACTTCTGGGACCCTGCGGTGTATGGTGAATTCACTGCAGGGTGGGAAAATTTGATTCCCCGAAGTGAACGGAACAACAAAACACCAAAATGTTGGCGTCACTTCGGTGCTCTGTGAGTAACCCCTTTAGTGGTGAGGTTTTTTGCTGCCCCCTGGAAAGTGCCAGCCTAGACCTTGCCTACCCAGGACATACTTGAAAATTTGTGAAATCTCAATGTATCCTTCCTGGTAAAATACTTTGTAAAGGTAAAAAAAAAGTAATTTTTTTTTTTAGGGTGTCACCCAGTGCGGGCCACCCCCCTAGGTACACCACTGCTCTTGAGGAGGCCTCCTTAGGCGGGATGGGGTGTACCTGAGGCTGCTTGGAATAGCCATAACACCCAGACAGGACATTTAGGAGCCTGGATGTAAAACAAGACTTGGGGCAAAACCTGGCCTGGAGTCATGCATGAGCAGGGCAGGAATGGGGCTGCTGGAGTTGTCAGCAATAAGAAACACCGGATTTGGTTTTCCTGAGGCACTGGCGGCGAGTGCCGTGACACAGACTGCACTTCCTTCTTCACCATGGATCAGAGGTAAGTATGGTATTTTTTGAGGCATTTATTTTAATGTGTTAACAGCGGGTTCTGAGGGTCAGGATTGCTTCCAGAAATACCAGCTCCAGATGAGAAGAACAAGCAAGGTTGGAATAGCTTGTTTTTCTCATTCTGACCATGGATTAACCTCTGCTAAACAAAGTTTAGAAAACATTAATTTACAGTAATCTGCTGCAATGACCAAGCCGCAAGCAGAGTTTATAGCACAGTTGAAAAAGGAACTCCATCTATTAACTTAATTGTAAGATTAGAACAGGGCTCCGTGTTTGAGTCGGGATGCAGAAGTCCATGGACGGTTCTTTAAAATACTCTTCCTTCCTTCATCAGTTCGTGAAGTTCTATCCTTTCCCGTAGCATCTTATTTCCTAGTTGGCCACTGCTTACGGTTTACTCAGATGCTTCTTGTAGAAAAATCACTGAGGACCAAATGATTTACTACATTTCTCTTACTTTCTAGAGCCTTGTTAAAAGACACGCATTGCACCAGAATGAAGGAAATAGGGGAGCTGTTCACAACAGCAAAGGAAACATTTGAAAAGCATACACTTTGTCTAAAATGTTCATTTTCTTGACTGGTATATTTGATTATTTTAACCAAAACTCAACATCCTGTAGAAGTAGAAAAGAACCTATGACATCATAATGCTACATAGCAGCTGGGTCACTGGTGATGACTCCATGTTTCCATCTGAGTGTCCTGCCCTAGATTGTCCTTCTGTAGTGATGCACATGGTTTGAGTCTGTCAGGATGTCGCCAGTCATGGGCTTGTTGCGGAGGGCAGGATAACCGCTACTTGTTTGCAGTCTGCAGATATGGCTGTGCCAGTGGTTTGATTTTCAGATGTGGAAGGGGCAGATTGTAAAGCTGAATGAATTGTGGAATGTTCACATTCAAATCAAATTGTAATCATCAATTATGACTGGGGGTTGGAGGACTGGCCCAGGATGACCCAGTATCCCGTTATATCTTGTACTGGTACATCTCTGTTGTTGTAACTCTACTTATTGCCCTGTACTGATGGTATTTTTGTTTTTATCTACCCAGGTGGAGAGATGTGTGTTTTCTGTCCTGAAATTGACTCCAAAGTTCAAGCCTGTTGTGTCAGCCCATCAATGTGTAGCCTTTAACATGTAAACCATTGCTGTGATGCTGTCAGTGTATCTGCCGGTTCGACGGCCTTCTAAACCTGAATCTTACTTTTATGCTGCATTGTATCATATTCTTCTGATTCTATTTGTCTTCTTTATTCTAACATTTCAAAAATAATACAATGTAACTTTGTTTTTTTATTCCATAAGTCATTTTCCTTTGTGAATAAGAACGACGCTGACTTGATGTGTTTTTGTCAGGGCGTAGCACTAATGTAATGTCATAATAATCACTGTAGATGTGACACAGTGATGATTCCTGTGGAAATTAGTTTAATAGAAAATGTTACTTTAAATAAATGCATCAATAACTAATTTTGTCATGTTCATAAGCGGGGATGTTGGAACTCACAGGCTGAGGTTACTGTAGGGTAATCAAGGTGTAGTACCAAAGGGCAATCCAAAGCTTAGCCAATAACAGGCAAGGGGTCAAAGCAGGTGGCAAAGGTTCCTATACGAGTATGCAAGCAAAGTGACTGGTACACTGTATATCAGTGTTTCCCAAACCTGTCCTCCAGGACCCTCAACCAGGCCAGATTTTGCAGATCACCTTGGGGAAATGCAGACTGAATCCTGCAATCACTGAGCAGCAAATCATATCACTTGTGCTGTGCTTCAGATATCTGGCAAACCTGGCCTGTCAGTGGGTCCTGACTCCTGAGGACAGGTTTGGGAAACACTGCTGTAAATAAATCAGAGAATAAGTAGCTTCTAATACTCTACACAAGGGATGGGGAGAACAATGCTAAAGCAAAGGGAAAGTCTAACTTATATAGAAGAGTGGAGAGGACCTTCCTCCCAACAGAGTGCCAACTCCACTCCCCATTTGGTGCAGACATCCTAAGGACCTCCCTGATCCCTGCCATCTCCCCTTTCCTGGTTCCCACATAACAGACTAAGGAGCGTCCAATCTCCTGACACCAACTTGGCCGCTCATCCCCCTATTGGTGTCACAGCAGGCCACACACATCACGATGAGCCCTCACAGCTACCAGCCATTGGGCAAGATCACGGCGCCGGACACTTTGTGCCACACAACCGCAAGACTGTGCTCAAGCTTCGGAAGGCCAGGTGTTGAGAGAGGGCGACCATTGGTAAAGCGCGACATAGTATGTCAGTTTATGGTTGTCAATCTGGTGGGACATCAGAGCTCATCATAGAAAATACTCCCTGAATAAGGAGATGTATAACAAAACGCAATTCCATAGATTTTGTCAACCTTAGTACTTCTTTATACATGTCCATTAACATGAACGGTTAAGGCTCGGGTCAGACGAGTGCAGTGTTCACGTCCGTGTTGCCGCACATTTTAACGTCCGTGGTAGCATACAATTATCATCAATAGAGACCCACACACGAAGTATGTCCGCACAGAAGTGCGGACGCACAACGGACGCGGCAAACGGACGCAAGTTAGGCAAGAACGTAAAACCGCTAGAACGGACATGCGGAGTGCGCCACGTCCGCATAGCTTTGTGTGTGAGTGATGGAATCTAGTCACGTTAATTGGACTAGTATAAAGAAAAATAGAAAAAGGTAACCCTGATCATATAGCACCCCCCTGTCCACATATATATAATACAAAACAATATATAGAGAGCTGACAACTCTCATTTGGTATGCACCCCTCCTTGTTCACAGGTGCTCCACCATGGAAGCCTATAGAAGGCCTAGAGCCTGCCGGGGAGCTCCAGGGTGAGTTGATCCTGTAAGTGCATATTCGGTCAAGTTAGATGGGACCTGTCAAAGATGGGGTATATTGGCGACTGTGACAGGCTTAAGCAAATTATGATCATACTTTGTGAACTGAATCCCCATCATTTTACCTCAGTCAGGTTTTTTGAATATTTTTAAAAAAAGGGTAGTTTTTTTTTTCCCTCAGAAAATTATGGAAGAAGGTGGTCAATAATATGGAGTGCCCTTTCCTGGTGATATATATATATATACACACACACACTAGAGTTGATACCGATACCACTTTTTTAAGACCAAGTGCCAATACTTTTTTTTCAGGTACTCACCAATATCATGCCCACTTAGATAAATATATACAGAACAGATCACGCCCACTCACGCAAACCTCAGACCAGACCTTTATCGCCACCACTGACAGCCAGAGTTAGCGGCTTTACGAGGCTTCTGCAGCTCCGCCCCCCGGCGGGGTGATGCGATGGTATGGATCTACAAGACACAGCGCATGTGACGCATATCCTGCCCCTCCTCTTAACGGCCCCCCCCTGCCGTGGGGTAAAGTTGGAGCGCGTCTCAACGAGCAGTGCCACCTACAGGCATCGCGCTCAGTGTATCTCAGGCTTCAGACATAAGAAAAACAACCAACCAGCAGCATGAACCTCTGTTCTGTGATGTTATATTATTACACTACCAGTCTTTCAAGTTGATGTTTGTCCTTTAACATTTCAATGACAGAAACTAGGAAATATAATCTGCGCTATGCAGCCATATTCCCTGCTGTGGCAAGAAAATGTATTATGCCTCAAAACAAACACACGACAAAGCACGACAGGTGCTGTAACCCGAGTGCAGTGTCATCACTGCTGGTTTAGTTGTGTTTCATCGGTCTCTGACCCAACTGAAGCCTTACAATAGATTTCAAACACTTCCCTAGATGTTTCTGAACTACACCTCCCACGATTCTCTGGCCATTTATTGCATTCACATAGTTCAGGGAATTGAAGACAATAAACATGTGGGGCACCAGAATTTGAGATCCCTGTGGTACAGATAGGTTGTGGTTCTCGCTTCTCCTCTTTTGGATCCTGTGGCCTTTGAGAACATATGCAGCAGATTATTAAGCCTGTAAAACTGGAACGATTGGCATTCATCACACTACGATTTAAAAAAAAAAAAAAAACACACAGGCTAACCTGCACTTTCTTTGCACCAGTAGTATGTAGTAAGGCTGGGGTCTAGCTTAATGGAGTGAATGCACAGCAATGCGGATAGAGAAGCAGCAGCAGAGACAATGTTTGTGCATACTACAAATGGGAAAAAAGTATACAAAGTATTGCAGTAACCATTTCTCTACCTCAACTTCCTACAAACTGTCATAATGGAGCTTCTCATGAAAATGAATAAACAAATATTAAAGGCCCAGCACTAGGGATGCAACAATACCATTTATTTCAATACTAAGTATCAATACCTTTTTTTTGGGTCCTCGTCGATACTTTACAGTCCTGTGACAGATTCCCAATAAATAATAAGATTTTGCTGAAAGCCTGTCCCGTTTATGGAACTATTGAAAAGTATGACAAGACACACCCACACACACAGACACGCTGGGGCCAGCTGACATTATGATCGAACAGCATTCTGCCAGCGAACAGCCACTGGCACGTGAAACTTATAAATGTGTATCAGCACTAGATACAGATACTAGTATGTAGGGATGCACCGATACCACTTTTTTAAGACCGAGTACGAGTACCGATACTTTTTAAAAGTACTCACCGATACCGAGTACCGATACTTTTATTTAATGTCATGTGACGCTTTCCAATAGGAACAGACCTCATAAAAATTTATATGAGATTGACCGCAGCTCACATGGATTTGCCCCCAGGTCTCATGAATTTGCCCCCAGGTCTCATGAATTTGCCCCCAGGTCTCATGGATTTGCCCCCAGGTCTCATGGATTGGCCCCCAGGTCTCATGGATTGGCCCCCAGGTCTCATGGATTTGCCCCCAGGTCTCATGGATTGGCCCCCAGCTCTCATGGATTTACCCCCAGCTCGAACGCTGGCCGCGTGCATGTAAAGCACGCGGCCAGCGTTCCCCTCCGGCGCGCCAAATACTCACCCTTCCTGAAGTTCCGGTCGCTGGGCAGTGATGCGGTCACGTGGCCGCCGGGCGCATCTGTGACGCTGCCTCCAGCCGAGAGGCAGCGTCACAGGAGCGCCCAGTGGCCGCGGGAACGCATCACTGCCCAGCGACCGGAACTTCAGGAAGGGTGAGTATTTGGCGCGCCGGAGGGGAACGCTGGCCGCGTGCTTTACATGCACGCGGCCAGCTTCCCCAGCCCCGCGGATACCGGCAAGCCGGCCCAGCGCCGGCTTCCGGTATCGGCGGTATGTATCGGGCCGTTTGCACGAGTAACAAGTACTCGTGCAAACGGCAATATCGGCCCCGATACCGATACTAGTATCGGTGCATCCCTACTAGTATGTGTGCACCGCTACCCACCACAATATAAGAATTGGATGGACAGTGACACAGTACTCAGAAATGATTATATATATATATATATATATATATATAGATAGATAGATATATATATATATATATATATATATTTATTGCCGGCTGGGTGGAGTAGAGGTAACATCACTGCTCTGCGTGGAGAGAGTCTGTGGAGACGTGGGTTTGATTCTGGCAAGAGCACCTCTCCAGTAAGTGCCCTTGGGCAAGACACCTAACGGTACATACTCACCACCCAGGACATACTTGAAAACAAGAGAAATCTCAATGTATCCTTCCTGGTAAAATCCTTTCTCAAATATAAAAAATATAATTATATATATATATATATATATATATTATATGAAATATATCAAGAAATATTGGGGACAGATGAAGGATAACCAGGGGACATCACTGTAACACAAGAGTTCCACAGACTATATGCAACACTGGGGAAACCTCATGTAAAGGGATATTGTAAGTAGGGATGAGCTGTTCGGTTCGATCTGTTCAGTGTTCGATTCGAGCATCGCCCGTTCGTCGAACTCCGAACATTTCCGCATGTTCGCCCACAATGCACTTTTCCACTGGCCTGAAGCTTGTAATTGGCTACAGCCTTGCAAGACTATGCCAATCACGGCTCAGAGTCCTGATTGGGCAAATTTTGCCCAATCATGGGGTCACAGAACTAAATCCCGCAGCACACTATATAAGGCGTCCCTCGCAGCCCCAGCACGTGTTTTTTGAGAGGAGATTGTTCTGTTAGCTGCTGGCACTGAGAAGACACACTATTGGGGGTCTCACTTCTAGCAGATATCTGGGAATTGTAATCTGTGTCTTGTCACTGTTGCCAGCTATCAGGGGGTCCTATCAGGGGTCTCACTGATTTATAGGAGGTTCCTGGGAATTGTAATTTGTGTCTTCTCACTGCCACCCATCAGGGGGTTTCACTGATTTATAGGAGTTCCTGGGAATTGTAATCTGTGTCTTCTCACTGCCAGCTATCAGGGGGTCCCACATACTTCTATCAGATATCTGGGAATTGTAATCTGTGTCTTGTCACTGCCTCCCATCAGGGGGGTCTCACTGATTTATATGAGGTTTCTGGGAATTGTAATCTGTGTCTGGTCACTGGCTGCCAGCTATCAGGGTGTCTCACTGAGTTATACAAGAGTTCTGGAAATCTTTATTCTAGATAACACAGTTGAATCAGAGTTCTGCATATCTCCAATTTTTATAACAGAGTTGAATCAGAGTTCTGTATATCTTTAATCTATATATCACTCACCATGTCAGAAAGACCAAAAAGGACAGGCAGAAGCTCCCAGACACAGATAGGAGGCTGTGCCTCTGGTCGTCGTGGACATGGTGCATCCTCTGCAGGGGCACGCTTGTCCTTTCTAACTGGTGCTGGCCGTCTTAAGCAGCAGCAACATACAGAGGATTTGGTGGATTGGCTAACCAGGCCATCCTCATCCTCCTAGTAGTCTGCCAGCCAGGCTTGTAGTGGTTTACAGTCCACCTTAGCTGCCAAAGCATCTAATTCAGCCTCCGTGTCCACAGCTACTCCTGCCGTAGCCTCACCAACATACACGGAGGAGTCAGCTGAATTGTTTGACTACAATGACAGTGACATGCTGCTTGAGGATGCGCAGCAACTACAGTGCTCTGATTCAAACTCTGAGGTTGAGGAAGGGAGTATAATCAACCTAGAGGGAGGGGGTGCCAGTGACACTCAAATAACTGGCACTCATGTTGCCCCAGCAGCTGCAGCATACTGCCAAGTTGGCTCCAGTGACGAGGAGAAAGGGGGTGATGACAATGATGATGAGGTCACTGACTCCACCTGGGTGCCTGATCGAACAGAGGAGTCAAGAGAGGAGGAGGCACAACAAACACGAGGCACAACGTCCTCTATGAGCAACCGTAGCCAGTCCAATGCATCAGAACTCACAGCTGCTCAGGTGCAGAGCGCTGTTGTCTCAAAGCACATGTACAGGAAGTCTGCTGTCTGGGAGTTCTTTAAGAAATGTGCAGCAGACCGCACCGTTGCTATTTGTAATCTATGTCAGATGAGGATCAAGCGTGGGAAAGACATCCCACGCTTGGGTACCACGTGCTTGAGGTGACATATGACCACCTGCTACGCATCCCGTTGGCACAACACTTTCCATAGGTCCTCCTCATCTGTCTCTACCCCCACTATATGTCCAAGTCATGTCATTGTCTACAACCTCCACTGACAGGGATGATTCTACAGTAATAGGCGTACCAGGTCCTTCCTCAGAATGTGACAGCATCCCATCAGCTGAAGATTTATGCAGTCAGATTACATTGCCCCAGCTGCTGCAGCGTAAGAAAAAAATATAGTTCCAACCATCCCCAAGCACAGCATCTAAATGCCAGCTTAGCAAAATTACTTGCATTGTAGCTGCTGCCTTTCCAGCTGGTGGACTGCTTCCTTCTGTGAATTTGCCAAATGTGCTGTACCACAGTGGCAGGATCCAAAACACCATTTCTTTTCACGAAAGGCCATTCGAGCACTATACCAGCATGTGGAACACAATGTTATGGAGTCATTGGGAAAGGCAGTCAGCAGTAAGGTGCACATTACTTTATACTCGTGGTCCAGCAAGCATGGACAGGGCCGTTACATTTCCTTCACGGCACACTGGGTAACTCTGCTTGCAGCTGGGAGGGATCCAGGACGGGGCTCTGTGCTGGAGCTTGTTCATCCACCACGCCTCCAGAAAGCTGCTTGTATGAGGTCTGTCTGCTCCACCACCTCTTCTTCCTCCTCCTCCTCCTTCTCTGTCTCTGGCGAAGTGGCAGTTAAACCGATGCGTGGCAGGGGCTACGCAATGGCTCAAGCAAAAAAATGCCATACTGTGCTTGAGCTGGTTTGTTTAGGGGACAGGAGCCACACCAGGCCAGAAATTCTGTCAGCTCTGCAGGGGCAGGTGCAGAGATGGTTAACACCACGCCAGCTTCAGCTGGGAATGGTCGTCTGTGATAATGGCAGCAACCTTCTCTTCGCCCTACGTCTCTTCGCCCTACACCAGGGTAAGTTGACGCATGCACCATGCCTAGCACATGTCCTAAATCTGGTGGTACAGCGTTTCCTAACCAGGTACCCAGGGCTGGCAGAGATTCTCAGCCAGGCCAGAAATGTCTGCAGCCACTTCAGACGGTCATTCCCAGCAAGTGTTCGCCTGGCAGAATTTCAAAGAGAATTCCACCTTTCCACAAACCGTCAGGCCATCAATGAGTACATGTGTGAGTATGGCACAAGGACAGTGTCACGGTGGGTCAGGGGATGGGGCGCCTGGCAGCAGCTTCCTCGCTGCTCGCTGGCCAGGCGCCGAATGTAAACGCTTCCGGGTGCGCTCACGTGGGACGCCGAGGGGCGGGGCCTGGCGTTATGACGCGGACCCGCCGGGTTTAAAACCCAGTCTCACCATTCCACCGGTGCCCTGACGTGGTATTCACCTCCCGCAGAGCTCTTGTGATTTTTGGCTATCTCCTGTGTATAACCCTTGGCATTGGCAAACGAATCCTCTTGTGTATGACCCTTGGCATTGGCAAACGAACCCTCCTGTGTATGACCCTTGGCATTGGCAAACGAACCCTCCTGTGTATGACCCCTGGCATTGGCAAACGAACCCTCCTGTGTATGACTCCTGGCATTGGCAAACGAACCCTCCTGTGTATGACCCCTGGCATTGGCAAACGAACCCTCCTGTGTATGACTCCTGGCATTGGCAAACGAACCCTCCTGTGTATGACCCCTGGTATTGGCATTTACTCTGCTCTAGGTTCTGCCCTTAACGTTGGTACCGAGGTCAGTCTATGTGGCACCCTAAGCACGCATCAGATTACCTCTGCTATTACTAAAGTCCTAGGGAGGACTTGTGATCTGTTCTGTACCCCTGTCTGGTGTTTCCCTTTCTTTATCTGTTACCTGCTTCATTGTCTATATAGCCTTGCCGACCATTCAAGGATCGGAAGAGTAGAAAGGGAGCTACAGAAAGAGATCAATATCTTGGTAGTCAGAAGGATTCGTGACAATACTCTGTTCCATACCCCTGTCTGGTGTTACCCCTTGTTTATCTATTGTCTGGTTAATTGTCTTTCTAGTTTTGCCGACCATTCAAGGATCGGAAGGGTAGAGAGCGGTCTGCGTAAAGGGACCACACTTTTGGTAATCAGAGGGATCCGTGACAGACAGGTTCAGGTCAACGTGTTCCCCCCCCCCCGCAGTGGCTGATGATCAAGGATGCATGCACTGTACTGTCACCATTTGAGGAGGCAATGAGGATGGTGAGCAGGGACAGCGTATGCATCAGTGACACAATTCCTTTAGTGTTCCTGCTAGAGCGCACTCTGCGGGGAATTATAGATGTGGCACTAGAGGCAGAGCAGCAGGAGGAAGAGGAGGCCTTCCCTAGCTCTCAAGGCCCCAGTCTTTACGCAGACAGCATTCCTGCGAGTCCTCAGATCAGACAGGAGGAGGAATATTTAAGTAGTGGGGGCATTGAAGGTGGGGATTCCTCAAGGGAGGGTTTTGTGTGCCCAGAAACCCAAGGACTAGTACGTGGCTGGGAGGAGGAAGTGCACGATGGGATCATCCTCATTGACCAGGAAGACTCGGAAAGCATTCGTGCTATCAAGGAGAGGGATCATTACTGGTTGGCAAGCCTTCTTGATCAACGATACAAGGGTAAAGTTGCAGAGCTCAACCTGCCCTCAAAGAGGGAGGACAAGATGAAACAACTTGAGTACGCTCTAAAGCGACACTTGTGTAACACATTTCAGGCACTGGTAGGTTACCAAGTGATGACACAGGTGCTTCTGAGGCTGCGGATGATCAGAGGAAGAGCGGTGAAGGCCGGGGCCGCTTGACTGATGCCTTTTTAAATATTTTTAGCCCACGACGCCCAGGGACGTCAAATGTAGGCACCCATTGCCAGCGTCTTCACCGTATGGTGTAGGACTACCTAGGGGCCAGGGCAGACCTGGATACCTTTACAGTAGATGATCCACTGGCTTACTGGGTGTTGAGATTGGATCACTGGCCAGAACCTAGCCAATATGCTATGCAGCTACTAGGTTGCCCTTCATCCAGCGTGCTTTCTGAAAGGACATTCAGTGCCGCTGGAGGTTTTGTCACAGACAAAAGAGTGTGTCTGTCCACCGACTCTGTAGACCGGCTGACATTTATAAAAATGAATCAGTCCTGGATCAGCAGCTATCAATCCCCTGATGCTGACATAACTGAATAGATCGGGGATCTCTTCTGCATTCCCAAAACCTCCACCACTGCACTCTTCCACAATACCACAAAGGGGTTACGGTGTGAAGGCAGTTGGTGCCACCAAAGGTAAAATATTTGGGTGCACTGCCCCTGATGCCTATACCAGATTCATATCATTTTAATATTAGACCGCAGGGTCCAACCCTGCACTCTTCCACAATACCACAGAGGGGTTACTTATGGTGTGAAGGCACTTGCTGCCACCAAAGGCACAATATTTGGGTGCACTGCCACTGACGCCTATACCAGATTCATGAAATAAAGTTTGCCGGCTCCTGGTAGTAGTATTAGAAAAAGGTTTTAATCCACAACGAATACAAACACCAGACAACGTTTCGACCCTCTCGAGTCTTTGTCAAGTCTAAATGAACAATGCAACATACACATATAAATAGGTGCAAACCAATTCAGTTAATTAATCAATTATACATTAACCCCTTAAGGACCCCTGACGTACCCTGTACGTCCTGTCCACAGGTCTCCCTTAGACCCGCGGACGTACAGGGTACGTCAGCGGCGCCTAATCCCCCTCCCGCCCGATACTCACCTCCCTCGCTGGATCCCTCGGTGATCTGGCAGGGAGGAAGCCTGCCCATTTGATTTACATGGGCAGGCGAGGCTGCTGACGTCGCCACGCTGCGTGGTGACGTCATCAGCAGGCGTCCCCATGCAATTCAATGGAGGGGAGGGGGGGCTCGTTCGGAGCCCTCTATCTCCCCAACCATTGAAGTTAGGGAGATGCTGTTTGCACTGCTGAAAAGGGGAGAGTCTCCCCTTTTCAGCGGTGTATAGCATTAACAGTTTCGCCGCCGGATCACGCTTCGGCACCAATTGGCGCAAAAACGCGATTCGAACCTGGAGGGGGGCTGACATCTTGGATGTCAGCCAAGCCTCCAGGTCCCCCCCACCCACTGACAACCTCACCATATGGGTGAGGATGTCAGTGGGCCAGGTAACCATCTAGCTGCCATGTAGAGATAAGGGGATTCTAAGGATCCCCATATCTCCCGATCCATGGCAGCTAGATGGTCATATTTGACATCATTTAAAAGGCCTGATTATGGCCTTTCCAATGATACCAAACATGACCAGGTTTGGTTTTAAAAAAAAAAAAAAAAAAAAAAAATAATAAAAAAATTAAATAAAATAAAAAAATGTTTTTTTTTAAAAAGTTTTTTTGTCTGGGGGGAGTTTAATCAAATAGGACCTAGGCTGTCATCTAAAAATAATTAGCACAACATGGTCAGAATGAGCGCAGCGCACATAGGTGAACTGTCTCAGCAGTGAAGGGGTTAAAAATCAAACGCATGTAAATATTGGGTATTTCTAGTCTCGGGACAAAATTTTGAACCTATTTAGCCGGGGTCTTTTTGGGTGGTTGTAGATTTTGGTGATTAAATTACGAAAAAGTGTGTTTTTACAATTTTTTCATCATATTTCATATTTTTTTATAGTAAATTATTCGATATGATGGAAATAATGGTATTTCTAGAAAGTCCATTTAATGGCGGGAAAAAGGGTGTATAATATGTGTGGGTTGAATAAACGAGTAAGAGGAAAATTTGACCTAGAAAAACATAAAAACATAGAAAAATGTCGGCAGATAAGAACCTTTCGGCCCATCTAGTCTGCCCAATTACATGGATACTTAACCTGGATTTATCTTTTGTTTAGGATAGCCTTATGCCTATCCCATGCTTGCTTAACCCCTTAAGGACCGAGGACGTACAATGTACGTCATTGGAGCGGGTCTCTCTTAGACCCGCTGACGTACATGGTACGTCCTGCCGTTTTTTGAGCGCTGGAAGCGATCGGATCGCTTCCAGCAGCTCAAACGCCATTGCAGGCTGCCTGGGAGTCCAGGCAGCCGTGCAATGGCGGTTAGAAGTGCCGGGGCACCATGTGATCGCTCCCCGGAGCGATCAACATCCGGTTTCACCGGAGAGGTGCCCGGCACTTCTAGAGAGCGCTGGAAGCGATCGGTATCGCTTCCAGCTGCTCTGAGTATATTACAAGGATGCCTTGACATCGAGGCATCCTTGCAATATGCTTACCTGCCGCCGGTCCGTCCGTGATCGCTCCCCCCGAGCGATCACTTCCGGTAGCGGCAGGAAGTACTGAGTGCCACGAGGTATCGTGGCACTCAGTACAAAAACGATCACATCAGTGATCAGGTGCTCTGCTGGGTGCCTCGAGGGATCAAGGCACCCAGCAGAGTAAAAAAAAAGTGTAAAAAAAAGTGTAAAAAAAGTGAAAAAAAAGTAAAATAAAAATAAAAATAAATAAAATAAACTGACGGTTAGGGTTAGGGGTAGGGTTAGGGGTAGGGTTAGGGGTGGGGGTAGGGTTAGGGGTAGGGTTAGGGCTAGGGCTAGGGTTAGGGGTAGGGTTAGGGGTAGGGTTAGGGGTAGGGTTAGGGGTAGGGTTAGGGGTAGGGTTCTAAGGGCAGGGTCATCTTGGGGCTGAGTGGGATGTTCCTAGCCTGCCTCATCAGAGAGGCAGGCTAGCAACATCCAATCAGAAGTTAGAAAAATCAAAATAAAATTTCTAATTTGTCAGGTCAGGTCAATATTTTGTAAATATTGTCTCTGACCTCTGTGATTCTCCCTCCCTCTCCTCACTTGTGTTTTGGTGAGCGAGAGAGAGAGATCAGATTTGACAGGTTAGAGATTTTAGTGAGATTTAGTGAGATTAGAAAAATTGAGGCAGATTTAGAGAGATTTTAGGGAGATTTAGAAGAATTGAGGCAGGTTTAGAGGGATTTAGAGAGATTTAGGTGTTTATTTGTATTTTCTGTGAAACCCAACGGTTCTTCTAAGAACCAACAATCCGCTTATATATATATATATAATAATTATAAAATTTTATAATCTATTATATATAATGTCTGAGAGGGTGTACAGCGCCGAGGAGGCATATGCCATCCTGGCGTCAGAATCTGAGGCATCTGCGTCAGACTCAGACCCTCATTTCGACCCCGCTAACTGCTCAGAGACGTCGCTAGATACATTATCTACGCTGGCTGATGTATCTAGTGATGTTTTCTGATGCAGATCCTGGGTCACCACCTGCCAGCAGGAGACGCACAGCTCCAGCTGAGGAGTGGGTAGTGCCTCATCGCCAGAGGCCAGATATCCCTCCTTTCACGGCAAATCCTGGCATCAATATTGATGTTGCAGGATTTACCGCCACACAGTTTTTTGCAGGTGTTTATGGGGGATGATTTGTTGGGCCACATCGTGGCCCAATCAAATCTGTATGCCCATCAGCATTGTGCTGCGAAGCCAGACTCCTACTTGGCAAGGCAGCAATGGACCCCGCTAGATGTGCCAGAATTTCTGAAATTCTGGGCACTTACTATGCTGAGGGCATCATAAAGAAGCCCTCAATTCGCTCCTACTGGAGCAGTAGCCCCATCTGCTCTACCCCATTTACCCCAATCAATGTCACGTAGAAGGTATGAAAACATTTTGCGTTTCATGCACTTCAGTGACAACAGCCTGTGCCCCCTAGAGAGCATCCCCAGTTTGACAGGCACCAGACTTTTACATTTTATTCGTACATTTTATGTTCTACAATTGGTGCTGTATTTTGCCAAAATCTTTGCACACCTATGCATGGGGGGCATGGGTGTACTCAGGAGATCTTGCAGAAAACAACCTGGAGAGTTTTCATGCAGTAACAAACAACAGTGTCTCCTAAATCACAGTCCAAAACTACTGTGGGCGTAAAAATCTGAAAATTGAAAAATTACCGCCACACACCTTCTTTCCAAATGTTTTGGGCTAAAACCGTTGCATCCATGTCATCAAAGCACTCCATATGCAATACCTTAGGGTGTCAACATAACAAATATAACAATTTTCTGGCAATAATTCAAACTGGGGTATGCGGTAGACCCAAAACCAAAGATAGGCCTAGCTGAAGAAATAATCTCAATTTCAACTCTAATGACAAAGTCATAAAAATTGTATTTGAACCTTCCCAAAATCCTGGCAAACCTATGCATGGGGGGCATGGGTGTACTCAGGAGATCTTGCAGAAAACAACCTGGACAGTTTTCATGCAGTAACAAACAACAGTGTCTCCTAAATCACAGTCCAAAACTACTGTGGGCGTAAAAATCTGAAAATTGAAAAATTACCGCCACACACCTTCTCAAATGTTTTGGGCTAAAACCGTTGCATCCATGTCATCAAAGCACTCCATATGCAATACCTTAGGGTGTCAACATAACAAATATAAACAATTTTCTGGCAATAATTCAAACTGGGGTATGCGGTAGACCCAAAACCAAAGATAGGCCTAGCTGAAGAAATAATCTCAATTTCAACTCTAATGACAAAGTCATAAAAATTGTATTTGAACCTTCCCAAAATCCTGGCAAACCTATGCATGGGGGGCATGGGTGTACTCAGGAGATCTTGCAGAAAACAACCTGGAGAGTTTTCATGCAGTACAAACAACAGTGTCTCCTAAATCACAGTCCAAAACTACTGTGGGCGTAAAAATCTGAAAATTGAAAAATTACCGCCACACACCTTCTCAAATGTTTTGGGCTAAAACCGTTGCATCCATGGCATCAAAGTACTCCATATGCAATACCTTAGGGTGTCAACATAACAAATATAAACAATTTTCTGGCAATAATTCAAACTGGGGTATGCGGTAGACCCAAAACCAAAGATAGGCCTAGCTGAAGAAATAATCTCAATTTCAACTCTAATGACAAAGTCATAAAAATTGTATTTGAACCTTCCCAAAATCCTGGCAAACCTATGCATGGGGGGCATGGGTGTACTCAGGAGATCTTGCAGAAAACAACCTGGAGAGTTTTCATGCAGTAACAAACAACAGTGTCTCCTAAATCACAGTCCAAAACTGATGTGGGTGTGAAAATGAAAAATGACCACCAAACTGTATCCAATTTGTTTGGAGCAAACGGATGCATCCATAGCATAAAAACACTCCATTTACAATACTTTGGGGTGTTAGCTTACCAAATATATGCACGTTCATAAAACTGGGGTATGTAAAAAGGCCCCTAAAAAGAAGATAAGCAAAGAAGATACTGTATGTCAAATTAGAAAATTGACAAGCACATGTCAAAGATTGGCGTAGCACCCCAAAAACAACAGAACAAATCTATATATGGGTGGTATCAATTTACTCAGAAGATGTTGCTGAACATATTTTGGGGTGTTTTTTGGCAGTAACCCATAACTGGATTTGACAATTCATGCCTAAAGTACAATGTGTGTGAAAAAATAACACAAAAAGTGACTACCTGAAAGTTTGACATAGAGCTAGTGCATGGAAAGTGTTAAAATACAACTCTTTGAAGCACCCTAGGGTGTGCCCTTTCTAAAAATATATGGTTTGATGTGGGTAAATTACTTTGGCCGGCTTCAAAAATGTCCCAAATAGGACATGGGTGCATGATGACGAAATGTGAAAATTCCAAGTTGGAAAACTGAAATGCGCACCCCCCAAATAAGGCCTATTAGCCCCCAAATGACCCGACATACCTATACATGGGTGGTATCAATTTACTCAGAAGATGTTGCTGAACATATTTTGGGGTGTTTTTTGGCAGTAACCCATAACTGGATTTGACAATTCATGCCTAAAGTACAATGTGTGTGAAAAAATAACACAAAAAGTGACTACCTGAAAGTTTGACATAGAGCTAGTGCATGGAAAGTGTTAAAATACAACTCTTTGAAGCACCCTAGGGTGTGCCTTTCTAAAAATATATGGTTTGATGGGGGTAAATTACTTTGGCCGGCTTCAAAAATGTCCCAAATAGGACATGGGTGCATGATGACGAAATGTGAAAATTCCAAGTTGGAAAACTGAAATGCGCACCCCCCAAATAAGGCCTATTAGCCCCCAAATGACCCGACATACCTATACATGGTGGTATCAATTTACTCAGAAGATGTTGCTGAACATATTTTGGGGTGTTTTTTGGCAGTAACCCATAACTGGATTTGACAATTCATGCCTAAAGTACAATGTGTGTGAAAAAATAACACAAAAAGTGACTACCTGAAAGTTTGACATAGAGCTAGTGCATGGAAAGTGTTAAAATACAACTCTTTGAAGCACCCCAGGGTGTGCCCTTCTAAAAATATATGGTTTGATGTGGGTAAATTACTTTGGCCGGCTTCAAAAATGTCCCAAATAGGACATGGGTGCATGATGACGAAATGTGAAAATTCCAAGTTGGAAAACTGAAATGCGCACCCCCAAATAAGGCCTATTAGCCCCCAAATGACCCGACATACCTATACATGGGTGGTATCAATTTACTCAGAAGATGTTGCTGAACATATTTTGGGGTGTTTTTTGGCAGTAACCCATAACTGGATTTGACAATTCATGCCTAAAGTACAATGTGTGTGAAAAAATAACACAAAAAGTGACTACCTGAAAGTTTGACATAGAGCTAGTGCATGGAAAGTGTTAAAATACAACTCTTTGAAGCACCCTAGGGTGTGCCCTTTCTAAAAATATATGGTTTGATGGGGGTAAATTACTTTGGCCGGCTTCAAAAATGTCCCAAATAGGACATGGGTGCATGATGACGAAATGTGAAAATTCCAAGTTGGAAAACTGAAATGCGCACCCCCCAAATAAGGCCTATTAGCCCCCAAATGACCCGACATACCTATACATGGGTGGTATCAATTTACTCAGAAGATGTTGCTGAACATATTTTGGGGTGTTTTTTGGCAGTAACCCATAACTGGATTTGACAATTCATGCCTAAAGTACAATGTGTGTGAAAAAATAACACAAAAAGTGACTACCTGAAAGTTTGACATAGAGCTAGTGCATGGAAAGTGTTAAAATACAACTCTTTGAAGCACCCCAGGGTGTGCCCTTTCTAAAAATATATGGTTTGATGTGGGTAAATTACTTTGGCCGGCTTCAAAAATGTCCCAAATAGGACATGGGTGCATGATGACGAAATGTGAAAATTCCAAGTTGGAGAACTGAAATGCGCACCCCCCAAATAAGGCCTTTTAGCCCCCAAATGACCCGACATACCTATACTTGGGTGGTATCAATTTACTCAGAAGATGTTGCTGAACATATTTTGGGGTGCTTTTTGGCAGTAAACCTTAAAGTTCACAGTACATGTATTCTTAAATTGCGTTCAAAAAAAAAAAAATCAAATTTTTTTTTTTTCTCAAACTTTGGCATAGATTTGTGGTAAAATGGTTTGCATGGAAAGAGTCAAAATACCCCAAGTTTAATACCTTGATTTGTGTACTTTAAAAAAATATGTATATGTGGAGGGTTATTCAGGAATTAGTGACAGATATCAGTGTTACAATGTCACTATCACTAGTTTTGAAAATAAACTCTTTGGAAATGGCAAAGTGCTACTTGCACTTATTGTTGCATAAAATAAGGAAAAAAGCGAGGAATATGTAAACATTGGGTATTGCTAAACTCAGTACTAAATTTAGAAACTACTAAGGAATTAATTTTTTTTGACGGTTGTTGATACATAAGAAATTTTGGGGGTCAAAGTTCGAAAAAGTGGTGTTTTTTCAATTTTTGTGTCATATTTCACAATATTTTTTATAGTAAATTATATGAAATGATGAACAAAATGGTATCTTTATAAAGTCCATTTAGTGACGAGAAAAACAGTGTAAAATATGTGTGGGTTACATAAACGAGTAAGAGGAAAATTTGACGTAAACACTAAGAGCGCAGAAACGTAAAAACAGCAGCGGTCACGAACGGACGGATTCGTGTAAAACCGCCCGGTCACTAAGGGGTTAAATTCAATTACTGTTTTGGCCTCTACCACTTCTACTGGAAGACCTAAACACTAACAGCGCAGAAACGTAAAAACAGCAGCGGTCACTAAAAGACGGATTTGTTTAAACCGCCCGGTCACTAAGGGGTTAATCACAAAAACCTGCTGGATAGCCTAGAAGTGTTAGCAAGACCTACACAGCATATGATTTTGCTTCATTTCACCTACTCAGACCATAATATACAATATAAAACAAAAATAGTAAAGAGTAAAAGCAACCACCAAAAATTAGTACAGTAACAATAATTATATTTACTCAAATTTTATTAAATAATATTATATACATTTTTATTTTCAGTGTAAAAAAATTGTCTATGATAAAATCGGATTTTTAAAGAAAAAATATTTTGAAATTGGCTCTAAATACCCAGATCGGCCACACTATAAAAAAGGGGAAAGATCAAAATCCCTATTTAGACCACAAGGCTCAATATTATTCAAGCAATGTATCCAGTATAGTTCGTTCTTTTTTAATGCTAACTGTCACCACCTCGAATTGATTTGTTAACTGTATCGATTACCTGGAACCTCAATTGTGAGATATCATGGCGGCTGATGAGCTGCCGATCAAAAACTTTGAAACCGTTTTTAATTAAAATAAAAGGCCCCCCAGTGGCCAAAAAGTGAAGCAGCCTACCGGGATTTCTCCCCGCATCCCGGTAGGCCAGTCCGGCACTGATCATGACCCGATGTAACAAAGTGGTTTGGTTCAGGTAATTCGATATTTTTCAGGCGAATGTCTGACTTGTGCTTAGTGGTTTCTCCCACATAACCCCAAAGTGCGAGGCATGGTTCACATCAGGCAGTGCTTCTTGAAACCAGTAGGCCCAAACCTGGTGTGTGTTTTTAAAGGTCAGGACAGCTTTCAGCAACACATCCAATAATATCACACTGATTGGACTCAAGGTTGGCTCACTCCTGGCTCCAATTAGCTCTTGGAGAAGTCATTAGGCTAGGGGTTCACATACTTTTCCCACCCTGCACTGTGAATGTTTACATGTTATGTTCAATAAACACATGAAAACATATAATATTTGTGTTGTATTATTTTAAGCAGACTGTTTTTCAAACTGTTGTGACTTAGATGAAGATCAGAGCACATTTTATGACCAATTCATGCAAAACTCCACGTAATCCCAAAGGGTTCACATACTTTTTCTTGCCACTGATTATATAATCTTTTTTTATAACAGCTTTTAGCTGAAAATGATAAAAAAAATTCTCTTTTAAATAAAAAAGACATTAAGTTTAAACATTGAATCCTATGGGATTCATCTGTCTACACCTGTCAAACTAAAATACAGAAAATCAGGGCATATTGCTGACACTTCGGTGTAATTCAGTGCTGTGTATAGACAAACTATTATTTCTCTATGGGAAAATTTTGCTGCCGCCGAACTGCACTTTATTTCACCTGTATTTGGCGCATTGACAGCTTAGGCTAGGGTCAGACGAATGTGATTTCTACAGACTTTAGTACGGAAGACGCAGTAGTGGCCACACAGTCCGTTTACACTGACGTATATTTTGACAGATGTAGGAGGGAAAAGAAATTAAAAAGCAAAACCATTTTGTCCGGACGTATAAATGCAGTCCGTATAAATGCAGGACGTAAAAATGCTGGACGTATAAATGCAGTCCGTCTGACCACGTTCCATCACTCACACACAAAGCTATGCGGACGTTGCGGACGCAGCGCACTTTGTGCGGCCGTTTAAGGCTAGGGTCAAACGAAAGCATTTTTACACGCGAACGTAAAAAAAAGTGCGTCCGAACGAATTGACGTATTTTTTCACGGAATGCGCAAAAACGGTCAGACGATGCGCATTTTTCGTGCATGATTTCTTTCGGATCGTCAATAAAACTCTTTTTGCGTCTGGACGTTATGTAGGCTGGACATTAGCAGCGTCTGACATCTCCTAATCACGCACACACGCCGCTATGCCGCAGCTGCGCACTCTGTACGTCCGTACTAGCGGTTCGGCGTTCTCGAAAAAATGCGTTCGTTTTCCACTTGCGTTGCGCGGCCGGACTTTCGTGCGACCGTACTTCGTATATTGGCCGTCATTGCCCATCATTTGCTGCTAGTGCGGCCGTAATTATGTGCGCCAGAACGCACGTTAAAAGTGCGCTGGTCTGACCCCAGCCTTAGGGGTTCTATGTTCTTGCCTGCCTTGCGTCCGTGGGCTGCGGCCGTTGTGCGTCCGCAGTTCAGTGCAGACGTACTTTGTGTGTCGGACTCCTATGGGCTTTCTTTCATGCTATCACGGACGTACTTTTAGACGCCATCACGGACGTGAACACTACGCTCGTCTGACGCCAGCCTAAGTAACTAGACGAACTGTCCCGAAATTGCAACGAATGGTGAAATTCACCGTTCGGTGCGATTCGGTGTTTAGTGAATCATTTATTTATTTGCAAAGTATTTTACCAGGAAGGATACATTGAGATTTCTCTCGTTTTCAAGTATGTCCTGGGTTCAAGAGCAGTGAATAGACCCTTATGGCTACGAGGCTTGTTTTCATGGCCATTAATTACTTGAAAAATGTGTTTTTACATACCTGCACAAGATTCTCAGACTCTCCATATGTTTCTGGATATCTATGGCTACATATAAGCTACGGCCACGTGTGAAAAGTGCTGCCCTGCAGTATGTAGAATCCAAACACTTTAGTAGGAAATTCGTACGTTATTCATGGTTGGATCTCAAAGCAACCAATTGGATTAATGTCATCTGCAGATTTTTCCCTGTTCACCCCCCCCCCCCCTCACATGAACAATTAATGGACAGCCATAAAAATAATAAAAGTGTATCTGGCAACCAAAGTGCATGAAAGTGTGTATATTCTCTGAGAAGCACTGATTGAATAGTATTAGGTATCCAGGAAGGTATAACGGTAGATATTTAACCTTTATTCTGCTGGAAACTATTTAAAAAAAGCAGGACTCCACCTTTTATACGGGTTTGGCACTTCTTATCCAGAATTCTAAGATCCGGAAGACTCTGAAATTTGAAAAAATGACAAGCCTTCGGAGTTTCAGTTGAACTCACCTTCTTGATGCTCCAGATGGGTCCTGCTCTTCTGCAACCTGGATCCTGATCCCTGCTCTAAGCAGCACGTCCTAGAAAAAAGCTGCACAGCTCCCCCAAGCATGCTGGAGCTTCAGCACGAAGGGGGAAATCAGCTCCCCTACTGTAATCCTCATCCTCTCAGAAATTGGATTCAGAAATCTGGAATGCTTGGGGTCCAAACCTTTTCTGTCTGAATCCTGGCTAAAAAGGTAAAAATCTTGAGAGTTTTAAAAAATATATTTTTTTTCCACTCTGCAACATTTGTCTACTTGTAAGAAACAAACGGATCATCCAGCGCTGCTTTGCAAGGTGCACTCGTGTCACCACATTTACTAAAGAAAACACAAAGGCAAACGTTTCAGGGATACAACCCTTTCCTCAGTGCATTGTGCCCTAAGGCTAGGGTCAGACGAGCGTGATTTCTACGGACTGTACGTCAGTGCAGTACGGACATCGTCAGTACGGATGACGCAGTAGTGGTCACACAGTCCGTTTTTTCACTGAAGTTATTTTTGACGGATGTAGGAGGGAAAAATAAATTACAATGAAAAAACATTCTGTCCGTCAAAAATGCTGGACGTATAAATGCAGTCCGTCTGACCATGCTCCATCACTCACACACAAAGCTATGCGGACGTTGTGGACGTGGCGCACTCCGCACGTCCGTTCTAGCAGTATTACGTTCTTGCCTAACCTGCGTCCGTTTGCAGCGTCCGTCATGCGTCGCAGTTCAGTGCGGACGTACTTCATGTGTCAGGCTCCAATGGACTTTCTTTCATGCTATCACGGACGTACTTTTAGGCGCAATCACGGACGTGAACACTACGCTCGTCTGACAGCAGCCTAAATCAGAACATAGAGGCCCCCTTTATATACAAAGGGCTAGATTACAACCTTCGCGCAAACATTTGTGCAGGCGCAAAAAAACATTAACGCAAGGGGTAAAACCCTTTGAGCCGAATGCCATATTACAGTCAGCGCAACAACCGCACGCAATCGTCTACCGCGGGTGAACCCTGCACGAGCTTACTGTACTTCGCGCGACCTATACTTAACAAATGCGCGCTGGTACGAGGATGGTATTACAATCGAATTTGCGGTAACTACCGCACAGCCTTTGCGCATAATTTTAGCAACTCCTAAAAGCTGGTGTTAAAGGCAAATCTGAACAACCTGGCCAAACCCAAATACACCAGACAAAAAAAAAAAAAAGCAAAGTATAGTTACACATTCTACTCATACCAAACCAATAAGGCTAGGGTCAGACTAACGCATTTTTCACGTTGTCCGTGAAAAAGTGCGTTCGAACAAATGGACGTATTTTTTCACAAAATACGCGATAGCGGTCATACGATGCGCATTTTCGTCCGTGATTTTGTACGGATCATCAATAAAACCCTTTTTGCGTCTGGACGTTTTGTTGGCCGGACATGAGCAGCGTCTGACGTCTCCCAATCACGCAAACACGCCGCTATGCGGCCGCAGCGCACTCTGTACGTCCGTACTAGCGGTTTGACGTTCTCAAAAAAATGCGTTCGTTTGCCACTTGCGTTGCACGGACGAACATTTGTGCGGCTGTTCGTCGTATGCTGCCCGGCATTGGACGTCATTTGCTGCTAGCACGGCCGTGATTTCGTGCGGCTAAACGCACGTTAAAACTGCGTTCGTCTGACCCCAGCCTTAAATGGAGAAGTTGTGTGTGCATTTAGTATTTCCGCAGCATATATGCTCAGATTGACTGTGGCAGTTGCAATTTCTTAATGTGACATAATTGTGGTTCTTCATTCTGATTGGCTGAATAGAGAAAAAAAAAAAAAACAGTGCGCACACAGGTTTTTGCACGCGACGATACTGCGCGCGCATTTGGGCGCTGTCATGGAATTGACGTAGCGCTCCACACTTCAAACTCCAAGAGACTTTATGTTCAATTGTATTGTGTGATTTTGGATATATTTTGCATTGTTTGGTTTGAATTGGTTTAGTGTAGATTGCGTGGCTTTAGTTTGTATGTACTTGTATTTCTGTGGGTGGGTGTGTTTTTGTGTGGCCAGTGGACAGGCTTTGCTGCTGTGTGGTTTGTGCAGCGGGGCTTTTACCCTTGTCTGGCTGCGTGTTTGGTTCGGGGGGGGGTCTGGGATGGTGTTTGTCTTTGATCTGATGTGTTGGAAGGAACAATTGATTGTGTGGGCTAGGGAAAAATTTTTGTGTGGTATCTGGCTGACATGGTGTGGTTGGAGACTTTGGGTGCATGTTCACCATTTGGTGTGCAGGTTGTGGCTGGGGGGGACCTGAGGGAAACCTGCGGTGGTCTTGGGAGGTTTGAATGTGCATTGCTGTATTTTGTGTGGATATCCGGTGAAATCTTCCATGAAGAGAGAATCCTGTTGGAACATACAGCTCACCTGGTGTCTCCTTCAACTACTCTACACTACACTACACTACACTACACTCAACCTCAGAAAGCACAGAGCGGCCTCCTGGAAATGCAAAGAGGCTCCAAGACAGAGGTTCAGATCAAGCAGATCTGGAGCTGCAGATCAGGCTGCTCGAGGCACTGAGCTCCAAGCAACTCAGAGGCAGGGCTGATCTTGGCAAGGGGGTATCTGGAGAGTCAGGACAGGCGGAAGAGAACGGTTCCGTCACAGGCGCGTCCTGTTTGCGCGTGATATTGTCGCCGGATGAAAAGACGCGTGAGGATTGTAATTCCAGCGGTGATTTGCGCTTGCAAAACTTTAACGCTTGGTGCAAAAATTCACGCTTTGCGCAAGGGTTTTTGCGCAAACATTGTAATATAGCCCAAAGTATAAACAAGGTATCATTACATACTGATGTCTTTCGTAGGGAACAAACTCTTTTGATGACCCCATGCTTGTGACAAGTACGCCAGCCGGCGTTACCATAATAGCGGAAATCGGACCCACTACGCATGCGCAGGTCTGGCAGTATCCCGTGACCACAGGGAAATCCTTAGGACATTAGACATTTGTCTACTTGGTAGGTCTGATTTAAAAATATTTTCTATTCATATATGACACCTTAGTAGTGGGCAATGTAAATCATGTGATTGGATTTTAGAAGCCATTTTTCTATGCAGGAATTAATTACATATAGAAAAAGATTCAGAAAGACTGATTTTTAAAATGTTAAATATACCAAAAAAAAAAAAAAAGGATTTAAAGACCGAATTACAAATGGGAGACAATCCCCCGACACATGCAAACATTAGTATGAGGTCCTGATAAATCAGGAACACAATGATTCAAACAAATCTCCTACACTGAAAAAAAGCTAGTGGGAAATATAAACATAATCTCCACTAATATTGTAGATACAAGTCTTCAGGATTTTTCTCTTTAATAAACAATGACCCCCCAATAGAACACCAACCCCAAAACCTAAAAGTTATTTAACAGGGTGTTAAAACGAAGACTGCCATTGGAGGATTTTACTTCTAAGTGACTGCGATTCTTGCTCTCTGAGAATCTGCTTCAAGGGAAACAACATGAAGAGCAAATGGATGAAGATCAATTTATTGAGTCAAAATATTTGAGGGAGACCTGAATAATTAAGGATTTGGAGAGGGTGATGTGTGATAGCTATGAAATGGCGGTGCAGACATTCGTGAAAATTACTTTTCAAATGTTTTTTTTTTTGTACCTGCTAAAACCAACCAAAAAACACCAGTAGAAACACCTAGTGCCCATCTAGTTTAAAAACAATGGAAAAAAAGGTTTTCGTTATAATTGTGGTGATACTTAAAGGTCAATCCAGAAAACACAGTAAAACCAACCAATCAAGTTTTAAACATATGATAAAGATGTTCAAGGAAACATTTGAGGCGAAAGGCTTTTTAAAATAGATTTAATAAAAGTTGCAGTTCCCGAGTTGATTAAGATCACTACAGATTCTTAATATATTACTTAAACACAGGTGAATCACGCACTCTGTGAGCTTCATTACGCGAGTCACTTGTGTTTAAGTCATAAAAGCAATATATCGATTTAACAGAGCTGCAAGACATGGCAGAACCAAAGTTTTGTGAACAAGGTTTAAACATGGAGTTCTATGAAGGAATATCTGTCTTGTCGTGACCGGGTGATTGAATTCTTTAGGGCTGGATTTGGAAAGGCATTGAATGTTTGGAGAGTTCCTGCTTCACAAGAACGCGTCGCACCATTCTCTCAAACAGCCGTAACAATCGCGGGTCTGCTTGGCATTTGCAGAACAGACGTCCTTCAGCCACTCATTGAAATGTTCTTCATCCTTCTTCAACACAAGAAACTGACCGAGTACTGCGTAAGCCTGTTAAAGCACATAAGAAATGCAAAGGTCAGGCTTTAAAGGAATTTATAAGTATTTGAGGTTTGAAGATGGCAAAAAAATTAGATAACGAGCTACTCAGTGTTTACCAAAGTTGTAAACACTAGAGAAAATTGCCATTGTGAAACACCAGGGTTCGTCAGCATTACTAAAGTAAAATCCACACAGCGGCAGGAGGTATTTCATAGTGAAGCTACTATTGCAGCTGTCCCCCCCCCCCCCAAAAGGAAAAATCCAAACACTGGATTTTGTGGGCATAACAACAACAATCTTCGTCAGCGTTTGCAATTTTGCCAAGTAACAGAGCTTACTGAATAACCCCCACAATCTAATCCGACATACTGGGATAAAACCAAAACAGAAAGCCTTCACCCCATGCAAACGTTTGTGCAGGCGCAAAAAAAACATTACCGCGAGGGGTAAAACCCTTTGCGCCGAATGTCGTATTACATAGTCAGCGCAACAACCGCACGCAATCGTCTACCACGGGTGAACCCTGCACGAGCTTACTGTACTTTGCGCGTCCTATACTTACCATCCTCGTACCAGCGCGCATTTGTTATCACAATCTATTTTGCGGTAACTACCGCACAGCCTTTGCGCGCATAATTTTAGCAACTCCTAAAAGCTGGTGTTAATGGCAAATCTGAACGACCTGGCCAAACCCAAATACACCAGCCTAAAAAAAAATCCAACAAAAAATGCAAAAGTATAGTTACACATTCTACTCATACCAAACCAATAAAATGGAGACGTTGTGTGTGCGTTTAGTATTTCTGCAGCATATATGCTCAGATTGACTGTGGCAGGCGCCATTTCTTAACGTGACATAATTGTGGTTCTTAATTCTGTTGGCTGAATCGAAAAAAGAAAAAAAAACAGTCCGCACACAGGTTTTTGCACGCGACGATACGTCGCATGCATTTGGGCGCGTCCTGTTTGCACGTGTTATTGATCGCCGGATGAAAAGACGCGCAAGGATTGCAATTCCAGCGGTGATTTGCGCTTGCAAAACTTTAACGCTTGGCGCAAAAATTCACGCTTTGCGCGAGGGTTTTTGCGCGAACATTGTAATATAGCCCAAAGTATAAACAAGGTATCATTACATACTGATGTCTTTCGTAGGGAACAAACTATTTTGATGACCCCATGCTTGTGACAAGTACGCCAGCCGGCGTTACCATAATAGCAGGAATCGGACCCACTACGCATGCCGGCAGTATCCCGTGACCACAGGGAAATCCTTAAGACATTTGTCTACTTGATAGGTCTGATTTACCAATATTTTCTATTCATATGACATCTTAGTAGTGGGCAATTAAAATCATGTGATTGGATTTTAGAAGCCATTTTTCTATGCAGGAATTAATTACATATAGAAAAACAGAAAGACTGATCTTTAAAATGTTAAATATACAAAAAAAAAAAAAAAAAAGAGGATTAAAAGACTGAGATTGTGTTGATCAGTTTTTATTTAAAATTACAAATGGGAGACAAACCCCCAACACATGCAAACATTAGTAGGAGGTCCTGATAAAGCAGGAACACAAAATAATTCAAACAAATCTCCTACACAGGAAAAAAAGCTAGTGGGAAATATAAACATAATCTCCACTAATATTGTAGATACAAGTCTTCAGGATTTTTCTCTTTAATAAACAATGACCCCCCCCAATAGAACACCAACCCCAAAACCTAAAAGTTATTTAACAGGGTGTTAAAACGAAGACTGCCATTGTGATGAAATTATTCCAAAAATAGTGCCGTGGGAGGATTTTATTTTTAAGTGACTGCGATTCTTGCTCTGAGAATCTGCTTCAAGGGAAACAACATGAAGAGAAAATGGATGAAGATCAATTTATTGAGTCAAAATATTTGAGGGAGACCTGAATAATTAAGGATTTGGAGAGGGTGATGTGTGATAGCTATGAAATGGCGGTGCACACATTCGTGAAAATTACTTTTCAAATGGTTTTTTTTTGTACCTGCTAAAACCAACCAAAAAACACCAGTAGAAACACCTAGTGCCCATCTAGTTTAAAAACAATGAAAAAAAAGTTTTTCGTTATAATTGTGCTGATATTTAAAGGTCAATCCAGACAATACAGTAAAACCAACCAATCAAGTTTTAAACATATGATAAAGATGTTCAAGGAAACATTTTATTGAGGCGAAAGGCTTTTTAAAATAGATTTAATAAAAGTTGCAGTTCCCGAGTTGATTAAGATCACTCCAGATTCTTAATATATTACTTAAACACAGGTGAATCACGCACTCTGTGAGCTTCATTACGCGAGTCACTTGTGTTTAAGTCATAAAAGCAATATATCGATTTAACAGAGCTGCAAGACATGGCAGAACCAAAGTTTTGTGAACAAGGTTTAAACATGGAGTTCTATGAAGGAATATCTGTCTTGTCGTGACCGGGTGATTGAATTCTTTAGGGCTGGATTTGGAAAGGCATTGAATGTTTGGAGAGTTCCTGCTTCACAAGAACGCGTCGCACCATTCTCTCAAACAGCCGTAACAATCGCGGGTCTGCTTGGCATTTGCAGAACAGACGTCCTTCAGCCACTCCTTGAAAAGTTCTTCATCCTTCTTCAACACAAGAAACTGACCGAGTACTACGTAGGCCTGTTAAAGCACATAAGAAATGCAAAGGTCAGGCTTTAAAGGAATTTATAGGTATTTGAGGTTTGAAGATTGCAAAAAAATTAGATAACGAGCTACTCAGTGTTTACCAATGTTGTAAACACTAGAGAAAATTGCCATTGTGAAACACCAGGGTTCGTCAGCATTACTAAAGTAAAATCCACACAGCGGCAGGAGGTATTTCATAGTGAAGCTACTATTGCAGCTGTCGCCCCCCCCAAAAGGAAAAATCCAAACACTGGATTTTGTGACCATAACAACAACAATCTTCGTCAGCGTTTGCAACTTTGCCAAGTAACAGAGCTTACTGAATAACCCCCACAATCTAATCCGACATACTGGGATAAAACCAAAACAGAAAGCCTTCACCCCATGCATATATATCTTTTTGTAACGCCCATCTACAACACCGACCTTTAAATTATGAATTACTGCTTATGTATTTTATTAGGATGATTAAAAGGCAGTGATGGTTTCAAGAAACAGCCAAATGCAAGATACCTTTGTTTGATGCATCTGTATAGAAGAAAGGAGTCGGAGAAGCATTTAAATGGCTGTTTTATAGAATGTCCTAATGTTTTGCACCATTTCGTGATTTTTAATATCTGTACAGAAAGCTAGACTATGGGGCTGTTACTTAACCAGCGTCCTGAAGCAGGTAAAAACCTCAACCCGCCCAATGAGCAACATACAGCTCCAACACCCCACCGCCACCATGTGCCCATTTCAACCTTCCCACACAGGGATTTGCTTGTAATTATATCCATTCTAGCCTGTGGGTGCAGCACTGATAAAATATTATCTTACTGGTTGCCACGATGACAATAGGACAGTAAAATAACCCATAGCTTTCACACTTGCTTGCATGCAGTTGGGCTCTGCCAAGTTTTACACATGGGATTTACTGTATTGCAGTTTTTATTGAGACGCAAAATGACAAGAACTCGATTTTCAGAAATTATAAGCCCGAGTCCTATTCCTGCACAGCATTGACTGAACACAAAGCTCTCCGACTATTGTAATGCTGCAGTAAAGTTTCTGTTGGGCTTTTTGTTATAGGGAGTGTGTGGGCTGCCCTTTGTAGCTTCTTCACGGTAATAAACAGTGACAAGGGAGAGATCCCCAGACAGAACACTGATCGAGAATTGAAACGGGTATGCAAATGAGGTTTTATATGCCAATTTGTCTTTTTTTTTTAAAAAAAAAAATCGGATTGTAAAATCATGTACACACCTTTTGGACTGAAAGGGTTAATGACTTTCCCCCCCCCCCCCTCTCGATTTTCTTTTTAAACCTCTCTCCATGTAGTTTAGAAGCATGAGTTTGAAGCTGGGCCAAGATAAAGAAAAGAAAAAAGAGAGAGATCTATATAACCTGGTCACGGCTCTTGACTATGTGAGTTTGGGCAATATAGAATTTTTAGTGTATGTAAAATTCGTATGGAGATCAGCACTATTCTGTTTTCCTGCTTTATTGGCGGTTACAAGAGAAGAACCCCTAGTGGTGCACGTTTGTTGGTGGAGGCAGGAGGGTGGCTTTAAGAACAACCTCAAAGGCTTATAACAGAGAGCCCAGTTGGCTCAGAGTAATGGGAGTGGGACCAGATACTGTCTATATGTATGAGTTCCGCTATGATTAGCCTTGTGAGATCTGAGCGGGCAGCACCGTAGAGTAGGCCACTAGTGCCGTTGTTCATTCTCAGAAGCCTCACAAACCCCTTTTTTGCTCACTATAAATTTAAGGGTAATCCGGACATGGACCCCTTGCTCGAGGTGCCTAAAGGGGTGTCAACTATACCCCCTGACGAGGCCTAACAAGGCTGAAATGATCGTCAGCAGTATCTCTCGCTGTTTGCAAAGAAATTACAGAACGAAAAGGTCTGAAATTTACATACAAGATCCAATGAATGATAATAAAAAAGACTGTTACAGAAAAACTATAAAAAAAAAAAAAAAGAGGGAAAAAAAAAGGTTTGCAAAAAAGTCCCAAAAAAATGCCTAAAACATACTAATTTTTTTTCTAAAAATAAAGAGTTTTTACTGCAGAATATTATAATCAACGGTTTATTAGATATTGGATTAAAACGGGAATATTTTTAACAATGAAGCCTATGGGATTCTCCTGAATAAATCTGCCGCATGAAACTGCCAAACAGCAGCTTTTCCCTGCTGGTTTTTGTTCTCTGAATAGACGAAGCATTGCTTCTCTATGGGGATTCACTGCCCTAGAACAGGCAACGAACAGGCACCGTATGTGCAGGCAATTCGCCAACATTTGGCGAACTGCCTGCTCTCTGGATAGCCGAATGGCCAGGAAAGGTAACCGTACCCTGAATTTCAGCTTTCAGTTACCTTTCGCCAGCAATTCGAATCTCTTTGAATAACCCTGATAGTGTGGAAGGATAGAACGCGCTCGCTCTCTTTGGTGCTGGGCGAACCCAGTTTAATTCTGAATTTACCTAAAGCGCTTATCGAGATTGGTTTGAACTAGTTTAAAAGCATGTTTCACCTTGCTCAAGTGAATGATAGCTTTATTATTTCTTGGTTTTCCGTTTCTTTCCAGCATAATCTTTGTGCATGTAGGTGGTGCTAATTCCCATGACTGTCAGAAAGGGATTTATAAACAGGTTTTAATCCACATTACATGATGACATTATTACCTTGTCAAAACCTTTCTGTTCGAGTCTACCCCCTAAAGCTTCGCCGATACCCGCCAGACACTGCACAGACTTTTCACCCATTGGCTCAGCAACAAAGTCCCGGTGTTTCTGTGATGTGGACGACATCTTTACAGTGTTTGATACCTAAAAGCAAATGGAAAACATTTTAGCCAAACAGCAGTGATTTAAAGGGGACAGTAGCCACCATGAAAAAATGAACTCCATTTCAGCTTAGAGTATCCCTTCATACCTAATGAAGGTTTGCCGTTACATACTGCTCTGGTGAGGAAGTGACATGGGCAAACCCATAACAAGTTGAGCTCATTTGACAGGGAATCAATCCCTTCATGTGTGTTGGCATTTTTTGCTGACACATAATTGAAGAAAAAGAAAGAAAGAGGGGGAGTCACTCGCTGTCAAGGTTTTGCTGACCCTCATGTGACTGCAGATATAATTATAACTTTTACCAATGAAACTATGGGAAATCACTAGCACTAGTCGAGACTTTATTACAAAAACTCACTAGCGCTCAAATCGCCAAAGTTCTTTGGAAATTATCAATTTAAAAACAATAGGTCATATGAAAATGTAAAACAAGAATGTGCTGTCGTGGCAACCATTATAAGAGAGGCACAGATCAGACACCCATAGAGGATGAATCATTAAATCACTTCTGTTGTGATAGCAAACAAACACCAGCACTGCTCTTAAAAGCCCATTAGTGAGCAACAACTTCTACTGGAGGAGCAGAATGCCAGTACATACGTTTCAGAGCACGGTACACCAAGGAAGGGACTTCATGCCAGATATGGATGTGTTCGCATTTTGCTTCTCCAGTGTATGCTGGGTTCACTTGTGGCCCTTTAAAAGCAGTGCTGGGGTTTGTTGTTTTTGCTTTCAGGTTGTCACTGCGCTTCTGCTTGAAGGGCACGGTGATCACTTTGAACTGGCGGTACCCGAACCCAAGATATTTTTAGGGAAGTGTGGGACCGACTCCTCATATTGTCTCCCCACCTTCTCCCATGTCCAGGTCACCCACCTCCTCGAAGTCTGGAAATATGAACAAAACAAGACAAGGCTCAATATGCCACTCCACAGGGCATAACCCAACAATAGATACGGGAAAACAGATTGCACAAAGTGCAGCAGGAGTGGCAAAAAAGGTTATACTTTAATGATAGGAATAAGCCACCAAAAGGAGTAATAAAAAAGGAGGAATTGTGGTCAATTGCAATAGGAGGGAAGGTAGTACTGATTCATATAGAAAGTAGCCAAGGCATACACAATTGAAGGGAGTAGTAACTACCTATACCTCGGTGGTTCGAGCCACCTACATAACCAATATAGAGGGCAGCTATGGGCACTCTCTTGGTTGTCTCTTTCTGATGTCTCCCATATTTTATTGCTATTGTATTATTATTGGTTATCCGTATGGCTATACATTAAGCTTTCTACCTTGTCTTCAGTTTTTAGTCTACTCTCCCCCCCCCTTCCTCTTATATGGTATCATTTACTAGCGAATATATGGCTTATATATCTTATTAACAATAACGTTTCTCTGTCTTTTCCTAGTGTGGGGTTATATGGATGTATTCTCCTGGTTGGATAGGGCAGCATATTAGGGTCTGCTATCATTTATGACAGTTGGCTTATCTGTCACATTATGGCTGGGAATTAGTTGAACACTTCTCAGCAACATATGTTATTCCTCGTAATGATAGGCTCCTATTATATGATTTTTTTCTTATTTGTCCCTAGTTCATCCCTTATAACTATTACCATGACGATCATTCCCTTTTCCATCCTCGGAGTGCTAAGCAATGGTTATTACTACCTTCCCTCCTATTGCAATTGACCACATTTCCTCCTTTTTTATTACTCCTTTTGGTGGCTTATTCCTATCATTAAAGTATAACCTTTTTTGCCACTCCTGCTGCACTTTGGTCAAGAAATTACTTTAAGTCAGGATAATTTATAAAAAATACTTTAAAAAAAAAAAAATATATATATATATACCGTATTTTTCGCTCCATAAGACGCACTTTTTTCCCCCCAAAAAGTGGGGGGAAAAGTGGGTGCGTCTTATGGAGCGAATATGGCCCAGCAGCTCGTGGATGTGCCTCCGCTCACCTGCCGCCGCCGCGTTCGTCTCCCTCTGAGCATGCGTCCGGCGGCAGGAAGCTTGGGTACTCGCCTGGGGGAGCCACGTGACCGCGATCTCCCGAGATCGCGGTCACGTGGCTCCCCAGGCGAGTGCCCAAGCTTCCTGCCGCCGGACGCATGCTCAGAGGGAGACAAACGCGGCGGCGGCAGGTGAGCGGAGGCACATCCACGAGCTGCTGGGCCATATCCATATGTGAGCTGGGGAATTATCAATGTGTGAGCGGATGGGGCAAATCCATGTGTGAGCTGATGGGGCAAATCCATGTGTGAGCTGATGGGGCAAATCCATGTGTGAGCTGATGGGGCAAATCCATGTGTGAGCTGATGGGGCAAATCCATGTGTGAGCTGATGGGGCAAATCCATGTGTGAGCTGATGGGGCAAATCCATGTGTGAGCTGATGGGGCAAATCCATGTGTGAGCTGATGGGGCAAATCCATGTGAGAGCTGATGGGGCAAATCCATGTGTGAGCTGATGGGGCAAATCCATGTGTGAGCTGGATGGGGCAAATCCATGTGAGAGCTGGCTGGGGCAAATCCATGTGAGAGCTGGCTGGGGCAAATCCATGTGAGAGCTGGCTGGGGCAAATCCATGTGAGAGCTGATGGGGCAAATCCATGTGTGAGCTGGCTGGGGCAAATCCATGTGTGAGCTGGCTGGGGCAAATCCATGTGTGAGCTGGCTGGGGCAAATCCATGTGTGAGCTGGCTGGGGCAAATCCATGTGTGAGCTGGCTGGGGCAAATCCATGTGTGAGCTGGCTGGGGCAAATCCATGTGTGAGCTGGCTGGGGCAAATCCATGTGTGAGCTGGCTGGGGCAAATCCATGTGTGAGCTGGCTGGGGCAAATCCATGTGTGAGCTGGCTGGGGCAAATCCATGTGTGAGCTGGCTGGGGCAAATCCATGTGTGAGCTGGCTGGGGCAAATCCATGTGTGAGCTGGCTGGGGCAAATCCATGTGTGAGCTGGCTGGGGCAAATCCATGTGTGAGCTGGCTGGGGCAAATCCATGTGTGAGCTGGCTGGGGCAAATCCATGTGTGAGCTGGCTGGGGCAAATCCATGTGTGAGCTGGGGCAAATCCATGTGTGAGCTGGGGCAAAGCCATGTGTGAGCTGGGGCAAATCCATGAGCTGATGGGGCAGATCCATGTGTGAGCTGGGGCAAATCCATGTGTGAGCTGGGGCAAATCCATGTGTGAGCTAAGGCATATCCACGAGCTGGGGCAATATCCATTATTACACTATTTCATTCAGAATATTTATTTTCCGGTTTTCCTCCTCTAAAAACTAGGTGCGTCTTATGGTCAGGTGCGTCTTATGGAGCGAAAAATACGGTATATATATATAATATATATATATATATATATATATATATTACGGTTAAAGACAGGAGTGCGGTTAATCCTAGGATTACCCGGGTAGCCCTGACATTACCCAGGCATCATTAGCAAAAGTCTTAAGTGAAATTTCAGACTTTACCCGGGTAATCTGTGAAGTATCCAGAGGCCTCTGGGTACTCCAGTTTTCTGCTCTATTTTAACTGGGTAATTCGCACATTCCCCTAGTGTTGCTGGATAAAGTATGAAGTGCAATGAAACATCGGACTTTATCCAGGTTATCTGCAAAATATCCAAACACCTCTGGGTACTTCGCTTTTCAGCAGGTTACAATGGCCTGAATTTCAAGGATTACCCGGATAAAGCTGCAAACTGGTTATCTGACTGATAAAAATAATTGTTAACGAAATGGTATCCACAGTCACAAACCACACTAAATAACCGTCGTGTAACTCTGTGCATTGTCAGAAAAATTTATTTACGAAGATAAAGATATTATAAAGAGTAACCTGATTATTAGTATGTTTTATAAATGATATATAAGCACACACATTTTAAATGTTTGTCTTTTGCCATTTTCATTGATAATATCCATAGATAATAGTAAAATTCACGGTTACCCAAGCGGGGTTGGATGCTCTGCGGATTACCCAGGTGAAGCTGTGGATAGTCCTCAGATTACCCGGGTGAAGCTTCTTGCACATTATCCGGGTAAAGTGCGGATTTTTCAGCTCTTCCAGACTGTTACCCAAGGGCAGTTGGTTAGTCCTAAAATTACCCAGGGGTAAAGTCCGAAATTCATTTTTTCCAGCTTTACCCAGCGGTTTTGGGTGATGTCAGGATTACCCGGGTAATCCTAGGATTAACCGCACTTCAGGCTTTAACCATAATATATACATACACACACTGATTATAAAAATACTGGTCTGTTGCAGCCTTAACATGAATCCACCAGTATCCGAGAGGCATTGGTCGGTCAGCTATGAACAACCTGTACGTGTTTTGCAGGTATGCAATGAGTGCAGAAACCCCTATTATTCTGATAAATCTACGCAGGACAGAGGTAGAAATGGGCAGAGACCTCTGGTGGGACATGACACCCCCTGATATCAAACCAAGGAGCCAGCCACATGTATTCAGGAGCCAGGCACGGGTTTGGCGCAGATACAATCTTAAAAGCTCGGGGCCCCTGGAAACCCCTCATAGCGGACAGCACTCAGGCAGGTGAGGGCCGAAACGGGAGCCCGTATAGGACGCTGCCGTAGACGGCAGTAACAGCGCGCCCCCAGTGGCCGAGGCACCAGCACCTTCTCCTTCCAGCATCTTCTCTCGCCGTGAGGGGAATTTGGCAGACTCAGAGTCTGCTGACACGGGCAGGGCGGAGCTCCCAGCAGAGAGCCGAGCCCGCAAGGGACCGGAGAGATCACACCGATACAATCTCACCTCCTGAGTGATAAATGACAGCCAGGTAGGGGGTGCAGAATGAACTCACCTTCCCAAGCGCCGAAACCTTCCCGCCAACAAACCCCACTGTACGAAAACACGACTTCCGGAATCCACAACGGAAGTCCCCTAACAGGAAGTGATGCTTAACAACGGCGCCTGCGACGGGAAGTACAGCTTCGCCATCATACTACTCCTGTATTGAGAGGGCCGCCATGCTGGTACTCTGAGAAGACCTGCCGTGGAGTTATTAAAATACTTTCCCACAGGACAGAGACACAATTCAGCAGCAGCGAGTGCAGCTATACCGCATAGGAAGCCGACTTTCCGCCATCATAACAGCGTGCATCCAGGCGCCCTGTGAGGTGAGAGGATCCCCGGGGAGGAGGTGAAGGACACGTGCTGAGCTTTAATCGGGTATCCGCATGATGCAGTCGGTGGAGGGAGCTGTCACAAAACTCCCATGTGATTGTAGCGGGTCATACTGAGCAAGGCAGAGGGACTTTATAATATAGAAACATTTACATATTAATAGAGCGCTGACAGATCAGATGCTTCTTCTGTTTATTGACATGTCTGTTTTATCTCGTCTGTGCCATAAAGTACTTTTAATAAGCCACTGGCCCTCCAGATGTTTTGGAACTACAGGTCTTAATGAGGCTCGGGAAACCTAATGTGTAGCCAAGCATCATGGGAGATGTAGTTCCAACACATCTGGGGGGCGCATGGTTACTGATCCCTGACATAGACCAAGGATCTCAAACTCTATCCCTCCTTCCAGGTGTTGGTGGCCTAAAATTCCCACAAATCTCTGATTGCAATAGATGTCAAGAACAGTTGCATACAGTGCCTATTCACAGCTCGGGAGAAAAGGCCGGTGCGCTGCCCAAAATATGCCTTCGCCCATAACTGTAATGGCCACTGTCGATGATGGGACATAATCGCCCGGCACCAAGTACGCTGCTGCTCCTTTCGCCCTTTTGGCTCAAATCGAGTTGGTGACTATTTTGCTTGTTTTATAGGGTTAGGGTGGCTTCAGTTATGATTTGTGCTTGTTTTAGTGTTGGGGTTGTACATTGGGTTTGTGTATGGCTTTGTAAATAGCGTTAGGATTCTGTTTATTCAGGTTTTAAATAGGGTTGCACCGATACTGGTATTGGGGCCGATACTGGGTACTGCAGGAGTACGTGGTACTCGTGCAGTACCCCCCGATATTTTTTCCGATACCGGAAGCCGGCATTGAGCCGGATTGCCGGCCTCCGAGGGGCTGCGGCAGCTGTCCGAATGCTCTATCGGCATTCGGACAGCCGCCCCTGGAGCTGCTCTCTGCGATACTTACCTTCCTGGGCACCGCCGGGAATGTCTCCGCACGCTTGTTGGAAGGACCCCAGCCGCGACGACGTGGGACCATGTGATCGCGGCTGGGGTCCTTCCAACGAGCGCGCGTGGGGAAACTTTCCCGGCAGCGCCCAGGAAGGTAAGTATGAACACACTGAGCAGCTGCAGGGCCTGTCTGAATGCTGATAGAGCATTCGGACAGGCCCTGCAGCTGCTCTCTGCGATGATACTTACCTTCCTGGGCGACGCCGGAAAAAGTTTCCCCGCGCACGCTCGTTGGAAGGACCCCAGCCGCGATCACATGGTCACACGTGGTCGCGTCTGGGGTCCTTCCAACGAGCGCGTGCGCGGAGACATTCCCGGCGGCGCCCAGGAAGGTAAGTATCGTCACGGAGGGGGGGGGGTCCATGAGCTGGGGGGCATAACCATGTGTGAGCTGGGGGGGGCAAATCCATAAGCTGGGGGGCAATATCCATGTGTGAGCTGGGGCAAATCCATGAGCTGGGGCAGTATGACTATATATATATATATCTATCGGGGGGGATATACATGTGAGCTGGGGGCATTTTTATATGGTCTGTTTTTATTGGAAAGCGTCACATGACATTAAAGAAAAGTATCGGTACTCGGTATCGGTGAGTACTTTTAAAAAGTATCGGTACTCGGTCTTAAAAAAGTGGTATCGGTGCATCCCTAGTTTTAAAGTTACCTTTATGGTTAGGGGTACCCTATTCACATCAAAAGGAGTGGAATCTTTTTTGGCTAAAAATGGAGCTGAATCTTTGAATTAGGGGTAACCCTAACCCCTGATTACTGTCCAAAAAATTGGATTGCATTTGAAAATTTTCAGTTGCTCCTTGAAAATCGGATTGGGAAGCGTCTGAATTCAAGCGTCTTTTTAGATGCCACAATTCACTCATCACTTCTTGTTAATTTTTTTTAATTTTAATGTTACAGTTACAAGCATTTGTAAAGCGCCAACAGGTTCCGTAGCGCTTTTTTTGAGAAAGGATTTTACCAGGAAGGATACATTGAGATTTCTCTCGTTTTCAAGTATGTGCTGGGTGGCGAGTATGTACCGTAGGACAGATACTGGAGAGGTGCTCGCTGGGATCGAACCCATGACTCCACAGGCTCTCTCCATGCAGAGCACTGATGTTACCTCTACTCCACCCAGCCGGTACTTCCGCTCTTCAACAACGCTCGTCTGACCCCGGCCTAAGGTGGAAACTCCTATAGTAAACTACATAGAGTATATCTGACAAAGCCTGTTGGATGAGCGAAATAGGTCAGCGACTGTATCACTGTACAGCCATTACAGTCCATTTTCCTGGCAGTTCATCTATTCACTGTCAGTTCGCCAAATACTTGCAAACTGACAGCGAAATACAGTGCAGATTGCCACAATTCATCGATCTTCTGCAGCAGCGAAATAGAGAAGTTATGGTTAATCTATTCAGAGAACGGCAAAATATCAGCGACGTGCCGATTTTCAGTGATTCAGTTTGACAGGTTTAAACAGGTGAATCCCATAGGATTCAATGTAAAAATTATTATGTTTTTGTTTTTTTTATTCGACTATTTATTATTTTCATTTTCGGCAAACAGTCTTTTTATATTTTTTTTTTTTTTTTTTTGGACGAAATTTTTGATTCCCCATTTTCATTTAAAGATGTTTTTTATTCTTTTATGAAGGACCTTTTCTATTATTTAGACGTATTGTAATGCGTTTATTGATTTTAAACACTTACTATCATCGTTTGTATAGTGCCAACAGTATCCGCAGCGCTGTACAATAACCAAAGGGAACAAGATACAGATAAATGGACTAGGGCTGCAACTAACAATTATTCTCATAATCGATTAGTTAGCCGGTTTTTATTATTTCGATTAATCGACTCTGGATAAAAAAAAATAGTTTACTTAAAAGGAATTTTATGTAAATAAAATAACCACAATCCCTCGCCCTTTTTTTCATAAGCAATTTGCGTTGTGTACGTAGCTTTCGTACATACATACGCAAATTGCGTATCTTGAGTAGTTTTCACACAAGGTATGCGAGTGCTTGGTCAGACGGGTGGGTCTTTCTCAAATGAACACGGCTTCAAGCACTTGGTCATAGATGATGTCCGAATGAAAACGGGGTTAATAAGCTAAAGTGGTCAGGGTGCGTAGAATGTCCCTTTTAAATAATTTCGTGAACAAACTGAGTGGGAAGAGGGACTGGAGGTGGAAGGGAGTGACTTTGCTCAAGTGGCTTGACCTGAGTGTGAGAGGGAGTAGGTATGGACAAAAGACCGGATCTGATTGTGGGAGTGAGTTTGGGGAAAGGACCAAAGGGAGGGCATGGCAGTTCCTGACCAAAGAGGGTGGGGTGGTGGCACAGGACTCCAGCTTCAAGGATAATACGCAGGCATACAGCTCCTTCACCCAGTGGCAGTATCCTATTGTTTGCGTTCTAGTTCTGCTACTGTTCTAAACGGAATAAAAACAAACTGGTTGTGTCTGACAACCCTAGAACTAAATCATACTTAGTAAAGCAGCGGCGCGTCTTCTCCAATCAGCTCCGAAGCTGAGGTTATTTACGTTTAACTCAACCTGACTCTAAACAGTGTGTGCTGTACACAGGACGATTAATCGATACAGATTAATCGATTAATGGAATAGTTGACAACTATTTTAATCATCGATTAGTTGCCGGTTTTAATTTAGTTGTTTCAGCCCTAAAAATGGAAGAAACCTGTATTACGGGCTCGATTTTATAGGTAGTACCGATAATCGGTTGACGCCCCCCCCCCCTACTGCTCATAGGAGCTTACAGTCTAGAGCAGTGTTTCCCAAACCTGTCCTCCAGGACCCTCCGCCTCGCCAGGTTTTCCAGATATCTGAAGCACAGCACAGGTGATATGATTTGCTGCTCATTGATTGCAGGATTCAGTCTTCATTTCCCCAAGGTGGTCTGCAAAATCTGGCCTGGTTGAGGGTCCTGAGAGGTTTGGGAAACACTGGGCTAGAGGGTTTGGTGTTGAGGAAGATGAGGGGCGTTTCACTGGATGTCGCGATCATTGGTGCCGGTGGTTCGGGAATGGTGGGGCAATGGAAACGGCTTCAATCATGATGTGAGTCGATGAGCAGGGGGATGAGTTGCATCAGTGATGTGGGCGCTATGTAAATGATAATAATTAGAGTACAACAGTTTCCGTGGTGCTTTACAATAGCCAAAGGGAACGAGATACAGATAAACAGACATAGGATGGAAACTAGGTGTAGAGGGCCCTTCTCATAGCAGCTTACGGTCCAGAGGTCCGTTTAGAAGAAAAGCAGTGTTCCGTCCCCCCATTCACCGGTCATCGGCAGCGTTTCGTCGATTTTGGGCTCGGCGCTCTTCTTTGGGGAATAGTGAATTCACTGCAGGGTTGGTGAAATGGAATCGCCAAATTGCACCTGAATTTCAGTGAAATTTGAGTGCTTTCTTAATAACCCCTATAATTACAGACACGTTTAGTACCCAGGTTATCCTTCCCTTCTATGTACAGCAGACTGGTTTTGCCATATATGAATTCAAGCTTATAAAAGGAAAAAACTGCAGTGTTTAGAGGCTAAGCATCTCCTGTGTATGCATTGACTTATTTGTATATTTTGTCACTTTTAGATTGAAGAAAGTGTCGTGGGCGCTCTCAGATCTGCAGTGGTTCAAGATCGCCGATGTATTTGATAAAACATCTACTACGGAATCTTTCTGCTTGGATATTCTTACCGAAATAATCATATAAACAGAATTTGCAATTATGTCAAAAGCCACCAAGAGGAAGCACGTGGTAAAAGAGGTTTTAAGTGACTATGTACAGCCGACAGAGCATCAGCTTATCGTCAGGGTGAGTGTTCCTAGGGTGATTTTTTTTTTTGTTTCTTTGTTTTTGTTTTTATATTGGTGTACGCTAGGGCTGTGCAATTAATCGCGATTTAAGCACATGCAATTTCTAAATCGCATAAGGCTGCAATTTTATCTATTCATTTTATCGGCTCCCTGTAAGCTTCCAGCGGCATGGAGCTTTGGGCACTCGCAGGGGGAACAACGTGTACAGCCACATTCTCGTGGCTCGTCACGTGGTTCCCCCAGGCGAGCGCCCAAGCTCCATGCCGCCAGAAGCTCACAGGGAGTCGAACACGCGGCGCAAAGAGGTGAGCTGGGGCAGTATCCATGAGCTGGGGGCAGTATATCCGTGTGTGTGCTGGGGGCAGTATATCCGTGTGTGTGCTGGGGGCAGTATATCCGTGTGTGTGCTGGGGGCAGTATATCCGTGTGCTAATCGCAAATAAAATCGCAATATTCATTCAAAAAAATCGCAATATGATTATTTTGTCCATATTGCACAGCCCTAGTGTACGCATTAAAAAGAAAGTCGTTTATTTTTTTGTGTCTACAGGTTTTAGGTAGTCCTGGTAATAATCTTCATGAGATTGAGACTTCTGAAGGGGAGAAATTTCTTGCAAGCATGCCCACTAAATTCCGAAAGAACATTTGGATCAAAAGAGGTAAAATGCTTTAGTTCCAACATATCAAGTTTTCAAAGTTGTAGTATTGTTTTATGTCAGCTACTCCTTTTACTTTCAGTAATTTTAAGTCTTATTTCATGGTATTACAGGGAATCTGTCAGTGATCCATTAATAGGATGTCTCGTGGATCTGGAGAGATAGATAGATATATATATCTATCATCTCCCCCCGCCTCCTGTATGGGTTCATCACGGGAGTACCATGTCAGTGACCACCTAGGCTCTTGCTGTTGGGCATGGTCCTGGTCGTGTGGCCTACTCCACAGCCTTCTGCTCCTCTGTGGGGGTGTGCAAGTTTCTTCTCTCTTCGCCCCCTCCCACATTAGATCTTCAACTGTCAGAGACGTTATATGGTTCTTTAGTCCATGCCAGCTCCCCCTTTTTTTTTATATATATATTTCTTTCGTGGGGAGTGCAGTGGGTCCTAGTGGTGCAATAATTGGGTATGAATTCCCAAAAGGCTGAACGAGCTTGTGTATATATAGGGACTATACTTCAGTCAGTGTGTCGCAAAAACTACTGTTACAAATCAACTAAATACAGGACAACAGTGATTGGAAAAAACTAACAACTTGTATGTAATGCAGGAATATTAATTACCAATGTAAAGCACGTACACTAATTGACAACTGATGATACAATTTATGCAGAAGCGTGTGTTAAATACATGTGTTCGCAGCAGCTAGTATTAAAGCGCAATATGCTTCTATAGTTGACAGTGTTCAAGCTGAGTAAAATTTGGACTTAAAGGAACACTCTACTCAAATCACACCCCGGTTTTTTTTATCCTAACCTATCCCTATTCCCTTAATAAATCTTTATCTTTATTTTTTTGTAACTGTAATACTTCTTTCCAGCGGCGTCTTTTTTTATTTTTTATACTCCCCTCCCTCCTCTTCTGCTCCCGTCCTTCTTGATGCTTCTTGGCTTCTGGATTACGTGAGATGCGCGCCTCTCACATAAGCCAGCCAATCGGCAGGCTTCCTCCCGGCTCCATCTGAGGATTAGTGTTGCGCGCAAGAGGATGCGCGCAACACTAACCCTCAGCCGCTGCAGCCAGCTACTGCGGCGAGCTGGAGACGTCATCGCGCTGAAAGCGCGATGACGTCTCCTACTCGGCAAAAGTCGTCATAGCGGGAAATATGATTCCCGCTCTGCTGACTGACAGCTGGGAGGGCGGAGTAAACTCCTCTGCCTCTCTCAGCTTTTTCAGCTGATTTGCCGAGCGGAGGGAGGGGAGACAGAGGGCGGCATACTCCGGGCATCATGACCACCTAAAATAGCTTAGGTGGTCATGTTGCTTAGAGTATCCCTTTAAACTCTCCAGAGCCCAATGAATCCTGGCTCTGGGTTGAATTGCCTTTAGCCAAATAAAGGGTGGCCTATGCCCTTCTTTGTACCGTCCTGGTCACCTCCAACAAGAAGATACAGAGACAGCGCTCTCATAGCATAACACCGTATATGGATTATTAGAATTGGTCTCACTCACCAATGGTGGAGCCTAAAATCTCCAGGCTCAACTGTTCTGCAGATGGTACTACTTAGTGGGTGAGTGCCTTACCCTCTTTCACTGCTCCTTTCCTCCTAGGTAGGTGCAAGTTGTAGATAAGACACAAAGGACTTCTGTAGTCTTAGCTCCCTCACTGGGCTCCTTGGTGGATGCAGGGCAATTTAAGCAATATGTAATATGGGATAAAAAACATCCAATTATTTTAAAAATAATTTATTAAAACATATATGTAACAATGGGGTAAGGGATATAAAATAAAATGGGGGTTAGTACTGAGATGCGTTTCAGCTCTGGCTTGTGCCTTGATCAGGGTTCATATGGATTGGAAATGATAAAAAGGGGGAATTTGAGTCTTTCAAGAGATCTTTTATGTGCGATGTGTTCTTTTGACTTGCTGATGCAGTTCTCATTCAGCGATGGGTCCACATTAATGGAATGTTTTTCCATGTACAACTTTTTAAGTGTGGGCTTTTTGTGTTTTTTCAATTAAACCTTTTATTCCTTTCCTGTTAATCAATCTGGTGTTTTTGGGGATCTGTAGGTCCCCTTTTTTTTTATATTTTAAATATTTTACCAGGATGTCGTCATTCTGGTTACTTGTAGGAGGCAATCTAGATCTGTGATGGCGAACCTGGTACTACATGTCAAACAGGCTTAAGGCTCGCTAGGCATCATGGAACATGTAGTTCTGAATTGTCTGAGGTACTAAGGTACGCCATCACTGATCTAGATTATTTTAGATGAGAATTTAATGCTTTTTGGATGACGGTTAGGCAGGGGTCAGACGAGCGTTTTGCAGAGCAGAAGGAATGTCCGTGAGAGTGGATGTTCCTTCCACTCTGATGTCCGTCTAGCCACCACGCTGAGTGACATTAGTGCGGTCAGCGCTGCAAGGCTCGATCCTCCTGTGGAGGATCGCGCTTTGCAGCCCAGTCGAACGCGCTTTGACGGGGAGGCTTTCAGAACGTCCGCTGTAGCGCGTGCAATTCGTGTGCGCGCTACAGCGTGTGGCCGGCCCCGTCGAAGTGTCTCAATGCTGCGACGGACGCCGGGAGGCATGTCAGTACAGGCACATATAGTGCGCTTGTCTAACCCCAGCCTTAATGAGCAGTTACTTTGTAATCTACGGTTTTTACTTCATGTGGAACTTTTGCACCTCATATGCCAATATTTATACCCATTTACATCGAGTCATACGGAGAGAGCCCTAGCATTTTGTTTGTTACAGAGCATGTCCAGGACATGAATAATGTGATATGTTGGAAATGTTTCTCTCACCAGGTGATTATCTCATCGTGGACCCTATAGCAGAAGGCGATAAAGTGAAGGCAGAAATATCTTTCATTCTCTACAAGGATCATCAACGCCTCCTGCAGAAAGAAGGACTCTGGTGAGATTTCCCGTTTGATGGGGAAAATCTTAAATTTTGGGGGCTGTATTCCAACCCTGGTGTAAACATAACCAGAGCTGTTGTAAACTAAGCAACTTTAAGACGACTAAGGGTCCTTTGATCATAATTGTTGAAGATAATTACAAGAGACATTACAGTTACAAGTTTTTATAAAGCGCTATCAAGTTCTGTAGCGCTGTACAGTGGGAGGCAGAACAACAAATATACATACAGGTTCAACACAAAGAACTTCTCCTATAGTTATCGTATTGCCGGGAATTATGCACTTGCTGTGCTCTCAAAACTGGTGTTAAGTGATTAGCGCTGACCTAACCCCTCCCAAAAAAAATAATAATCCTCAGTTCTCATCCTGTGGTGGAGAGGTCGGCTCGACCAGACGCTTATTCTTGTCGCAGGTAGAGACTGAGGACAAATAGTTCCTAGTCTCCCTCGATTCCTCTGTGGCGGCGCTGAGCGATCTTGCGAGAGTAAGCTTCCAGGAGCTGGTAACTGTGGTGCCGCACAGCGCCTGGCCCTGGCAGGGAGGATGGGCAGACAGATCCTGGCAGCGGCTCTAACTATTCCCAGGCAGGTGCTTTGTTTCGATTAAAAAGACTGTAAGGAAAAAGCTGCAGGAGCAGGTTTTCTTACTATTGGCACAGGGCCCTATAATGGCTCTGGGAAGCCTAAAGCCGCTCCGGCTACGTTTACAATGGGGTTGGAATAAAGCCCAAGGTTTGTTATCAGTTAGTCTGAAGGGTAATTGAAGTATTGCTGCAGTTTCTCTCCATACAGGATGCTGGAGGTGTGAGCAGACCCTGTCTGCTCCAGCCATTTATTTTATATGTTGGTTATCCTTTGTTAGGAAACTGTAGTTCACATTCCTTAACCCCTCTATGATGGGCGAGCGTCGCCCATCAGGCGTTAACGATGATGAGGCGTACAGGTACGCCGCAGGCCTCTAATTTTGCCTGTCCATGCAGCCTCCGTGCGGCACGTGTCATTGGTTGCAGGGGGTGGCCTGAGTTCAGGTCGTCTCTCTGCAACCAATGACGCACGGCGCGCACCGCCTGCAGGGAGGGGCCGGAGCGGCCTATTGAAGACAGAGGGGCGTACCTATACGCCCTGCGTCTTCACGGCCCATCCGCCGCATGCACGGTATAAAATGCCCTGTGGCGGGAAGGTGTTAACATAACCTTCCACTGACAGTGACCTCCCCCTTCTGACTGTGAATGTACTTGGCGACAATCTATTTAGTCCTTTGCCACCGCAACCTGTTATTTGCTGACATTTCTGCTAATTCCTACTCTGATTGGTGGGAAAAGCCATGTAAAAGGATTGTCTTTCATATCCTGACATAAACTATATGGCAGAAATAAGAAATGATGTATTAAAAAAAATCAAAGCCTGCGTGACAAAAAAGTCCCTATAGTGGTGATTGTTCTCTCTTTTTCTCTCATTAAATCATATTTAAGATCAATATTTCCCTTTCTCAAAAATTAAGGGAAATCAGGATTTTTGTAAAATGGAAGGAACGTTCGTCCCGAGCCCCAGCAGGGCCGCTAGGTTTGGCAGGCGTCTGCTGATCCTGTTGACTCTGTTCTGCTGATGCACGGGCAGACACTCCACCAATTAAAAACACTTTGATTTTTCATCAAACTAAAATCGAGGATGCAATAAGAAGGTAGAGGGTAATCCTACAACGAATTAAAATCACTTAGAGGTGCATGTTAAATGAACAAATAGTATTTGAATCAATTCACGCACATCAAAAAACAAGATCATTATCACCGTTCCATGGGTACCTGGGGTATGATTTCCTCCACAGCCGGTGCACTTCAGGAACAATCAGCCAAGACCAAAGTTTCTCCGGTCAAAGGATTTTTATTAATAAAGATAAGACTGCTCACACTCGACACGTTTCGTCAAAAGACTTCATCAGGAGCACAATATGTGCAGTCAGAAGTACATGGTTAAAAAATAAGTGTATTTTTTCTTTGCATAAAATCGAGGATGACCTTAAGCTCAATTTAATGATGAAAATCAGCCAGCCCTGCTATACGGAGATAGATGTTTTCAGAGAAGCATATAAAACAAATCCAGTCAACTTCTAGCAGAGGGGACCCTATAGCACCGTTATGTCAGACGCCGGCCCCCCAGACGTTGATTCCATACAATTCCCAGAATTCATTGAATGATGTAGGTAGCCAGAGTTTAGCATCCCTGCCCTAGCCGCCATGACCACTTAACCAGTCTAATGTGCACTGACATAGTTTCAGGAGGAGTTTGGCTGGTTCAATGGGCATTCAAGCAGCTGGCTTTTAACTCCTTCACTGCCAATATCTCGCTAAATCGGGTCTATAAGAGCCCATCACGTGTCTGATATTGAGTTCTCTCGATCTGCAGCTGAGCAGGGCAAAAGCAAATGAAATTCGTTTGTTGCAAACACATTTTTTTTGTGGGCACCTTCTGGAGGCCAAAAGCAAAGTTAGAGCCCAAGGTGCTAAAACTGTTTAAAATGGGCTAATTGAATGTCCTTATCAGCCTTTCAGCAGCCGCTTCCCGGAGCCTTGAAATGCAGTAACCCCGGTTGGCCAGTACAGGGTGACATCTGCCTGTCAAATAGGTTATTACTAGGTAGGGATCTCAAACTCTGCCCCCCCCCCGAGGTTTATTGCCTACAAATCCCAGAATTCTTTGAATGCAATAAATAGCCAGACACTCGTGGGAGGTGTAGTTCAGAAACATCTCGGGGGCAGAGTTTGAGATCCCTGCTGTAATACATACATTGGGAATATTCCCAAACATTTTACTGTATAACTAAAATCTTAAAGAAAAAAACAACCAAAAACACTAGCACCTTACGACAGTTTTTTAAAAAAATTCTATTAATTTGGTAGTGAATGGGGTTAATGTTTCTAAATGCTTTTGCTTCGCATCTGATTACCTGTATGGGCGGGCACTAGTTGTGCCAATCGGTGTTGGCTGGACAATTAGATGCTGTATAAAGTCCATTTGATTGGAGAGTGAGGCGTTCCCTTCTTTGAGGGAAAGCACTTGGGTTCATTCGCCACAGCCACAAGTCATTCCATTAGCTTGACTAAATGTGTTGCACTGCCTGCGTGCCAGTGCTTTATTCAAGTTCATCACCAGAACAAAATGTCAATGCAGCAGCATTGTAATAATTCCCATTCCATTCTGTCCACTCTGAGGATCCTTATTCTTGCTGGTATGAAAAGTGCTACTTCCTCTTGTTTATCAAATAAAAGAATAACATTTTTGGCTTTCCATTTTGTTTATTATATGTAGATGGTGTGGTTTAAACATTATAAATTCATTTGTAAATGCGAAGAGATGGTGAGCACCCACACATGTATCGCCACCGCAACCCCAAAGCTCAACCAGACAAATAGTGGTTTCCCCTAAACTAAATCACAAAAATATATATACATATCTGGTCAGCGCGAATCACCCTCATGGTTCAGATGTCTCATAAATCACATGACCCATATGGATACATATATTAAAAGAAACCAAAAAACAAATAGTGGTGCAGTAAATCACAGTTAGATGTTCTCGTAGTTTGAAGATCTATTCCACTCACAAATGTTGTGACCTTCTAACAAATCCATAGGTGATCTATCTCGAGCTTGGTAAGCTCCACCAATGGTGAGCTTAAGACCATCTCAAGATTGCTTGACTACTGTATATAATATTGAATCTACACAAGGAGATTCTCTTTTTACCTTTCTATATTGACTGTTGTGGAGAGCCAACTTCCTAATGTGTGTGTTACCGTGAGAGGGTCCTGAAATCTACCCAGATGCGCTGATCCACTCAGAGCCAGTGATGGGGCTCTACATTTGTGAGTGGAATAGATCTTCAAACTAAGATAACTTCTGTGATTTACTGCACCATTATTTGTTTTTGGGGTTTCTTTCAATCTATGTATCCATATGGGTCATGTGATTTATGGGAGACAACTGAACCCTGAAGGCTATTCCCGCTGACCAGATGCGTATACATAATTTCATTTGTGTTTGTCTGAAAATCAATGCAGAATTCCTATTCTTTGCTTTGCAATGCAAAGAACACCTGCCATTAAACAATCAGCTCCAAAACAAGCCAGAACCCACATGGAAATATATAAGGTTATTCAGAAAGTACCAAAATTTCGGTGCTTTAAAATTCGGTACAATTCCATTTTGCCGACCCTGCGATGCGATGAATTCACTCTTCACTGCAGGGTCACCAAAGTGCGCCGAACTGCAAACCTTTTTCTTCTAAAAAATGGAACTCTGCTATTCCTCCAAAGGGTGTTTAAACCAATAAAAATGCATTAAAATGTGTCTAATAATAAAAAAGGCATAAAAATGCCTGTTCCATAAGAAGTAAAGTCTTTAAAAAAAATCTGCTTAAAAATATAAAAAGATGTTGCAAAAATATCAAGGTTTGCTGAACATTAAAAGAATAAACCGGTTGAATATAAAAATTGTAAAAACTGAATTTTTTTTTCTTCTACATGGAATTTCCCTTTTAAAATCTGTCAAACTGAAAATCTGGGTATTTCACGTGCAGTTCAGCGTTCTCTGAATAGGTTAACCATTCTCTATAGCAGTGGTTCCCAACCGCGGTCCTCAAGTACCTCTAACAGGCCAGATTTTGCAGAGCACCTTGGGGGAAATGCAGACTGAATCGTGCAATCACTGAGCAGCAAATCATATCCCCTGTGCTGTGCGTCAACTATCTGGAAAACCTGACCTGTTAGGTGTACTTGGACCGCGGTTGGGAACCACTGGTCTATAGGACAATTTCGCTGTGGTTGAAGAGGTCGTCTGTTGATCTGCGGCAAACTGCACCATATTTTGCTGTCTATTCACCAGTATTTGGCGAAATGACAGTTTAGGCTAGGGTCAGAGTGGGGCAGTCGGAACGCGCGTGCAGGCGCACTAAATCACGGCGGCAGTAGCAGCACATAACGGCCAATGACGGCCAATATACGCAGTACGTGCGTACAAAAGTGCGCCGACACCACGCAACCGGCAAATGAACGCATTTTTCTCAGAACGTGAAACCGCTGCTACAGACGTACAGAGTGCGCTGCGGCCGCATGGCAGCGTGTGTGCGTGATTAGGAGACGTCAGACGCTGCTAGTGTGCGGCCTACATAACGTTCAAACAGACGGATTTCCCAAGAATTGCGTTGGTGAGTACCTGCGACTGTGGTCGTCTGACCACTTAAGCGTATTCCGTGAAAAAATGCGTGCGCACGCATCGACGTACATTTTGACGGTGGCCGCAGAAAATGCGCTCATCTGTCCCTAGCCTAAGTGCAGGGCTCAAAATTTCAAGTCCCAAGCTACTAACCAGACCATAAGAGTTACTCGCCACCAGTTGCTCCACCTAACCCCTACCCAGCCCTTTACTCTGCCCTTAAATTCTTATGAAATTATTCTAAATAAAACCTTTTAACAGTGTAAAGTTACAAAAATAACATGAATACCCAGACCCCAGGTACATGTATACACAGTCATCAGACCCCAGTGTGAGCAGAGCGAGGAGACAGTGAAGCTCCTCTCCACCCCCCCTGCCAGTGACAGACGAGCTGGGTCAGGTTAGGCAGCTGATTCTTGCCACCGTGCAGCCTGAGGAAGGGAGGGCTGCACCATGGCACCGCCAAAATACGCAGCACAAAATAATTTATTGTGCTGCCTGCGTGTGCATTTCTACTCGCCCTCATTTAATTTCCACTCGCCAAATGCGAGCAGGCGAATGGAAATTTTGAGTCCTGGTTTAGTGAATAGACGAACTGCCAGGAAATTGCACCGTACAGTGAAATTTGGTGGCTGGTTCACCCCTTACTGAATAACCCCTATAATGTTTGACGTAGACCTGAAGCAACGAATTGATAATTAAGGCTAGGGTCAGACGAACGCATTTTTCACGTTGTCCGTGAAAAAGTGCGTTCGAACGAACGTACGTATTTTTTCCCGGAATACGCGATAGCGGTCATACGATGTGCCTTTTCGTCCGTGATTTTGTACGGATCATCAATAAAACACTTTGTGTCTGGACGTTATGTTAGCCGGACATTAGCAGCGTCTGACGTCTCCTAATCACACACACACGCCGCTATGCAGCTGCAGCGCACTCTGTACGTCAGTACAAGCGGTTTGACGTTCTCGAAAAAATGCGTTCGTTGGCCACTTGCGTTGCACGGACGAACATTCGTGCGGCCGTTCGTCGTATGTTCCCCGGCATTGGACGTCATTTGCTGCTAGCACGGCCGTGATTTTGTGCGGCTAAACGCACGTGAAAAATGCGTTCGTCTGACCCTAGCCTTAAATGAGCATTAGTCGCAGCCCTAGTTTGCAGATCAACAAAAAGTCCTCAAAAATAGAGAGAATTCTGAAAAAGAGGACATTTCTAAATAGTAAGAGTACGAGTTTTATATATCCTGGTCCCCATATAAGATTCCATTTATGCTTAAGTACTGGTGATAATTAACAGGTGCTTCAGGCTGTTAGTATATGGTTGTCCCAGTTTGCATTGGGTAAGCGATACAGATGGGTGAAATTGTAGATGTGGTGTTGAGATCTACTGAAAACTCATGACATCTTGGTGTTTCTTTCAACATATGAGGGGCCTTCAAAAAGTTAATAGAAAATATTCTCTCAGTATCGTCATTTATATAGCACCAACAGTTTCCGCAGCGCTTTTACAATAACCAATTGGTATGAGAAAACATTAAAACAAACCAAACCTGGGAACATTTTTTTTCCCCAGCTAATTAAAACATTTGTTTTTTCCCCTCAGGCCTTCTGGGTTTGAAAAGAAAACAGAATCTGTAACCGAGAGTAAAGAGAGGTATGGCTTATTCTTAACATTAATTATACAAAGCTAATACACCTGATGAATTAATCCCTTTGACCCTGTTTGAACTGGAGATCTTCAAAATCTTTTGTTAATTTGAAGGTTTTAAGGCTTTTTAACCTCCCTGGTGGTTTTTCCAAGTGTGGCTCGGGTTAACTTTCAGTGCCGAAAGCGGTAACCCCGACCCACACTCTAATACCACTAGGGGGCCAAATAAATTGTACCGATTCTGACATATAAAATATGTCAGAATTGTAACGACAATCGGGAAGCAGTCAATGGCTCACAATGTATTTGGATAAATAAAAGGGACCCTATAGGCATTGTGACCACTCAATGTAAACTAAATGGTTTTCACAGTGCCCTTAGAGTCCTCTCCCCATTACTCCCTTGGGAGGGGTGCTGTCAGAGGGCTGATTTAGCCTGCCAAGTGCAGGGGCTCGGCTCTATGACTCTAAGATCAGTAAAAGCTGACATGAGCCTCAGTCAGTGGGGCCAATGTGTGTCCCACCTCCCTCCTTCTCAGCCATTGGATTGGATTCAGCTCCGCTGGCAAGTAGCGAACCGCATATCCCCTCTGGAAGATTGGGAGCGCCAGCATGGAGCTGGAAAGATGGTGTATTTTAAAATGATCTTTGGGGGTTAAAATGAGAAGGTTGGTTAATGTTTAACCCCCTCTACCCCTCCCTTCCCAATTTTAACCCTAAAGTGTCCCTTTTATACTTGGGTGATTACCACTGACATTTATTTGGAAATCACTTTGCATTGTGATTGATGTTGCCAAATTAAAGTTCATGATAACTGGTATTTTATTAAAACCCTAATGCGCAAATAGAGCAAGAATAAATTTTTAGTTTTTGTTTTCCTGTTGATGCAGCAACCAAAGAGCAGAGGCAGATGCTCCAGAGACAAAACCGTCAGATGAGAGCGGTACAGATTCAGAGGATGACAGCGATCTCTTTGTGAACACTAATCGGGTGCACTATGAAGACAGTGAGGAAGAAGAGTCAGAAAGTGATGAAGAAGAAAAGTAACTTTAAAGGTTTCTAAAGCCGTGATGGATAAAACATTGACTGGCTGCTTCAAAATTATAAAGAACAGGGACATGGTCTTCATCCTCTGGAAGGATAGGCATTCACTTGGAGCGGTCTCTCTGCATGCGACACTGAAAGCCCTATCTTGTGTAATAATATTGTGGTTTGAAATCTGGAGAGAAGTCGAACTATCAGGGTTATTCAGAGAAAGGTGAAAACCAGGAGAATGACTGGAGGTGAAAAGTCTAGGTCAAAATAACCAAACCAGAAAAATTCTCCCATTTATCTCACTTTCCAAATTGGTTATTTGGTCTAGATTGTTCATGCTCTTGGTTTTCACCTCTCTCTGAATAACCCTGTATGTATGCTTTAACAAGCACAACCTGTTACTGCATCTCATTCCAATTTGGAAAAAAAGATGACCTTCTTTTGCTTGAAAAAAACATTTCTACACATCTGTAATTACATAGTTGTAAGACTCCGTTTGCCATTTGCTTATGTCCTGAGGTTTTTGGGGCTTTTTTTGGGAGCATGAATAGTTAAATATATTTGCAAGTAATCAAATTTATTATCTACAGCTTTATTAAATCCAACAATATGAAAAAAATGCAAGGTCACAATTTATTGAATGTAGAGAATAGTAAATATATGAAACCATACACAACTGAAATGGTGCAACTCGGGTATGTTAGGGTCCTCTAGGGCAGTGTTTCTCAACTCCGTTCCCCAGGACCCACTAACAGGTTGGGTTTTAAGGATTACTTTGGGGAAATGCAGACTGAATCCTTCAATCACTGAGCAGCAAATCATCTCCCCTGTGCTGTGCTTCAGGTATCCAGCAAACCTGGCCTGTTAGTGGGCCCTGAGGACTGGAGTTGAGAAACACTGCTCTTGGGGCTCAAGACTGGCATAAGTGCAGTCCTAAAAACCTCACTGCCTTATATATCTGAGAGTAGAGGCTTCATAAAATTCTGATTAGCGGAGTATTCATCAATCCTTTTATCTCTGACCCATAAACTCCCATATCACCTATAATCATTCTATAAAATTATGTATCGCCGCTCTCAGACATGATAAATAACCTCAAGATAAGGCAATTATGCCATAAATCAGCACTTCAAGGTGCCTATAATTCACTAATCAATTTTATAACATATGATAACGTCACCGGTGCTCTCCACCTTGGATAAATCACATCAGAATGAGGCAACCAAAACAGAAGCTGAATTCCTAAATCTCCATTGCTGGCTGAATTGCTGATACCATCCTTGGTTAAAAACATACTCCATACGCCTGTTATGGTTTAAGTGACTGTTAAAACTTCCCCACTCAACGCATTTCGCCGCACTGCATTGTGGCTTTCTCGCGCTTCCTAAACCACTGCTTGGGTGTGAGCGGAAGTTTTAATTTTTTTTTGCGAACCGGTCATACTTGCTTCTGGATGGCGCCATTCCTGGTCTCCTATAGGCCAGCTCCGCTGATCTCACTTGCCTTGAAAACATCAGGTTAATGTGCCATTGTTATTACCAAGATGTCATGCTTCTCTAAATGGCACCAAGTTTACTTTAGATTCTAAAATTTTGATCTATATTTGCCTTGCCCCCTACCTCAGTCTGCCAACTTACTGGAAGCCACTTAATATATTATACAGTAGTTTTGCTAAAGAAAAGTTAGATCAAGAAACCCTTCTTGAAATTATTAGGATGGAAAGCCGTGGGGTTTCCTGACATTCAAAGTGTGGTCTCACTGGGCTGTGACGCAGCCCATCCATGAAATGAAAATATTGGATGTAAAGCTTTATGATGCATTCCAGATAAAACATGTCATCTGCAATCAATGTTTACCCTATGCTGTGACCAAATTCCTGTATTGTCTTCTGTATATAAGGTTTTTTTAATTTGTATACTATGTTGATTAATTTGTGTATTTTATGTTTGTATATGAATGCAGGCCTGGATTTGTTTGCCTTTTTTTAATACAGGAGTGTGTAGTATGTGTTTGTACAAGAATTTATTTTGTGAGTCAGTGTAACGGTCCATAAATCAACATATTTAGACAAAATGTGTTCAGAAAGTAGTTGCCAGTAATTACCAAATTTTCATAGCAGTTGCCGGAATGTTTGGATTTTAATAAAGACTCAGTATTTGCTATCTCTTTAATATTTCTCAAAGCAGCAAGAGAAACTGGAATAAAAAAAACAAACATGGCAGTAACACCTCCGCCTAGTCAATGGCCACCCCCCCCCAGCTATCTATCCGTATAAGGCAATGATTGGCAAGGCAACTCCTCTTTTCTTGCTGCTCCTCACAGCCACTTTAGTTGTGTGTTTTGCTACTGTTTTTCCATAGGCCTGATTTGCCCGTCTTATACTGTGGGGGTTTAGTGCCTAAGGTGTGGGGCGGTTGTTCGTACAGTGTTTTCGCATGTGTTTCTCAGTCATAACTGCACTTATTGCTGGACACTCAAGGACAGCTTTTCGGATCGATCTTTCGGTCCAGCGGGCCCACAAAGCATCAGCTGCGTCGCAGCCGGTTTCCCGCAATGGAGTGGGAGGGTCCTTTACTCCTGCATAATTGACCCGTGAGACCTGAACCCAGCACCATCTTAGTTTTTCCTTTGCCGCGTGTGGATCATGCACAGGTGGTTCCATTTAACGCTCAATAGGTCCCTTTCTAAAGGTGTCCCAAGTTCCTCCTGAGACAGATTATGCAGGGAGCTCCCTCGATTCAGGTAATTTGTATGCCCATTCCCAATGCCGCCCCCCCCCCCCGGACAAAAACAACATGACACTGAATACAAGTACTTAAATAGCACAGATTCTGCAGTACTTTAGAAGGATACAGATACAAGGGTAAAAAGTGGCCCTGCCCTTGGGACAACCTGGCAAATACAGCAGGAGTACAAATGCTCTATAAGTTTGCCGGATGCAATCTAATAAGGGGACGTGAAACAAGGGAGCGTGCAGTGTGTGGAATAGATGGCCAGAAACCATAAAAATGTGAGACCATGACTGTGACAATAAGATGAACACAGAAAACATCTGATGGGAGCGCATCAAAAGTTTTCAGACCTGTCCAGATTTTAGTCATTGTGAACTAGGGGCACTCCATATGGTCACAGCATCTTGGCTCCTGAGGGTTGCAGCAAAACAGCACGTGCTAGGAGCTTCTGGGAAGCCCCAGTGTGTGTGTGTGAGACATGGAGTGAGTCTGACGTCAGGGAGCATGTTTGAAGAAATGCTTTAGAGCTCTCCCAATGAGTAGACACACACGGAAAGGAAAGGTGGTCTCCATCCGTTAAAGCAGGTGTCCCCGACCCCCAGACTGGTCGTGGCCTGTTAGGTGCCAGGCCACAGCATAATGCAATCGGCTAACTACAGATGAAGGTTTGGTCGCCCACCTGCTGGCCCAACTCTCACCACCTGTAAATCCACCTTAATCTGTAGTTGTTGCAGTCGCTCAGAATCCTGAGCTCCGCCTCCTGTCAGCCTCCAATGAGCTGTCAGAGGATGGAGCTTAACCTGATGATGACTCGTCTTCACCTTCAGCCCCATCTTTGCCATTGCTGGTCAGGAATGGTGACGGGAGAGTGCGCCACTCAATCAGCAGCATCCGACCCAGCACAATAAATGTAATGCGCTTGAATCATCCTGAAAGTACTAAAGCAGTGTTTCCCAAACCTGTCATGACCAGCTGACGCGCCAGGTTTTCCAGACATCTGAAGCACAGCACAGGTGATGTGATTGCAGGATTCAGTTTGTATTTCCAAGATGATCCTCAAAACCTGGCCTGTTAGAGGGTCCCAAGGAAAGGTGTGGGAAACTCTGTGCTAAAGCATCAGATTCTAAAATCGGCGATGCACAGGGTCCCGGGCATTCCTGTAAGTGGTGCTCAGCCTGTAGGCTCATGCAAGCTTTTTATACACACACACACACTAAAAAGGTGTAAGAGCTGCACAATACTATACTACTGTAATTGTATTTTTTTTTTATTTTGATTTCTTTCTAAAATGGATTCCAAATGAGCCCCTGCACCCCTACCCTCGTTATTACTCTTAGCAACTTGTATTAGGCCTGCCCTTTTGGATAGGGAGAGCAGGGCCCACAACTGCTCACACCCTCCGTGTGATGAAAGTGTCAGCGACCGCTACCTCTCTGAGGGGAGGTGGGAGCATCGGCGAGGTCTTTATCTGTGTATGAAAAAAAGGTGGATGTGTGTGGGGCATGTTAGAGTTACAGTGCTAAAATAATGTGTTGATACAAGAGATGGAAAGGTATAACAAGTCGCAGGGTGCTGTGACAATGGCACATTCATTGGAAGGGTGTGCCCATTATTAAAATTACAGCACTTGTGTGCGTTATAACCAATATTACGATTTAAGTGCAGTGACTTTAATAGGGCACTCACTGTTTGCAGGAGTTATACTGCCGACATGCCAGACTTTTTGGCACTAGGTGGTGTTTGAGCACCTGGTTTTCTTGGAACGGTGGCAAAAAGATAAGGTAGTGCTGCATTGCTTTTGGGAGGAGTCTTAATATCCAGGGACTGAAGGAGTGCAAAAGCAGAGCCACCACTTTACAGTTAGAGAAATAAAACACAACCACCAATGGGTAATGGCATGGCACCACCAGGGAACTGCCAACATGACAGAGCAAGAATTCTAGCCGCTAGGGCTTTTTTTGTGCCACTGCAACATTGTCAAGCCCTGGTCAAATGACATGCTATAGCAGAGTAACATACAAACTGGGTAGGAAAACTTCACACATTCCACAGGAATAATTTGTCTCTCTCCACCAACCTTGAACCCATCAATTTGACAGGCTGAGACAGCACCGGGCAATACATTGAGTTTGAGAATGGTGGAGAAACAGCCACACTGTAAGAGTACCCACCTGTTTTTATTTGGAATGCCAGAGGGTTGCAATGGAATGCCATCCCTCAAATAGGGTTCCCACTTCCTTCTACACCAGTGTTTCCCAAACCTCTCCTCGGGATCCTCAACCAGGCCAGATTTTGCAGATCACCTTGGGGAAAAGAAGACTGAATCCTGCAATTACTGAGCAGCAAATCAGGTCACCTGTGCTTCGCTTCAGATATCTGGCAAACCTGGCGAGGCGGAGGGTCCTGAGGACAGGTTTGGGAAACACTGTTCTACACAAACTGGTTCACGGTAGCCACCATGGAAGTTTGAATGGTCACAGTGCGAGGAATCCTCACCCTTTCTACCCCTAAGGCTCGGGTCAGACCAGCGCAGTGTTCACGTCCGAATTGCCGTCAATCACAAAAACAGACCGTGTGGCCACTACCTTGTCGTCAGTCAGAAAGTACATCCTTTGTGTACCCTAGCTGCACCTGGGGGCTACCACAGCACTTCAAAAGGTGCAAAGGTGGATTCAGCAGCAGCTGGACAGCCTTCTTAGCAGTAGGTGCTGACAGAGGAGACGTTAATATGTTAACCCTCCTTCCCCCCCCCCCATTTCTCACACAGATGCCCCTCATTTTTTAACCCCATAGTATTGGTTACTCTCCCATTAATCCAGCACTGGGCTGCCTCCGCTCTGGAAACTGCTGTTACTTGCTGTAACAGCGGCATGCTAAAGCAGACAGGAGCCAGGACAATTCTGAGCATATTTGATCAGACCTTTGAAGCAATGGGTGGGGGAGAAACAAAAAAAACCTGTCAGTCCTCATGTCGCATCAGGTCTTTATTACATGTTTGGAAAAAGAAAAAAATAATAATTGTAATTCAGAAAGAACCCCCCCCCCCCCAAGAAAAAAAAAAAAAAAGTAGCAATGCGTCATATCCTGGAACTCCCGATATAGAGAAGTTCCCTTTTAGAAAGTTCCACCAATGCAGTTGATTCGGTCATGCAACCTATAATGTAGGCCATAGGAAAAAACATCCAATAGCTGGAGATGGATTATGCAACGGCAAGAACCAGGAAATATTTACATCAGTCCACATAAATAGGTCTTAATTTCCATTGACTATTTAAACTTAAAATCATCTCTCCATGTCCTAATCCTCTTCTACTTGATGAGCGTGTTCCTGCAAAAGAGTTACATGTTTACATATTTACTTAAACGAACATGTCCTTTTATTACAAATAATTGCATTTATGTACAAGAAGTGACAAGTAGTATCATCTCAATATGCACTACTGAAACCTAGCAATGGAGATATGGGCTTGGCACAGATGGACAGGAACGCACCTAAAGACAACAAGTACCCGTACCTAATAAAATAAGATTTAGTTTACAGCAGTGTTTCCCAAACCTGTCCTCAGGACCCTCTAACAGGCCACTTTTTCCAGATATGTGAAGCATATCACAGGAGATGTAATTTGCTTCTCAGTGATTGCAGGATTCAGTCTGCATTTCGACAAAATGATCTCTAAAATCTGGCCTGTTAGAGGGTCCCGATGACAGGATTGGGAAACACTGTTTTATAGGATACTTGGAATAGCAGTGATCCCTGGTAAACTGAATATTCCCTGTCCAAATAAATAATTACAATTGGCAACAATGGTAATAGTCGCAGTTGTTGAAATTACAGTAAACTTCAGCTAGCCAGACATGCAAATTTCAATCAATTAAGGTGAAACTGATGCAGACAACGGTACCACCATTATTCTTCTGTAAAATCAGTCAACTGCGGCCATTTTCCATTTCACCTTGTTCTGCCATTGTTTGCAAGACCAGTGAATATAGTATGGCGAATGTAAAGTGCTGCTCTTCATTGAACTGTATAGAAACCCATGGTAAATAATGGCCGACCTTGACTGAAACTACAGTGCAATCTATGCGAAAACACAGGAGAAATCTTATTGAAAACCTCTTTGAGACCTACGTTGAAGAACTTTGGCAGAAACTACAGAGGAAAGATTGGTGAAAAGTATGGAGAATTCGGGCGGAAGTAAATTGTGCACTAGCCATATTTTTACTATACTTGATCCTTTGTAGTCCCCCATAGTTTGCGAATTAAATCCATTTTCGTTGAAAGGTCTGAGTTTAGTGAATAACTGCTAATTTATTTTCATACTCCGTCATAGCAAATGTGTGGGTGGGGAGGGGGTTGGGGACGCTTAAGAGATACTTAGAAGGTAACCCCTCTCCAGTGGCCTTGCTGCTGCTCTACATTTATGTCAATATATATAATATTCTCAGTTGGCGGTGCTTAACCAAGTTAAGAGTTATCTTGTGTTAAGTCTTCTAGACGAGTGAATTTCTGAATAGATTAATTAAAGTAGAACTCAAGATCTCTGGTTTGAGACCAGCCTGTATACACAGTATTCTTTGCAAGGTGTAACGAACACTTGTACTTACGCGGTCATACTCTTTCCACTCCCACTGAGAACGATATATGGCGTCTTCTGGGCTTTCTGTTTTTCCTGAAGCAAAGCCACAGTACCCAAGGGCGTGTCACTAGAGCTCATCTTCTTTAGAAGCTGGTAGTGAAGGTGAACACAAAACGAACAATGAATACACATTCTTAAACAGAATTATACACACACAATTTCAAAAGGACCACTTTAAAAAAAAAAAAAAATAGTTGTTTTTTTTGCCCTTTCACTCTTGAATGCCGAGGACGTGCTCAGCGTTGATCAGGGGCTTCTCCTGCAGGGGGCTGACATCTTGGATGCCAGGCAGGGAATTCCCTCAGGAGGAGATACAGTGATCATGTGGACCCCCTAGCTCAGCAACCATAGGAACCTAGAGGGTCATCTGAGGTATCGTTGTAAAGGTCACAGCAAGGCCTTTCCAATTATACCAAACTTGACAGGATTTTGTGTAAAGTAATAAAAATTTCCTCTTTTTTTCCTATCTAATGCAGCACTATTGTTTATTTAACAATTATAAGCGAACAATGATGTTGCACTAAATCATCGCATTTCCCATGATGCCAGCAAGTGTGGAGGCGATAGCATAATATGTTATTACGCATTTTTTTCCCTCAAAATCCTAAACTGCCGCACTGCTTCAAGGGGTGTCGGGGGGACTTTGGAACCATGCGTCTCTGATTTTTAAACCGCACAGAGTCAAGTAAGGTGTCATCGGAAAGGTCAGAGTCTGGCTAAAATGCGGAGTTTCCACCCACCCAGTGTCAACAGCAGCCGGGAGTTTGAACTTCCTGACGGCTGGTCACAAAATCAGTCACTAATGACGTCAGCACAGACTGTGCTGACATTACCCTCCGAGACCCCCCACAAAAGCGAGCAGTCTCAGAGTCAATCGGTGGAGTGGTTCTGTGCATACATGCTCCAATACATAGTTCTCCGCAGGCACCATGAAATTTGCGTATGTAACATGCACAATTTGTGATTCCTACGCTACGCAATTTACGCAGCCACGCAAAGTGGCAGGGTGCAGGGACTTCCTGATTCAGAAGTGCATGAGCTGAAGAGAAGCTGTGCATGGCGAGGGTCAAAAATCAACTAGATAGATAAATTGGTCGGAGGCTGCCAGCAGTGTCTGCTCAATTATTTAAGATGGAAAAAAGGGGATCTCTAAATTTTAATATAGTATCGCTTTAACAAAAAAGACCACGAAACTATGTTTTCTGATGATAAGTTGCTTTACCTACATTTTCTAAGTTACAAACTAAAGCAGTTAAAAACCTGTTAATATGGCGTTGGTTTCCATGGCAAATGTGCCTTAGATTGTTATCTTCCTTTGGAGGTTTGAGACCTATCATACCCAAATTAGTCAAGTCAAGCAATCGTCACTAACCCTACAATCCTAACACTCTTTACTTACTGCTTCTTCATCAAGCTTCTTCATTCTTTTCTCTGTTTTCATTTTACCAGAACCCTTGCCATGGAAACGATGCGATAACTGTCGGAAAGCCTAAAAAAAAAACACGATTGATTATGAATGGTCTCAGGTGTGTGTGTGGAGGGGAAACAAAATAAAACCACAGCCTTAGCTACGCACCTCCTTGGGACAAAGTTTCCTTCCAGTTTCATCTACATATTCTATCTTGACATCTGGACGGTAACCTTCCTTCTCTTTGAAATCCTGTGTGAATCCCCTATACTCTTCTCTTCTGCTATACTTATCATCGATGGCCCTGTACATCGAGAACATGATGCTGATGAGTTGTGTAGATGGCTCCACTTTTTTTTTTTAAAGAGATAAACCCCCTCACCCACAAAACAGTCATTTGCCACTTTATTGGGTCTGAATTAAGCACTTACATCTTATCTTCTATGCAGTAAACCGCGGACGGAAGGGATTTAGTGAATGCTTTTATACGGGCAACCTTCTGTAAAGTGGTTTCTAGCAGGCCTGTGGAAAAATACATTTGAGACTTATGGAGGATAATGGTATCAATATTGAATTTAAAAGAATGATTGGAAGGCTAAAACATTTAATTTTTTTTCATAATTTGTTATACTAATATTTGAAAGAAAAAAAGTTTTTTCACAGTAACACAGTGCGCCTCTGAACGACGTTTGCAACAGGTGAATCATAAGGCCTTGAAACCAAAATGAAAGGATTTGTTACAAAAAGGTTAGAGCTGGAATTAAAAGGACATAAAACTAAGAGTGAAGAATAACCCGAACTCCTATTTGTCTGAAAGAGCAATATAACACCATTGAATTTACTCTGGATTACAATGGTGTTACAGTTAAAAACGAGTTACAATACTCATTTAATGAACGCAATAAAAGTAATATTTCTTCAAACTTTATATAACAATAATAATTCAGGTACTTTTACCCATTCTACAGTGCTGTGCGATATAATGGTGTATGGCAGCAACTAAAGATTTTTTTTTTTTTATTTTTTTTTCGATTAATCGAATAATAAAAAATAAAAAAAAACCTAGGAGCCCAGCAAAGCTTTCTCATGGATTTGTGTTAAATAATGATAAATTCTAGAAGTTAGTCGCTGCTAGGGCTGCAACTAACGATTCTTTGGCCAATTAATAGAAGAAAGAAATGGTTTCAATGGAGAAAAAGTTGTTGTCTTAAAGGAACACTGTAAAAATCATCCCTTCCGTTTTTTACCTTACACAATCTTCACAATGTACGGAACTTTCGCTCATACGTACACAGACTGGATCACGTGTAACTTGCGTACTTTTCACACAAGGTGGCGAGTGCCTGGTCGGAGTGATGGATTGATGCTGCCGGCGCAGCTCAAGCCAAGTCTGCTTTATCTTCAAATGAACACTGCTGCAAGCTCTTTGATAGACATGAGGACGTCAGCACGAAAGCGTGGTGGGAAGGTGGGGGCACTCTACACAGCCTGACCACTATAATAAGCTAAAGTGGTCAGGATGCATAGTGTTCGATTAAAATAATTTAAAAAAACAACCCGAGTGGTGAAAGGGACCAGACCCAAGTGTGAGAGGGAGTGAGTTTGGGCAAGAGACTGGACCAGAGTGTGGGAAGGAGTGTGGGAAGGAGTGGGGGGGGGGACCAGACCAAAAAGAGGGATGGCAGCCCAGGACCGGAGAGAGGGAGGCAGGTAGGGTGGGGTGGTGCCACAGGGCTCCAGCTCTAAGTAATGGTAAAACACTGGTGGTACAGCTCCTCCATCCAGTGGCAGGAGCCCTGAGTTTGTGCTATAACTCCACTACTGTTGCAAACTAAATAAAAACAAACTGTTTATGTCGGACATAACCCTATAACTCAGGGGTGGGCAATTACGGCCCTCCAGATGTTTTGAAACTACATTTCCCTTGAGGCTCTACAAACCTAATGAGCAGCCGAGCATCAGCCGAGCAAATGTAGTTTCAAAACATCTGGAGGGTCGTAATTGCCTACCCCTGATATAACTAAAATCATAGTGAGTAAAGAGTGAGTAAAGCAGAAGCACGCTTTCGCCAATCAGCTCCGAAGTAGCATCTGTAGTTATTAACGTTTAACTCTGATTCTAAACAGCATGTGCTGTACACATGCCGATTAATCGATAATGAGAATAGTGGTCTCAGCACTATAATGGTGCGCAGTACAAACAATTATCTTGGCTAAGCATCAAATGAGAATAGTGTTTACCTTTATTTTGACATAAATGTAGAGCAGCAGCGAGGCCTCGGTTCACAATAGGTTCTTCGTCCAGGATTGTAGTTGATGAGGCGGAATACTGAAAGAGAAATTAAGGACTGTCATAGAAAGTAAAATAATGAAGTACAAAAATGAAAAAAATATATTATTATTTCATTGTCAATGAAGGCAGAAGAACACCATAATATAGTGTGAAAGTCATAGAGACATGGAATATGCTGTCACCGCATTCTATAAAGCTACCCATTTATTATGGAATATTTAGATTTAAGATACATATAAACAGGGCTCAAAAGGTTGTGTTCTACGCTACAAGCTGTAATAAAGAGTTATTGGCCACCAATAATTCAACCCATTATTTTAACTGGCTAACTCCTCAAAGTCATGCCCATCATCTGTTCCTGTTATTGGTCTCCATTTCCTCCACCTCATTCTGTCCCTGCACTCATAAACCTAGCCCTCTCTCTGTTTGACCTGTTCCTATACCTGTTGCCATGTCTCTGAATCTCTACAGTCACCTCAAACCTGTTCCTAAACCCGAACCTTCCCCAATCAAACCCACTCCTGCGCCTGTCTCTGCACCCTAGGATTTTCAAATCAAAGCTATTCCGGTCAATTCTCTTGACAGAGCATTCTTAAAATGCACGCCTGAACCATCCATGCACGCCTCGTGCTAGCTCAGCATCCCCAGACATGCCTGTGTACCCCTGTCCAATGCTGGCCCTGCACCCTGAACCAGTCACTGCATTTCTAAACCTGACCCTAGTCATCTTATTCTGTCTGACCCCTGTTTTATCCCAATTCTATATTTACAATCTTTAACCCATTCCTGTGTCTGAACTCTAAACATTACCATCAAATCTGTTCCTGCTCCGCCATTGTCCCTACTACCCTAACCCTGTCAGCGCTCCCCTGTTTATACCGGTCTATTGTCTTGAGGGGCTATTCACAGAGCACTGAACTATCGCCGACATGTCGATGTTCTCTTGTTCCCCGCACTTCGAGGAATTAAATTCCCCGACCCTGCGGTGAATTCAGCATTCACCACAGGGTCCACAAAGTACAGGGAAAAGCTGCTGCAAAACTGCCGAAATTATCGAATTTGTTACCGTCGGTGGGTCCGGCAGATTATCGGATGGTTCTGCAGCGGTTTCTTTTTAAAAATCTGCAGAAGTTTTCAGATCCAGTCCGATAAATTATCAGATCGGATCCGATAAGCCACCATAAACCCATCGAACCCGTCCAGAAAAAGCCAACGATCCGCCGAACACAGTGACCCAGAGTAGCGCACTGTGTGGTAGTTAATAATAAAATTAATTAAAACTAGCTTACATCTTGCTGATTCTTCTCCTCATCAAGATTCACCATACTCCAGCCAAGGTTCTCGTCTCCATCAGACTCTCCACCCTCATTTCCAGACGCTTCCTCTTCTTTTTCATAGTCCTATTTGGTAAGAAAAGAAAAAAAAATAAAAATGTTCTGACAAGAGAACTCCCGGAAAGAAACTCCAAAAACGTGGCAAAACACACACTTCACACTCTGCATACCATCAAGTCTTCCTGATCTTCTCGGTTTCCTGACAAACCATATGTTGGAATTTCACCGAGTGTTCGGCAGAATTCAGATGTTGCATTAAATACAATAGATCCCTTTTTATCGTCTTCCTCTTCTCCCTCTTGACTCTTTTGTGTTTCCAATTTCTTCACCATGGTGGCAATCTGGTAGAGGAATAATTTATAAACGAGAGGTGGAGTTTAAGAAAATATACACGTCGAAAAGGAAAATGTAAAGTACAGAAAACTCGGAATAAGACGACTACGGAGATATTTATGCTCACCTTCTCACTGCTGTCCTTCTGCTGTTGGATCTGTTTTAACTTCCTGCTCTTGTCTAGCTGTTTCTGCAATTCTATCTCCAATTCATCTTCTTCCAATACGACAGAAGAGCCGTCGTCTTCTACAAATTATATAAAAAGTTAAATTAACCAGACATTAAAAGACCAAGGAAAACTGCATCGGATCCTACTGGGTGCAGCTTACAGTAGCACAAATAAGGATTAAAATCCCCTGGCATTCTCCCTCTAAGGCTGCGGTCACGTGAGCGTTCTTTGAGCAGAAGGAACGTCCGTGAGAGTGGACATTCCTTCCACTCTGACGCCCATGTGACCACCTTGCTGAGTGCCGTTAATGCGCTCAGCGCTACTAAGCCTATCCCCTTATGGAGGATCGCGCTTTGTAGCCCTGTCTGCTTCCGTCGTAGCTTTTTGATGGGAAGGCTGAAATCACGTTTGGTGGTAGCGCACGCCCAATTCCTGTCAAATCATTTTCAAGTGGAGGAAAACCATAAAGACACCAGCATATGATGGCCTAAGGAAATAAAGAGGATGTATAGTGTTTTGGCCTCAAAACAAATAGCTGTTTCAGCTCCAAACAGTCTGAAGCATCTCCCGCTGCCACTACTACAATAAGCTGTACTCCATGGGGGGGGGGGGGGGGAGAGAGAATTACCTAATAGGGAAACAATAGGCTAAATTTATAAAGGGGGAACAGAGGTGGAAAAACACCAGGAGTTAATCACCCATCCTGACCAAAACAGGTTTTAGCTTTGAGGGTCTTACAACCTTTTCCTGTGCCGCAGTCTCCCTTGGCACTCTACCAGCTGAACAGCATCTGCTGCAGTCGGTGCCACACCAGTTATGATTGTTGTGTGACCTGCATGCCTGCAGCCAAACAGAAAACATTGAGGGCACTAGAGCAGGGCTCAGAATTTCAGGTCCTGAGCTACTAGCCAGGCCTTAAGAGTTACTCGCCACCAGTTGCCCCACCCAACCACTGCCCTTAACTGCACTAATAAACACACCCTCTTAAAATTATCATTAACAATATAACAAGCAATGTAAACCTAAAGGAAAATAAAATAATGTTCGTTGTGTATGAGCGCATCACAGTAATAAAACTCACGCTTATACAAACACCACACATTACTGTGAGTTTTATTGCTGTGGTGCTCTGATACAGGAATACACACTACGTATTCCTGTGTCAGTGCCACTCAGATATATATAAAGCTCCTACCTATGCACACATATACCCCAGGATGCAAAAAAATTTAGAAATTTCAGATGTCATTTGCATAGCTTTCCCAGAGTTTTGTGCTGCATATGGGGAATGTAGCACATGAGCTCTGTGGTGCAGTTCTTTGAATTGTTGGGATGTGTAAATGACCTTTGCAAAAACATATATATATATTATATATATATATAATTAAAAAATCACGAGTATTGCCTTTTTGGCCTAACCGTCCAATAAAAAGTTATCACTACGTACTGCTATACTCGTTATTTTGGCATCTGAACTAAAACGAGTGTGTGTATATATATATATATATATATATATATGCACATGTACACGCTCAGCTCACACGCACATGTGCACATTCAGCTCACACGCACATATAAACGTTTAGCTCACACGCGCGCACATGTACACGCTCAGCTCACACGCACATATACACATAAATTCTACCAGATAGCTATTCCTCCTGCTTTCCTTTCAACTTAAGATTTCAGTAGAGAATCTGTTTAACCCCTGCAAGGCCAGAGTACTGAACAGCATGAATGCAGCAGACCCCCCCCCCCCCATACCTCTGCTGAACCAAGTGTTTAATCACCGAGGGGGAGAATCTGTTATCTCTGCATCTCCTGGTTTTAGGTGATGGCCAGGGTCCTTGCTGTGCAGAGGGAGAGGGCAGACAGGCAGCACAGCTTCAGCTGCTTTGTGCCCAGACCTCTGTGTGATCTGGCACTATTGCTCTCTAGCAAGGTGGGGAAGGGGCAGTGGGTGCAGCCTGATCTTCCAGCACCATGCTGCCAACCAGGAAATTCAGAGGCAGGGCGGCGTTTAGCTAACAGCCAAGAAGAATAACCACACAGTTACCAGGGCCCCCTAACCCCTAGCTGTCAAGGCAACCCCTGTAATTACACACCCCTGGCAGCAGCTCCTGTCCGCTTGCACAGAATTGCATCACTTCACTCCAGCTTTTTTTTTTCCCCGCACGAACGAACAAACGCGCTTTTGATCTCTGGGCTGTGAGTCACACGTGACACAGACCACCCGGAAGCTGAGTGCAGCGAAACGAGACGCTGGGAAGATGTGAAACCACATCTCTCCCAGCGTTCGGGTCAGTCGGTCCCTGCTTGCGCTGCCCCCCCACCCCACCCCACCCCACCTCACCTCACAGGCGCACATGTCCCTCCTTCACTACACCACTGGAGGGCCTCAAAAGGGAATGTCAGTGACGGCTCCATGCCGACGCTGGCATTCTGATTACTGCCCAATTTTCACTCGCCGTCTCCCAATTTCTACTCGCAAATTGCGAGTGGAAATTTTGACCCCTGCACTAGAGGACCATGAGTGTTGAATTAAGGAAACTCATCCAAGCCACAGAAGGCTGTCCCAACAGGAGCTGACAGATATTCAAGAACTCAGCTTTGAATTAAGAGAATGTGGTCATGGTGGCCAGCGTGTCTTTTAAACATGGCATAACCAGTGACCGGTCCTGTCAGTTTGTCACCTGGGGAGCCATTTTACACTTTTGTCAAATATGATTAACAGTGAACATTTTGCTGTGTTTACGCACCCTGGTCACTGAATTCCATACTTTCCACTCGTATGTCATCAGATCGTGCCACTGGTTCAATAAATTCCACCTCAGGCTCTTCATCTGACTCCTCCATTTGCCTCCGGCCACGGCCGCGAGTCCTAACCAGTAAAAAAAAAAAAAAAAAAACTGGTTATTCAGATGCTAAAATGGAATAAACAGTTTAAAAATTGAATAAAGTCTGTACAGCTCCATTGTCACATTACAATTTCAGAGTCATTTAAATAATACAAACACTTCACATTGGGGGTCTCTATGCAAATGATTGAATGACAGAGCAGAGGAGAACTTTGAAATCATGTCAATGTCACTGAACGGGAACAACTTTCCTTCCTTAACACGAGCACTAATATAGGAGCAGGGGTAAGCTCTACAGGGATATTCAGAGAAAGGTGAAACTCTGGAGAGCTTTTGGAGAAGTGAAAATTCTAGGTCAAATAGCCAAACCAGAAAAATTCTCCCATTTATCTCACTTTCCAAATCAGCTATTTTCAAATGCATTGAAATCTCTGTCAATAATACTCTTGTTTACCGTTTAAACGTAGGGAAAGGATCAAAGGTTAACAATAATGATAATGTGAATGCAACTTCATTAACTACCACATCATGATTCAGCAACCTATAAAGTCAGGAAAGACTAGTCAACCAACTGCTGAGCACAGACAGCTCACCTGGACCCATAATCATTCCCGCTCGTACGATTTCCCATGAAAAGTAGGTCTTCAGCACGAACGACCTTTTCTTTCTTCCGGATCTTTTTCACACGGCATTTTGTTTTCTTAAAAGAAACCTAGCAGAGAACAAGATAAATAATATTTAGATTTACTGCCGATCTGTAAAGGTAAAAGAGAAAGGTTATATTTGGAAATGTTACAGGAGCCCTGAGAGGCAACAAACAACACAAAATAGAAACATAGAAAAATGTCGGCAGATAAGAACCTTTCGGCCCATCTAGTCTGCCCAATTACATGGATACTTTACCTGGATTTATCTTTTGTTTAGGATAGCCTTATGCCTATCCCATGCTTGCTTAAATTCAATTACTGTTTTGGACTCTACCACTTCTACTGGAAGGCTGTTCTATGTATCCACCACCCTCTCAGTAAAATAATGCTTTCTGATGTTACTTTTAAACCTTTGCCCCTCTAATCTAAGCCTCTTGTTTTGGTACTTGGTTTCCTTTTAAATACACTCCCTTCCTCTACCTTGTGGATTCCCTTTACGTATTTAAAGGTTTCTATCATATCTCCTCTGTCGTGTCTTTTTTCCAAGCTGTACATGTTAAGATCATTAAGCCTTTCCTGGTAACTTCTCCCCTTCAAGCCGTACACCATTTTAGTAGCCCTTCTCTGAACTCTCTCTAAGATGTCTATATCCTTCTGGAGATACGGTCTCCAGTACTGCACACAGTACTCCAAGTGAGGTCTCACCAGTGCTCTGTACAGTGGCATGAGCACTTCCCTTTTCCTACACAACCAAGCATTCTGCTATCATTTCCTGCTGCTCTATTACATTGACTACTTACCCTTAGATCCTCTGAAATAATAACCCCTAAATCCCTTTCCTCAGATGTTGAGGTTAGGACTGTATCAAATATTCTATATTTAGCCCTTGGGTTTTAACGTCCCAGGTGCATTATCTAGCACTTATCCACATTAAAACTCAATTGCCACAGCTCCGACCATTTTTTTAGTTTACCTAAATCATTTGTCATTTGGCTGATCCCTCCAGGAACGTCAACCCTGTTGCAAATCTTTGTGTCATCAGCAAAAAGACATACTTTTCCATTAATACCTTCTGCAATATCACTAATAAAAATATTAAAGAGAATGGGTCCAAGTACTGACCCCTGAGGTACCCCACTGGTAACAAGACCTTGCGCCGAATAAACTCCATTTACCACAACCCTCTGTTGCCTGTCACTCAGCCACTGCCTAATCCATGCAACAATATTGGAATCCAAGCGCAAAGATTGCAATTTATTGATAAGCCTTCTATGCGGAACAGTATCAAAAGCCTTACTGAAATCTAAATAAGCAATGTCTACTGCACCACCTGTGTCTATTATTTTTGTTACCCAATCAAAAAAAAAAAAATCAATAAGATTAGTTTGGCATGATCTCCCTGAGGTAAACCCATGTTGTTTCTGATCCTGTAATCTATGTGTTTTTAGATGTTCAACAATCCTTTCCTTTAACATGGTTTTCATTAATTTCCCCACTATTGACGTAAGACTAACTGGCCTATAGTTCCCCGATTCCTCCCTACTAACCTTCTTGTAAATGGGCACAACATTTGCTAATTTCCAGTCTTCTGGGACGACTCCCGTTAACAGATTTATTTAACCAATCCTTGCTAACAGTTTTGCTATTACATCACTGAGCTCTTTTAATAATTTAGGGTGGATCCCATCAGGCCCCATTGACTTGTCTTTACTTTAGACAGCTGCTGTAGAACCTCCTCCTCTGTAAACTGATATGTAAATGTCTCGTTAGTGTTTCCTCCTAACTGAGGTCCCTTTCCTTCCGCAAAGACTGAACAAATATATTCATTGAGGCAGTCAGCGAGACTTTTATCCTCTTCTACATACCTTCCTTCGTTTGTTTTTAATCTAACTAATCCTTGTTTTACTGTTCTCGTTTATGTATCTAAAAAATGTTTTGTCCCCCTTTTTTACTGACTGAGCTATTTTCTCTTCTGCGTGTGCTTTGGAAGCTCTTATAAATTGCTTTGCCTCTTTCTGCCTAATCTTATAGGTTTGCCTATCTTCTTCACACTGAGTTTTTTTATAATTATTGAATGCTGTCTTTTTGTTCTTCACTATTTTGGCCACTTCTGCAGAGTACCACAGTGGTTTCTTCCCTTTTTTGTTTTTGCTATCAAGCCGAATGCAATTGCCTGTGGCCTTCAATAATGCTTCCTTTAAATAATCCCATTTCTCCTGGACTCCCTTTAAACTCCTCCAGTCTGATAATGACTCCTTCACACAAAATCTCATTTTAGAAAAATCAGTTTTTTTAAAGTCTAAAACTTTTGTTTTTGTGTGGTGCGGCTCCATCCCGGTTCTTATATTAAAACCATACTGACTGGTGATCACTAGATCCCAAATTTTCACCTACAACAACGTCCGATACCAAACCTCCATTTGTGAGTATTAAATCCAATATGGCCTCTTTACGGGTCGGCTCCTCAATTACTTGTGTTACAGATAATCCCAGTAGGGAGTTTAGAATATTTGTACTCCTGGTGCACCCAGCTGTTTTGGTTTTCCAGTTCACATCAGGAAGATTAAAGTCCCATGATAATAACTTCCCCCTTCATTGCCATTTTGTCTATTTCCTCAACCAGCAGATAATCTAGCTCTAACTTGTCCAGGGGGTCTATAGATCACACCTACACGAGCTACTGTATGATTGCCAAATGTTAGCGTAACCCAAACTGACTATGTTCACCTCGCTCACGTTTATGTTGTTTTTCACATACAGGGCCACTCCTCCTCCTTTCCTACCTTCTCTGTCTTTTCTATATAAAGAGTACCCCGGTATTGTTATGTCCCAGTTATTTTTCTCACTGAACAATTTCTCAGTAACCGCCACTAAATCTACTATTTCAGCTGCCATCACTGCCTCCAGTTCATTGATTTTATTGACTAAACTGCAAGCATTTATAGACACGACTCTGAGCTTGTCATTTTTTTCCCCCGCATGTTGCTTGCACCCTCCGATTTAGTTTTGGGGGACAATCAGGCAGATTGTTTTTTACCCTTTTGTCCCCCCCTCCTAGTTTAAATATTTCTTTGTGAAACCTTTGAACTTCTCACTGAGAACATATGTTCCCCTATGAGTAAGATGCAAACCATCTTTTTTATACAGTTCCGAATGTCTTGATCACTATTACGCACATGCAACAAGTGAGACTGATATACTAGATTGCGCTCTCCAATACACACACTCTAGATAAAAGATTCAGGCCTACTGAACCAAAGAACGTGAGCAAAAAGCAGATGTGTTACTAGAAGCATGGTCTTCTAAACAAGGTATGTTATCCAAAGACCTCACACCCCCGACTAGAAGCATAGGTTAGTGACAACTGAGTCACCAATAAACATCCTTTCCCATCAGGTTGCACCTGCCAGTGTTGGGACGTATGTTCAAGACATTTTTATTAGAAGCATACCATTTCGTCAGGTGTGTAATATTCAGATGCAATCTTCAATCCAGGTAAATCTAGAGTTTGAGCCTGTTTGTGGAGGGATTCACGGATATTCTGCAGTTCCTTCTCCCATGATCCATCAGCCATTCCTCCTGTCTCCAAGCGAAAAGACTTCTTTTTCTCTCCATCAATCTCCTCGTCATACTTTGACAGCACCGACTTGTGTCGTAACTAAAAAGAATTGGACAAACCACAGCATTACCAAATGAAAGCCCTTAACGTCAATACCACATTTGTATGAGAAAATCGTAACCAAAGTTGGAATATTTCAAACTTACGACGGCCATGTCATCCACACTCTCCTCCTCGTCATATGGTTTATAATCGGGCCTCTTTTTCTTCAGTTCCACATTCTTTTTCGCTTTCTCTTTGTCCACCATATTTACATTTACTAGGACATCAGACTCATCTTCATCCAAGATAGCTGAAAAAACAAACATCTCTCATTAATAGGACAACACCACATATTACACATGTACAAGACCACAGATTGAGACACTTCAGCAGCTGCGTTGCATGATTCTCAGCAAACGTAAAGCTTACCTTTATCCTTAAGTGTGAGGATAACACTCTGCCCTTCATTAAAAGACTCAATATTATGCTCCACGGTTAGGCCTTGGAGGTCGGTTGAGGTATAATGCTGTTCAAGAGAGAAAAGAATGAATCAGGGGAAGGAATAATTTGTCTAATAAGTCCAAAAAGAAGATTCCAATCCATTTTAAATAAAAGTACATCTTACTAACCTTCTTTTGACCAAACTCTTCCTCTACAAGATTGGATACTCCAAATTCTTCATCCATTTCTGCAAGAAGTTTTGCCTGTGGAGAAAGACACGTTGAGTGATATCCTTTAGGATTTCAAATTCTGCAGTACTAGACACTCGTAAAAGAACCAAGTGTAGAAGAAATTGAAAAACCCTGTGCACGTGTACTAAAAGAAAGACGTGGAGATGGAGAAAAGGTTAGATTTCTAGTCCTTTTAATGGTCTTCATCGCCTGATCCTCTTGATATTGAACTACCTTGGTCCGCTTACCGGCAAAACTGCCGATTAGCAGGTGGACAATAGACAGTTGAAAGGCCTCAGCTGAGCATGTAAATACTGAATGGCTAAGGCTAGGGTCAGACGAACGCATTTTTCACGTGCGTTTAGCCGCACGAAATCACGGCCGTGCTAGCAGCAAATGACGTCCAATGCCGGGGAACATACGACGAACGGCCGCACGAAAGTTCGTCCGTGCAACGCAAGTGGCCAACGAACGCATTTTTTCGAGAACGTCAAACCGCTACTACTGACGTACAGAGTGCGCTGCGGCCGCATAGCGGCGTGTGTGTGTGATTGGGAGACGTCAGACGCTGCTAATGTACGGCTAACATAACGTCCAGACACAAAAAGTGTTTTATTGATGATCCGTACAAAAATCACGGACGAAAAGGCGCATCGTATGACCGCTATCGCGTATTCCGGGAAAAAATACGTACGTTCGTTCGAACGCACTTTTTCACGGGCAACGTGAAAAATGCGTTCGTCTGACCCTAGCCTAAAGAACGGAACCCTCGAATACTAGTGTGAAACAAGCTTACTTATGGCAATACACAGCGAGACCCTGAAAAGTATTATGGTTGCCACATAACCTATCTAGTACGTCTTTAAGATGCCCTTATCAATAGGTGAAAAAGGGGTGCTTAATGATTGACATAGATGTTAATACATTTTCCCTTAGAAAAAAAGACTGTCTTGCACACAATGCACTGATCAATAGTAAATCAAGGGTGCTTTCCAGTAGTACAGCCTCCCTCTATGGCTGTTAAAATACAATATTAAACAAAGAAACTGGATGCAGTGGATGAAATTTAAAATGCACAGGGTAAGGGAAAATGTATTAGTAAACAAAGAAACCGGATGCACACCAAAACAATCTATAGAACAAATTTTATTGAAGAAAAAAAAAGTTTAAGAACAAAAAGACTTGACATAAAGCCATAAATAACCCTTGAGAAAGGCATTTGTGCCAAAACGTTGGGGGTACCTGGTCTCAGAGCTTGCGCCTCTCAGTGACTTCCTTAAATATACATTCCATTGGATTCATTTATTTGAGGTATTTATGAGCTGTTTTTGGTATATAGGAGACTGATATTATCCAGATTCCAATTTTTTTCATTGCCATATTATGCTTGTTGTGCTTTATTAGTGGGTTCATATTTCATACCCAGTTGGTATTATCAAAACTTGCGTTTTTGTTGTCTTATGACAGTCTTTATGGCAATGTATATTCATTTATGGCTATATGTCAGGTCTTTTCGTTCTTGAAAACGGTTTCTTTTTTTGGTGTGCATCCAGTTTCTTTGTTACGAATACATTTTCCCTTACCCTGTGCATTTTAAAATTTCAAGCATTGACTACCTTTACTGTATTGTAGAAGAACGTATTAGCAGATGATGTAAATTGCACTTACCCTCTTTTCCGCTTTATCCTTTTCCATCTGAAGTTTTCTACTTCGCTCAATCCAAGCAGCTGTATCATCTAACCAGAGCTCATCATCTCCAAGTGATTTAACTTTACTGTAGGTTGGAAGTAAAGGCAAAGAATAAGGCAAGAACAGAGATGTTTTTAAAAACAAGAAAAAAGTTTTAGTGAGACTCCTTACCCTAATTTCTGATTCAGCAACCTCTTCTCTTTTGCAGCGGCTAACTTCTCTCTCAATTCCTGCTGCTGTCGAAGAACCATAGGATTGATGACTGCAGCAGCTACTGGGTCCTCTTTACTGCCAGTCTCTGTATATCCAGAAATAAGTGCACAAGACGACATTACTTCTCTGCACAACCAATAGCAATAGTTTATAAACGGTCAAAAAAATACATGAAGCAAGAAAATGCAATATATTAAACACCTTGATGAGTTGCTAGAGGTCTTAAAGTTATGAATTTGGAAGGCGAGACTGATCCATGAAATTCACATTGATTCTCACTACTGCAACTAACTCAGCTGGGACTGTGCAGTTGCACTTGTCAGCGTTGGCTCAGGCAATACAACCAATACACCTTAATTGGCATAGATATTACACAGTGTATTCAGAAAGTGGTCAGAGCCCTGTTATGTTTTTTATCATTACATTGCAGCCACCAAGATGGTTTATTTTGTTTCCGCCAAATCATCTTGTACTCAATACCCATGATAAAAAAAAATAAGAGTTCCGACAACATCGTAGATTAAAAAAAAAACCACCAAATATCACACTGACATAAGTATGCCGACCCTTAAAGGAACACTCTAGGCAACATGACCACCTAAGCTATTTTAGGTGGTCATGATGCTCGGAGTATCCTGCCTCCTGTCCCCCCTCCCTCCGCTCAGCGGTTCAGCTGAAAAAGCTGAAAACAGCTGAGAGAGGCGGAGGAGTTTACTCCGCCCTCCCAGCTGTCAGTCAGCAGAGCGGGAATCATATTTCCCGCTTCTGCCGACTTTTGCCGAGTAGGAGACGTCATCGCGCTTTCAGCGCGATGACGTCTCCTACTCACCGCAGAAGCTGGCGGCTCCCTCTGAGGGTTAGTGTTGCGCGCATCCTCTTGCGCGCAACACTAATCCTCAGAGGGAGCCGGGAGGAAGTCTGCCGATTGGCTGGCTTATGTGAGAGGCGCGCATGCGCGCTTCTCACGTAAACCAGAAGCCAAGACGCAGCAAGAAGGACGGGAGCGGAAGAGGAGGGAGGCGAGTATAAAAAAAAATAAAAACCGCCACTGGAAACAAGAGGATTTTAGGGTAAGTATTACAGTTACAAAAAAAAAAAAAATCTAAAGATTTATTAAGGGACTAGGGATAGGTTAGGATAAAAAAATGGGAGGTGATTTTTTGAGTAGAGTGTTCCTTTAACCCAATACTTTGTAAGAGCTGTTGCAGGTGTTTTAACCTCCTATCTTAGGGTATGATGATAAGACAAGCATTGCACACCATGATTTGGGTAAAAGTAAAAACTCTCGATGGGTCACCCAGGAGCAATCACAGAAACGTCCCCGTCACTCTATGTCCCGCTGGAAGGTGTGCACCTTCAGTCCATTGAACACTGGACCAGGTTTAGATCAAAAGACATCTATGTATTTTGCTGCATCAGTTTTCCCTCAGCCCTGGCCAGTTTCCTAGCCCCTGCCTCTGTTAAATACCCCAAAGCATTGTGCTGCCACCACAATGTATCCCCGTTATGATGGTATTGTGCAAATGAGGGATTGCGCCTGGTTTACTCAAGACATGATGCTTAGGCTCGAGGCCAAACTGTTAAATCTTCATTTCAGTAGACCAGAGAATCCAGTTTCTCAGTCTGAGAGCCCTTTCGTTTTAGGTGCTCCCCACCAGGTTCCAATAAGACTTTTACCTGAGTCTCTCGTTACTGAAGGACACAAAATAGTAAGTAAATGTAGGTGTATTGGTTAATATTTGTGTACGAGTTATATATATATAAAAATAAATTCATCCCATGGAATTTGATGACATTTACATACGATGCACTTCCCTATGCAATTGTCCTACCAGGTACGGAGATGTAGGGAGATATACACATACACACACCCCCCCCCCCCTTTATCTTTACTATGGGGAACTTATATTTCTCATCCAATGGCTTTTATCATATCATGACAATTATAAACTCACGATTTTTAACAGTGTTCATCTCAAGGGGCTTTAAGCCAAGCTTTGCACGAAGTTTGCTGGGGAAAGAAAAACATAATTCAATGTAATTGAAAAGTCACTTAATGAGGATAGGAAAAACTATTTACCATTTGTAGTAAGATAACGTATCATGCAATACTAAAAGAAGTTAACCTCAGTTTATATACAAAGAGACTTTTGCAACATTATACAATGGTTACAATCCCTTGATAATTTTAGATCCTTGGCAGTGTGCTGCGAGATAAAAAAATTACGGATGCACTGATACCATTTTTTTTTTAAGACCGACTACAGATGCATTTAAGGTCATGTGACTGATTTCCGATAAATAATTTTGGATTTTGCCGAAAGCCTGTCCAATTTATGGAAATATTGAAGTTTATGGCCAGACACCCCATTTACCCACTGCACACACCGACACCAGACATATATACACACCCCAGACCTCAAACACTGTGCATTCTGCCAGCTGCCCCAGTCTCTACCAGCCCTCTCCCGCTGGCAGTGTTCCGCGAGCAGCTGCGTTATAACATGCTGGCAGCAGCTTGCTGGAACGCAGTCAGCTGGAGGGGCCTGGCAGAATGCCATTAGAGCATTCTGCCAGCCGCCCCAGCCCATTGGACACCACCCGGCAAGCCAGCCCAGTGCTGGCTACTAGTATTGGAAGAAGTAATCGGGGGGGGGGGGGGCATTTGCATGAGTACAAGTACTTGTGCAAATACCCAGTACTGGTGCATCCCTATAAAAGAAGGATTAAAAATCCCGTTTATAAAAAAGGTATAGCTTCAAAACTTTCAGTTAATCTACATATACTTGCAGAATGTGGCCAAACCCATCAGACCCATGTGACTAGCAAAAAATGGTAAATCAAAAGAAATACATCTATACATTCCCAGTTCAGTCTGATGAATTATTTCTATGTTTATTTGATAATAGGCTTATTGCTCACGCTACAAATATGCTTCATCTACTCAATGCAAGTGGAAACAATAAAATAACCAAAACTCACTTGGTCTCCTCAATACTCAAGGATGAATCTCCAGATGTGGTCTTGACAGCAGCTAAAGGAGAGTTCACAAAAGAAGTTCAAAAGATTATGTCTGTAGAACATTATAGCCAAAACCCTAAGTTCTATCTACTCGGAACTGAACATTATGTCTTAGAAAGATTTCAAAGCTACCAAATATATTTCAATTCTTAAACTGTAGAGGTTTATTTTTGCCCCGTTGTATGGACATATTGATCATCAATAAGCGCTCGTACACACTGGAAGGCAGATTTCTATAGTTTTAATTACCTACTAGAAACTGTAGAAATGGGGAAGACAAGTCAGTGTGGTTTACACAGGGCACAAACACCAAAAAGGATGTACAGGCATAGCTTTACAAAACATGAAAGGTTATACAGGGGTGTGGAAATTTAAAACAAAAAAAATCTACTTGTCCAATGGACTAAAGTGGAAGTCCAGTCTACTTGTCCCACAGGACAATCTACTTCTGGTAAGAAATAGGATTTCAACAAAATAGCATTAGGTCTTTATTCTTAACCACATAAACTAAATACCTGTGTTTTGGGCTAAGTAGAACGCTTATACAACCCACACAGTACAGATCACAGTAATGTGCTGTGTGTACGAGTGTGTCAGAGCTCCACAGCAATAAAACTCACACACAGTGCACATTATTGTGTTTTATTTCTGCGCAGCTCTTTGATACGCTCATACACTGTGCACATTCCATAACAAACCAGGGAACCTGCTGACGGGCTGCTCAGTCCAACATCAGTTCCATGAGGCCACAGCTACCCCCCCCCTTTAGTTGCTGGCCCCCTGCTCATTAAAACACAGGCGGCAACACTGCCTGCATAAGAATAGACAGACACGGTGCAGCTTTTATTTTGTGGTACCACTGGTGTGTGACTTGCTGAGGGCAATGCAAGCGTTTTATGGCAAATCAGAACAGCCCAGGGGGCATTTACCCCTCTGCCCCCGTTGACCATATCGGCCATATTTAAAAAGGGACACATATTGCCATTTCATGCAGAGGGGAGCAAAGGGAAATGTACTGCCCTGCAACATGTATAATTCATATGCTGCAGCAGGCAAACGATGACTGGCCACCTGAGATTCCTTTTGGATTTCTTAGCTCAGTGACCAATCTGAAGCCAGGGGGCAGGGGCAAGCAGCTCCTTGCATGGAGCTAAGCTGAAGACATCTGAAGTCTGGGTGAATAAAATTAATGGTGAGCCGCGTCAGTCGTCAGCCCTGCACAGATCAGCTCCTAGACCGCAGGGCTAACAGATGATTAATGCACACTTGCCCGGCACTAAAAACTAGGTGTCAGGGTGTCGGGCAGTGCAAATTGCCCATCCCTGTTATATATACTACAGACGTCAAATTGTGCTGGGCAGTGTTAGGTTTGAGGGAGTTAGAAAGCAGGGGAGCTTCCTGCACACAACCACACTTCCAAAATAAAATGAATTGCAATATATACCATAACAGAGTAATGGGCTCATTGGATCAGCAGATCCAAAACGAATTAAGGGGAACCAGCCACTATAAGGTGCTTTTATATGGACAACATCGCAATGTTTCGGCTGAAAGTGCAGCCTTTAAGAAGCCTTGATAAAGGCTGCACTCGTAACCAAATCATTGCAATGTTGTCCATATAAAAAGGGTCTTATAGCAGCTAGATACACCCTGGTCCCTCTTTGTTCCTTTTGGTTTTGGTGAGTTGCATGGCACATTTCAGTAAAGGGATATGTAAAGTGTCAAGAAGCCAAGGTAATGATTCTAGAAATTTTCCTGAAATACAGTATACAGCTCCATCATTTCTTATTTATTTTTAAAAGTGTGGATCATGGATTAGGGCTGTTGTGACTAGTGTACAAATGGACCCCTAAGGCTGGTGTCAGACTAGCGTTTTTAAGAGAAGGAACATCCGCGAGAGTGGACGTTCCTTCCACTCTGATGTCCGACTGGCCACCTCGCTGCGCGCAGTTAGTGCGCTCAGCGCTGCAAGACTCGATCTTCTATGGAGGATCGCGCTTTGCAGCCCCGAAAGCGTGTTGTAGCGCTTCGATGGGGAGGCTTGCAGCACTGCCGCTGTTGCACACGCACAACAGCATGTGGCCAGCCCCATCACAGTGTCACAATGCTGCAATGGATGCCGGGAGGGACGTCCGTACAGGTGCACATAAGGCTGGTGTCAGACGAGCGCACTAATACAGATGCTTATTAGCTACTCACAATTGTCAAAACCTAGATCCAATTTCTCCTTTTTAACCCTGCGAGACTCTCCATCTTTGCTGGACCTGGGCTTGACTTCTTTTTCCCTTGGCCGGTCTCTCCCTCTTTCTCTCTCTCGAGATCGCTTGCGCCTTTCACGCTCCCGTTCCTTGTGCTTGTGTTTCTTATGCTCCCTGTGCCGGTCATCTCCTCCTCCAGGTGGTGCAGCAACATCTCGGTCACGATCCTTCTCCTTATGTTTCTTAGAAGAGCCCATCCTACACAAAGAGCAAAGTGTGGATGTAGAATGTAAGAAAATACTGCATTAGATATTAAATCATTGCTCATATTAATTCCTTGAAATAAACGCTTCTAACTAAAGCAAATTTACTTGATTTAAAGCACAAAGTATTTAGAGTCATATCACAATGTGCTTACCACAAACTTTGCTGAAAATATACCAAGGTCAGAACTCGACAAATCCAAGATATGTAGCGACTAGGGCTGAAACAACTAATCGATAGGTCGATTAATCGACATGTGTACAGCACATGATGTTTAGAATCAGACCGAGTTAAACGTTAATAACCACAGACACCACTTCAGACCTGCTGCGGCTTTACGCATTAGGATTTAGTTCTAGGGTTATGTCACACATAACTAGTTTGTTTTTAATTTAGTTTGCAACAGTAGCTGAGCTATAGGACAAATCCAGGATTACTGCCACTGGTGGAAGAGCTGTAACACCAGTGTTTTACCATTACTTGGAGCTTGAGTCCTGAGGCACCAACCCACCCTCCCTCTCTCTGGTGCTGGGCTGCCATCCCTCTTTTTGGTCTGGTCGCTTTTCCCCAAACTCCTTCCCACACTCCGGTCCAATCTCTTGCCCAAAACGCACTCCCTCACACCTCTGGTTGCTTTCACCAGTTTGTTCATGACTATATTTTAATATGACACTCTACGCATGCTGACCACTAAAGCTTATTATAGTGGTCAGGCTGCGTAGAGTGCCCCCACCTTCTCACCACACATCAGATCTATCCAAGCACTCGCAACAGTGTTCATTTGAAGATAAAGCAGTCCTGGCTTGAGCTGTGGCAGCAGAATTAATCCATCACTCTGACCAGGCGCTCGCGTACCTTGTGTGAAAAGTACACAAGTTACGCGTGATACAATCTGCGTATAAACGAACTAAAGTTACGTACACTGCGCAAATCGCGTAAGGAGAAATGGAGGTAGGGATGATACAGGGTTCCTTTTAAGTAAATACACTTTTTTTACCCAATGAATCAATTATTTTTGCGATTTATTGGCCAGATAATCGTTAGTCGCTACTAGGGCTACAACTAACGCCTATAATTTATCATTATTTAACACAAATCCATGAGAAAGCTTTGCCTGGCTCCTTGGTTTGCCATAAAGCTTTTAAGTCATATACTAGATGGATTTTGTTCCCTGTGCCATTCTCTGAACTATACAGACTAGAAGCTGGGGAAAAGCCATCAGAAAAGACAACAGAGAACACTTTGACAGTGAATACAATAGTCATTTTCAATAGCAGTCAGCAATTTTAAACCACTTGGCTCAGGCAATTTTGTGGGGGATACAATCGACCCTGTCCCCAATTATCAGATTTCACAGTCACAAGGTCTCTGCATTCCAGTTTCTCCTGTACTAGGAACACAAAGAAAGGACCAGGCACTCAAAATCCATAAGTATTCCTTTGGGGAAGAACCAAAAAAAAAAAAAATAATTAATTCATCGGATAAAAGAAAACATACGCAAATTGCATACTTTTCATACACACAAGGTATGCGAGAACCTGGTCACAGTGATGGATTGATTCTACGTGCACGGTTTAAGCCCAGGTCTGCTTTCTCCTCAAACGAACGCTGCTACAAGCGCTCAGACATGATGAGGTCAGCACGAAATCAGGGTAAGAAGGGGGGGGCACTCCACGCAGCCTGACCACTTTAGCTTATTAGTGTCCCTTTACAATAATTTCATGAACAGAGTGCGAGGAGGGTCTGGAGGTGGAAGAGAGTTTGGGCAAGGGACTTGACCAGAGTGAGAGAAAGTGGGTTTGGGCAAAAGACAGGACCTGAGTGTGGGAGGGAGTTTGTGGGAAGGGACCGAAAGGGAGAGAATGGCATCTCCAAACCAACGAGGGGGTGACAGGCAGGTTTGGGTGGTGGCACAGGATGAAGCAGAATCTGAGGCTATAACATTTTAGACAGTCTGACTCTAAAAAGTGTGTGCGGTTTACAAAAAGCAATTAAAACGACAGCCGATTAGTTGACAACTACTAAAATGGTGTACGGCTTGAAGGAGAAAAGTTACCAGGAAAGGCTTAACGATCTTAACATTTATAGCTTGGAAAAAAGACGAGACAGAGGAGATATGAAAGAAACATTTAAATACGTAAAGTGAATCCACAAAAGGTAGAGGAAGGGAGTATATTTAAAAGGAAACAAAGTACCAAAACAAGAGGCTTAGATTAGAGGGGCAAAGGTTTAAAAGTAACATCAGGAAGCATTATTTTACTGAGAGGGTGGTGGATACATGGAACAGCCTTCCAGTAGAAGTGGTAGAGGCCAAAACAGTAACTGAATTTAAGCAGGCATGGGATAGGCATAAGGCTATCCTAAAAAAAAAAGATAAATCCAGGTAATTGGGCAGACTAGATGGGCCGAAAGGTTCTTATCTGCCGACATTTTCTAGGTTTCATTATCGATTAGTTGTTTCAGCCCTAGTTTCATATCCTCTCTTTGCGGTGGTGGCCCTCTAATATTGATTTGGCAAGACCTTTGCTAAAAGCATATTTTTGCACCTTAGATTAAAGTCTTCCTTTAAAAATACAACACCCCTTCAGGTGTGCTTTAAAAACAGGCTTGACAAATCCAGGAGCCAGGTCACTAAGGTCTCCTACAAGGTTATATTTAGCTCATAAAATAATGTATTGTATTTGCCTGGGCCCTCTTTCCATTCTGCAGAGATCAGAAACCTTGGCCTGCCTGCAGATGTTTTGGAACTACCTCACCCATGATGCTCATACAACCTTGTAAGCGATTGAGCATCATGAGAGATGTAGTTCAAAATCACCAGGAGGTGCAAGGCTTACAGGCTCTCAGCATTGATATACATTTTGATGTGGCCCCAGTGCAGGGCCAGCAGCCCAGATTGATGTGCTGCCTTAAACCAGGGAGTGACAACGATTGTTTTTTTTTTTTTTTTTTCAAGTATGTCCATTTGGCGAGTATGTACCGTTAGGTGTCTTGCCAAGGACACTTACTGGGATCGAACCTATGACTCCACAGGCTCTCTCCATGCAGAGCAGTGATGTTACCTCTACTCCCCCCAGCCGGTACAGAAGATTGTTCTACTTAACCATTTCACGCACACAACTTTCCCCCAGAGAGGGGCCGACTTCATATGGCCATACAATCAGGCATAAAATAGATAGTTTCTCTCGAGGTGGAGCCAAAAACGACCACTCTGATCCACAGATATAGCACATTTAACTACAGTGAACGACCAAAAGCAAGCCGTGCGCCTGTGTGTGGGGGGGTCACAGGGAGTGCCCAGCATGCATTGTGCGGAAGCCTGGGCAAACATACGGCGGGCTGAGAGAGTCTGATGTAAGCATATAACCCGGAAAGTGCGAAAGACAAGCAAACAGACATAAAATAGACATAAAACCACACTTACTTGTAACACCGTGTTGATTTCGTCCCCAAGATGTCGGCCACTGGTGTCGCGGCAATGACGTCACGCCGCCAGACCGTCGCACAACTAACTGCGTCTTATGATTCCGTGATTTTCTGTGGAACCCGGAAGTAGTGACGATCGGCTTCTACTTTCTTTTGCTTCTTGGGCTGGTCGCTTCTTATACCAAGTTTTGTATAGTTAAGTGTACAGGCTGCAGGGTTTTGACGGATACCGTGCAGAAATTAACTGTGAATTCGCCGCAGCATGAAGCAATGGCAAGAAATATAGACACTTCATTATTTTATCCCCACTACTTCCCCTACTTAAATGAGGGAAGATAAGGTGATGGACCACATGGTGAAACATCACATACCTTTTAAATGTCCTGTGTAGGAACAACAGTACTTGTTTTATGCCCAAATGTCCATTTTTTTCCTTCCTAAATCATATTTATATACACAGGTGTGTGTCTGTGTGTATATATGTGTGTGTGCTGGTACAAAAGCTAGTACTCTAGGGCGGTGCTGTCATCCCCAATGTTTCTGAATTACAACACCCGTGATTTCCTAGCCATCTATTGCTGTGAAAGAATTCTGGAAATTGAAGGCATCAACGTCTGGAGGGAGGGAGTGCATATAACAGACTTGCCCTAGGGTCTTAATAAAATCAACTTTATTGATGCATATTATTAAAAGTCAACATTTCAGCTTAGAGCAGGAGCTTTTTCATGGTCAGGATGTACCGATGAAAGATTCTGCTGAGATGAAACCTGGAGTTTTATTATTATGCATCAATAAAGTTTGTTGAAGGATAATGTGGGCCATACATAGATGATATACTAATCAACAATGAAGATCAATATATTAGTGGTAATATTAATTGATAAATGTTAAGCTGAGCACAGATGTATCAATACCATTTTTTTAAGACCGAGTACAAGTACCAATACTTTTTTCAGGTAATTATTTTGTTGGATGCGCCACCACCCTGATTACTAAGCTAACGAATGACACACCTACAGAAAGGCCGAACGCAGGTCAGGCCCCTCCAACCGTGCAGAGACCCCCATATCGTAGTTAAATTAAACTTTAGACCAGTGCCTGTCAGTATAGTTACTAAACTTCTCCTTAATCAAAAAATGAAATACCAGTCTGGACCTGATCAAATCCCAGCGATGCTGCTGAAAATTAGTGTGTCTGCAATTGCAAATCCTGTCGCAACCCTAATCAATGAATCACTGCCGACTGGATACATACCCAGACTCTGGAAGACTGCGAGAGTGGTACCTGTCCATAAAACTGGTGACAGAACTTTGGTATCCAACTACTATTCGATCTCATTGCTCCCTGTTATGTCAAAAATTTTGGAAAAATGCGTGTACACACAATTACGTGATTATTATTAATCTTCAAACTATTTAACCCCAGATCAATCCGGCTTTCGTTCAAATCACTCAACTACAACCGCCCTTTTAAAAGTTTGCAATGATACCCAAGTTGGCATGGAACAAGGAAGCCTAACTGGAGCCACCGTCCTTGATTTTGCCAAGGCCTTTGATACAGTACACCAGGGGTTGGCAACCTACGACCCTCGGGCCGTATACGGCCCACCACCCCTGTTGTTAAGGCCCGCGGGTGTCTGTGATAAAATCACGGACACCCGGCCCGCAATAAAAATCTGAAACCCCGGTTTTGGATTTTTATTGTGGGCCGGGTGTCTGCGATTTTATCACAGACACCCGCGGGCCTTAACAACAGGGGCGGCAGCGACGCGCGCTGTGCGCCGCGTGTTCGGTTCCCTGTGAGCGTCCGAAGGCATGGAGCTTCGGCGCTCGCCTGGGGGAACCACGTCACCAGCCGAGTTCTTGCGAGATGCGGATGGTCACGTTGCTCCCCCAGGCGAGCGCCCAAGCTCCATGCCGCCGGATGCTCAGAGGGAGACTATCAAGCGGCGGCAGGAGGTGAGCTGGGGGCAGTATATCCATGCGTGCTGGGGCATATCCATGAGAGCTGGGGCAGTATCCATGAGAGTTGGGGCATATCTATGTGAGCTGGGGCATATCCATGAGAGCTGGGGGCATATCCTTGTGAGCTGGGGCATATCCATGAGAGCTGGGGGCATATCCATGTGAGCTGGGCATATCCATGAGAGCTGGGGCATATCCATGAGAGCTGGGGGCATATCCATGAGAGCTGGGGCATATCCATGAGAGCTGGGGCATGTCCATGAGAGCTGGGGCAGTATCCATGCGAGCTGGGGCAGTGTATCCATGCGAGCTGGGGCAATATGCATGTGTGCTGGGGCAATATATCCATGTGAGCTGGGGCAGTGTATCCATGTGAGCTGGGGGCAAATATACCCATGTGAGCTGGGGCAAATATACCCATGTGAGCTGGGGCAAATATATATCCATGTGAGCTGGGGCAAATATATCCATGTGAGCTGGGGGCAATATACAGTCAGGTCCAGAAATATTGGGACATCGACACAATTCTAACATCTTTGACTCTATACACCACCACAACGGAGTTGGAATGAAACAAACACAATGTGCTTTAACTGCAGACTGTCCGCTTTAATTTGAGGGTATGTACATCCAACTCAGGTGAACGGTGTAGGACTTCACTTGTTAAGGGACCAAAAGTAATGGGACAATTGGCTTCTCAGCTGTTCCATGGCCAGGTGTGTGATATTCCCTCATTACCCCAATTACAATGTGCAGATAAAAGGCCCAGAGTTAATTTCAAGTGTGCTATTTGCATTTGGAATCTGTTGCTGTCAATTCTCAGGATGGGATTCAAAGAGCTGTCACTATCAGTGAAGCAAGCCATCATTAGGCTGAAGAAACAAAACAAACCCATCAGAGAGATAGCAAGAACATTAGGCGTAGCCAAAACAACTGGAACATTCTCATAAAGAAGGAACAGACCATGAGCTCAGCAACACCAAAAGACCCGGGAGACCACGGAAAACAACTGTGGTGGATGACCGAAGAATTCTTTCCCTGGTGAAGAAAACACCCTTCACAACAGTTGGCCAGATCAAAAATACTCTCCAGGAGGTAGGTGTATGTGTGTCAAAGTCAACAATCAAGAGAAGACTTCACCAGAGTGAATACAGAGGGTTCACCACAAGATGTAATCCATTGGTGAGCCTCAAAAACAGGACGGCTAGATTAGAGTTTGCCAAACCACACCTAACCAAGCCTTCACAGTTCTGGAACAAGATCCTATGGACAGATGAGACCAAGATCAACTTGTACCAGAGTGATGGGAAGAGAAGAGCATGGAGAAGGAAAGGAACTGCTCATGATCCTAAGCATACCACCTCATTAGTGAAGCATGGTGGTGGTAGTGTCATGGCGTGGGCATGTATGGCTGCCAATGGAACTGGTTTTCTTGTATTTATTGATGATGTGACTGCTGACAAAAGCAGCAGGATGAATTCTGAAATGTTTCGGGCAATATCTGCTCACATTCAGCCAAATGCTGCAGAACTCATTGGACTGCGCTTCACAGTGCAGATGGACAATGACTCAAAGCATACTGGAAAAGCAACCAAAGAGTTTTTGAAGGGACAGAAGTGTAATGATGTTATGCAATGGCCAAATCAATCACCTGACCTGAATCTCATTGAGCATGCATTTCACTTGCTGAAGACAAACCTGAAGGGAAAATGCCCCAAGAACAAGCAGGAACTGAAGACAGTTGCAGTAGAGGCCTGGCAGATCATCACCAGGGATGAAACCCAGCATCTGCTGATGTCTATGCGTTCCAGACTTCAGGCTGTGATTGACTGCAAAGGATTTGCAACCAAGTATTAAGAAGGGAAAGTTTGATTTATGATTATTATTCTGTCCCATTACTTTTGGTCCCTTAAAAAGTGGGAGGCACATCTGCAAATTGCTGTAAGTCCTACACCATTCACCTGAGTTGGATGTACATACCCTCAAATTAAAGCTGACAGTCTGAAGTTAAAGCACATTGTGTTTGTTTCATTCCAACTCCATTGTGGTGGTGTATAGAACCAAAGATGTTAGAATTGTGTCAATGTCCCAATATTTCTGGACCTGACTGTATATATCCATGTGAGCTGGGGGCAAATATATCCGCCTGTCACTGCGAACCTAACACCAGCTCTTGGCCAAAACTGGTAGAATGTCTCCCCCGAAATTTGTGTCTGGATCCGCCCCTGCGTTATTACAATATTATCATCATTTATTAGCTTTGTAGGTGAATGCGGCCCTCCATGCATTCAGTTGTTGCATCCAGCCCTCAGGCAGAGAAAGGTTGCCTACCCCTGCAGTAGACCATGGCATTTTATTACAAAAACTTAAAACCAACGGTATTGGTGATCGCACACTAACCTGGTTTAAATCGTATGTACCGTATGACCGATCCCAACATGTGTCCATTTCTGGCAGCTCCTCCTTCCCCCTCACAGTCACGTGCGGAGTACTCCAAGGCTCGATACTCGGCCCCCTCAAGGCCGTCTTTAACGCGGGGCAAATGGGGCAGTTGCCCCGGGCCCAGTCACTTGAGGGGCCCAAAGCAGCTGCCCCCTTGGGCCCCGCGGCAAAGACCGCCGGCGGCCCGGTGCCGCAGAAAAACGGCTTGTGTTTATATTGTGTGTAACCAGACGGACCAGTGACTCCTATTGTGTAATGTTATTTATTTTACAGAGTACTGTCCCGGCCGGCTCCGCCTCCACATGAAGCCCAGGCCAGCTGCCGGCGGTGAGCCCAGTATCACTCTCGTGTCGTCTGGAGTGGTCTCTGAGAGTCTGCAGACTCAGTGCGGAGGCCCGGGCTGGCAGCAGCAGCAGGCAGGGGGGCACTGGAGCCGAGTCTGGTAGCCAGCCACACGCACAAGAGCCGCTGCAGCACCAGCGACAGGCAGCGTGCGTGCCTTCCTTACAGCCAACACAAGGCTGGGAACGGCACTCACGCTGTTGGCGCCGCCCTCTTGGCGTACCGTACGTACCACGTCACATGATGCGGCGCGCATGCTCAGACCGTCCCCGCATGGTAGACACAGTCACCACACCACCAACCATTATACCACCACCCCAGCGTCCAGAGCCGCCGAGCCGAGCGAACCACCAGGCCAGCCAGGAGCACTGCAGGCAGCAGCACAGCAGGTGTGTGTCTGTGTGGGTAACTGGGTGGGTACTCAGTCTGTGACTGTCTCGAATGAAAATCGAATTAATCGATCGATACGAATACGATACAACATCATACTACGGCTGCCGGGCCGGGGGGTGGCTAAACTGGCTAGGCCTAGGGCCTCGCCTCACACAGGGTTTTTTTCTCCAGTCCTCACGGGGGGGGCCTCGCCTCACCTCACACAGGGGTTTTTCTCACACAGGGGGGGCCGGGGCCCTCTCCTCGCACAGGGCTTTTTATTAGCAAGCTTGTAATATGGTGGTTCGGTTGATGCTCTGCTCTGATGTGATGCATCATGTCCTGTCATCTCATGCATGATGTTGTTGCTAAGCTTATTGTCACGGACGGTCGATCACTCACACAGTCAGTCAGTGTCAGTGGGCAAGCCCAGCAAGTAGTTAACTTACAAGAAGTACCTACCGTATTTTTCGCTCCATAAGACGCACTTTTTCCCCCCAAAAAAGTGGGGGGAAAAGTGGGTGCGTCTTATGGAGCGAATATGGCCCAGCAGCTCGTGGATGTGCTCCGCTCACCTGCCGCCGCCGCGTTCGTCTCCCTCTGAGCATGCGTCCGGCGGCAGGAAGCTTGGGCACTCGCCTGGGGGAGCCACGTGACCGCAATCTCCCGAGATCGCGGTCACGTGGCTCCCCCAGGCGAGTGCCCAAGCTTCCTGCCGCCGGACGCACGCTCAGAGGGAGACGAACGCGGCGGCAGGTGAGCGGAGGCACATCCACGAGCTGCTGGGCCATATCCATATGTGAGCTGGGGCATTATCAATGTGTGAGCTGGCTGGGGCAAATCCATGTGTGAGCTGATGGGGCAAATCCATGTGTGAGCTGGCTGGGGCAAATCCATGTGAGAGCTGATGGGGCAAATCCATGTGAGAGCTGGCTGGGGCAAATCCATGTGTGAGCTGGCTGGGGCAAATCCATGTGTGAGCTGGCTGGGGCAAATCCATGTGAGAGCTGATGGGGCAAATCCATGTGTGAGCTGGCTGGGGCAAATCCATGTGAGAGCTGATGGGGCAAATCCATGTGTGAGCTGGCTGGGGCAAATCCATGTGAGAGCTGATGGGGCAAATCCATGTGTGAGCTGGCTGGGGCAAATCATGTGTGAGCTGGCTGGGGCAAATCCATGTGTGAGCTGGCTGGGGCAAATCCATGTGAGAGCTGGCTGGGGCAAATCCATGTGAGAGCTGATGGGGCAAATCCATGTGTGAGCTGGCTGGGGCAAATCCATGTGAGAGCTGATGGGGCAAATCCATGTGAGAGCTGATGGGGCAAATCCATGTGTGAGCTGGCTGGGGCAAATCCATGTGTGAGCTGGCTGGGGCAAATCCATGTGAGAGCTGGCTGGGGCAAATCCATGTGAGAGCTGGCTGGGGCAAATCCATGTGTGAGCTGGCTGGGAAATCCATGTGAGAGCTGGCTGGGGCAAATCCATGTGAGAGCTGATGGGGCAAATCCATGTGTGAGCTGATGGGGCAAATCCATGTGTGAGCTGGCTGGGGCAATCCATGTGTGAGCTGGCTGGGGCAAATCCATGTGTGAGCTGGCTGGGGCAAATCCATGTGTGAGCTGGCTGGGGCAAATCCATGTGAGAGCTGGCTGGGGCAAATCCATGTGTGAGCTGGCTGGGGCAAATCCATGTGTGAGCTGGCTGGGGCAAATCCATGTGAGAGCTGATGGGGCAAATCCATGTGAGAGCTGGCTGGGGCAAATCCATGTGTGAGCTGGCTGGGGCAAATCCATGTGTGAGCTGGCTGGGGCAAATCCATGTGAGAGCTGGCTGGGGCAAATCCATGTGTGAGCTGGCTGGGGCAAATCCATGTGTGAGCTGGCTGGGGCAAATCCATGTGAGAGCTGATGGGGCAAATCCATGTGTGAGCTGGCTGGGGCAAATCCATGTGTGAGCTGGCTGGGGCAAATCCATGTGTGAGCTGGCTGGGGCAAATCCATGTGTGAGCAGGGGCAAATCCATGTGTGAGCTGGCTGGGGCAAATCCATGTGAGAGCTGGCTGGGGCAAATCCATGTGAGAGCTGGCTGGGGCAAATCCATGTGAGAGCTGGCTGGGGCAAATCCATGTGAGAGCTGGCTGGGGCAAATCCATGTGTGAGCTAAGGCATATCCACGTGTGAGCTAAGGCATATCCACGAGCTGGGGCAATATCCATTATTACACTATTTCATTCAGAATATTTATTTTCCGGTTTTCCTCCTCTAAAAACTAGGTGCGTCTTATGGTCAGGTGCGTCTTATGGAGCGAAAAATACGGTACTTAACATACACACTGACTGAACTGTCACTGATGATGATGATGACTCTCTGAGGGGACAGGGGGTGTATTATACAATAGAGCTGAGCGACTAGGCAGGACTGGAGGCTAGCAGCACTAAGCAGCGCAGCAGCAGCAGCTGGTAATATTTAATAATATATATTTATTAATTTAGTGCACACACAGCACTGCACAGACTGATTAAAAATCGTACCAGTGTGTCAGTGTGACTCACACAATGCACAAACAATTCACAATACAAATGTGTGTGTAGTAGTAGCAGATATATTAACCCTTTCGCTGCTGAGGCTTTTCCCGCCCCTGTGCTGAGGTCATTTTTTACCTGTTTTGCGCATCATGTTTAAACCTGTTTTGAAGGCTTATTTTAGTATATGACATCGACATATTATATATCGTTCTTTCCGTCAGACTCGGTAGATTCATAATATGTCATTATTATATGTATACGTTATGTCATGTTTGTATATTATAACAAAAAATGCAATAAAATATGTATTTTCAATAATTTACAGCGTGTAAAGTGTTTTTTTCCACATTTTAACATGCGAGCAATTGCGGTTATATTTTGTATGGGGTGCGCTTGTTAAAAAAATTAGAGATGGGGTCTCGTTACATTTTTTTTTGGGGAAAATGACACCATTTTTAACAAACGCACCGCATACAAAAATCGTTAATGCAGCATCATTGTTCACATTATAATTGAAATGGGAACAATATTGCTGCATTAACAAAACAAAAAAAAAAAAAAAAGTGTTTATTTTTTTTTTTTATTTTTTTTTTTTAATTTTTTTTAATTTTTTTTTTTTTTTTTTTTTTTTTTACATTTTTTTTTACTTTCATGTTTGGTATCGTTGGAACGGCCATGCTCTGGCCGATCCAACGATATCAAAATTTAACCCCTAACTGCCACGGATCGGGAGATAGGGAGTTCATTGGAACTCCCTATCTCCACAGTTCGTGGCAGTTAGGGGTTAATGCTAGGACTGGCGTCATCGTGCTGCGCACGATGACGCCAGTCCTCTGGGGGAGTTCCCGGAAGCTTGGCCGACATCCAAGATGTCGGCCAGCTCCCGGAAGGATCGCAAATCGGCGCTTTTCAGCGCCGATTTGCGATCCAGCTCCCCAGGGGTTAATGCCAGGCATCATTTGGAAGGGCAGGCTGTGCCCTTCCAAATGATGCCTGGGTTAAGCCCCTGTGAGCCGCCGATCGGGAGGGAGAGAGGTCCGAAGGACCTCCCCCCCTCCCTTTCAGGCGCCTCCTCCGCACATGCGGGGGGGGCGCCTGAATTATGTGTCATCGCGGGGCGCGATGACACATAATAATGGCGGCCACTGCTCCGGATGCCGGGCTGACATCCAGGATGTCAGCCCGCACCGGAGGGGCCAGCGATCGGCCGGAACCCGGCCGAACGCTGACCCCAATGCGAGGACGCGCTCAGCGCGTCCTCCGCATACCAGGGGCAATGCTGAGGACGCGCTGAGCGCGTCCTTAGCATTGAAGTGGTTAAGGTTGATTTCATGTCTGAAATACGTAGCAGTTCGGCAGTTCAGTTCACTCACAGAATACTAGTCTAGAGGATGCAGCAAACCTTTATGTGCCTGCATCATCCTTCCTCTAGCATTCTGTGACTGAGTGAACTGGACTGGTACGAATTTCAGACACGAAAGAAACCTTTATATGTCACAGTCTGCTACTACACATTGTATAATTGTATTGTGAATTGTGTGAGTGCATTTGTACGATTTTTAATCAGTCTGTGCTGTGCTGTGCACCACTAAATAAATATATATTACCATCTGCTTAGTGCTAACCTAGTCGCTCTATTGTATAACACCCTCAGTGTATGTATGTACTTGGGAACTTACATTAATTTCATTTTTATTACGTAGCGAGACGTCAGTATGGAGAGACGTTCACTGAGAGTGCGTGTGATGAACATAACCCAATGTGATATCACTGTTTATTTATATATGTCAATACATAGGTTAACAGTCTGTGCTAGTTCAAAGAAAGGTTAAAATTCAGGATAAATGCAGGAGGCTAGCATTCATCATGGTTGATTAGATATACACTATATTGCCAATGCCAAAAGTATTCGCTCACCCATCCAAATCAGGAGCTGGGCAGGTGAGCGAAAACTTTTGGCAATATACTGTATTATAGCTGTTGCTGGATGACGTTTACAGCCGTCAATGCATCCCCAGCCAGGCCCAAATTAGCCACAGGTGACAGCAATAAAACTCACAGTAATGTGCTGTGTATGGGTCACCGCAGGACCCATATTTCAGCAAAATATACTGTATTTTTCGCTCCATAAAACGCACTTTTCTCCCCCCAAAAAGTGGGGGGAAAAGTGGGTGCGTTTTATGGAGCGAATGCACCATGATATGCCTCAGCTCACCTGCCGCCGCCGCGTTCGGCTCCCTCTGAGCGTGCGTCCGGTGGCAAGGAGCTTGGGCACTCGCCTGGGGGAGCCACGTGACTGCGAGATCACGGTCACGTGGCTCCCCCAGGCGAGTGCCCAAGCTTCCTGCCGCCGGACGCACGCTCAGAGGGAGACGAACGCGGCGGCAGGTGAGCTGAGGCATATCCATGAGCTGCTGGGGCATATCCATGAATGAGCTGGGGCATATCCATGTGTGATCTGGGGCATATCCATGTGTGAGCTGGGGCAAATCCATGTGTGATCTGAGGCATATCCATGTGTGATCTGGGGCATATCCATGTGTGAGCTGGGGTAAATCCATGTGTGAGCTGGGGCAAATCCATGTGTGATCTGGGGCAAATCCATGTGTTAGCTGGGGCATATCCATGTGTGAGCTGGGGCATATCCATGTGTGAGCTGGGGCATATCCATGTGTGAGCTGGGGCATTATCCATGTGTGAGCTGGGGCATTATCCATGTGTGAGCTGGGGCATATCCATGTGTGAGCTGGGGCATTATCCATGTGTGAGCTGGGGCATATCCATGTGTGAGCTGGGGCATTATCCATGAGCTGGGACATATCCATGTGTGAGCTGGGGCATTATCCATGAGCTGGGACATATCCATGTGTAAGCTGGGGCAAAATCCACGAGAGGAGCTGGGGCAGTATATCCATGAGAGGAGCTGGGGCAATATCCATGAGAGGAGCTGGGGCAGTATATCCATGAGAGGAGCTGGGGCAGTATCCATTATTACACTATTTGATTCAGAATATTTATTTTCCTGTTTTCCTCCTCTAAAAACTAGGTGCGTTTTATGGTCAGGTGCGTCTTATGGAGCGAAAAATACGGTAGTCACCAAAGCACACCTTATTGCAAAGCAACTAAATTTTTGTGCTTTGTGAATAACCCCCATAGTAATGTACAGAGTGTGTGAGAGATTATCAGAGCTTCACACACTGCTCAGCGTTTGCACAGTGTTGTGCCATCTGACTCTGAATTACACCAGCACTTTATCTATTATCATTTTAAGATTAATATGCGAGGTGCAGTGCTGAAAGTCAGGTAAATTTTGGGGTGAATCAATGTAGGGGCTGCTATAGTTAATAAGGGTCCTACTCCTTAGGGTAAATTAATTTATGGTGCAAAATTAACTCCATTAATATAATGAATTAAATTATTTTGCAGTTGGGGTAAAGGGAATCATAATCTTAAAAACAGTGAAGGTTAATCCTGTATTTATATATTTAATTAAAGGATCACTGAGTTTGCTGTTATGATTAAGAAATGCTTTGCTGCAATCTGATCTATGAGTCAGACAGTGAGCTGCTTTGCTGCAATCTGATCAGAGTCATGACTTGTATGTATCACTGGCAATGCCCACCATTGGGCCTGTCTGGAAAATGGATGTATGAACCCCTACCACGGTATATAGGCCGGCCCTACTGGTGGTGTGTGGTTGGTTTTGGGAAGGTTCATCAATGTTTACTGTAAGCTCAAAAGTCAATGTTTTTGGAGCCAAACACCTATTGCAGAGCCTATCCCTTCTCTGTGCTGCTGGTCAGGACATGAAAAGTGCTCTGAAATGCAAGATGTTTCAGGTTTTCCTGAGTTTAACCTGCGTCTGTCCCTGGTTTCTCGCTGCAGACATGCGCTGCTATTGGCTCCGACTTCACCTGCACCGACTTATCTCCATCAGACACCGACACCGTCCCAATCTCCGGTGAGTATTATTCAATAACAGGCTGCAGCTTGGGGTCATTTCACATTTTATTACCCAGTGATTTAACCTTAATATGATTTATTTGTGGGGTCACATCATGCTGGGGGACACAGATCTCTCACTCAGTTTTTGCAGAGGTACCTGACCTCCCATTAGGCCATCAAGTGTAACGCTTTAATTAGGATTTCGTTTTTCCATATTATTTTATTGATTCCCTAAAACCCAGCCAATCTTTCTAATTAAACATTTAATATCATGTGTCAGTGTGGAGTGACATGATAAGTACTACATGTCAATGGTTTATTGGGGATCAGAGATCTCGGCGAGCTCCCACACTTATTTAGGACTTATTCCCATTTTATAATCAAGCAAGGAACCTCTTGAATATGGGAAAACTAAAATCAAAGGGACACAAGTCCTGTGAGTTACTGTGAGTGTTATTGCTGAGGAGCTCTGTGATACACTCCACACACCAGACATTATTCATTTTTAGCCTTTAAAATAAAACTTTAGGAGCTAATACAAAGCTTGCAAACTGCTTGCGTCCAGTAATTTCTATTTTTTTTGTTAGAGTCCAAATTTAAATTTATTACTCACATTTACAAGAGTCATTCCTTGTCAGAGCATAACATTCCTTGTCAGAGCATAACAGTCATGAGCACAGCTACAAGTCAAGCAAAAACAATGCGAGAAAGAACAGTAAAAGGAAGAGAATAATTTATTTATTTAATGCAGGTGTCAATCACAGTTGAAGAGACTGACTGACGACTGACCTCAATATGTCCAAACCTCCAAGTGGTGCACAGAAGCGAAAGAAGAAGCAGGAGTTGGAGGAAAAACTATGTAGAATTCAGAAAATAACTGGTTTTCTTGTACGTGCAAGTGGATCCTCTGCACAGCCTACTGCGTGTGGATCTTCTGAAGAACATGCTAGTACATCTTCTCAGGAAGTGATACCTGCTCAAAGTACATCTGAATGTACCTCTGACACTGATACAGTTATGTCTTCTGATCAACTTATGCCACTAGAAACAACACCAGTGCCCATGGAGGTGGAGAAACAGGGCCTATCCAGAAATGTTAGTTTGCTGCCTAACGTCCGTACTATGGAAGTGCAAGAGCCTTCTGCTGAAGCAGTTGTCATACTGCCAGAATCTGTTGAGAATTCAGGTTTTATGAATGACATTGGTTTGTGGCCCAGCAACACAACTGCTGAGATGCGGGAGTACTGGTCCAAAAATGGGAATTTGGCGGTGAGAAAACCTCTGGAACAATTGCGAAATGAAGGGTTTGCTAAAACATTAAAAGACGGACGTTGCTGTACTATAGATATGTTTATTCGTATCTGTCCCAATGGGGATAAGGTTGAACGGAAGTGGCTTTGCTACTCTAACAACACAGGCAGAATCTTCTGTTTTGACTGTAAATTGTTTAGTTCATCGAGAAATGCATTTTCCAATGATGGCTTCAGCGACTGGAAACATGCCAGTGAACGAATTTCATCCCATGAGCAGTCTCAAAACCATATTCACGCTGTGATTGATACAGCCAAATATTCAAAACTGGAGGGACGGATTGACTATAAAATGCAAAAACAGATTGAAGAGCTGACCAGCTATGGGCAAAACCTAGTAAACCGTTTGCTTAGTGTCATCATTTTACTTGCTGAAAGAGGATTGGCTTTTAGAGGGGATGTTCAAAATATTGGATCCCCACACAATGGCAACTATCTCGGTATTCTGGAAACAGTGTCAGAGTATGATCCTTTCTTAGCACAACACATCCAAACAAAGGCAAACAAGGGTAAAGGATGTACAAGTTACCTATCCGCAAATGTTTGTGAGGAACTTATACAAATAACTGGGAAAAAGATTTTAGAAGTTGTCATCAACCATGTTAAAAGGGCAAAATACTACTCTGTGTCTGTAGATTCATCTGAAGATGCTTCCCATATTGATCAGCTCACAGTGGTTTTGCGATTTTTAGAAGGAAATCAACCTGTGGAGCGTTTTGTAACCTTCTTACCCTCAACGGGTCATAAAGGAGAGGAAATGGCAAATGCTCTCCTGACATTTCTTAATGATGTTGGACTAACAATACAAGAATGCCGTGGACAAAGTTACGACAATGCCAGCAATATATCTGGTCACTACATGGTATGCAAGCAAGAATTGTTAGCCTGAATAAATATGCAAAGTACATACCTTGTTTTGCACACTCACTAAACCTTGTTGGAAAGGATGCTGCAAATTCGTGTAGTGAGGCTGTAACGTTTTTTGATTTCGTACAAGCTCTGTATGTATTCTTTAGTGGCTCAACCAGGCGCTACAAGAAGCTTAAAGACAAGCTTGACGAAAAAGGCCTTTCTGTGTCCATGCCGAAAAGCCTAAGTGACACACGTTGGTCATGTCGTGCAGATGCTTGTCAGGCACTAGTCCATGGCTATGAAAATATAATGGACATTTTTTTGGAAATTTCAGCCAACTGTGAAGAAAAGTCTGAGTGCCGTAATACTGCAAAAGGACTTCTCAATCAGATGAGCAAACTTGAGACCGGGATTTTTGCAGAATTCTGGAACACTATTCTCCAGCGCTTCAATAGCAGCAGCAAAACTTTGCAGACCACTCAGCTGAACCTAAATTCAGCAGTTGGAGTTTTGAAATCACTGAAAGATTTTATTAATGAACAGCGCAATAAATTTGATGTGTTTGAAGAAGCTGGCAAGTGTCTCACAGAAACTGAAGAATATACCATGGAACACCGTCGTCTTCAACGCAGGAATGTCCGCCAGCAGCCACTTGACTATGGACACAGCAAGGAAGCACAATTAACGCCAAAGGAGACTTTTTATACTAAGGCCTTTCTCCCATGTGTTGACAAACTTTTAGTGTGTCTGGAGCATCGACTGGGAGCCTACAGTGAAGTGTGTGATTTATTTGGTTTCTTTATAAACTTTCCAGCAATGGACTGTGATTCCATTAAAATTGCAGCAGAAAAGTTGTCTGCTTTCTACAAGCATGATCTGGGCACAACATTTGCTGATGAGCTAACTCAGTTTCAGTCATTCATTTCTTTGTTCCTCAGAGAAAAACCAGAGGAATGCAGCATAGAGCAATTTATGTACAATACCATTTTTGAAAAGGATGTAAGAGATACTTTCCCCAACACAGAAATTGCTTTAAAAATATATCTGACTCTAATGATCACTAACTGTTCTGGTGAACGATCTTTTTCAAAAATGAAAAGGATCAAAAATTTACAACGCACAACAATGAGCCAAAGTCGTCTCACCAAACTGTCTATGATGTCTGCTGAATCCGATATACTTCGCAGTATTGACTTTACTGACATTACAAAGATATTTGCTGCTCAAAAAGCACGTAGACTGATTGTATAACTTGCTTTAAAGTATTCACTTTTTATGTAAAAAGTTTCTGCACTTGAGATTAATGGTTTATAATTAATCGTTTCGTTTGCTACATTATCTACTATGTTCTTAACATTCCTATTAGGCTACAGCTACTGCCTTTTTCGTAGCAACTGTTGCCTAAAATGAGTTAATAACATAGCAAATAAGGTTACTCAGTTACCTGATTACCTATTCTCAAAATTGAGTGTAGTGTATGCACTTTAATCCTATCGTTGGATTTTGAAGTTTTCGTATAGGTTATTGGATTGATATGTGTTGTTGTTAATTATATTTTTATTTAATATTTTTCGTTATTACTAGACTATATATAGCTATTTGTTTTACAGTTGAAACATAATAATGTTCATTTGCACTTTATTACTGAAAGTTATTAAGATATGTTCTTGGGAGAAAAGGCATGTTAATAACTGTTAATAAAAAATATATATGAGAAAGAGCCTAGAAGAGTCTATAATTGGCACGCATGTACGTACTGTTACAGATCAATCTAAGTACTTGTTTGTGAGCCAGTTCTTTGTTTACATTATTAAAGCTTTTTGAGACAAGTCCATGATGTATTTGTGTTTTTTATGATTTTTTTGGGATGTTGGGGTTGGGGAGCTAAATTATACGGTGGTCGGACTTTCGGGAGGGGGGGCCCCAAAAAAATGTTTGCCCAGGGTCCAATCGATATTAAAGACGGGCCTGGGCCCCCTGCTATTCACGATATAAATGATCTGCCAAATGTCTGCAAAGCCTCAACTGTACACATATACGCAGATGACACCGTAATCTATAACCGCAAACCGAATCTCCCGCAGCTGGAGGCAGTGCTGCAAGAACAATTCACAGAGGTAGAAAAGTGGATTGCAGATAACAAACTTTTTTTAAATTCTGACAAAACTGTAACAATGCTCTTTGGAACAGCCCCTAAACTACATAAATGGCAAAATCCCCATTTACGTGTCAGGACAAAATCAAATGGCACGCTGACCACAGTCACTTCTCTCAAATATTTATTTATTTGAAAAGTATTTTACCAGGAAGGATACATTGAGATTTCTCTCGTTTTCAAGTATCTAGGTATGTGGTTAGACCCAAATCTATCCTTTGGCCCCCACATCGAAAAACTCTCATCTAAACTTTCCCCTAAACTAGGTGCCCTGTACAGAAACAAATCCTGCCTGAGCCCCACAGTAAGAAAGCAGATTGTACAACAAATTCTTATGCCAGCTATTGAATACGGAGATGTAGTGCATGCAGCTGCCCTGCAAACACACCTTCAGAAACTTACTACATTGTATAACTCATTCTGCTGGTTTGTGCTACAATGTAACTACATGACCCACAATTGTGACATGTTAAAAGAGCTAAACTGACCATCGCTAGAATCTAGACGCCCTCTTCACCTTTCCAACCTGGTGTTTAAGAGCTTTTCTGGGAAGCTACCACCCTACCTGAATAGGCTGCTTCCCCTAGCAGATCCCTCATCCTATAACCTCCGATCCAGGACCAGCACCTTACTTGCAATACCACAATACAAAAAGAAAGTGGCTCGATCCTCATTTTCCTACAGAGCACCGCAATTATGGAATAACCTCCCAGACGCCATTAAATCTTCCCCCAGTCTAAAGTCACTCAAGAGCTCCCTATTAACAAACCTCAATACAGAATGCACCTGTAAACATGTAACACAGTGAGTATATTTTCTACATATTTATTTTCTGTGTTAATCTGTATATTTGTGTTTTGTTTTTAATATCTTGCATTTATTACTTTATATTTCTGTAACGACTGTAAAATTTCAGTGTTCTTGAACCCAGGACTCAGGACATACTTGAAAACGAGAGAAATCCCAATTTATCCTTCCTGGTAAAATACTTTGCAAATAAATAAATACCCGATATCGGGCCCTATTACATTCTTCGCGCATACGTTTGCACCCGCACAAAAATGCATTATTGCGAGGGGCAAAACCCTTTGCGCTGTACGTCGTATTACAATGTCAGCGCAACAAACGCGCGTATACGTCTACCGCGGGTGAACCTGCGTGAACACTGCGCGAGCTTACTGTACTTCGCACGTCCTATACTTAACATTGTGAGCCCAAATGCGTTTGTGCGCTGGTACGCGGATTGTATTACAATCTATGCGCAGTTTGTAACGCATAGCCTTTGCGCACATAATTTTAGCAACTCCTAAAAGCTGGTGTTAATGGCAAATTCTATCAACCTGGCCGAAACCAAATACACCAGCCCAAAAAAAAATACGCAGCAAAGTTTAGTTACACATTCTACACATACCAAACCAATAAAATTGAGAAGTTGTGTGTGTTTTTTTTTATTGATGCAGCATATATACTCAGATTGACTTTGACAGGTGCAAAAACTTAACGTGAGAGAATTGTGGTTCTTAATTCTGATTGGCTGAATCGCGTGAAAAAACAGTCTGCACGCTGATTTTTGCGCACAACGTTGCTGCGCACACATTTTTGCGTGTCCGTTTTACGTGTGTTATTGCTCGACGGATGAAAAAATGCGCGAGGATTGTAATGCCAGCGATGATTTACACACGTTAACGTTTAACGCTTCGCGCAAAAATTCACGCGTCGCGCGTGCGTTTTTGCGTGAAGAATGTAATAGGGCCTATCGAGTTATACCAGACGTTATAACAGTGCATTTATAGACCACAAGAAAGAGTGAAAGAAAAAATGTACTAACTTTGTACAGAGCCTGCACTCCTTTACTGATCACCTATAAAAGCATGATTTTCCATTTATGGAGAAACACAAACTCCACCAATAAATCCACGGCTCATGGTAAGTTGAGAAAAAGAACATACAGATATACAGTTGTGTTCAAAATTATTCAACCCCCAATGCTGTAAAGGGTTTTAGGGAATTTAGTGTACATTTGTAATTGTATTCAGAATGAAATCCTACAAGGACTTTTTAACCCCTTAGTGACCGGGCGGTTTTACACGAATCCGTCCGTTCGTGACCGCTGCTGTTTTTACGTTTCTGCGCTCTTAGTGTTTACGTCAAATTTTCCTCTTACTCGTTTATGTAACCCACACATATTTTACACTGTTTTTCTCGTCACTAAATGGACTTTATAAAGATACCATTTTTTTCATCATTTCATATAATTTACTATAAAAAATATTGTGAAATATGACACAAAAATTTAAAAAAACACCACTTTTTCGAACTTTGACCCCCAAAATTTCTTATGTATCAACAACCGTCAAAAAAAATTAATTCTTTAGTAGTTTCTAAATTTAGTACTGAGTTTAGCAATACCCAATGTTTACATATTCCTCGCTTTTTTCCTTATTTTATGCAACAATAAGTGCAAGTAGCACTTTGCCATTTCCAAAGAGTTTATTTTCAAAACTAGTGATAGTGACATTGTAACACTGATATCTGTCACTAATTCCTGAATAACCCTCCACATATACATATTTTTTTAAAGTACACAAATCAAGGTATTAAACTGGGGTATTTTGACTCTTTCCATGCAAACCATTTTACCACAAATCTATGCCAAAGTTTGAGAAAAAAAATAATTTGGTGATTTTTTTTTTTAACGCAATTTAAGAATACATGTACTGTGAACTTTAAGGTTTACTGCCAAAAAGCACCCCAAAATATGTTCAGCAACATCTTCTGAGTAAATTGATACCACCCAAGTATAGGTATGTCGGGTCATTTGGGGGCTAAAAGGCCTTATTTGGGGGGTGCGCATTTCAGTTTTCCAACTTGGAATTTTCACATTTCGTCATCATGCACCCATGTCCTATTTGGGACATTTTTGAAGCCGGCCAAAGTAATTTACCCCCATCAAACCATATATTTTTAGAAAGGCACACCCTGGGGTGCTTCAAAGAGTTGTATTTTAACACTTTCCATGCACTAGCTCTATGTCAAACTTTCAGGTAGTCACTTTTTGTGTTATTTTTTTTACACACATTGTACTTTAGGCATGAATTGTCAAATCCAGTTATGGGTTACTGCCAAAAAACACCCCAAAATATGTTCAGCAACATCTTCTGAGTAAATTGATACCACCCATGTATAGGTATGTCGGGTCATTTGGGGGCTAATAGGCCTTATTTGGGGGGTGCGCATTTCAGTTTTCCAACTTGGAATTTTCACATTTCGTCATCATGCACCCATGTCCTATTTGGGACATTTTTGAAGCCGGCCAAAGTAATTTACCCCCATCAAACCATATATTTTTTAGAAAGGCACACCCTAGGGTGCTTCAAATAGTTGTATTTTAACACTTTCCATGCACTAGCTCTATGTCAAACTTTCAGGTAGTCACTTTTTGTGTTATTTTTTCACACACATTGTACTTTAGGCATGAATTGTCAAATCCAGTTATGGGTTACTGCCAAAAAACACCCCAAAATATGTTCAGCAACATCTTCTGAGTAAATTGATACCACCCATGTATAGGTATGTCGGGTCATTTGGGGGCTAATAGGCCTTATTTGGGGGGTGCGCATTTCAGTTTTCCAACTTGGAATTTTCACATTTCGTCATCATGCACCCATGTCCTATTTGGGACATTTTTGAAGCCGGCCAAAGTAATTTACCCCCATCAAACCATATATTTTTAGAAAGGGCACACCCTAGGGTGCTTCAAAGAGTTGTATTTTAACACTTTCCATGCACTAGCTCTATGTCAAACTTTCAGGTAGTCACTTTTTGTGTTATTTTTTCACACACATTGTACTTTAGGCATGAATTGTCAAATCCAGTTATGGGTTACTGCCAAAAAACACCCCAAAATATGTTCAGCAACATCTTCTGAGTAAATTGATACCACCCATGTATAGGTATGTCGGGTCATTTGGGAACTAATAGGCCTTATTTGGGGGGTGCGCATTTCAGTTTTCCAACTTGGAATTTTCACATTTCGTCATCATGCACCCATGTCCTATTTGGGACATTTTTGAAGCCGGCCAAAGTAATTACCCCCATCAAACCATATATTTTTAGAAAGGGCACACCCTAGGGTGCTTCAAAGAGTTGTATTTTAACACTTTCCATGCACTAGCTCTATGTCAAACTTTCAGGTAGTCACTTTTTGTGTTATTTTTTCACACACATTGTACTTTAGGCATGAATTGTCAAATCCAGTTATGGGTTACTGCCAAAAAACACCCCAAAATATGTTCAGCAACATCTTCTGAGTAAATTGATACCACCCATATATAGATTTGTTCTGTTGTTTTTGGGGTGCTACGCCAATCTTTGACATGTGCTTGTCAATTTTCTAATTTGACATACAGTATCTTCTTTGCTTATCTTCTTTTAGGGGCCTTTTTACATACCCCAGTTTTATAAACGTGCATATATTTGGTAAGCTAACACCCCAAAGTATTGTAAATGGAGTGTTTTTATGCTATGGATGCATCCGTTTGCTCCAAACAAATTGGATACAGTTTGGTGGTCATTTTTCATTTTCACACCCACATCAGTTTTGGACTGTGATTTAGGAGACACTGTTGTTTGTTACTGCATGAAAACTCTCCAGGTTGTTTTCTGCAACGATCTCCTGAGTACACCCATGCCCCCCATGCATAGGTTTGCCAGGATTTTGGGAAGGTTCAAATACAATTTTTATGACTTTGTCATTGAGTTGAAAAATTGAGATTATTTCTTCAACTAGGCCTATCTTTGGTTTTGGGTCTACCACATACCCCAGTTTGAATTATTGCCAGAAAATTGTTTATATTTGTTATGTTGGCACCCTAAGGTATTGCATATGGAGTGCTTTGATGCCATGGATGCAACGGTTTTAGCCCAAAACATTTGAGAAGGTGTGTGGTGTAATTTTTCAATTTTCAGATTTTTACGCCCACAGTAGTTTTGGACTGTGATTTAGGAGACACTGTTGTTTGTTACTGCATGAAAACTCTCCAGGTTGTTTTCTGCAAGGTCTCCTGAGTACACCCATGCCCCCCATGCATAGGTTTGCCAGGATTTTGGGAAGGTTCAAATACAATTTTTATGACTTTGTCATTGGAGTTGAAATTGAGATTATTTCTTCAGCTAGGCCTATCTTTTGGTTTGGGGTCTACCGCATACCCCAGTTTGAATTATTGCCAGAAAATTGTTTATATTTGTTATGTTGGCACCCTAAGGTATTGCATATGGAGTGCTTTGATGCCATGGATGCAACAGTTTTAGCCCAAAACATTTGAGAAGGTGTGTGGTGTAATTTTTCAATTTTCAGATTTTTACGCCCACAGTAGTTTTGGACTGTGATTTAGGAGACACTGTTGTTTGTTACTGCATGAAAACTCTCCAGGTTGTTTTCTGCAAGGTCTCCTGAGTACACCCATGCCCCCCATGCATAGGTTTGCCAGGATTTTGGGAAGGTTCAAATACAATTTTTATGACTTTGTCATTGGAGTTGAAATTGAGATTATTTCTTCAGCTAGGCCTATCTTTGGTTTTGGGTCTACCGCATACCCCAGTTTGAATTATTGCCAGAAAATTGTTTATATTTGTTATGTTGACACCCAAGGTATTGCATATGGAGTGCTTTGATGCCATGGATGCAACGGTTTTAGCCCAAAACATTTGAGAAGGTGTGTGGTGTAATTTTTCAATTTTCAGATTTTTACGCCCACAGTAGTTTTGGACTTGTGATTTAGGAGACACTGTTGTTTGTTACTGCATGAAAACTCTCCAGGTTGTTTTCTGCAAGATCTCCTGAGTACACCCATGCCCCCCATGCATAGGTGTGCAAAGATTTTGGCAAAATACAGCACCAATTGTAGAACATAAAAATGTACGAATAAAATGTAAAAGTCTGGTGCCTGTCAAACTGGGGATGCTCTCTAGGGGGGCACAGGCTGTTGTCACTGAAGTGCATGAAACGCAAAATGTTTTCATACCTTCTACGTGACATTGATTGGGTAAATGGGGGGTAGAGCAGATGGGGCTACTGCTCCAGTAGGAGCGAATTGAGGGCTTCTTTATGATGCCCTCAGCATAGTAAGTGCCCAGAATTTCAGAAATTCTGGCACATCTAGCGGGGTCCATTGCTGCCTTGCCAAGTAGGAGTCTGGCTTCGCAGCACAATGCTGATGGGCATACAGATTTGATTGGGCCACGATGTGGCCCAACAAATCATCCCCCATAAACACCTGCAAAAACTGTCTGTGGCGGTAAATCCTGCAACATCAATATTGATGCCAGGATTTGCCGTGAAAGGAGGGATATCTGGCCTCTGGCGATGAGCACTACCCACTCCTCAGCTGGAGCTGTGCGTCTCCTGCTGGCAGGTGGTGACCCAGGATCTGCATCAGAAACATCACTAGATACATCAGCCAGCGTAGATAATGTATCTAGCGACGTCTCTGAGCAGTTAGCGGGGTCGAAATGAGGGTCTGAGTCTGACGCAGATGCCTCAGATTCTGACGCCAGGATGGCATATGCCTCCTCGGCGCTGTACACCCTCTCAGACATTATATATAATAGATTATAAAATTTTATAATTATTATATATATATAAGCGGATTGTGGTTCTTAGAAGAACCGTTGGGTTTCACAAGAAAATACAAATAAACACCTAAATCTCTCTAAATCCCTCTAAACCTGCCTCAATTCTTCTAAATCTCCCTAAAATCTCTCTAAATCTGCCTCAATTTTTCTAATCTCACTAAATCTCACTAAAATCTCTAACCTGTCAAATCTGATCTCTCTCTCTCGCTCACCAAAACACAAGTGAGGAGAGGGAGGGAGAATCACAGAGGTCAGAGCCAATATTTACAAAATATTGACCTGACCTGACAAATTAGAAATTTTATTTTGATTTTTTCTAACTTCTGATTGGATGTTGCTAGCCTGCCTCTCTGATGAGGCAGGCTAGGAACATCCCACTCAGCCCCAAGATGACCCTGCCCTTAGAACCCTAACCCTAGCCCTACCCCTAACCCTACCCCTAACCCTACCCCTAACCCTACCCCTAACCCTAACCCTAACCCTAACCCTAACCCTAACCCTAACCCTACCCCTAACCCTAACCCTACCCCTAACCCTACCCCTAACCCTAACCCTACCCCTAACCCTAACCCTAACCCTAACCCTAACCCTACCCCTAACCCTACCCCTAACCCTAACCCTACCCCTACCCCTAACCCTACCCCTACCCCTAACCCTACCCCTAACCCTAACCCTAACCCTAACCCTAACCCTACCCCTAACCGTCAGTTTATTTTATTTAATTTTATTTTTATTTTACTTTTTATTTTACTTTTTTTTTCACTTTTTTTTACACTTTTTTTTACTCTGCTGGGTGCCTTGATCCCTCGAGGCACCCAGCAGAGCACCTGATCACTGATGTGATCGTTTTTGTACTGAGTGCCACGATACCTCGTGGCACTCAGTACTTCCTGCCGCTACCGGAAGTGATCGCTCGGGGGGAGCGATCACTGACGGACCGGCGGCAGGTAAGCATATTGCAAGGATGCCTCGATGTCGAGGCATCCTTGTAATATACTCAGAGCAGCTGGAAGCGATACCGATCGCTTCCAGCGCTCTCTAGAAGTGCCGGGCACCTCTCCGGTGAAACCGGATGTTGATCGCTCCCGGGGAGCGATCACATGGTGCCCCGGCACTTCTAACCGCCATTGCACGGCTGCCTGGACTCCCAGGCAGCCTGCAATGGCGTTTGAGCTGCTGGAAGCGATCCGATCGCTTCCAGCGCTCAAAAAACGGCAGGACGTACCATGTACGTCAGCGCGGTCTAAGAGAGACCCGCTGCAATGACGTACATGGTACGTCCTCGGTCCTTAAGGGGTTAAAGAACCATATGCAACTAAAATGACATTAATTGGTTTTGTAATACAGTAGTAAATGTTTCTTTTGTGAATTCTTCATTGACACAATTATTCAACCCCTTAAAGACTACCACTCTGAAGAACAGAGGTTCATTCAAGTGTTTTCAATCAGGTATTGAAAACACCTCTGGATGTCACGGAGCAGCAATAAAGCATAATAAGCACCAATTAGGCAGCTTTAAAATGACTGTGATACTCAGCTCCTTCTAGACATTTACTGGTGTGGTTACAAACATGGTGAAGTCAAGATAATGGTCCAGGAAGACAAGAGAAGAGGTGATTACTCTTCACAGGAAGGGCAATGGCTATAAGAAGATTGCAAAGATGTTAAACATACCAAGAGAGACCATAGGAAGCATCATTCACAAATTCAAGGCAATGGGGCACTGTTGAAACGCTACCTGGTCGTGGCAGAAAGAAGATGCTGACTTTGACTGCTGTGCGCTACCTGAAGCGTAGAGTGGAGAAAAGTCCCCGTGTGACTGCTGAGGAACTGAGAAAAGATTTGTCAGATGTGGGTACTGAAGTTTCAGCTCAGACAATACGGCGCACACTGCGTAATGAAGGCCTCCATGCCAGAACTCCCAGGCGCACCCCCTTGCTGTCTCCAAAGAATAAGAAGAGTCGACTGCAGTATGCCAAAGTCATGTGGACAAACCACAGAAGTTTTGGGATAGTGTTCTGTGGACTGATGAAACAAAATTAGAACTGTTTGGGCCCATGGATCAACGTGTTTGTCTATGTTTGGAGGAGGAAGAACAAGGCCTATGAAGAAAAGAACACCTTGCCTACTGTGAAGCATGGCGGGGGGTCAATCACGCTTTGGGGCTGTTTTGCTTCTGCAGGTACAGGGAAGCTTCAGCGTGTGCAAGGTACCATGAATTCTCTTCAGTACCAGGAGATATTGGATGACAATGTGATGCAGTCCGTCACAAACCTGAGGCTTGGGAGACGTTGGACCTTTCAACAGGACAATGATCCCAAGCATACCTCCAAGTCCACTAGAGCATGGTTGCAGATTAAAGGCTGGAACATTTTGGAGTGGCCATCGCAGTCACCTGACTTAAATCCTGATTGAGAACCTCTGGTGGGACTTAAAGAAAGCAGTTGCAGTGCGCAAGCCTAAGAATGTGACTGAACTGGAGGCCTTTGCCCATGACGAATGGGCGAAGATACCCGTAGATCGCTGCAAGACACTTGTGTCAAGCTATGCTTCACGTTTAAAAGCTGTTATAACTGTAAAAGGATGTTTGTACTAAGTACTAAGATTGAATGTCACTTGGGGGTTGAATAAAACTGATAATGATGTGAGCACAGAAAAGACATTTGTGGTTATTTCATTATAAATGTTATGTTATATTTGTCTGACCTACACGTGCCTCTTTGATTTAATTGTAAGCAAGATGACTGAATGATCAAAATCAATGTCAAACTGGCCAAAACACTCAATTTCAGTGGGGGTTGAATAATTTTGAACACAACTGTAGCTGCTGCTGAGGACTGCCAAATTGCGTCAATCCGTGGTGAACTGCATCATTTTTCGCTGTCAATTCGTGCGTATTTGCTGAATTGACAGCTTCTGAATAGACAAACTGCCACGAAATTGCACCGGTACATGGCAAGTTCGGGCTTAGGGAATAACCCCTACATCTTGCTCCATGATACACAATGGCACCATAAAGAGCATGATGAATTAGTTCACTCCCAGAGGATCTGAGTAAATTACCCTAATTTATAATGGACACATACTGGCAATCCAATAAAGAAGTTCAATATTAAAAACAAAATATCCATAAACATATAGTAGTACTCATAAAAATGGCACATGCTCTAAACAAAATGTCTGACGTGTAGTTATGTTTTACAGATAAAAAATACAATAAAAGGTGATCAGTGTTGTCATATATAAAGGTTCAACAAAATACAACAGATCATATATACATCTGGGTGTGAATATGTGTGACAATCAGAGCACAACTGTGAAAAAAGTATATACACACGAAAAATAGTGTGAATTTGCCCCATGAATCAAATCAAATATATTTAGCACATGATATCATATCGTTTTTGGATCAAGCATCCAATCAAATTACATCTAACACTAATTTAAACAATTGCATGAGCGATATATTGCTTCAATTGGAATAGAGCCTATAACTGTTGTTGCAGTGTGTCAGAGCACATATGTTTTTCCATCTACAGGCTCCTAAGGCAGTACAACTATATCATGGTTAATGCCAGACCCAACTTATCCCTTCAATATTAAAGATTTGCAGAGGTGCATAATATTACCAGTTATACAATTACTATGGCAGGCTGTCACACTAATAACTAAAGGGAGAGCACCGAATTGGCCACTCAATTGCACTCAATGGTGAATTTCACCGTACGGTGCAATTTCGAGGCCATTTGGCTATTCAGAAAGCTGCCAATTCGCCAAATATTGGCAAATTGCCAGTGAAATATGGTGGCCTTCAGCGCCAGTGAACTCCCCATAGAGAAGTAATGGTTAATCTATTCAGAGACCACCGAACAGCAGTGAAATGCCCTGATTTTCTGTGGTTTCATTAAACAGGTCTAAACAGGCGAATCCCAGAGGTTTCAGTGTTAAAAAAAAATATATTTTTTTCTTAAATATTTATTCAACCATTTATTCTTTTCATTTGCAGCAAAACATTTCTATATTTCTTTAAGGCATCTTTCAGGATTTTTTTGGCAAAAATATTTTCTCAATTTTTTTTTGTTGTTTTATTTCTGTAACAGACCTTTTTATTATTATTCATAGGACCTTATAAATTATTTTCATGCAATAGATTTTTTTAAAACGCCTTTTAAAAGTTGCGGTGTGTATTGTTTTTTTTTTTACCCCTGTTCGGCAGCTTGTTTTTTTTCGAATTGAATCGGTGGTCTTTTCGGCGGATCAACGGATGCATTTGGCGATTTTTCGGCGGGGTATGGGATTGATTCGGTGGTTTTTCGATTTGTTTGACGGTTTTGCAGCGGTTTGGAAAAGCATTCTGCAGGTCGATTTGCTGCACTTCAGCAAATTTAACTCGCCAAAGTGCGGCAAATGGGAGAGCACTGAAATGTCGGTGACACTATGATGCTCTCTGAATAACCCCTTTAGTATGAAAATCCTCCATTGAGCTGAGCAGTGTGAATTTTGACAGCAAATTTTGATTTAGTTTTAGTCTTACAGGGTTATTCAAAGAGATCCGAATTGCTGGCAAAAGGTTACTGAACAGTGAAATTCAGCGTACGGTTACCTTTCCTGGCCATTCGGCTATTCAGAGAGCAGGCAGTTCACCAAATCTTGGCGAATTGCCTGCACATACGGTGCCTGTTCGGTGCCTGTTCGAGGGCAGTGAATCCCCATAGAGAAGCAATGCTTCGTCTATACAGAGAACAAAAACCAGCAGGGAAAAGTTGCAATTGAAAAATTGCCCTGCCATTCGGTGGTTTCATGCGGCAGGTTTATTCAGGCGAATCCCATAGGCTTCAATTTTAAAAATATTCCCATTTTAATCCAATATCTAATAAACCGTTGATTATAATATTCTGCAGTAAAGAGTCTCTTTATTTATAGATTTTTTAGGATCTAGGATCCTAGGATCTAATCCTTTAGGATCTAATTGAATTTAAGCAGGCATGGGATAGGCATAAGGCTATCCTAAACAAAAGATAAATCCAGGTAAAGTATCCATGTAATTGGGCAGACTAGATGGGCCGAAAGGTTCTTATCTGCTGACATTTTTCTATGTTTCTATGTTTCTATCTTTTAGGCATTTTTTGGGATTTTTTTGGAAACATTTGTTTTCCAATTTTCTTTTTTTAAATCGTTTTTCCTTTTTTCTGTAACAGCCCTTTTTATTATCATTCATTGGATCTTATATGGAAATTTCAGACATTTTCGCTCAGTAGTTTCTTTGGAAACAGCGTTTCACTTTTCACACATTCAAGCAAACTGTTTTTTTTTAACTCCATTCGTCTGCGGTGTCGGGTTTTTCCGGCGGCTGCTCTGCGCTTTGATCGGCTCCTGCTTGGGTTTCTCGGGCGGGGTTAATCCAGATGTTTTTTGAGGGTTTCGGTGTGCCTTCGCCGGGTTTTGCGGTGAGTTTTCGGCAGGTTTGCGGCGACTTTTCCCTGCATTACGGCGGCCCTGTGGTGCTTGCTGAATACACCGCAGGGTCGCCGAAATGGGATCGCCAAATCGCACCGAATTGAAGAGAATGAAAAGTCACCGAACGTGCGGTGACTTTTCGATTCTCTTTGAACAACCCTGTTAGTCTTTTGCCTAAAATAGCATTTAATTTTAGTCAAATTTTAGTCATCTGTGCTGTTTTAATTTTATTCTAGTTTTAGTCGACTAAAATATCATTAGAAAAATGTCAAAAAAAATCACTAAAATCTACAGTAAATTTAGTCGACTAAAATCTAATGGGTTTAGTTAAAGTGTAATTAATGCATTATTTCAGCATTTCTCATTCTATACTCCTGGAGAAAACATCTATTACCCTGTTATTATTTATGGTATTAAGGTCTGAACATGCAATACAGGCGCAGATATACAGTAACTGGTATGTTATAAATAACATTTCTCTTAAAATGCAGTTTCCATTTTGACAGCAAATTGATTTAGTTTTAGTCGTAGTCTTTTGGCTAAAATGCCATTTAATCTTAGTCACATTTTAGTCATCTGAATTATTTTAATTTTACTCATATTTTAGTCAAAAACAATATTTAGTCGAGTAAAAATAGACTAAAATTTTTAGTCAACGAAATTAACACTGGAGCTGAGATTCCTCAGTAGAGTCTCAATCCGTACCTTTCTATAGTAAAGATTAGAGACATCCATGTTTCCTTTGACCTTAATCGTGTATTAAACCCCAAAGCTGACTATAAGGCTAGGGTCAAACGAAAGCATTTTTACACGCGAACGTAAAAAAGTGCGTCCGAACGCATTGACGTATTTTTTCACGGAATAGGCGAAAACGGTCATACGATGCGCATTTTCATGCGTGATGTTTTACGGATCCAAACCAGGAAACTTTTTGCGTCTGGACGTTATGTTGGCCGGACACGAGCAGGGTCTGACGTCTCCAAATCACACACACACACCGCTAGCGGGCGCAGCGCACTCTGTACGTCCGTACTAGCGGTTCAGCGTTCTCGAAAAAATGCGTTCATTTTCCACTTGTGTTGCGCGGCCGGACTTTCGTGTGACCGTACTTCGTATATTGGCCGTCATTTGCTGCTAGTGCGGCCGTGATTAAGTGCGCCAGAACGCACGTTAAAAATGCGCTGGTCTGACCCCAGCCAAAACAAATGCAACCATGGGGCTATCAAGTTAACATTTTATGCTCTGTTTAAAAAGGACCCATCATTTTTGGAATTTAATATTGCTATAAATGAAAACAGCTTCCAGTTCATTACGTTTTGCGGTTTTCATAGGCTATATTTTAATTTTTTATATATGAAAAGAGGAATGAATTAAAATAAACGTCCTTTAAGATCAGATATTCTATGGATGCTCTTGGCACCCAAATGAAATATGCTACGCATGACACTGGGCTGACGTGTATGCATTTACCAAATGTAATCTCATTTCTAGTGTTAGACTTCAGCACCAGAGGATAAATGATTAGTCACAGAGTAGCTCCTTTTTTGCTTGTTCTCTAATTAGTACACTCCCATGCATTGATACTCTTGATTGCTGCATTGCTTTTCGGGTGGAGGAATATGTGGTTATTTATTCACTCCACACGGGTTACACTTTGACCATATAAAACTGTGATAAGGCTGATAAAATAATTTGTTAATATAAGAATAAAGCTCATGTATTAAGAAATCTCATTACCGCACCAGAGAAAGAGGCGAGTATGGTTACTTATTTTATAGCATACAGAAAACAGATTATCCTTAGTTTTACAGCTGTATATTTAACTAAAATTAGAACATAATGATAAAAAACAGGGAGCTGAGAAAAAGGCATAAAGACTGATAGAGAAAGAGATGTTCAGGGCAAATAAATTAGTGATAAGCAATATAGAGGAGGAATTGAAAGCTAGTGTGAGAGAAGCAAAAAAGAACAAATATCCCTTTATACTAGGTTACAAATAGAAACTGTTAAAGGCTTTGAAATATATTTAGAAATGGATTGGAATTGAAATGTTGAAGGTAAAATAAAAATCACCTCGACTGACATTTTCTTTGCATTGTAAGAGATCCGTGCTTTAATATCTATTCAGAAATCGATGAAAACTATGTGTACGTTTGTTTTGTTGTTACGCTATGTGAGCGGTATATAACTATTTAATAAATAATCGTGTGTTTTACAGTAGCTTCCTTGTCATTCTGCACCGCAAGACATGGATCCTGATATTGGTAAGAATAGATATTGGCATCATAAAATTACCCTTCAACTTGTGAAACTGAAATTATACTATTTTCCTGGTATACAGACTTATTTGTTTATAAAGTATTTTACCGGGAAAGATACATTGAGACTTCTCTCGTTTTCTAGTATGTCCTGGGTTCAAGAACATTGTATTTCTGTACCTACTGTAACAATTCAAAGTAATAAAATGCAAGATTTTAGAAAACAACACAAATATACAGATTAACACAGAAAATAAATATGTAGGAAAAACAATCATTATGTTACATGTTTACAGGCGCATTCTGTATCGATGTATGTTAATAGAGATCTCTTAAGTGACTTTAGACTGGGGGAAGATTTGATGGCGTCTGGGAGGTTATTCCATAATTGCGGTGCTCTGTAGGAAAATGAGGATCGAGACACTTTCTTTTTGTATTGTGGTATAGCAAGTAAGGTGCTGGTCCTGGATCGGAGGTTATATGATGAGGGAACTGATAGGGGAAGCAGTCTATTCAGGTAGGGTGGTAGCTTCCCAGAAAAGCTCTTAAACACCAGGGACCACATTACAATCCTGGTGCTAACGTTAACGCTCACCTGCGTGAGCATTAACGTTAGCCCCGATGGCTACCGCATATTACAATCCAAACGCTAATGGGTTAAGTAACTTGTTACCGTTTGTTACCTTGCACTTTTCAGCACGAGCTTACTGTACTTTGCGCGGATTACAAAGTCCTAACGCTGATTAATGTCCGGCTCTGGTTAGCAAAAAGTTAACCACAGCCTGGACTTGGTTGCTAACGGATTCCGCTGGTGCAGAATCCGTTAGCACCAGCCAAAAAAAATAATTAAAATCCAGATACTCACCTCCTGTCCCTCAGCAAGGAACGCGGCTCCGTCCACCTCTTCTGTCGCCGGGAACCGAGCGAGAGGCTAGGGGAAAAAGTCCCCCAGTCTCTACCTGCAGATCACTTCGCCGACCTGCCGGATCTCGTGAGGCGAGATCCGGCAGGTCATGAGACTGGCAGGGGGAAACTCAATGGAGTCCTCCATCGAGTGGATGCTCGTGGCAGCGCTTAGTACTGCTGCGAGCATCCCGGGGCGTAGCACCCACTAACAATGCAGGCAGCTTTTTAAGCGCCTGCATTGTAATCTCACGTTTAAACGGGAGCAGGAAGGGAGAAAACTGCGGGCGCAGTTTTTTCTCACTAGCGCCCCCGTTTTAACATGAGGATTGTAATGTGGCCCTTGGTTGGAAAAGTGAAGGGTGCGTCTGGATTCCAGCGATGGCCAGTTTAGCTCTTTTTACATGTCACAGTCGTGGGTCATGTAGTTACTTTGTAGCACAAAGCGGCAGAATGAGTTATACAATGTAGTAAGTTTATGAAGGTGCTTTAACATTTGCTTTATTTTAATTATTCCATTATGTGACATGTATGTATTGTGTTACAGATGATGTTAAAGCTGGTATATGTGGACTGGTTTGGTTTGCGCTCAGTATCGCTATGGTTGTCATAGGTAAGAATCATTATTGTTATTGTGGTACATCCTCTAAACACCTTTCGTAAACAAACCTTTCCATATAGAACATAATCACTGATTAATGTTTTTTTTTTTCACCCTTTCACCACCAAAAACATGTTTCCATTATTTTTCTTTGTAGTACAATGAAAAGCTAAGATGAACATATAAAGCTGAATTTGCATACTTTTTCAATGGATGTTAAGTATGCTCCCTGGGTAGAAAGGAAATTAGTTGTGAAATCTTTCTTCAGTCACAGTGTACTGCTTTAAAAGAAAACATTCCACAAATGTATCTTCTGCATAACAACAGCCATGGAGAGGGCAGGTTGATACAGATTTATATAGTTGCTGAAGATCCATGTACAGTACAGTTATACATAAGCATTAGTGTGCGCAGGGGGTGTACCTGGTGTGCCCAGGCACATACTAATGTTGGGTAAAGAAGTCATTTTTCACCCCCTACATTGACATTTTAGATGGCCCTTATCTGGTTCATGATGAATAACTTGAAAACGGACTGTATCTTTAATTACAGGCTTGTTATTGTTAAGGAAAAGTGTGTGTTTTGTGCAAAATCTTCTAACCATAATTTTTCAATTAATAAATGCACTGTGGGTGCACACCCTAATGCACCGGGCTGCGCACGCCAATGGTTATAAGTACTCTTAAATATCAGACATAAAAGTAAAATTCATAAAGAGTCTTTTCTGTAATGGAAATTTCCTGTGAGTACAATATAACAAAAAAGAAAAACAAAAGACACAAATCTCAAAATGCCCTTTATTATTATTCTTTATTTATAAAGCACCAGCATATTCCGCAGCGCTGTACAATAAGCACAGTATAGACAGGGTTACAATACATTGAACAACATTTGACAAACAGTACAGGAGGAGATGAGGGCCCTATTCCCGTAGGAGCTCACAATCTGGGAGGGTTAGGGTTGGAAACAGGAGGAGAGGACTGTAAGGTGAGAGTGATTGATGGTTGCGTATGAAATTACAATAGAATGATATAATGTGGCACATAGTAATTGCATAAATTGAGGTGTATGATACTGAGAGAAAATGAAAAGCACAAAAAAAGAACCTGAAACCTCCATACAAATTGCTTATATGAATTTAATGATCTTTTCTGTATTACTCGTATGGCAAACAACAAATGATTCAAGAGAGGAATGACGTGGGCAAATGGAAGGGAGAGAGAGCAAAAAGAAAAAAAATAAGGAGGGGAAGAGGGGGGTGCATAGTATTAGGTATTGTAGATTTGGGAGATAGAGAAAAATAAAAAAGGAAAGGGGAGTGATAGTGCAGGGGCTACTCTTCACTGGCCTCGCAGGGCACACCTGTCACATAAGACACCATCTAGTCAGAGTACCTGCAATACGACGTGAACACCACCCATGTCGCACCCTGAAGCCCCACCATATCGGGGTGGGGAAAGTGGCAGCAAAGACGAACAACGATGACACATAAAGATTCTACTTTCTCAGAATAAATTAAGCTGAATCGCAACAGGTAAAAGATTCAAAGATTATATGGGCTCAGATATAGAAACATAGAAACATAGAAAAATGTCGGCAGATAAGAACCTTTCGGCCCATCTAGTCTGCCCAATTACATGGATACTTTACCTGGATTTATCTTTTGTTTAGGATAGCCTTATGCCTATCCCATGCCTGCTTAAATTCAATCACTGTTTTGGCCTCTACCACTTCTACTGGAAGACTGTTCCATGTATCCACCACCCTCTCAGTAAAATAATGCTTCCTGATGTTACTTTTAAACCTTTGCCCCTCTAATCTAAGACTATGTCCTCTTGTTTTGCTATTTTGTTTCCTTTTAAATATACTCCCTTCCTCTACCTTGTGGATTCCCTTTACGTATTTAAATGTTTCTATCATATCTCCTCTGTCTCGTCTTTTTTCCAAGCTGTACATGTTAAGATCATTAAGCCTTTCCTGGTAACTTTTCTCCTTCAAGCCGTACACCATTTTAGTAGCCCTTCTCTGAACTCTCTCTAAGGTGTCTATATCCTTCTGGAGATACGGTCTCCAGTACTGCACACAGTACTCCAAGTGAGGTCTCACCAATGCTCTGTACAGTGGCATGAGCACTTCCCTTTTCCTACTGCTAATACCTCTCCCTACACAACCAAGCATTCTGCTAGTATTTCCTGCTGCTCTATTACATTGACTACTTACCCTTAGATCCTCTGAAATAATAACCCCTAAATCCCTTTCCTCAGATGTTGAGGTTAGGACTGTATCAAATATTCAGATATGTTTCTGGAAGACATAAAAAGGAGATGCAGCAAGCTTGAAACGTTAATAACTGATTATTATGGGTCCTATCCTCTAATGTCCAATTATATTTGGTTTTGGCTTCTCCCTATTCCTCTTGCGAGCTTGGGTATCCTTTTTGATCTTTATGAAGGACAGCTGATGGGTGGGTCAGGTACCACCGGTCGGATTACTGTGAAAATGATGCCAGCTGCTGGTCACTGGCAAAAAAAAGACTTTAATTTAGCTATTGACCCCTGCCTAGAGCAAAACTGCACAGCATCAGCACAATGTCCCCCCCTCCCTTTAACACTGCACCCTCATCCAGTGTGAAGCCGTCACTTCTGTGTATATTACACCATTGCACCTATATGTTTCGTGGCACGGCCACCGGTTGTAGTTATTCATTTCATTGTTAATATAGCATCACATTCCAATTGTTACAAACAGGTCTATTCACTAAAACGTGAAACTCGAGAGAATTTAATGGAAAAGTGAAAATTCTAGGTCAAAATAGCCAAACCAGAAAAATACTCCCATTTATCTCACTTTCCAATTCAGCTATTTGGTCTAGATTGTTCTCTTCTGCCAATTCACCTTTTAGTGCATAGACCTGAAATTTTCTCTAATCATGTATGTCACTGTTTTCCCCCTACCTCTGGCATGCTCTGCTCGAGAAGGCCACCAGCCGAGGCCCGACAAATTACCTGCTTGACTTTGCCCCTGAGCGCACCAGCCAACGTTCGCCCTACAGCTGCGCTTTTTAGAACACTGATCCACAAAAATAGGAGCCTGCCTTGGGGTGATTCCTGAGGGGGAGCTCCATCGGTAACCCCTAACATCCGACCTTCCTCTCCTCTCAAGGGGAGCGCGGCCGCTCCTATGGAACTATGACTCGGGCACCCTCAACCAGCCGCTGGACACCTTTCCATCACTGCCGCTCGGTCCTCCGTCCATGGATCAAGGCGCTTTTCAGATAGGATCATCAGGGGGACCAGAGCTTTCCAGCGGTTCTGGGAAGTTCCGCCATTCCATCAGAATCACCCCTAAAATCCCCCAACCCCAATGGCGGGATATCAGGCTGCCTGTGGACAGTAAGCGGCATGCCGCACCGATCATGCGGTCAAGTGGGCTCAGGCTGGAGGCGGCGGCGTATTCCTCAAAGCTGGGCTCGGACTGGAGGCAGGAGCCCCATTGTATTAACAGAACTGGGCTCAAGCTAGAGGCGGGGGCACCCCAGTGCTGGGATGTCTGGGACGGGCAGGGGTATGAAACAATGTTAACTGATCGTGTATTTTGTATAAAAGGACCCAATGTTTCATGCAAAAAATATTCCACTTTGCTTCACCCTACTCTCTGTTTCGTCAAGTGATTGAGAAAACTACAAACTATTTCCATATCTCTGGAGCAAGAAAGACCCTAACGGCGGATCTACTCGGTTTGAGTAACGCATATGTCACATCCAGCCCTTAACTTTTATGATCCATGGCAGCTTTTATGCCCACAAGGACAATACAACAACTCTTACTCCCACATCCGCCGAATATATTCTAAAATACATTACATGTTTTGCAGTAAGTAACTGTTGCCTTCCCATCAGTCCTCCACCATACATGAGATCTCATGGTCTGACCATGCCATAGTCAAGATATGGGTGGGATAGGGGTCGGCAGTGGTGGACGTATTTGTCCTTGGTGCTTTAATGACTTATTACTTCAAGACTTGAACTTTCAAGACTGACTCCTAGGAGCTCTTACAGATTTCTTTACCACCAAGCAATCACGGATCAATGAGACAATACTTTGGGAGACCCATAATACTTACATCCGAGGTGGAGTCATCAATGCCACCACCCATAGGAAGAGGGAGAGAATGAGGGTATTAAATAGACCCACTTCACAGCAATCTGGAAGAACTGCTTTAAGGTCCTCTTGGATTTTACATGCGTCCAAGAAGACTGGCATGCCTCTGCTTGGTGACCACAACAGATTGTTACAGAGGGTATAGGGAGGAGGTAGCCTGTGGTGTGGCCAAACCCATATAATAGGACATCTTTGGGGATATCAATAGGTGCCTCGAGAACCCCTTACAGAAAGACCTACGAACAGCCCTCCTTAACTGACCATACCTGAAAAATGCCCTGCTGCACTAACAACCTGTGACGTTCTGGACTATTTGACCCCTTGGCTCCCCCCTGGTAGCCCCTTGGATCTGGACATTCTGAGCCCTGGCGCCCCCCCTGGTCCGATTGCCAGCCACGACTTAATTGTGGCATTCACAGTAGAGACTATCCTGAGTCCTGGACCTTCTGCCTGCCAAGTATTTTGTATTCGTGTTCAAGAGCCACACCTGAACTCTCTTGTCCCTAATGAACTTTGCTTATAAGGAAGCAACAACCAAAGGAAGTTGCTTCCTCGTTTTCATTGGAGTCCTGGTCTTAGTTGAGTGCAGTCTGTCTCCTTGGAGTTCTGACCGGTATCCCTCTAAGTTTTCTTGTTAGTTCCACGATTATCCTCTGCTTTATTCTGGTTTGTACTTTTCATAGCACCGGTACCCTCCTTTGTCCCCTGTGTCCCTTGTACCCAATTATGTTGGATATTTTGTGTATCAGATCTATCGCTTTGTATCTTGACAATAATGTTTGCCTGTGACCTGCTTAGACCCCTTGCTCATGTTTTTTACTATTCTTATCGCCTGAACCCATATTGTACTTTTGCCTGGATTATATTTTAGTTATATTCTATTTTATATTTTTAGTATTGCCTTTTCTGTTTACTGTAAGTTTTCATTCTATGTCTATTGTTTGGAGAAGGGGGGTTTGTGAGGGTCCTGAGGACGAGCAACAGCACTAGTGGCTTGCTCTACGGTGGGACTGACAAGGTTTTAGCTTGTATGTGCCATTACAGGGATGAATGCTCCATATGCAAATCATCCTGCCCTCACCCAAAAAGGTGGCCAGTGCTGACTGCCAAGGATGCCATCCCTGCTCAAGAGGTGCAGCAACCCCCGACGATCGTTTCGGCCTTGTTAGGCCTCGTCAGGAGGGTATAGCTGACACCTCTAGGCACACCAAGCAAGGGGTCCACATCTTGATGACCCTGTAGACTAATATGTCTATTGTTTCTCTTGCCCCTTCTCGCTACTCCATTTCTAAAGTCAGTCCCAACTCCTACTACTCCCAGCCATTCTGTTACTCTAGCCTTTCCATGTTCTTCCTCCTGCTCTTGTTTAAGAATATATACAGTATATATCTTGTCTGTGTACCATAGTGCTTAGATCTGGTTTGTTTACATTCTGTCTGGGCTTTTAGTTCGGTTCTAGTCTTGTCTGGATAATACTTGCTTTATGGAATAAACCCTGTCTGGCTAACCCTGTAATCTGTCTAGAGAATGTCTCATTGCAAATTAGGCTCCCACCCAACCTTCCAGCACTCAGGGCTAGACCCCAAGCGTGACACAACCTGATCTCCGGGATCTGTTTTGCAGTATGTCTTTGCTTTGCACATGCATGGAAGACCTCTAGAGACAGATCCCAGAATCTGGTGCTTGCTCTCAACGGACAACCGTGGAACACTTTCAGTGAGTGTGGTCCCCCTGGATGGAGATATTCCCAACCCCATCCTTCACTGTATTGACATTCCCCAGCTAACCTACTACCAGTCAAGAGGTGATGAATGGGGCTCGTTCTATGTGGCATGTAACTTAATATTGCCTAAACTACACAGCTGAAGGAAATCTTGATTCTCGCTTTCCAATCCCTCATCTCTTCTCCCTACCCAGGGGCAGACTGGCAAGTAATGGGGCCCCCGGGCAATAGGAGTTAGTGGGGCCCCTTGTGCCACGCCTACACAGTAGGCCACACCCATAAACCCCTCCCATACAACGCACAACCCACATGCACATTGTTGCGTTAAAGAATTTATTTCTTCGCACAATTTTCAACTATTAATTTTAACGAGTTAATAAAATCCACTCGGGCCCCCAGCGAATTGGAGAATTCATTGTGCCCCTTCCAGACTTACAAACTGCCACTACTCTGCTGCGGTAGCCATCACACACTCATGGCAGCTACGGCCGCGGCACAGAACAATAAAACTCACTCATACACACCGCACATGGATATATATTGCCCCCAGCAGCTCACACATGGATATATACTGCCCCAGCAGCTCACACATGGTTATATACTGCCCCCAGCAGCTCACACATGGGTATATACTGCCCCCAGCAGCTCACACATGGATATATATTGCCCCCAGAAGCTCACACATTGATATATATTGCCCCAGTAGCTCACACATTGATATATATTGCCCCCAGTAGCTCACACATGGATATATATTTCCCCCAGTAGCTCACACATGGATATATATCGCCCCCAGTAGCTCACACATTTATATATTGCCCCCAGTAGCTCACACATTGATATATACTGCCCCCAGTAGCTCACACATTTATATATTGCCGCCAGTAGCTCACACATTGATATATATTGCCCCCAGTAGCCCACACATTGATATATATAGCCCCCAGTAGCTCACACATTTATATATTGCCCCCAGTAGCTCACACATTTATATATTGCCCCAGTAGCTCACACATTTATATATTGCCCCCAGTAGCTCACACATTTATATATACTGCCCCTAGTAGCTCACACATTTATATATTGTCCCCAGTTGTCAGGCCCCCGCCGATGACTGCACCGGGCCTGCCATATCAGCAGCATGGCTCAGGCCTCTGCTGTGTTTACAGTGACCAGGTGCTCCTCATTTACTCCAGGAGCACTTTCTCCTTATAAGCAGGGCACACCCCTTCCTCCACTGCTGGTTCATTGTATCTTTTACCTCTGACCTGCCTGAAGCCTACCAGATTTATCTCCTGTGTACCAGACCCTCAGCATACCATTGACCTGCCTGATCTCTCCTGCTCTATTGACCACGGTTTACCACAGACCACGCTCCTGGATTCTCCCCTGGACACCTTGCCTTACCACGGTACCAAGACCCCTGCGGTGCCAAGTCTCCTACGGTGCCAAGATCCCTAGCGGTGCCAGATCCCCAAGCGGTGCCAAACCTCCTACAGTGCCAAACCCCAGCGGTGCCAAGACCTCCTGCGGTGCCAAACCTCCTGCGGTGCCAAGATCTACCTTCCTGTCCCATCTGTCTCATGTCTTGTGTAAGTGTTGTCTCCTTGTATCAGTGTCCAGTATTTCCCCTGTCCTCTGTATTCAGTATTCAACCCACAGTATCAGCCAGTCCTGTTTCCTGCATTACTTGTTATTCTTGCTGTTTGTGTATCTCTAATAAACCCCCAGTTTATGCACCATATCTTGGCTTCCTCCAATATATCACACATTGATCTATATTGCCCCCAGTAGCTCACACAATGATATATATTGCCCCCAGTAGCTCACACATTGATATATACTGCCCCCAGTAGCTGACACATGGATATATACTGACCCCAGCAGCTCAGGGGCCCGGTTTTGTAAGGAAGGTTCCGACCACGGCGGCACACTACCTAACCGCCTCGTCGGCGGCACTCCAGCGTGCCTTCCTGGGCCCGACTTGCACCCTGTATTGACGCCGTCCCCCACGTGATGCGCGCGCGGCATCAATGCTGGGTGTACGTGGGGCCCAGGAAGGCACGCTGATGAGGCTGTTTGTTAGTGCGCCGCCGTGGTCGAACGTCCCTTACAAAACCGGGCCCCACTGACCTGCGGGCCCTCGGGCAGCGCCCGAGTGCCCGATGGGTCAGTCCGCCCCTGTCCCTACCTCCAATTCCTTTCATTCTCCTTCCATCCTTTTCACTCCCCCTCCTTCCCACGTGCTCATTTCCCTCTTTTTTTCCCATTTTCCCCTAAACTCTAACCATACACTTTTCACAATACAGGGGCTAAATTACAATCTTCACGCAAACGTTTGCGCCGGCGCAAAAAAACATTAACGCGAAGGATAAAACCATTTGCGCCTACTTAGGGATGAGCTGTTCGGGTTCGGACGGTTCGGAGTTCGGCCCGAACTTTGGCAGTTTGAAAGTTCGCGAACTTCGAACTTTTTGGGAGTGTTCGGTTCGAGTTCGAAAAAAAAAAGAAATTTTGAAAAAAGTATAGAAAATGCTTAAAAAATACTAAAAAATCTAGAAATAAAGAGACTCTTTACTGCAGAATATTATAAGCAACGATTTATTAGATATTGAATTAAAAACTAATGTGTACGTGGAAAGATTATCAACTCTAAATGACCTTTGTTCACAAACGGGCATAACACCAGGTGTTTTTAGTCTGGTAATCAATTTGATACATTGCACACTATACTGAGGGGGTGGGGTGGTGTCTGCTTCTGATTGAGATTTGAGAATTAATTTCCCTTCTAAAACATCCTAATATGCTGCATTTAACTGGTGTTTGAAAAAAAATCTAAATAACATCTAAAGCAATGTTATTTTTCACCTCGGAATTAAACATTCACAGGGTTATTCAGAGAGCGGTGAAAAGCAGGAGAATAACTGGAGAAGTGAAAATTCTAGGTCAAAATAGCCAAACCAGAAAAATTCTCCCATTTAACTCACTTTCCAAATTGGCTATTTGGTCTAGATTGTTCTCTTCTCCTGCCAGTTCTCCTGGCTTTCACCTCTCTCTCAGGGTTGTTCAGAGAAAGGTGAAAACCAGGAGAATGGCAGGAAAAGAGAACAATCTGGACCAAATAGCCGATTTGGAAAGTGAGATAAGGCTAGGGTCAGACTAACGCATTTTTTGCAGCGACCGTCAAAAAGTGCGTCCGAACGCATTGCCGTAATTTTTCACGGAATGCGCAAAAACGGTCATATGATGCGCATTTTTGTGCGTGATTTTTTACGGATCCAAACCAGGAAACTTTGGGTGTCTGGACGTTATGTTGGCCGGACATGAGCAAGATCTGACGTCTCCAAATCCCGCACACACGCCGCTAGTGGACGCAGCGCACTCTGTACGTCCGTACTAGTGGTTCTGCGTTCTCGAAAAAATGCGTTCATTTTCCACTTGCGTTGCGCAGCCAGACTTTCGTGCGACTGTACTTCGTATATTGGCCGTCATTGCCCATCGTTTGCTGCTAGTGCGGCCGTGATTAAGTGCGCCTAAACGCACGTTAAAAATTTGCTAGTCTGACCCTAGCCTAAATGGGAGAATTTTTCTGGTTTGGCTATTTTGACCTAGAATTTTCCATTCTTCAGTCATTCTCCTGCTCTTCACCGCTCTCTGAATAACCCTGACAGGGTTATTCAGAGAAAGGTGAAACTCAGGAGAATGACTGAAGAGAAAATTCTAGGTCAAAATAGCCGAACCAGAAAAATTCTCCCATTTATCTCACTTTCCAAATCGGCTATTTGGTCTAGAATTTTCCATTCTCCAGTCATTCTCCTGCTTTTCACCGCCAAAAAATCAGTAAACTTTTTCTGCGTGTCCGAAAATGTCTCCTCTTTTCATACAGACTGCCGCCCCAAGCAGTTGTTTATGGATAGATTAAATGAAAAGCATTTACCGTCATTTAAAATGTCATTTTTTGGTTTTTACATATTTCTATACATCCTAGAAATCCGCCAATTCACGGGTAGGTTATGGGGACCTCCTAGGCACGATATTTGAAGGAATTTTTCGTTTTTATTTTTAACCCTTATTTCATGGAAAACCCTTTAAAAACTTTTTTTTTTTAACTTTTTGTCCTTGTTTCCTGTCCCCCAGGGCACTACCTGGACCCCCATATACCTTTTATGGCAAATATCTTGCATATATGCCCTCTTGGAGGGCACTCTAAAAACCGAATTTTCAGCCCCATTGACTTGTATTGAGTTTGAGTTCGGGTTCGGATCCGAACATTTGGAAAGTTCGGGTTCAGCTCCGAACCGAACTCGGGGAGTGTTTGGCTCATCCCTACGCCTAATCCCTTATTACATAGTCAGTGCAACAACTGCGCGCAATCGTCTACCGCGGGTGAACCTGCGCGAACCCTGCACAAGCATACTGTACTTTGCGCGTCCTATACTTAACATTGTGAGCGCAAATGCGAATGTGCGCTAGTATGCGGATGGTATTGTGAAGCCTGTGGTATGCCTGTGGTATGCGGAGCTTGTGAAGCCTTCTAAGTGCAAGCCTTCAAAGTGAGCACTTAGAGATCTTCTGGTGAGTGATTTTGATTTTTGTTTCAAACAGATCTTTTCTATTCATCTTAAGGTTTTAAGTTAGGTCTGGTGAGTAAATTAGGTTACTCTGGTGACTCATTTTTCTTACTGATTAGCATAGAATTGGAATCAATTGTGTGCTTTTTGCTAAGAGGTTAAGCTTGTCCACGCCTTGCTGGGGGAGGTGTTCTTAGGTGACTATATAAAGCTTGGGGATATTAGCTTGTCTAATAGAGCTTGTGAAGCCTTCTAAGTGAGCACTTAGAGATCTTCTGGAGATCGTCTGAGGTTAGACAGGAGGTAGAAAACCTACAAAAAGGTAAGATTTGCTGTTTTAAACCCATTCTTTTATAATGGCAGGCTTGGTCCAGTTTATGAGCATTTGTTTTTAGATCCAATTTTTGGAGGTTTGGAGTGTGCCTGATATGTAGGCAGTTGTCTTTATTGCAGCAGGAAATTGCCTGTTTGGAGTCTGATATTTGTAAATTATCTGTTAGACAAACTCAGGCTATGAC